>OY998101.1:12133353-13333353 GCA_963921955.1 Aleiodes alternator
ATTGTCCTCAACTACATACAAACTGAATAATTTTCTCGACTCGAAAAACTATCATTATCATCATCTCGATAATTTTCTCGTCTCCCCTGTTCTTATATAATTTAGAATAATATTCGTAAATTGCTTCATTTTTGGAGTTCTAAAATTGTAGGAGTTTGAAGAATTTAGCCTCATGCAGGGGTCAATTTTCACAATTACGGGACATGTACATAATAAAGTGCAGTAGCAAATATTTGTATATTTGGCACTGAGAAAATTTCTCCCAACAGCATTTACTTCCAACAAATACTCAAACTCGCATGGACAAAAGGTTTTGATTGTAATTTATCACGAGAGCAATTGAAAGAAAAATTTTCCCCATATTTTCAAGAAGCATCCATAAACATGAAAGTTTATGAGTCACATCAGCCAAACAGAATACCGAGTTAACTATGGTGAATGCATTTTCTCCATGCAAGGGCTCCCAATATGAAAAAAAAAGGCAAAAAAAAACTACATCCCTTGTATTGGTAAATTATTTAGACACTCATGTAAGGTTGTGATCGTTTTTATTCATTCCAACTCGTCACATAGCTCATATATTTACGATCATGCGGGTGAGTGACGCAGTCAATCGAACAACAATAGTCTCGAGTGATGATCGAGCCCTGGTGGCCAATGTATCCGTGTCGGAAAAAGAGGGTGGGACCGCGACTATCGAAATAAAAGAGTCGCGTGCCATGTTAAATGATAAAAGCGTCATAACTAAGAAATACAAAGAGGCGTATACTCAAAGCATCGATTTTCCTATAGTTGTTATCCTACGTCCAATAATTTCGGTTATAACCATTCTTTTTATCTATATGTAATTGAATTTCTTTCATATTATCAAGACTGCTTGGAAGGAAAAACTGATTGAAATTTCAATACATATGCTGATTTAACATCAAAGCTAAAGAACTCGATCAAGTCGAGAAATATATAGAGGATTTATATTATACTGAAAGAAGCGGGAAATGAGGAAATTTTTTTTTATGGAGAATGGGAAGATGAGTATATTCATGGTAAAAGAATTTTTTCGATCGATGACATCAAAAATTTCTCGTCGTATATTTTTCAAGAGAGATTATTGATATAATACCAATAGAATAAAAGACTCTTTGACGTATATTTTTTTTTTAGAAGAGTTTGAAGAGAATCTCATTCATTCTTTTCATGTCCAATAAACATAGGTTATTTGTATACGAGATGGATATAGAATCCATAGAGCCAACCAATTCGGACTGAGTATACATATATGAGATCTGAAGGAATGAATTATGGGGACAGTCTGTGGATGATTTTGTATCAGAGTAGTCTCTGTGAATATATCAGTAGTGAGTGAGAGATTCGGTCTGCCCACGGCTAGCAGTTTTCCTTTCTGTACTCACAACCGTAACATATATTCAACGTCCGCAAACAGCAGTTTAATTTCACATGCAAATATCCACATCAAAAACCCATATCATATCTCATGATTTTTTTACAAGTATCTTCAACTTTTTTTTCACATTTATTCGGAGAAAGTGAAGATTTTTTTTCTTCCTTCTTCCTGTTGATCCTGAAAACAGTTATTCCATTGAATATAATAATAATTTAAATTTTGTAAAATATTTATTATTGAGTATAGGGGGAAAATAAACTATGAGAATGATTGGCAGGAATCGATTTAACGGATCGTAGATACACAGTAACACGTACGTTCCAATAGAATTGTATTGTACAATTTTTTTATCTTCTTTCATATGGTTACATTTACGATGAGACAGCAGGAAAGCGTCATGGCTCGTCGGTTATGAAAAAATGATTTTTTTTTTTCTTCTTTTCACTCGACTTTCTTTATGTATATAATATAATATAGGGAGAGTGTAATCGATGATTCCCGATTTCCCTTCGGCAAATGTACTAGTCACGAGACGTCCATGTCCATTTTCTTTTTCTCCAAGAATTACGTTATTTATTTTCTCATCTTTTATTGGTCTTTTTTGCGAGAAAAAAAGAAGGAAAAGAAAGAAGAGAATGTGTAGCAAATCACCCGAGCAAAGTGGTAAATACAATTTATCAGAACTCATTCCACCTACGAAATATGTCTATCAGAGCCCATGCAATGAATAACTCATACACACATTGATATTATCTGACTTGCAAAAGTCCCCCAACCGAAAGAAAAAAAAAAAAAAGAAAAAGAGAGACATGTATTTTCAAAAAAATGCAAATCATCCCGTGTTGGTTGGCACTGAGAAAGTACGAGAGTCGTGTGGAATAAATTGAAAGGAGATGCTGGGATGTAAATGACATTCAAATTTTTCCCGTATGGCAAAACGACAAAAATATATATATATATAACTGCCAAGGGGATTTTCCCGTTTCGCCCTTACGCCCTTCATTTCTCTCTTCGTAATTGGCTAGTATTCAGATATTGAGAAATTGAATTTAGCCCGCAATTTTCAACGTGTCGTGGATAGACACTCGTTTGCAGCTAACTTGTGTATACATACAGCCTCATTTTTCCTCCACTTTATTCGTGATATCATATTACCCAGTTGATTTGGAATTGCAAATTATTCAGAATTCAGTCATACAATTCATATGAAATATATGGTAATGAACATGTCGAGAGGCCATTGAATATTATTATATCTCCAAGAGCAATAAATACCACAGAATGATAGATCAATACGTGGGTCAAAGAGTGGACAATGTTACAACTAGACTCCATGCTCATGTCACCGACAAATCAACGAAAGTCGCCCCTCTCCCTAAATAGAATTGACCACTGGTCAGTTTCCCATCGACACTTCATGGATATCCCACAAATCCCAAGTGAAATCTTGTTTACCAAAGAACTCGAATATAAAAGGAAAATAGACATGATCGTGATAAGATTTTTCAATACCCTTTTTGGAACAATTGCTAAGTACCGTGAGACGAATCATGTCGAACATGAAGTATTTTTCACATTGACAAGAGCATTGACAAGTGACCAATCAACCGAGGCTAATTGAGGCGTCCAGTTCGCTGTCAAATGAATAGAATAGATATCGAACAAGATTGGGAGACACGAAAGAGCTCCAGCAGGAGCACATAAAGCAAATTAAAACGGCATTCAGTTGCTGTCCATCTTCATTTATTTGGCACTTCTGTGAAAATCAAAGAATAAACGAACCCAACGAAAACTCGAACTTCTTTTTTCGTCTACGATGTGAAATTCGAAACCGGAAGTAATAAACTTCATTATATTGATATTTTCACGTGAAACAAGAAGTAATGGGTCCAGCTTTGATGTAGCACTCGAGAGAGCCTGAAAATTCCTCTCTGTTCAACCATATGTGTTTTTTTTTTTTTTTGGCAAATTGACTCGAGTTCTACGTGAATCCCCCACTGACAGACAAGATGAAAAAAAGAAGAAGAAAATAACGCTGTGTCTTTGTCGAGGGTCCGTATCGGCTTACCCCAATTTCACCCCAATCATTTTGAAACCCAAAACTTTGCGCGTCTCCAACCTATTCCTTTCTCCACCTCCATTTCTCCTTCTCTGGATGGATTGTCCGGACATCTTTTTATGCTACGGATATTGATATAAAATTTCAGTATAGAACTCTCATGCCCTGTCCACGTGTGGTTAGTTTGTATACGAGATTGAATGAAGGAAGGAAAAAAGAAGAAGAGGATTGATAAATTGTTATCTGTCAGAATTTTCGTGAGCCAATTTTTTACGATGGTACGACGCGCAAGAACAAGGGACACTGGAAAACGGCCACATTGACATTTTTCAAGCACTCGTACGGAACGGTACGATGCCAGAGTCAGAGGCTCTTTCTGTATATTTTCGGACGCAAATATCAATATTGTTAGGCAAAAGGGGGAGGTTGAAGACATGAAGGATACACTAGTTTGAAAAATGGCTGTCGATTTCCTCAAACCGTGGCTCGTAAACCGTAATGCGAGGTAGCGGTGCCAGGAAGTCGATCAACCCCGTCTCGCTTCGTCGCCCCAAAACACTTATGAATACGTGGAAAAGAAAAAAAAAAAAAGAAAAGGGAAACGGAAGAATAAATTTTAAAGAATGAAAAATGAAATAGAAACATAGAACATTAGGCTTAATTGAAGTGTAAAAATTCATTACGTATGAAAAACAATGAATAAGATAACGGTAGTAAAAAACAAAAAAAATCAAATAAATTATGAATAGAGTGAGAATTTTTTTTTGAAAATGTCCATGGGTCAAGCTGTTTTGCACAAATAAAAAATATACTTGTTTCGTGGACAACGTAAATCGCACAGTAACCAGTCGTTGTCACCGAGAAAGCCGTAAAATGTCACCCACGAAAGTAGAGATAGGACACGTAACGAGAAATTTTTAAAGGTACTTTTACAACTCTTTGTTCCTTTTTCTCAGTATTTTTTTTCCACTATCTGTATAATGTAATTAACATTTGAATCTTTAAAAACCTCGAAGCATATAAACAAAAAGAACTGTAGTAACAGGATAAAAGTGAATTTTCATCCAAGACATTTACGATTTTCCGAAACTAATGGAAAGTAAATTTACGATTATTAGTGATAGGCTCATAGACACGTGTGTCAAACAAAACCTCACTGATTCCATCAGCATCACACGTACTCATAAACGTAAAAACATATATAACCGCAAAAGTCTGACGATCTCCGGGTGTAATATCCGTCTCCAATCAATCGTAGATTTTCACACCCCCGGAAAGAGGTGGAATTCACTCTGATACGAACGTAAAATGTTGAGAACAAATGCTGGTGACCCCGGAAATGAATGAAAAGCATCATCAGAGTTTGGAGATTTTCCCTGAGGTTTGTAGAGAGGGGAAAGTTGAACATGAAGTACATCTCTAGAGGGGGATCAAGAGAGAATCAAGAGCCGAGATAACACAGGTACAGTGTATATTAGGGCTTGATGCACATTGGCCATTAATGAAACTATGGTTGCTGGTCACACCATACCGTCACGCCATCACTAACGAGTAAAGAAGCGTATGACTGAGTCAGACAATCAGAGAGCGAGAAAGAGCAAATGAGAAGCGTAGAGGGGAGCCAGTTGGAATGGTTAAAAGGGGAAAATAGAAAATACAACACACATTGCCAAAGGAAAGAGTATATAACACGTGTGTATATGAGCGTTGAAGTGAAGGGCAAAGGGAGAGCTCATCGTGAGACCATCTCTGTTCCGAAACACCGTAGCCTATTCACCGACCCTCATATACACAGAGGGGAGGGATACACACGTGACTGCTTTATAGCAACTCAACGGAGAAGTGAAGGGGAGAAGAGGGGGCACATCGGTTCATCTATTGACTATGAGGCTAGCATCGGAGCTTCTATGTACTGATGACAATTCGCTTTGCCATGTTGAATTATTTTGATAGAACATATCATTGTTTTTCCTTTTTACACATTAAATAATACAATTAAAATGTAGATGCATGAGTTTGCTCAAAATGGTCAAACAAACAATTGTTATGTGGCGATCAATTTCGTTGGATGGAAGGAAAGAAAAAATGTTGAAGAAAGGAAGAGAGAAAAAAAATTAATCAGCATTAGTAAATATAATCGATCACACACGCAATGGGGTTGTGTATCGCGAAAGGGATAAATGCGCAAGAGTTACATATGGGATTCCGTGACAGGGTAAAGGATTGTGTTGGACACTCCATGTAGGGTTGGAATGAGTCTGCAGTATAACATTGAGACTTGAATTATGGGACATCGTGGGTGCGCCCAAGCTGCCTCTCCATTGGCTGATACGGAGCTTTCGGTAGAAGAAAAATACAATACAATGAGGGAAAAGCGGATGAGCTTAAATGACATTAAGAAATTTATATTCAGGGAAACGTCTTATTTCATTCAGAATAATCGATTGTTTCCCTTTCATTTTTTTTTTTTTGGCTAGTTGAAATATTATTTATGACATTCATTTTTTATTTATATGATGCTACAAATTAAATGTGAAATAAAAATCAAAGAAAGATATAAATCGGAGAATTGGAGTGTTGCTTATTTGGTTAAATGCAAGATTTCCAGTGCATGCGTAAATATTGGTAAAATTTTCCTAGCTGTAAACATGATATAACGTATTTTCAGACAATCGATTGCAATTTACAAATTGGCTGTAAATCTTCCAGAGCTATTTTGTTATACAGTTAATACCTGTTTCTATTCCCATATCTTAGGAAAGACAATCACCGGCTATTTCAGTTTGTAACTTGTTTATGGCCATAAGAAATATGGCAAGAGGGTAGTGGCTCTAGTTTATTGTTTTAATTGATTTTTTTCCCCGAGTTTTCAGTAATTCAATGTCCCCGAACTCATAATTGGATAATTATTTGATTACGGTAATTACCAGTGACTGAAGGAAATGACTCGGTAAATTTAATTACAGATAAAAAGACATATAACCATATCCTCAGTGATACGATTAGAATTTAAATTGAGTATATGGGGAACTTACAGGTGCAATAGATTTAATGAATCTAAATGGAAAAAAAATGTAACACAATAAGTACAATAAAATACCGGAAGTGTTGGCCCATTGAATTTTCATCCCCTTGAAAACGTATGAAGGAAGTATTTATTAGATTGAAATCTAAACGCCCCCACCGCAAGGTTTGAAAGCGTATTTCCTACGCCGTAGGTGGTTTTCAAACCCAAACGTATCCCTTAACCTTTATTCCCCTTAATAGTTTAGCCTCGCCTTTTCCGACGTAGGGTCCCCAAAAATTAGCAGAAGCAAGTTTATTAGCCAATGTCACGTAATGCAAAAACTTATCTCTAACAATTATCAAGAATTCTTTTTCAAGTTATTCAATTTTACGAGTTCTCATGATGAATTAATGAATCAATTTAAAGGGAATAAAGTCCTGACTCTTGGTTCACAAGTCGAATTTTTAAAGAAAAATAAAAAAAATTAATTTTGACATATGTTTTCCGGACAGAAATTTCCTCAGCTTTTCAATGGAATCATCAGAAAGGACATATATCAAATATTTTCATTGATTTCAAGTGATTTCCCTTGTATGAAACATTAAAACTACAATTTTATAGTTGAAACGTCCTCTTGAAAAATTTTTTTTATTCATAAAAACGATATTGGGTCAATGAACAATGGCTGTGTTAACGTTAACTATAAATCATTGAGTGTCACCAGATCATAAACTGTCGATTCCCATCATTAAAAGCTAAAATCGTCTCACCTTAAGAGCAAGTAGAGATGCTCAAAAACTAGAATGAGTGACAAGCCAAGCGTAAAGTCTGCATTTATCTGGGAAACGTCAGTATTACGCCTTGGGATCTCGTTACGCTCAATTTCACCGATTTTACGTCGTCTTTTGTATCGGTTTACGGTTCTCAAGGTACGACCTTACCTAGATGTCATTAGTGTTACTGTCAAACATCAAGTATTGTTACAATATTTATGATATTTTACCTGAATCATCCCCTCAACGACAACGTAACTGAAACATACAACCAATAGTTGTTATATAACATAAGGGTGTTGTTTGAAGCACGACCCTTCGATATTTGGCATTGAGACCCGTGCCACGCCAAGTATTATTTATTATAGCACTTTATCCAGTAAACTGCCTTCCATTCGCAGCTCGTACAATTGACAAATCGTCGCACCTTTGGCCAAATAATGGCTTATATTATTGAATTTGCGGGGAAAAAAAACTACCGATCCAAAGGGTTGTTAATTTCCAGCCTTTCCATTTTCATAAATTGAAGAAAAAAAATCCAGAGTCATTCATTCTTCAGAATTCAGTTATTTCCTTCATGTTTCTTATTTCAATAAAAGTCTCATAGGAATATCGTGAATCGTGTGAACCACGGTGTAGTTTCTGTGTTGTATAGAGAGAAAAAAAAAAGGAGGAAGGTAGAGTACATGCTAGGATGGGTCGTGTGTTTGTACAAGCAACCCGGTATTTTTATCCAAATCAACCGTGACTCCTAAAGAACCGCCCGTTGACACGCATATATTACGAGTTCAACTTCAAATTCCCTACGTCTTTTCATATCTTCGCCTCAATAACGAATGATCGTAAGTGTCAGAAACTCGAGAGTTAAAATCACCAAGTCGTATCTCCCAAACCACTGCCAAAATTTATTTCATGACATTCTAGACATTTTCTTTGCTGAACATTACAATAACAAAATGACGTAACTACTGATGTAGAAGTGGAAAAACCTCATCTCCACATTTACGTCTCTTTGCTTCTACTGTTTTTTAATAAAGGGAAAAATAAATAATGTTACGTCTATTTGTTTCCAAGATTTTTTTCATATGGAGGGAAGTAGAGGAAAATGGATATCAGAATGAAACGGTCAGAGATAATTTTTTTTTGATGATTCCATTGAAAAACTGAGGAAATGTGCGGTGGAAATCATGTGACAGAAATGATTTTTTACTAATTTTCAGAAATTCTATTTTTCGGACAAGGTTTGAAGGGGTATCCCTTTACATTTTTGAAGAAATTCAGTTTTTTCAACATATCTTTGGTTCTATTGTTCGTAGCGTAAAAATTTCGAATGGAGATGAGAGGTGAGATCATTTGCCATTGATTCATGGGGTTTTCAATTAAAAAATATCGATTTTTGAGGTATTTATGGACACTATTGTGAAAATCAGTTTTTGCTCCATAACTATCTTGAAAATCGATAGTTTTCGAATGAAAATGCCATAAATCGATGGCAAACGATCCCACCTTTCATCTCCATTCGGCATTTTTACGCTACGACCAATAGAACCGGAGATATGTTGAAAAAAGTGAATTTTTTTAAAAATGGAAAGGGGTACCCCTTCAAATCTTGACCCAAAAATTATGATTTTCTAAAAAATTCAAAAAAATCCTTTCTGACACATGATTTCCATCGCAAATTTCCCCAGCTTTTCAATGGAATGGCGAGAAAGAATCTATCTCTAATATTTCTATCAATTTCAAAAGTTTTTCATAATATAGACATCGAAAACTCAACTGTATCCATTTCACCCTTCATGTCTGTTTTACCCCACCTTGCCCCAGACAACTGGTCCCCCATTGGATGCATTATTCACCATTCCTTTCTTGCAATAAAAACAAATGAACATACGACGCTTCGTTATTTGCAATATGAAAAAAACGGAAAAAACGCACTTACGATCATTTGTTACTAAAGCGACGATATATTGTATGTAAGTGCTGATGCCCATCATGTAGAATATGGTTTTCTGCTAAAGTAATCATGCAAAACAGTTATTTTGTTAAGGAATTTATTGTCACTCTTATTTCCAGTATATATCATGGTTCTATCTCCTTTTTATACACCGATGAAAGAATTAGTAAGCCACACATATTCATATTGATGCCAGCAGAGGGAAGAGAAATCAAATTAACGAGAGATCCATTCATTTATTGTAATAAAAAGATCACCATTTTTTCTGCTCACCTAATATAGACCCTCAGGACCCTCGTAGTCCTTCATCGAGAATCTAATGACGTCGAACAATACCGAGAGGGGAAAAATAGGAGAAAGAGCATTTTTTTCCCTTCTTTCACTAAAAAACGAGATTCAAACACATAGGCCACACGGTGAAGTATATACTGAGTGGAGGAAAGCTATCCTATCATGGAAATAGAAAAAGACAAAAAGTAAAAGGTCGAGAGAGCGAGAAAGCGGTGATTCTATATGCTTTATGGTTTTATAATGCGAAAGGTTGACCAAGAGGGTCCAGGGGCTCTATATAATACATAGTTATATGTATCCACTCTCAATCCCAAAATATCCATAGAAGGGTCACCACTCATCTCTTTTTCTCTCTCGGGTTGTGACCACCGCGAACAGTGTAATGAGCCGTTACGGTACTGGCTTTACCCCACCAATAAAATCCATATTACAATTCAGGGGTTAGAATTTCACTCTTTTTTTTCCAGTTTTTTTCCACTTTTTTAGCCCCACAACTGGGATATACATCATTTCAGTTACGGTGGAAATTCGGCAGATGACCAAGCAGAAGCACCCCCAAATGGCGAGAGGATATAATGTATATATCATATTATATTTTAAAAATAAATTACTCAAATGGATGGAATGGGTGTTTTTTTTTTTCATTTTTTGGGAAATGAAGGGCTCAAATTACCATTTAGGGAGAGCCAGAGTTGACAGAATATCGAAAAAATTGAAAGAGTTGAGTAATAAAGTACATCTGTCATCTTTCTGAAGGAAAAAAAAGGCAACACTTATAGAAATTGTAGAGTGATTCTACCCTACATTTTTCGTCGAAAAAAAAAAAAAAAAAAACGAAAAATGACAATCCAATCAACGTGGGAGAGGAGACTATTTCTGTGCAGCACAAGCTGAACTCTTTTACAGGGAACAGTGGGTGCGTTTATTTATATTTAGCCATCTCGTGATTCGACTTGACTCTCGACTCAACTCTTTTCTTTATCGTGAAAGCGTTATTTCGAGGCACATGGGAAATCCCTTCGGCAGGTGCTTCTATGCGATTATAAATAATCATCCTGATTTATTAATGGTTCCTTTACTTCCTCTTTATCTTGCCAACCAAAATAATTAATTACTGCAGAAAGCATACATCTCAATAAGCCTATGTTAATTCAAGAAATTCTTTAATTTCATATATTAGTGCTATACTATTTTTCTCTGAAAATTTTCTTTTGAGAATTCAATTCAATCCAGTTTGCAATATTGGATTTTCCATCTTTTATTTGACAAATTCAACGTTTCCTTTATAAATTCACATTCCGCATATAACGAGACATATTAATACAAAATACGAGAATAAAACAAAATACAGATAACAAGGGTTGAAGTAGTAGTTCTGTAAATGGTCAAAGCAAACTTCAATAACTCTGGTATTCCTTTCTACAGGTGCTTTCATGCATTGCTCTCGCACAAGTACATGTATTTTGTTCCAAAAAGTGTGCACAAGCATTTGCACAGTGAAGGCCTCTTCTGGTTCACATAAAATTCCACTTATCATGCACAAAAAAATGTACCCGTATGTTTCACCCTCACTATTCCAAGTGTCCCAGACGTGTCTCTCATCATAGACGAGAAAAGTGGTTAGAATGTGCCTGAAGCATCCTTGTCAGCACAAGCGATTTGTCTTCAACGAAAATCTACTCGAGAATTGCCATTGTTTCCTACCTATTCTCAGGAAAGAAAAGGTGTTTTCATTGCTACGAAAGGCCCTCCACTTTGTGGCTAATTCGGTGGTAAGCAAACATGCTGGTCATTAGACAACTTTTTCACTTTCGATGGGACCAACATGAACTGGAAGTTCTTTTGTGGCTTCTCAGTGTTTACCTGGACCCCTCCTTTTACCTTTCTTGAATGTTTCAATCTTATAATGTACTCAATATGCATGCTGGTTACAAGTTATAAGGGCTGTACAGGAATTAGAGTTGAATCAACATAAATTCCTGTTTCTCGATCAGTAAAATCTGGGATTTATGAACGTCACAATAATAAAATCATCCCTTTCGCTATACTCCGTGTGGCGATTCAATTTCTACTTCGAGATTGCTCTAAAATAAGAGTCTGTTGTTTGAGATACTCAAGAAAATGAGACTGTCACAAGCTTTGGTACGTTTTCAAGTGAGCCACGGTCGGACCAACAGTGAAGTGAATGAATAAAAATATAAAAGAACAAGGAAATAAAGAAGGATTCATGGCGTTTCCTCAGAGGGGAAGATACGAGCTTGGAGTGACCGTATCCACTCGAAAAACTAAAATAATTCTGTCCTTCGTGAAAGAGACATGGGTATATAAGCCCTTGACAATAGGGAAGATACTTTCTCTAATGAACCAAGATGAGTGGCCTACTCCAGTGCCAATTACTCTCGAACCATGAGCTCCTTGTATCCGGAGCATTACACTTGACTTTTATCATTCCAAAGTTTTATGAAAAGTCACGAAAGTTGAGTACTTTGAAGAAATTAAAAAATTGGGGATTAATCGTTTTATTAATATCATAAAAGAGGCCAGTTCTTCCTAATTTACCATAGATTACGTTGATCGCAATAAACCAAGCTGATGGGGTCACTCGGTACCGTAAGCCTTGATTAACGGATTTAATTATAGGATTGTACAAGTGTGCATGTGCCTTACATGCGGACGAGAATGCTGTATACATATATATATATATAGCAGAGGGTGAAACAAGTAGATTCAGGAAGGCATCCTGATCCGGGAGTGGTCATTATGGAAAGGGAGAGAAACTCTCACCGGGATCCTGCAGTCTGTGTATATATATCTACTCAATCCCTTTACTGAGGACGCCACCTACGCACTCGAGTACATGGGCATGAGGGATACATAGCATAATCCAACAGCCAGAGTATTATAACTCGATACTGTGCATTCAAGCTCGTATCCTCATTCCCCATCGGGAATTCAATTCCTTCACTATTCTATGAGGATTCATAATGATTGGCTGGTTTTTTTGTTTTATTTTAGTAACTTTAATTAAAAGTTACAAGTATCACTGAATGACAGAAGTGATCGATCAAAAGGAGACATTTATCCATGAATCGCCATTTACGACTAGAAGTTTAACGTTCATGGAAAACCATTAAGGGACGAGGATCATTTGTAACGGCACGTACATCCAACCAAGAGGGGAGCTTTCTCTCTCTAATACCGAACTTCACATCTCCGCGAATACTCTATAAGCGTATTAGCACAGCAAGTTTTACGGTAGGTTTATTTTTATTTTGAGTATAGCAGACGAGAAAAGTCGTCTATCCTCAAGATTATCAGATCAATAGACCAGTGATTGAAAAAAGATGGTCGATGAGATACGGAATAATTACACTCTCAAAGAATATACTCGTGATGAATAGAAATAGTACTTGCAGATAGGACATAAGGATATTTGGGCTTGAGCAATTGTTAACACTCGTCAGGAATAAAGAATAGTCTTCTCTTAAGCATATCAGCTTGATCCAAGATATACTCATGAGCTCATATTATTGTAGTTCTGGAAACGCGAGCTGCGGATTTCAATTTTTTCATGCCAAATCGATTGATTTACCTTGTCTAGGTACTAAAGGTCCTCAAAATAGAAAAAAAATACTATTTCTAATGATTTTCCATAAAATATCCCGATAAAGAGTGAAATTGAACTATTAGCCACGATATCTCGGAAGGGGGGACCTCATATTATTGTAATTAGGGCAACGCGCGCTCCGGATTTCAATTTTTCCATGCAAAAACGATTGATTTCCCTTCTCTAGGTTCTAGAGGTCCTCAAAGTAAAGAAGAAATAACTATTCATAATGGCTCTTCATGAAAAATCATTATCAATAGCTTTCATGATTATTATATTGAAGGATTCTGTAGATTCAATTTCCATACTCACTTCTGATCTTGCACTGATTCTACTTTTTCATGATAAACACGTATATGGATAAAGGTTGCACATTTGATCGAATTTATTGCCACTTGAATATTCAGTGGGAGAGAGGGTGCAGAAACCGCAGATACATCGCGTCCCATTTCGCCAGATTGAGGAGTGTATATTGTGGAAATTTAGAGGAGGAAACTTGGATTTCTCGAGCGAATTCAAGTCTATCTTGTACGTCCCCTGAGGCGAAAGGAATCGCCGAAAATCTAACGTTATGCAAATTTAGCGGTCACTATTCGATCTAGTTTTGCATATGAATGCAAAACGACTGGAAGCGGACATTCTCAGTGTGTAGATATATTTTGAATCTCTCAAGATGACGCCAATCGAGAGCTCCTTCCCTATCCTTAGGTAGAATCTAAAATAGAGCTATGGTTCGTTTGTTTTAGTGCCTTGCGTTAGTAGGGGTAACGAGGTGAAGATTTCCCCAATCTATTCTGTTACTGATTTTGAATTTCCATCAGCGTCAACTGATGGGTATTGCGGCACGTAATTGGCTACATTTCAAATGAGATGCATATTGAATCGTATTTTCTATTGTAGATTAAATAATTATAATAATTGAGCATAGATGCATAAATTAAAGAGAGAGGCACAATTTTGACTGTTGTTGTTATTACGGGAAGTGAAGTATGAATAAATACAATGAAGGAAGTGAAAGAGAAGGCGAATAAACGATATCGCTGTAAAGGGTTGCGCACCCTCTGATTAAAAATTCTCGCGTGGTTAAGCCTTTGATAATGATCTTTCTCAATCCCTTCGCAACCTGTAGGGATTCAATACAGTATAAAGTAAAAGTAATTGTAGCCAGTAGGCAGTCATGAACTATTCTCCTATTATTATCCTATAGAAGAATGTCATTGTTATTAAGAATTACCTTCATTTTAGCATTAAGAAATTTGTAAATTATTTTTCAACACTCATCGAATTATAAATTGAAGAGTCAAAGACAATATTAATAACAGCAAGATTAATCAAATTCCATGCAGGCACTTGAAGGTTATAATCCGTCACAGAGTGCTCGGACCGTGAAACCGGATGGCTCTGAAATTTGTAATAAACCTAACGACCCTCGCAATGAAAAGTAACGTTTCACTGATCCCCTTGGTGTTTTGGTGATGGGCGCCAGCTCAGACACCCGACAAATCAGAGTAATTGCAAAGTCCGTATCAACGAATTAATTGCGTCGCGCCCAAAATACCGAAGCATTGAATTAAATCGTTTTTTGTTCAAATGTATGTTTGATGATCAATCAATTATTTTATTTTTATTCAGTAAATGAAGAAGAAAACATAACAAATGAAATTTTTTCTTTTGAAATAAAAAAACATTTCAAGCCTCGAATTGCCAATAATGAAATATTCAAAATTACCATTAATCCTCGCTGCAGTTGGATGGAATCGGCCTGACGAATCCACGCTGGCGTTTGAAATTCCTGGCTTAGGCAAATGAAACGCCATACCACATACAACAACCCCATCCAATCCAAACACAGTTTATGAGAATCCATCGTATGCTTAATAAATATTTCCGTCCTATCTATACACACTGATACACAAATGTATATAAATGCGAATAGTCTATCCTCATTTAGCTGTTTTTTTTCCTCCACAGGATTGTGATGTGTGTGGCTGATGATTATTGAATTAACGAAACCGTTGATGTCTGTAATAAATATTCAAAGACACAATAATCTGATCAATCATTATTGAAGCAATTCCTACTGTATAAATAGAGAAGAAAAATGATTGTTTGTTAAATTTGAGACGAATTGTCGAGGTGATCAATCATATGATTGTGCGGATTATACAAGGGTTAATATTCTACCTGTTAAAGCTCATTCAACAATCCATTCAAATTCAAATATAAAGTTAAGGAACAAGGTGGTTTTTGTAATAAATGACACAGACAAAAAGTCGCATACAAGCTTTCACCCGCTCCTCGCTCCTCTTGCTGTTAATTATTCAGGCAAAGGGGGTTGTAAGCAGATTGGTCGTTCCCTAAGCCCTATCTGGAATACAGCAAGGGTGGTGTTGCTGAATCCAGAGTATATAGGCAATGTTAGTCGCTGGGCTTGCCAATACAGCTACACAACGACAGTGCTGCGAATTACGCTGCAAGGAGCCTGATGGGGATGAAGGGGGTAAGTGGAATTGAGGAGAAGAGAGACTTTAAACCACCCGTTACTTAGCGACTGGTGTCTGTGATTAGAACCAAAAATATGCTAAGCACCCCTTCCAATTATCGTGCCCACGGGAGCCGCATGGTGAGGCTTCCCAATTTCTTTCGTGGTTAAGATAAAGACTTGACAAATTCACGGAGCATTAACCACAATTTTCTCTTCTCAAGCCTTTGACACTGTTACTTTAATCAAAAATTGCAATGAGAAAGCAAGTAAGAAAATAGTGTTCAAGATGTACGATTGCTCTATTTGAAAATTGGCAATAACAAGTGTAAAATCCGGAGACGAAAATTAATACGTATAGAGAGTTTATTTCTTTGGAAGTTTAAGGAAGTGGTTAATGGCACCCTGGTCGATGCCATCGGATATCCGATACAATCACTTGGAGCCCCGTTTTGGTGGGCTTATAAAGATCAACTAGACAAATCCGTGCGGAAAACTACCATTGGACGCTTTTGAAATTAATTCCACGTCCGAGCCACTAATTTAGGACGTGAACTAACGCTCTCTTTTGGAAAGACGCCGGTTCCAGAAATCTATGGTACTTTGAGGGGGACAATATAAGGTTAGAAAGAGGACAAAACAGGGTGGACACACCAAGTAGGAGGATGGTGGAAATTCGTGGGTGGAACATTGTCGTTAACTTTTACGATGCCATTAACGTGTACGTCTTCCGCGATTTCCAAGACTGGAGACTGGACTTACTGACGTCACCGTGAGAAAAAAGTAGAGGAAAAATACAGGAAAATATCCCAAGGGAAAAAGAATTAGTTGGGGACACGGTTCATGACCCCTCCTTCACATTTCTCTATTTTCTTTTCAATTCACCGAAACTTTTCTTCCACGTAGCACTTGTCTCCGCATTCTCGAATAAATTCCATCGGCTCCAGCTGTAAAAAGTATCTACTAAAAGTTCAAATATATTCTTCCTTGATCCTACCACCGCAATGGTGTCATTATTATTCTGTCAAGTTATTGGGTTGATGAGATTTCTTCGTCGGTATTCTTCAATATCAACAAAATTGAATCAAATAAATGAATGATGTGTTGGTTAGGTGTAATGTACACATTGGATTTAAAAACGACGATTTAGGGTTGACGCACCCTCTTCCTTTATTGTATAAAAAAAAAAGTTGAAGGTAGTGAAAAAAGCCAAAGAAAGTGAAACCCAGTGGAAAAAGATAGAAAGAGAGAGAGAAGCGAGAGATGTGCGGGAAGGGTGAAGCGCTTTCGGATTTGACACGCGTATCTAAAAACACGAGCCCATGGTCACGTGGCGTTTGCCTGCTTTCTCGGCAGTACTGTCATAGTCACGTGACTTATATAAAAGGGTTGAAATTTTCCACCCCTTCGATGTTTTTTTATTTAAAGTTTTTCACCAGTATTACAATCCACGAGCCCCCCCTGTATATGCATATCTATACCGCGGTTGACAGATGACTGCTCTAAGTCTGACTGATATATAATATCCCATCTACTACACATAGGCTTCGTTTTGATTATGAGTTATTATTTCATAGATACAACACGCCCTCGTAATCATCGCTCGATGTAATGGCTTTTTAAAGGATTTGAAGATCGTGTTAGATTGTAATTCGTTGTGGATCTCTTTTTGTTCACGCCTGTGAGTAATCATCAAGAACATTGTAAGATCTGATCGTTACACGTCGTTTGACAATGACAATCATTATTCAAACTTGATGTTAATTGACAAAGCGAAAAAATGTCACATGTTTGACGAATTACAATTTAGAGACCGAGAGTTTTTTTTTCTTTCATCCTCTTGGTCGTATTGAAAGGAAGAGGGCTCAAATAAAGTGACATTGTTTGATACAACGTGAGAATGTAAAATCTTTGAAGATAAGGGGTTGTCTGTGGAGGATAAAAAAGTAGCAATCAATCCGGGTCATCGGTCATCCAGCTACTTTATCCTCTGGGTTCATAGCGCTTGAACGAGGGAGAATGAGTTTGCGTCTTTCCGTTAGTATATTTCAGCTCTTTAAAATGAACCCCTAATCCAGGGACGAACACTCGCGGACAATACTACCCTAACCTAGCACGTCTCACAACAGGCAGCCGCCACTTTAACCAGTATTTTCAACCCTCCAGACATCTCATACCATCTTCTTTCTCTCTCTCTCTCTCTCTTTCCTTTTTCCCTCTAGTCTACCATTCTCCTGCCAACGACTTGGAAAAGAAACGCGTGATGGATGTCTGTGGTAATCCGTACTAACTTCCTACGGGATTTGCCTTTCCCATAGTGACTGTGTCAAGCGCGTATTCCTTCTTTTCCACCCTAATTCAAATGTTCGCCTAAAACCTTGAAATCAAGTCAAGTCACTAAGTCGTCTATGCCTGTAAACTCCTGTATACCCTGAGACACCATTCTAATTAACATCATGTCGAATGGCTTAAGGTTCGACATTGTGGCTCTCTTTCCCTTGCGTCTCGGAAAAATCATTAGAAAAGAAAAAAGACTGTCAATGAAGTTGGCTACAGTGGAATTTAAATTTTTGCAAATTGTTTCATGGGAGCTGGTAACCCCTTTTTAGGATTAGCGTGGTGGCGGTGGTAGTGCCCCATGTGGTTGGCCTCGCTGATGGCTCGTTACTAAACGACAAGCTCTACATGGCGACCGACAGATATTACTATTTATGGACATTGCTGAGCGATTTTGGGGCTCTCACTAGGATCAGCCCCGGTTTGAATGCCAGAACGTACATGTCAAAATGGAAGCGTACAATTTTTCTTCCTCTTTTTTCAACTGGGAATCGTTTGTTCGATGCTTTTGGCAGCTGTATACCATTTTCAATGCATGATTGTTTCTTCAAACAAAATAGGGTAAAGGAAACGAGTTCAAATGCTTGAAAAATTATACTTAAAAAAAAGTATACTCGCAGTATGTAAAACTTGTATTTGCAGCTAGTATATCACGATATTTGGTGTCAAGTCATTGTTTAAACTCATCAAAAGTATATAATAGAATTTTGGTAGTTATACTTGTGACAAGTATTACATTATACTCGCCGTTAATATTTTTTTAGACTTGTCACAATACTACTCTGCAAAATTACTTGACAGCTTATACTTGACAATACACACAGAAAACTCTGGTCTTGGATCACGATCCATAGGGCGTAATTTATGCCCATCCGGGTCGTGCATCAAGATCTTCCAATGGGGCGTGAAATACGTCCCCAAAGTACCTACTTCATGCCCAATTGGGCCGAGAACTATGCCCAACCGTTCAGCATAATAAACGTCCCGAATGTCCATGATTCACGTCCTTTGGGGGCATGATACACGTCCTTTGAGGGGCATGATCCACGTCCTCTGAGGGGCATGATCCATGCACTCTGGGGGGCATGATTCATGTACTCTAGGGGGCATGATTCATGTACTCTGGGGGGGCATGATTCATGTACTCTGGGGGACGTGATTCAAGCCCTTTTGGGACGTGATCCCAGTACCTCAGTACATGACTCCGTACCTTGGTGAATAAGCGAGATGGAGCGAAATAGACATTAGTATGGGATCAGGTGGGAGTTTTTTCAGTTTTTTTGCTATTGTCTCGGTGAATAAGCGAGATAGAGCGAAAGAGACAGTATTATGGGATCGAGAGAGAGTTTTATCAGATTTTCAGGATTATCTCGGTGGAGAAGCGAGATAGAGCGAAAGAGACAGTATTATGGGATCGAGAGAGAGTTTTATCAGATTTTCGGGATTATCTCAGTGAATAAGCGAGATAGAGCGAAAGACACATTAATACGGGATCAGGAGAGACTTTTTTCAGTTTTCTTTCAATATCTCGGTAAATAAGTGAAATAGAGCGAAATGGACGTTCACATGGGATCACCAGGAAGTTTTCCCAGTTATGGTTGATTAACTCGGAAAATAAGCGAGATAGGGCGAAATAGACATTAGTAAGGGATCAGGAGGGAGTTTCATCAGATTTTTGGGATTGTCTTGGTGAATAAGCGAGATAGAGCGAAATAGACATTAGTATGAAATCCGGAGGGAGTTTTTCCAGTTTTTGTCGATTAATTCGGAAAGTAAGCGAGATAGAGCGAAATAGACATCGATGTGAAATCGGGAGGAAGTTTCCCCAGTTTTGCGGATTAACTCGGAATATTCAACGAGGAATTTTAATAGAAGAGTCTTGAGATTTTCAGCGAGAGGAGAACTTCAATGGTCGGAGCTTATTTAAGAACCAGCAGTACAAATATGAAAATAATTTTTCGTGTCATCAATTTATTACAAATAATGGCGATATGGTACATAGCAATTTCCTGTGATTCCAACGCGTACATGAGTAGCATAAAAAGCTATTAATTTGTCACTGGAAATGAAAAACCAATCTGTAGATCTTTTTACTTCAAAAGCATAATAATGTTCTGAGAAATCGATAGTTTTCAATTTTTTTCCTAAGAAATATATCCTCTGAGGGTCATCCTCATCCAGTAAAATGAATTCAATTTCTCCAAAGACCGGGTAGTCGAGAATATCGTCCAGATCAATTACAACAGCCATGGTCAAATCATAAGTCGTGCCATGAACAGTCGCGGTTTTCACCGATACCATTTTATTTAAATGTGGTGGAATCAGAGCTGAAAACTCAGTTGCATTGGCCATCTGCCTTATGGCCAATGTTTGCTTTGTTAGGCCTGTGGTTATTTTCGTTTTCAGAAAACCCCGATTTATTAACTGAGCTGCAATTTTTAATTGTTCCCTCTTCAGCAACGTGTAAGGCAAATTACGAAAATTATTCGAATCTTCGGCAATATCCTTCAATTTATTATGCTTTCCTTCGAATCTTATGCCCGAAAGCATACTAAGCGGACCCACATTCAGGATGATGTCAGGGTAATGCAGCATTAAATGGAATTTCAGCCGGAACCACTCATGTGGGAATACTTTGAGAAAAAGCTTATGATGTTGACTTATTAAATTTCTAAGAATTGATCTAGTTTGTAAGTCTATGTATGGAGCATATAAATAATCGATGATTTCTCGTAATAGTATCCATACCCTCCATACTTCCTTATCTTCTTCAGCATCAACCAGATCACCAACCATCAATCCAAAATATCGGACAAAACATAACATTTCACTAGCTGAGAAGTGTAAAGTTTTCTTTGTTAGATGATTCATGGTAATTGATGGAGGCTTATTACTGAATTCGGATGTTCCATAGTTGAACCCATTCATCCGAGAATTCAGAATTTCTATTGTAAATCGTTTTTTCTCTCGTACTAAATATGTCAATATAGATATCATAACATATTTACAAACCCCTTCTGCTAAATCATGCGGTAAATCAGCTGAAGTATTTTCCACGATGTGAAAAGATTTCAATGCATTCCATATGCAGGTTTGTTTAACACCGGCTGATGATTCACCAGATTCAAGTGCTTTCAAGTCAGTCTCGTAATTGTCTCTCGTTCTTAGTAAGGTCTCATCAGCTACTGTCTGCGTATTCATGATTTCCCGTGGAACTCTACATATCCGACATACATAATCCCCAGAGAAACCGCAAGTTAAGCCTAATGCTTCATGGATCCCCAAATTATCTCCACTCAAAGTGACCATCGCAAAGTATATCCGCTGACGTTCTCCTTGCACACATATTTCAATGCCTTTTCGTTCTAATTTTTTCAACTCGTTCAGTATCGGTCGAAATACTTCAGCTGTACCATAATATTTATCATTGGCATAAAATATAGCTGCAGTGAATATATTATCTAGTGTGCCTCTCAATTGAGGTGGTATACATAGTAGTTCGAAATATATACCGGTCAAAGTATGAATACCAGCCTTAGATCCTAAAGGATCACATGGTTCAAATGCATCACAGAAGACATTAAGAGGTAGTACAATTTTATCCTGAAATAATGGTTTTATTTTTTGTTTCCACAAATCGCACTGCATTAAATTTTCTACGATCGTGGTGGATCGATTTTCTAATTCGTCCATATAATTGAGAATTATTTGGAACTCTCTCCTGCTCCCATGTTAACGTCTATTTCGCTATTCACTGGTATAGTCGCGAAAAACTCGAAAAACGCCCTCCTGATCTCAAATTAACGATCATGTCGCTCTATCTCGCTTATTCACCAAGATAATCATGAAAAACTGGAGAAACTCTCTTCTGAACCAAAATTAATGTTCATTTCGCTCTATCTCGCTTATTCATAACGATAATCACGGAGAGCTGATTAAACTCCCTCCTGATCCCAAATTAACGTCCATTTCGCTCTATCTCGCTCATTCACCGAGATAATCACGAAGAACTAGAGAAACTCCCTTCTCATCCCATACCAATGCCCATTTCACTCTATCTCGCTTATTCACCGAGATAATCCCGAAAATCTGATAAAACTTCCTCCTGATCCCATACTAATGTCCATTTCGCTCTATCTCGCTTATTCACCGAAATAATCACGACAAACTGAATGAACTCCCTCCTGCTCCTAAATCAACGTTCATTTCGCTCTATCTCGCTTATTCACCGGCATAATCACGAAGAACTGGATAAACACCCTCCTGATCCCAAATTAACGTCCATTTCGCTCTATCTCGCTTATTCACCGAGATAATCACAAAGAACTGGGTAAACTTCTTCCTGATCCCAAATTAACGTCCATTTTGCTCTATCTCGCTTATTTACCGAGATAATCACAAAAAACTGAATAAACTCCCTCCTGATCCCAAATTAACGTCCATTTCGCTCTATCTCGCTTATTCACCGAGATAATCACAAAGAACTGGATAAACTCCCTCCTGATCCTAAATTAACGTCCATTTCGCTCTATCTCACTTATTCACCGAGATAATCACGGAAAACTGGAAAAACTCCCCGGTGATTCCATATGAACGTCCATTTCGCTCTATCTTGCTTATTCGCTGAGATAATCAGGAAAAACTGGAGAAACGTTCTTCTGATCCCAAATTAATGTCCATTCCGCTCTATCTCACTTATTCACCGGAATAATTGCGAAAAACTGAGGAGTCTCCCTCCGACTCCCACATTAATGGTTACTTCACTCTATCTTGCTTATCTACCAAAATAATAGCGAAAACTACAGTACATCATCCACGTCCTTTGGGGGCATATTTCACGTCCTTTGGGGGCATAATCCACGTCCTTGGAGGGGCATGATTCACGTCCTTGGAGGGGCATGATTCACGTCCTCTGAGGGGCATGATTCACGTCCTTTGAGGGGCATGATTCATGTACTCTGGGGGGCTTGATTCATGTACTCTGGGGGGCATGATTCATGTACTCTGGGGGGACATGATTCAAGCCCTTTTGGGACGTGATCCACGTCCCTTGAGGCATAATTCAGGCCCCGTTGGGGCATAATTCAAGCCTTGAGGCCGTAATCTATGCACCCATTGGTCATAGATCACGGACAGTAGGACGAGAATTAAGGCGCGAGTGGACGTGGATCATGCCCAAAAAATTTTCATGATCTACGCTTCAGCGAAACGTGATCCAAGGTTCCATTTTTCTGTGTGTAGTATAATTTTTTTTTTAGAGAGTATGAAATATTTATGGAATCTACATAATCTATTAAATGATCCAGTTTTCTCAACCCTAATTATCACGTTATCATTCTCCAAGCTTTTGCTAAAATGAATGGATTTCAAGACTGCCCGTGGGATTCCCTGGGAGGATCTTCTGTTCCCCCTTGAATAGCTGGTCCCAGAATGACCATGGTTTTGGCCCTTTTGGGAGGTAATTGATGTCTAGCTTCATTCAACACGGCGCCTAAACGAGGCAGACGGTAAGTTACAATACACCAACAGCACTAGTCAAGATATTTGTCACTTCATTGTTTCAACTTCGCAAATCTTCAGTTCAAGTTTAGTTTGGTTGTATGAGTTTAATGTCACGCAATTCCTGACTGCCTTGAGGCTATAACATCACGAGGATTATTCTTGCTAAGGCGGATGTCCTGAAATATATATTCACGGACGTTAGTTCCACAAGAAAGGAGAGACTATACCAAGGACACTTGGGCACTTAGTTCGTTCGAGTTTCGAGTACTGTGGAAATTGAGAAATTTCATAGAGGAGACGTGACTGTACTTTGGCTAGTGTCTTGAATTACCCGAAACACTGGGCATCTTAATTAGTTGGAACACTCAAAACGACCATGTGACGATGACCGCCAGTAGTATTCGTGGATAACTACCAAGGCATATACCACAGTATATAGCACACAAATGCTATATCTTTACAATTTCGAAAGCGATTGCATAGAAGATGAAGGAGAAGACACTAAGCTCGCTCCAGGAAATACGAAATACATCTGCAGTATAATTTCATCCTCTGACTATTCGTCTCTAGATGCCAGGCTGGATAGCCAGTGGAGTTAGGGTTGGGACCCATAAGTCCTGATGAGACACTCGGCAATAACTGTTAGTCTTGCCCAATGCAAATCCTCTAAAATATAATGCACCTTTACGAGGGAGATGAAAATTTACTTTGGTTTACATTCGTAAATTCTCAAAGTCTGCATACATTCTGGCTGCTTTATGACTCTCAAGAAGGAAAAATAAAAGAAGAGATATTTAAGGAAGATGAGAAGCAAATGGTAACACTTTCTCCATGGGGGAATGATTAAGTTGTCAGAAAAACTAGAGGGTAACATCCATGTATCACTAGAATAATTACCATTTCCAATTGGGCAATTGCCCCTCCAGCATTTTCATTCAGAGCATCCTCAATTTTCTAAATTTACTCACTAGCCAAATGACAGGGTAACTCCAATAAAAGCAATGTCTATCAGACATGCAACCCAAACTTGGTAACGAGTGATGAGTTATCTCCTGTAACTATTTGTCTTGGAGCCCATACTATACAACGAGTCTGTCAGTCTGTAACTGTGAGCTTCAAGCGAGGGTATATGGAAAGGAGGAAAGAAAAAAAAAGAATTATATGGCGTGGAGTATTTGTATGTATCGAATGAGATGGAAAGAAACAGGGAATCCAGAGCGTTCCCGAAGGATGTCATCAGGGAAATTGGATACGGTATTTTTCAAACCCCACCACCCTCGACAGAAGTATTTGATAGTTGTTCGGCCTTTTTTTTTCTTTTTCTTCAAACACGTTTGATAATGCCTGAATGGAGTGATTCGTTCGTTCCATCGAAACCATTCCTATGCATTTGATTCGTAAAAAGGAAATGAAGAAAATCTTTGTAACCATTTTTTTCCTACTTTGCATTAATGGAAGAGTCATTAGGAAGAATATAAAATAAATTCAAGAGAGTCTATTAATCACATAAAATCAAATGATAAATTCCCCAAATGAGAAATTAGAATTGAACAAAAGACTTGTAGAATGAACAGCAAGGGTGGATTTATTATCCAAATTAACTTGACAAAAATATCAAATGAGGAAGGCCAGAGTAGGGACGTCGACTTTTCTCTGAATAGAATGATTTTTCTTCAGTCTGACCCCAACAGAGATCACTCACTACTTGATGGCACCACCCCAGAAGATTGATATCTACCCCCAAGATTTTCATACTGCAACTTTCCTTGCCATTTGTGAATGTTATTTTTTCCGAACTTGATGGGTTTATTGATAATCATTCATGTTCACCATAATCTAGTTAGGACGGGGATATTCCAAGTTGTCTGAGTAAACGATACAATAGTTGCTCTTCAAGTTCTGAGAGATTATCTTCAGGTAACACAGTGCCTCCGACAACGTCAATGCAAACCAAGTAAAATATACAGCCTTGAGGCTCCTAGTCTCCTCAGAGATTCCAAGAGCGAGTTTGGAGAGTTTCCACCAAAGCAGAAAGCCTTCTTCAAATTCCTCCGAGTTAACAAACTCCAAGCAATTTTACTTGAGATATTAGCACCGTTAAAATCGCTATCGCTATTTTCTCTTCTCAATTTACCGATAGATTTTACGGATTTTGAAAAGTTCAAACAAGTATCCAGACATTTTCTCATATATATATATATATGTGTATATATATGAAAAACCACAACAGATGTTACAGAGCAAGTCATTGGTCGAGTTGACCACAGTTTCAGCTAGGATAATGTTGAGCCCAACTTCTCCACTCTTGTTTAACATCACCTGTTTGGAAACTCGAGCTACAACCCAGTTGCAAATGTAGATTAGCTCGAAGAGGAAACAGTAAAATCTAGTGAGGCTTTCCCCACTTTACGTTCGTTTACGAGACTACTTGAATACTATTGTTGTCATAAAATGTAACGCGCTCAGAAGATATTTTCAAGTGTGAAATATTTTTGGCCTAATCCTAGTGCAATATCATAAAGATTCTCAAAGCCCTGTAACCAGGCATTAGGGCTGTTTACAAAAGAGAGGAAGCTCTTCGATGCGTTGTTTGTCGTTTCAAGGAAATTGAATCAGTATGTTGAGCGTAAATTCAACCACCTGGGTCCAATACCTTTCTCCCCGTCAACAGTCGTAAAATACTGAATGGAACATCCGTAGATGGCTTTTTCCCTTTATCCAAATCCTTGATATTCACATTCGAAAAATTTATTCAACTATTTCATAGAGGGTTTATTATAAGTAAGAATTGATTCATAAGTAGTAACGAGATGAGAAATTGAAAAATTGGCTACGATTATATGAATAGAGTGGAAGAAGAGAGGGAGTAGGATGATATTAGCCGGCATTCACATTCAATCTCACTGAGGTGACAAGATAAATGTTCTTCCGAGAATTTCTTCTTTTCCACATGACTTGGTAGACTCGCAGGTCAACGCGTATAATGTACCAAAGTCAATTAGCCAAAAAATTGGGCTACTGCGTTATAGATGCGAGAGTCAATGTATACGTGGAAAAAAGTAATTCGATTGAGAGGGTACAAGGGGTATAGAGATAAGTGAGAGAAGATGCCAGTCATCCCTTGGTAATTAGTTAAGGGTCGCTCAGAGTACTGGTGGTTTGCTATGGTATTTCTAAAGCTACAACGCTATCATCCCGCGGGATGTCGAGGGCGAGGCGGAGGGCTTAAGCCTCCCCCTGTATTAGCCGACAGACGATATCAGGAAAAACTTTTGCGTCGCCTTCCAGATTTGATTGATTAACCTCGAGGAAAATAGTGTATGTCGCGATTGTTCGCGTATCGAGGGTTGCCTCCTATGCCAGATTCGTTGACGCATCTATTATGCTACTGAATCAATCAATTATTTTTCCTCATACAAATAGTAGCAATAAAATAATTGGAAATTATTTCATTCATCAATTTAGAACTACTGGAGATTGTACAATTATTATTATTTCTTTTTTTATAAGAAAATCTAGAGGAAACAATATCGCATCATTGAAACTAAACAAAACGAGTGAGAGTGATTAATGATTCTTAAATATAATCTCTTAATATAACAATTGTAGCTTACTGAAGCAGTAGTATCAGTCAAACGAAAGTCAGTCCATAGCGATTGAGGGAAAAACTTTTGATCGTCCTCCCAGTCTCTCGTGATTTTGATTGATTAACGTAGAGAAATGAAGTGTCGCAATGAATGGTTTCAAGGGTAGGCCCTCTCCGGTTTTGCTATGTGAATCCATTCATTCATCATGGACATGCGGCTGTGGCGCGATAAAGGAAATTTACCCGGAAACTCAAACATACCGAGTATTGCTCTTTCCTTTTTTTTCTCTCTACTTTCGCGTTCCACATGGTTTCATTTCAACCCCATCATCAAAAGTACTTTGAAAATATTTCAGAAAATAATTTCACAAAGAATTGAGTATCAATGATGGATAACGTATTTTTTTTATAGAGCCCTTGATTTAAGCTTCAGCGATTGATTGGGAGAGTAAAGATCGTGGTGGTAGAGTGTGAATGTCAATGGCCCTGGATTGGATAGATCTACGTCATCACAAGTCATTTAAATGACATTTCGTGGTACATTCGTGGCTGCTGTTACACTTGGATTAGTCTCTGTACGGTTTACCTGGAATGTGTAGGCGTTTGAGTCCATGAAAGGTTAGGAGAAGAGGGAATGGTATGTATTAGACTCCCGGACACTGGTCATTTGTCACTGTCAACCCCCTCAGAGTACCACTGCGAGGATTGAACACCAGAGGGAAGATCGAACCTGACCCCTGTGCTCTTCAGTAGCACGTGCCGATGTCTATGTTCACTGAGGTATGTACTGACCACGTATATATTTAGTTTATGTATAGCAGAGCATGGGGTAAAATGAATATCAAGGGTGGAACAGACACGTTCCATTTTCGTTTCAATTTGACATTCTATACAATAGAAATAATTGGAAATTAGTAAAAAAATCGAGATAGTATATTTCTGGTGACCGTATTGACAAGCCGAGCAAGTTGGCCAGGGTAAATGAGTAATTTTGTTTTAAATTAGATGGGAGATTGGCAAGTTGCAAACAGCAATACTAGATGATTGACAATTTTCGACTTGTCGCTTATTATTCAAGCTTGCTCGAGCTCATAAGTATCCTTTTTATTTTTCTTGAAATTTCGACTGGATTGGTCGAAAATGGCAAATTCTAACTATTCTCATCCTTGGGAAAATCACTATTCCGTAAATTTCATTAAGATTATTGGTTATATGGCGTATCTGAAATTTCCATATCTTTAACTACTTTACACAGGTAGATTCCCTCCACATTAATAATACATGAAAAAAGATCAAAAGAAAAAGACATGAAATATCAAATATTGAATAGAGAAAACCGGTATAAGGGGAATCATAACTAATTTTCCGAGAAGAAAGATAAGAGCTTGTCTCCTTCCTTACAATTCTTAATTTCTTTACCAACTAATCAGATTCTCTGATATTGTAGCCGGCATTGAATGTTAAAATTTATTCAAGCTCTTCATCTTCTTCACATGCTTCATCAAACTTGCATTCATCTTGTGCAAGTAACCAAAAAAAAAAAAAAATGGGGCCAAGTCGATTCGTTCGTTAAAAATTAGAAAGAATTCAATTTACACACGTAGACCATTTCACGAGGATTAACGTGAAATATTGGCTCAAAATAACAAATGGTTTTTTAAGGATTTAAAATTGACTTTTATGTGATGTAATAGGCACAATGTCTCAACTATTAAAAGTAATAGAAAAGAAAGACATAAAATAAAATATAAATTGAAAGCAAACGAAACAAAATTTTATGGAATTCCTTGTGTTGTGGAAAAGTGTCTTTGGTTCCTTTGGTTTTGTCGCAACAATATTTTACAATCTAACGGATTTTACGAGCAACTCCCAACGGTATTCTGTGGGCTCTTCAATCTTCCTCAACGCGCCTATGAATATAAATACGAGAAGGCGGCAGTGATTTATGCCAACCGAATATAAAAAACAAAAAATGTAAAAAGTGTGTTGGCCTTAAGGGAGAATTTAAGGGGGAAAGAAGGACGATTCGATAGTTGAGTTTCATTTTTACGTCGTGGTCAGTGTTTATGCCCCCGATTTTAGCACCGCCGCAAGACCACCACTATGCTCTTTCCTCTTTCTCATTTTTTTTTGATGCTCTCTCACTCGGACTTATTCTTAAGTACGTTCCATACCAATTTTTATGACGCTTCGAATTTTGTGCCCCGGTGGCCCGAACTATTCTCATTTTTTTTTTCTCTTACGTGTTGAATATTTTCGTAGTCCTCGACCTCGAGTATAAGTGCCCTTGATCATTTTATCGCCTGCACACGACCCCTTGGAATGTGACGCTAAATCATGTTTGCGGTCATGGGCCCAAGTCGCATACCTTCTTGGTCACAAAATTTCGCTTTAATGTTTACCGTTTCAAATCAAAAAATGACAGGCCAAATACTCGGAACTTCATTATGTATGCTTTTTCATTGGTCAAGAATGACCAGTGAATTTTCTTTTGTGCATCTATCCCATCTAATCTATAGAAGAGGGAATCTCGATGGCTTGTCTGCATTGTAATGCTTTATACTCGATGTGAAATACCCGCAAATCTGGTCTAGTCCGTTATCAAATCCTGATACCATGTGAGGTATTGTTCTTCCATTGTTTCATGTAAATCCGATGCAATCATCGATCCTGGATTCCTTCTTTTTCCTTGATCGACAGGTAAAATGACAGTATGAAATATGGTGGACTCGGATGGTAAAATTCACGTCAAGCTGGTTATATCTTGTCTCGACAAGACAAAAATCTCGGTGATATTCGAGTCAGTACTTTTCCCATCTTCGTTCACTCTATCCTGGCTGATACAGAGAAGAGAGTGAGGACCTTAATCCTTTTCGCATACAGTCATAAGCTCCGTGTATGCCCGTCGGCCCTCCTTCTCTTTAAACCACTATAACCTGCAGTCATCTCTCCAGGCTCTCGGATTTTCTGTCCCTCCCTCAAATACTCCAGTAATGCATTTGATCCGCGATAAAACGCATTTGGATGCATATGCTCTGCATTCATACGGTTAAACGTGCTTCAAAATTTGAGAAAAGTGGAAAGAGAAATATAAAAGAAAAAAGCCATATAAACTCGTATGCCATGTGGTTTTGCCAACGAGAAAAACTCTTTCTCTCTGTATGCGAAAGAGGTAAAACTAGCGAATAAAGTTACAGACAAAAAAATGGAAAGCTACAAGAGAAAAGAGAAGCTGTACAGAAAAGTGGGTAAATAATATGCAACCACGCTTTGCCTCGGGCCACTATTATTTTTTTACTATTTCTCTTTGTTTCATTGTAATTTAATAACACTCTCAAGAAATATTATACAAATATTTTTCAATTGAATCTTGAATTGATAATGCCCATAGAAAAAGAAATGATAGAATAATGATGGCTCTTTTTTCACATGAAAATTTCGATGAATTCCTAAATGACCCTAAAACATTCACCAAGCTTCTTCCCCTCACTTCCTTTTTACATAGATATATTCAAGAAAGATCGATTCATCGTTGATGAGCCTAGTGCGCTTTAATACAAATTGTACGTGAAAACTAGATACGAGAAATGTCTCGTTGGTTGAATACCCGGATTTTGATAAATGACATCAGGATTGTTTATTTCGCTCAGGCGAAGAGGGGGTGATGGGTTGGCTTGATGCAATGTAATCATCCGTTGTATTATATAACTGGGAGACTTTTGTAACCAGAAAGAGGGTGTTTCCATCATTTCAACATGTCATGAAGGTTACTGTCTAAACTTAATGTCCATCCGAAGAATGCAGGATAATAAATTCCTCGTCAATAATAAAAAAAAAATTTACTATTTAAACAATAGGAATAATAAATTAATTATTATAATTATTTTAATTTGGGGATTATGTTCTAATCATTTGTATTTGTTGCTTTAATTACAAAAAAATATTGCGTCCATGTTTATGGGCCTCGAGATAAAGCCATGAGTGCTTGATAAAATTCAGAGTTTAGGTCTAGACAGTATAGTTGTGCTTGAAGTTCAACGTGGAAAATCCCTGGCGATGGTACCAACGAGAGATTCACGCTTGCCGTAAGATTAGGCTATTCGAGAAAAGTTAATCTTAATAAACGAGGGCAATCAACGGGGGTCCAATGGGTTCTGGGCTGGTGCATGCTAGCCGCAAATGCTCCATCCATGCAAATGCGTGAATCCCAGTCAGCCTCTCCTGCCCCACCAAACACTCTCTTTACTCCTATTCTTACTTTTCCCCTCTGAGTGGAATAATTTGCATAGTACTCAGTCGATTCGTGGGCTTTTGTCCAGTCGAGAATGTCCATCAAATACGTTTTTCTTTTTTTTTTTTCTAGTCCTATTCAGAACTCATGGTCCATACCTCCAAGTAAATAGTGGTGAGAGTCAAATGACCAGCGGGACTTTAAGGGTTCATCCACTGGTCGACAATCGAGGGTAGGTAAAAGGGAATAAACCTTTTATTTGCTGATTGCGTTCGGATTGTTTCGTGATTTAGCATAAATGTTTGATTAGATTACTCCAGGCCCACAATCTCCCTTCATAGTATCTGTCTCCTTCCATCCGAAACCTTCTGCTAGTCCTGGGGCGTTGAATTGAATGTAACCCCCATGTAATTATTTAACTGACAAACATTGAATTTCAAAAGATTTATAGAGTAAATTCGCGTAATCATGGCGACTTTCTTCAAATCACATGTTCGGAGAGAAATAGAATAGTAGCTATTACTATGTTCAACATAGTAATGGTTTTTTCACGTCGGGCCACATAGCAATAATTACTATGTGCAAAATAGCAATCATTACTATTCCCTTTCTCTCCGTGTGGTCTTAATATCTCCTTAATAGCCCCTTCAGTATGAGCGGTACATAATTTGATTTTTTCACAATTTATTGTAACTGTTAGGATAATAGTAGACAATGTGGAGAATTTGAATTGGTTTATCACAGTGAAACAATAGATTCTGTAGGTCTTTAGACGATTGGAATAATCCCAGCTGAATAGTTTCCCTTTGTCTTCAATCCTTAATACATTGTCATGCTCTCAACGGCCATCCTCTAGCAGCCTCGTCACGGTAAATGCCCTTCACCCACTAGACTCCTAGTGACTAGAGTATATCCCCTGTACCACATTGGCCGTCAACGTAATATTACACTAAAGATAGCTAGCATTAACACCTACTTGGAAGCATTCAACCGGGCCAACAATTGAGTTTGAGTGGTCTACATTTTAGCTCCTTGTTAAGCGAGTTTGCGTGACCGTGTATTGATGTTCAGATCGAAAAGGGAGGGAACCGTATCAAGTTGGTATTTATTTACCCTCAATAGGGTTCTAAAGCCATTGCTAATGCTCCAACATTATTAACGACTGTAAGCTTCATAGCATTTGATTGTTTAGCTTTCAATGATCGATCGAGAAACTCTCGAAAAATTATTTACTAGGTCTTTTAGTGATTAAAGACTATCCAATATGCTCACATATTACGAATAAAAAAAGAAGGGGAATGAAGAAGAGTGAAAAAAGAATGTATCGGAAAGCTGTAGTGTACATCACGGCATTGTCCCTAGGGTACGATAAGGTAGGGACAAATGACTGGTCAAGAAAGAAGAAAATGTTCGCTCACTAGAAAAATAGTAGCTAGAAATCAGCCCTCTAAGTAAATTCGTATCAACCCCCGGAGACACGAGCAAACGGGGGTGATCCGTCATACAAGATTACCCTGGGATAAGTAATGCGCTTGGCAGTGCTAGCTGAAAACAGACGTATAAAAAAAAATAACAATGACAACAAAGTGGTAAAGAAAATCAAATTTTCCGGTTTAACCCAATTCTCAGATAATTCTCTCTTCTCAATCATTTATGCTCGTGTAACCTTTTTCACGTTTTTTTTTTTATTCTCTGTCATTATCATCAGAGGATGAGTGATAACCCCTAATACTATTCCATCATTTTTCTGTCTATCACGACATTATTTATGCGGTTGAGCGTAACAAAAAAAAACGCAATCCTCTATCGCATCAACATGCGTTTTTCATTTTACTCGGAGGAAATAAGTTGTAGTATTATTTAGGGTGAAACTTTTTTCCAGTTGAACTGCTTGAAGTATTAGATAGATTACTGGATCTATTATCTATAGAGAAAGCGAAGGAGATAGGGAAAACTCGACTTTTTTCCGCTGCTTCAATGTCTTTACCCCCCGCTGACAAGTCACATGGAATCTAAATGGAGTTGCAGAAAATAAATAAGACTTCATCACGAGAAATAGAATGCTTTATCTTACTCGTCTCGTATTCAGCTAAAATGATCATATTGGTTTTACCAAAATCAGAGATGTATTCATTCCCATAGACTGCCAATTCATTTTGCAATGCATTCATACTCCATTGCAAATTCCATGCAATTGACGCAGTAGGGTGGACAAAATACTCTTCACTTTCGTCAAATTTTCACCAAATGAATTGACTAATCAAGTATTGAATGAAAAACCTCTCTTAACGTATAGAATCGATAAACAAAATTGAATTTGCGATACTCCCTATGTAATAGTGATGGATAATGTCTCGTTAAATAAAACAGTAAATTATTCTTATATATATACGTAAATTTGAAATGACAATAGAAAAGATGGATGATTCGCATGAATATCTGAGAGTAATGCTGTATATTTATTTTCCACGTAATAGTCACCAATTCCACAAGTCAATATCTCTATTTCTTTTTCTCTCTCCCTCTCAGTTAGTCCGATGAGCATTTGAATGGGCCAATCAATCACCGCAAGCATTGCTCTTATTCTAACCTCTTTATTCTCTCTTCTTTTTATCGGTGACGTCATTGCCTTCATTCCCCTATTAGTTAGGTGTGATACCTACTCTGGGGTTCGTAACTCTCTCGATGAAAAACCCCGGGTGGTTGGCAACTTTGAGAGGGAGTGTACACACTGCCGGTTCTTGAAGAGAGGGACTGGTAATTATATATTCTAAGGGCGTTTCACCGATCAGTCAATGCTTCCGTTGCACAGCACGCTCAACAATAGAATCAGAGATAGAAAATGCTTATCGGAGAGGACTCGTTTTCGATTCTCGACTATGGTTACATTTTAACACATTAGGGGGATGAGAAAGTCAATGAAAAATTAAATTCTCGACTGGATGGAAAAATTTATAGTCTCTCATTTTAATTGTTTGCTCAATTTATTCACTGAATGATTTTGCAGTGATTACTATTGTAAAAATAAACATTCTACCGATTGTTTCACGCCATTCACAATAGATTTGGCGTACGAATAATATAATATTTCAACGTAGGTTGAAAAATGTCAAAAGCATTTTATCTCAATGGTGTTCCAATCTAAAATCTGTCAGGATTTTGATCGATGCGTTTGTTTACCATTTTAGTACACATGATTTTCAAACTAACAATGAGATTGTTGTACTAGAGATACAGAGATGATGATACCCTTCTTTACATGAAATATATGAGTCAAAACCCCACTAACCAACAATTCTCCTCGGGGCTTCTCACACCCTCATCAAAAGCGTGATCATCCCTCGTGGAATTCGAAATGGTTTGCGTGTGAAAATGTTTGAAGCCATACTGACGTATCATCACGCAATGGCTTTTTCAATACATACCAACCCCAAAATACTGAGACATCAGAATCATTATCAGCATCGTGGGTATTTATATCGTCGCCTTTGTAATAAACGGTCGTAAGTGCCACAAATTAGTGACAGGAAGTTGTATCTCCAGCACTTGCGTCTTTTTGATTTTACTGGTTCTTGCTGAAAGGGAGAAATAGTGAATAACGCATTCAATAGGGAACTACTTAGTTATAAGACCGCCAGAATCAGAGATATGCTGAAAAAAGTGAATTTTTTCAAAGATAGAAAGGCCTACTCCTTCAAACCTTGACCAAAAAAATGGAATTTCTAAAAAATACAAAAAAAATCATTTCTAATATATGTTTTCCATTGCAAATTTCCTCAGCTTTTCAACGGAACCGTTGGAAAAAACCTATCTCTAATATTTCTATTAATTTCAAGAGTTTTTCATAATATAGACATTAGTAATCAGTAGATTAAAAGCAAGAGACGTAAATGTGAAAATAAAGTTTTTCCATTTTTACATGGGTGGCTGCATCATTTTGTTATAAGAATTTATAGAAAAAAAAAATGATATGACTAGATATGACTTTTTGATTTTCATTCTTGAGTTTTTGGCACTTGCGACCGTTTGATGGTCATTGAATGGTTCTTTTCTTCATTTTTAGCATTACAATACATCACTTTCACAAGAACTGCCGAAAAATATTCCCATGGTTTCTGAATATCATCCAATAATAAATCTATTTATCCATGATTGAAACACGATTATTCTATTGGTCCATCACCGAATATTTTCAAAATACACGTGAAAGCAATATAAATTTTCTGCAGTACATGAGGCTCACGTTTTTTTTCCCTCCAGTAATCGCAAAAATATTGTGATAACCCAATTGGGCAATCTGACCGGGAGTTGGCCGTTGGGGGTAAAATTCTATCGAATTATCATTATCGGATATAGGATTTACCGTACGTTCGAAAAATTCTGGGATTCTGTGTTCAGACGGGTGTCCTAATCCTAACTAAATTTATAGAGTGAAACAGGAATTCCAACGGAAATATCCCCTCCTCATGTATATGTGTCCGGATTGAATTGAATGCGAGAAAAGCCGGCTTTTATGTCCCTGACCAATACACTTTTATTAATTGAAAGAAAATCAGCGTACTTGATCATCAATGATCTATTGCACGCAGACGATTGAATTTTCCATCATGAAGAATATTAGTTTTATAGTAGAAATACAGACTTTACAACAAGAACCGCGTGTGTACACACGAAATGATATTCCAAGTAGTTGCCAAGTGAATTGGAAGAGAGTACCCAGTGAATCCATCTCTCGTGAATGCTTTGAGAATGTTTTTGAGAGCCCAGTCGACGAGAGGGCGAGGCAACGTGAAAGGCAGAAACGGAATCAAGCCCCCGAGGCAAGCACTTTGGTTTGGCTTGGTGAAAATTTCTCCCTTATATCTATTCTAGTGTATATGAGCTGGAGATAAATAGGGAGCCAATAGTGTCGACAGAACGTTGATACAATGGGGAGAAATGCACATAGAAGCCAAGTTTCAATATTTTCATACACGAGAAGACATTTTGGAAATACTGTCAAATGTAAATAATGGCTAATGAATTTACTTGAAATATGAAAATACTGAGAATGCAAATATCCCAGAGAAAAAAAAACTATACACTCAATTAGACGAGCTAGAATAAACTAGATTGAATAATATCCAGTGTGATCTTGCACTCTGCGTAATTCCATCTAGGATTAATTGCGTCTTAATTGATGAATCTGTAAGATTGTGGCGCCAAGATTGATTTCTTCAAGTATCCGCCTTGTGGAAATAGACAACGAGTGCATTAGAGCCCATCACACCAAGATTAATGGAGTACCAGGGGAAAGTGGAGTAAAATGGTCATGCCAACGGCTTGAGATATATTTTTTTATCTATACCATTAGCAAGTGGAGGAAAATTCCCCTGGAAAACATGGATCGAAATTAATATTCTTTCATTTTGCCCTTTTCTATTCCATTCTTTTCCTCCTCTCTTGTATATTCATTTTCAGGATTGTACATGGAACACGAATTACTACGAATTCCGCCTTAATTATTCTCTCCGAAATAACCATTTAATTAATCATGACAATTCAATATTAAATCAAACAATTTGCCGCGTTCGAACAGCCACACGTCGAGGACAGGCATATTCTCTAAAGTTTATTAATTTATTCGAGCGCGGAAATGGCAATTAACTGGAGAACCGGTGACAGAAGCAGGCTTTGGCCGTTGGGCAAACGGGCGTGAGTCCATTTGCCCGTGTATGTACACTCGGTCTATCCATCCGTTCGTCTGTCCCCTTTCGCGAAGCCCTTAGGCTCTGATCACTTCACGTACATCTATGTATGGTATTTTCAGGGAGATGGTGTCGAACTTCGCTCGATCGAACACGTACAATGAAAATTAATGCTTGGAAAAATAAATTTCTTCCAACGCAACAGATAAATCTGATTGTGACAGTGAGAAACCCTTTTTCCCTGATAACAAATGAATTTCCCAGTAATATCTACATGAACATTGCCGAGTAAAAAAAAGTTGATTCGATTTAATCAGTAATAACATTGAGGTCTTGGCAATATTCAAATTTGCAATCATCCAAGCTGATTGTACTCGGTGAATTAACAATTTTTCCAACACACAGCCTCTCCTATATTGCCATGGGGGCGTGTCAAAATGAGGACAGAAGAGGTAGTATAGGTTCTAAACACCCTTACTCTAAACTGTAGAGATAAGTGTGACGACCTGTCCAACGACTCTCCGGGCAAGGGTTGACGCAATCAACGTAAAACGTAACGCCGTCAGTAAAAGGGGATTAGTTTATCTTCGACTATATAGCTTTTCTCCATCTCTCTTCCACGGTGTAGAACTCAAATCTCCTCTATTTCATGACACTCTCTCAGTGCCAAAGTTGGATGAGCCAATTTCAATGGCAGTTGGACAATTGTCGAGGCTAAAGTTTGGAGATTAGAGGACATTTTTTTTTCCTTGATAAAATAATGCAAGTAATCCCCTTATAATAAGAAAGATCAGCCTGAGTCAAGTTAGCCGGGTACACATTTATTCGTTCTCCGATTGGTCGATGAATGATCAATAATATTTTGACAGCTAGTGCCATATGATATCTGAACGTTGATTTGAAAATTCCTAACATTACGCGAAGTGCATATTGATCCTATTGACCCAGAAAATTTGGCAAGTGGCCATAACTCTTCCCCTGGTTCTCTGGTCATATCTTGAAAAAAAGCGTTTTTTTTTTTAAGACGTGCTTTGCTAGAATATATTTTTGTGTGGAAGTACACTTTTTTTATCACAATTTTTCTAGCTAATTGAGCTCTTTTAAACACAATAAATGATACTATTGAATATGTAGCAATGCTCCCTCTTTGAGGTGCTATCAAAGGGAAAGGATTCGAAACCCCTTCATTGCTCGAAAAAAGCGTTCAACTACTTGTGTGAACAAGCGGTCGAGTCAGACAACATTGTGGAAATACCGAAAAACTGTAATGAACATTTATTTTTTTCAAACCAATCCCCGAAAAAAGCATGAGAATGGGCTAACCATGCGCAAAGTGCGTTTATCCCCTAGTTTATTATTATAAGAATGCACAACTTTGAGGGCGAGGGCGAATAGATTCACGGTCCGTTCCAGACCCAAGGAATAATCCCTTGGTTAGATAGAGATATCGATGGAGCATGCAGACTGCTATCGAGTCCCTTTGATGGAATATGCATACTGTATTCAATCTCAAGCATAAGCGTTTTGTATGTACTACTGACAGTGTCCACTTGGACGTGACGCTCCACTGGGCGTGTCCGAGTTACTTGCTTTTCACCGCATATATACCAACATACCGGATTACAATTCATACACACATACACACTGGATGCGTTATGGTACGCACACACGAGAGATGAAGAACGATAAATAATAGACGCGAAATTGCTTTTGTATTCATATTAAGGTAGCACTCGTTTTGTACTCTGTTTTTAGTGAGAGCTGAATATTTTCCTTCCATTCGGGATTAATGGTTCGGACGTATTTTATAGGGAAACAGTCTAGGGGTCAGAATATATCTATAATTCTCTTTATGCAGAAGTGACCGTTTTCACTCTTTGACATGACGTATCGTTCTAGCCGGAACTTAGGCGCAGAGAAAGAGAGAGCATTAAAAATACAGAAGAGCGGTCAGACCTATCTTGGCCCTTTGGGACATTTAAATCTAAAAATTTGACATTTCACGTGCGCAAGATGTTGGTATATATAAAAAGTAAGAAAGATTAAATGCTCTTTGGACGTTTATTTGGATGGCTTATCACCACTCGAGTAATACGATTACGTCCAGTCTGAAAGATGGACACAGTTAACATTCGACAAATGGGAAATACAAATGCATTTTCTTTTTCCCCAAGCTCCCAAGTGGATCGTTTCTCTTTCGATAAAAAATTTCCAACATATTTCTTCTTCTTTCTACCAAAAGTACATTGTATTCATTAAATTATTTGTCTGAATGTACTTGACTTGTTAATCAAGCAAATACAATGTTAAAAATATAATGATTAAAGAAAAAAAGGAAATTTGAAGAATATCGTTTCTCACTTTCAAACAGGGTGAATTTATTTTGAGTAACACGAAAGGAAAGAAAAGATATTGTGAATGGAAGAAGGATGCCTTTGAAGATATTCGCGCGAGTTAAATTCTATCCACCGAGTATTCGAAGGCGGTTTCTTTTCAACCCCTCGTGACCATTATAGCGTAGCCGTAGGGTGTCGTCCGGGCGTCGTCAGTTAGAGAGAGATAGGGGGGTGAGAGTTGTTCCATCCTCCGTGTAACTATAAGAGAAAACGGAACACACAACGAGTGGTGGTTGCCAACCGACTTGGTCCGGAAGGGTCGATTGTTGACCGAAAAGTCGCCAATTTAAAAGGACCCCCGGCGATATTTCTGCTTTTTTCACCATCCCCTCTATTTGGCGAAAAAAAAAATTGTCTCTTCCCATTCACTGACTTTCTCTCTCTCTCTCTCTCTCGCTCTCTTGCTTCACTGATCATACTTTTACTTTTATCCCTTCACTAGTAGCTGACTGTGCGGCACGAGACTGATTCTGAACAAGCAATTATGTTATTACGAGCTGTTTACAACTGAATTATTGTCAGTAACATCTTGTGCCCCGGGTGGTAGTGGTGTATCACAAAGTCATCTCTCACTGTTCTTCTTTATTATTGATTTTATCTCTAATACCTATTATAAAATCTGAAGAATACAGGAATCAACAGAAACATTGATAGAGAAGAGAATGAGAATAATGTACGATAATTTGCTATGGTTTCCATGGACAAATTTTCATATTAGCATGGAAATAGCGTGACGAATCGCGGTATTACAAACACCGCTGGTAGTATTAAACGAGTATGCAATCACTCCTGCGGTCACTCCCCATAATTGAATGTGACGTAAATAAATAAATAATGTGTAAAGTTCATTGCCTCAAAAGGTCGAGACTTTGATTAAACCGTTCATTCCTCGGGCCCAGCCGGAAAGGCATTGCCATCTTCACCGGTTATATGACAAGTGAAACAACAGCAAAAAGAATAAGAATAAATAACTAACAGCGTGAAGAAGCAGAAGCTCATTCGGTTAGGATAGAAATACTCTTGCCGAAAGAGAATTGCGGAAGGCGTACAAAATTTTTGCGGGGATTAATTTTGCGGTTGTTCCTCACACCTCCAATACATTCTTCACTACACTTGTGGCCACTACTGTTTACTGCTACCGCATTCACTACCTGACTGCATGAATACTCCCACTAATAAAATGAAAAGAAAAATTATTAATAAAACTATATTTGAATAGTTTAAAGTTGATAATGACTTGGTATTTCTTCAATTGCATAAATTGAAAAACCCAGACATTACAACTTTCGATCACAAGAACTCGACACAAGAAAAGAAAATACAAATAGAAAGACTCTGTTTTGTGATAGATATCTCTCGAGTTTTGATACTCCTTTGTAGATGACAATAATAATATGGGCATATGGAATTCATGAAAAGAGCAACCTTTTTTTTAATTTAGTGCTATGAAAAGTGTCGACCCTCGTCCGCCCTCGGAGAGAAAAGAAAGCGAAAGAAAGGATTCGTTTTTTAGTCTTACTCACTTTATTCTGATGGATTCTCTGAGGTTGATTTCAAGTGTCGGTAGTCCTGCGGGAAAAAAAGAGGTGAATGTATCCCCCTGAGTGAGGCAAACTAAAGTACTAAACCAAGAGAAATATTTGCTTTGAGACACACCGCCAGTTGCTTTTGTTATGCACAACCGTGTATGGTTCATCCTCTTACTTGGTGGCCCGAGAATATATTCGTATAGTATCATCGCATTCATGTGTATTACATACTGGTTTTATTATGTGAAAGAGCTTTTGCATCATTACAGAAAAAAATCTGACAATGCTGTTGTATTAATACTTATACGTATTCCCATAACTGTATTCAAAAATTATTTACGACAGAATCAACATTTCTCCGAGCGAATTTGTAACGCACAAAATTCCGTATTCGTTTGAATATTTTTAATACACTACCTGTCGAGACGAATATTTTATTCGTGTCCAATGAATTAATCCATTGAACTCGACACGACAATAATAATATTTAAGAAATGAAAAAAACAAAATTCTTATGAACATGGCCGTAAAAATATTCGATTAAAAGATTTCATGTCTCCCGTGAATTTTCATCTGCACCAACAATGAAAGTTAGTTTATACGTTTAAATGTCAAGTTCAATAACGATAATATAGAATGAACGTCCTCGTGTAACATCCCCCAAGGCGAAAATTTAAACTGCGGTCGCACCATGCAAGAGAGAAGAGTTTGACGTTTCGCTGAAGTAGACTGCGATAAACCCGCTAAAATTATTACCTCACTCACATGGCTATAAGTTTGGTGACCGCGTGCGAATGCTCCACGTTTGAGTTCAAAATGTACCACGTTTGCAATTTGTTACCTGGCGTAATACCTCTCTCTATCCCCTTTTTTTTATTTCTTCCCCCTCGTGTGACACCTCACGACCTTAGCAAGGCGACTTGTGGAGCGTTTGACTCGAAAATTCAATGATGCATACACATATGTATGCAGTACCTCGCCGCAATACCCCAAGCCAAACCACAAAATTATCCTTTGTGAGAACAAAAAAATAATTCAATCGTTTAAGTTTTATGGGCCCTTGAATATCTCTTAGTTCTCCGTTTGAGAAGTTCCTTCTGATGATATATATCTATATATATTTAACATCACACTTTATTGAATTCAATTATTCGTATGATGCAAAAAAATTCTCTATATTCCGATAATCTCGAGGAAAATGTGATTGGACGACAATTCTAGATAGACACTCTTCAAATATAAATCCCCCATTTAAAATTCAATAGGATAACGAAGGAGTTGAGATTGGTGTGCAGGCATAAAAAATCCTCATAAATTTAACGCTCTGACAATTGGTAATACAATTGAGAGTAAAACAGATCGATCAGTCTCAATTTCCCCCATCGGAAGCTCTTTGAAATTGGAAAATAATAAAATTAACTCATTCAATGTTTCGTAGAAAACAGAGGAAAGCTCAGAAGATTTCATCAATTTTTTTTTCCTCTTCTCAATGCAGATCACACCCACGTAGGTATAACCGTAAATACAGTCACTGACAACAGCCGCATCATCATGTTAATAAACGGCATCTGTCACTGGTAGGATAACACTGCATTTCGCGTTTTATGTTTTACGCTCCCATAAGTTTATATACATTTGGGTTTATGCTTCACACCAAGCGTGCACTGGTCACGCATGTGCATAATGTCAGCCAGATTTTTCGTTTACTAATCGTGCTCCCTTTCTTTTTCCTCGGACATATAACATCATTCGGATTCCCCTATTTCTTTATTCCTTTTTTTCGGATTGAATACAAGAGCGGAAAAAAAAACATTTGAACGTGATGTTACAGTACTGGGGAATTCCCACCAATGTCTCAAAGTCAATCATGCGAATGTACGCTCGGACACGATGACCAATTCATTTTTCAATACTTCCCGCCGAGAAAAGCGATCCATCGCTCACGAGAATGTTCTTATGGAAGGAATAAAAGGAAAAAAAAAAGTACGGAAGAGAAGAAAGTCCAACTTTTGTCACCGAATGATGAACGATCTCGCTTTGCCATGGAATATATATCGGAAACAATCCGTTCATCCGTAACAGCTACTTCACCTTACTAGATCGTTTATGATAAACGCATTCACGCATCGACGGTCATTCTTGTTTACTGGTGCATTATCGAACTATTAATATCATCAATATCATAATGGTTATTCGGAGAAGAATGAGAAGCTCGAGATATTCGCTGGAAGAGGGGTTTGAAATCGATTATTAACCAAGAAGTAGTTATATGCACGACTACCAACAGCGGCTTAGCAAGTACTTCGAGGGATGTTTTTTTTTTTTCATTTCTCCTTGAAAAAGGTCTCCAAGTGGTTCGTTAAAAATCAAGGACTTCCTCTCACTTCCTTGATATTGTGATATTTCATTCCGAGACGTGCTACGAAATAAAGGACAAAACAGAATTCTGGCAAATCAGTTGAATTACCGGGGCAACGGTTTATACACTGGTAAATATCTAGTTATTATTACATTCAGCCAACTGTCGATTTTGGTTTAAAAGCTATTCGCTCAGAAAATTCATTCGGCGTATGTTGCTTCTAACCTGATCACTTGACTATATTCACTAACCCTTAATGATCTCTTGCGTTACGCTTCATCCCCTCAAATCCTAAACTACAAGAGATAAAAAAAATCAACCATTTTATTGATACGAGTTTCAATTTTAGTCTATATATAACCCTCTTTGTAATCCTACAACTATACCTCCCTCAGGAGAGATTGTAGGGAATTAAGGAATACGGACACCTGATCGCCAAATCAAAACTAACGTCGATCATTTTCGAAAGAATGCCCCCAGCTGTTTCTTCATGATAGAATGAAAGAGAAGGAAAAAAAAAGTGACTGAAACCAAGCACGCACTTTTACGGTTCACTGAATCCTGTTCATCAACATTTGAATGCTTTTTATTACAACCTGTCAAGTTAAATTTAGCAGGAATATATTTTCATAGAGGAAACAGAATAAGTAGATTTTTTTTTTTTTTAGTACTAAATTTCAGAATCGGGGAATGCAGGAACTGTCATAAAAAATCCAACTCTCTCTCTATACTTTTCGCCTCACACCCTCGCCCATCATCCCTAAACTAATTCTATTTTTCACTCTTTTTTTTTTCTCCCACATGTATCTGAGCCCTTTCGTTTACGTTTTCATTGCATTTTTATTGATGTAATTTCGTAACTCGGCGCCAACACTTGGTAACATGATGGTTGGATGGCAGCCAATCGAGCGCTCCGCCATTGTTATCGATCGATTAAAGAAAGAAGCAGAAATGAATCAAAATACAAAAATAGTCAGAGAGGAAAAATCGAGAATATAAAACTCATGTTGTACATTTCCATTAACAATAATGCCATCTTGATTTTCAATTAATATGAGAAGATTAAAAGAGGGAAAGAATATTCAGATGTGAATTGAATGAGAGAAATTGAAACGACTAGGCAATAGAATTTTCTGCTAAATCAGAGACGAACTGAATCCCTTTGACATTGCAATTGGACGCAAAGTAATCTGGCATAGGATAAAGGCACGAACCGTCTGGAATCAATCCCAGTGATACTGGCTACATGCACGCAAATAAACTGAAAATCGTGTCTACATTGGGGTGACGCAGGTGGAGTCATCCAAGAGGCTCTCCATTCAAACATCGACTGAAAAAAAAAAAAATACAAAAAAACGTGACAGTACATTTGATCTCGAGATAATCCGTTGGCACGTTTCAATGAAGAAGAGAAATTCGAGGTGTCTGAAGACATTCAACTTGGCTACGAGTTCAACCTGAATGAGATCATGAATACAGTCTTATGATTCATTTGAAGAATTTTCCTTCTGTTACGCTTGAACCCTCGTTAGCATTATTATTGCCTTGAAAGAAGAATAATAAACGATGTAGGATTGACACAGAAAAAGTGAGAGAATGAAAAAATTAATTATACCTAATTAATTTGAATAAATGAATGCATTTAGTTCATCACCTTCCAAGTATTTTTCATTCTTAAATTACTTGTACATGAATTTTCACACCATTCTAACCATATGGCCCCCAGTCGTTTCGGTCATCATTCGATACCAATTACAGATTACTCCTGATAAAAATCATTTACCATTGCTTGAATACATACATAGACAAGCTGGATGTCGTCACGCCCACGTGATTGTCACACGGTTGAGTTCCCAAACCAGTGGACATGGATGTTCTGACATGGGTTACGTGCATGTTCAGATATCATGCATATATATATTCATCTATAACATATACATATATATACATATGCATATATATATATTCAAGGGATACATAGGTAATACCAGAGGGCCAAGGGGTCGATCACACATCGCCTGAAGAGACCTAAGACCATTCAAGGCGGAACGGATAGACTCCACTAAATCAATCTATTGTCACGTGGCTTCGATTTCGTGCAGGTTGACTCACCTTACGACAAAGGACTCCCAATAGACCTGAATCATGAGAGTAAACGAAACAAACGCTGGAGTATTTATCTTTCGAATCAAGTATTGTGATCATCCAATTTCTCACATACACCTTGATAGAATTCCTAGTTGATATTCCTCGAAATTAGAATGAGCAAAGAAAGAATGATGCAGGTGAAAAACGACATGTAATAATTCTCAACTGATTTATAGCTGGTTTAACCCCAATGGAGGTTGAACATCGACAACACGATGCATAACCTGTTTACAGGTCCTCTACAACGAGACGAATCTCTTTATGCAGTATCGTTTAACCTCACTATTGTTCAGGGGGGCAAAGACATGTAAAGTTGGCGTGACAATTGCTGTAGTTATGAAAAATTGCAAGAGCACTCTGATATATATTTTTTGCCTATTAAAATATTAAAATACTTCCGCCTGATATTGCGAATGAAATAACCCGTTCTGAATACATGTGAGTCTTTATCAGAATGAGAGTAAAATATGATAATGATGATGAAAAAAATATAAAAAAGAGCAATAAAGTAAAGCTATTTAAATAGGTTCAAGCCAGGATCATAAACTCGGTATCTCCCGAATAAGGACGACGTTCACCATCTCCATTTCTCATTCTGTACCATGCACTGCAATTTTTTTTTTTCCAACTCCACTTTGGAGTTTTAATGGCAACAATTAAAAGCTCCGCATATAACGCTTGGACCAAACTAATTTTCGAGGAGACGCTTTTATTAGCTTATCGCTCTTTTTCGTTCTTCCCTAAATCCCGCAGCTTTTTACCATGTTTATTGAGCCAGTGTTTATCACTGAGTTTGTATGAATAGTTTTGATAAGAAACTAACAAATGACTAACAATTTCGAATATAATTCCTCACCATTCTCTAGATTCTTCTGATTGTCCAGTGTACAATGTACACCCACACACACACAATGTCTCATTCACATTCATACATTTTAAATAAATAATTTTCATGGCATCAACATATTATCTTTTATATATATATATATTAATTACAGGGTGGAAATGGGCAGCATGAGGCACACGCTCATCCGATAAAATCCAATCCCTATCTATATCTACATTTCCAGCCCCCTGTCTACTAAAATTCCCTCAAAGCTTCATCAACGTGGGAAATATTCAAAAAAATACGATTAAAAATCCTTCAGAATCAAATAATACCATCCAATCCCAATTTAACTGTTATTCAAGTTAATTAATTAATGGACTGGGATATGCAAGAACTTTGAAATTAATCTCCGCAGAATATTTGACCCTATTAGTTCCTACACCGTATATCTATAAAGGTACTTACCAGATTACTTGTGGAGGTAAGCTGTAGTAGATAATGAAATTTTCAGTTGAAGACTCCTTTCACGAAATTGTTGATAACATGAGGATCGTAGAGTTTATTTCCTTCATTCAGCTAGTGCAATAATCTGACTTGTGAGAGTATACAGAGTACAGAAGTTTCAGATGTTCGATAGAATGAAATCGAAAGGAATGTAATGTAACGAATGTGAGAACGTCCCTGAGGATTCTCCTGAGGGTAAAACAAATTTGAGGGTGTAAAGAACATCAGCAAGCTTTCTTCCTTTTAGCCCTTACAGTATTTTTCTACAATACTGTTTTCTCTACGTTCTCATATCACCCCTCGAAGACGATTCCCTTTCATTCTATTCGTTTCATTGTTTTTTTTCTCCTCCTTGCTCTTGTGCTAGAATAAACTATCAGTCACACCCTGCGACTTTTATTTCTAGCAATCATCCACAAAGAGCCAACTTCTCTGTATACTCTGGTATAGTTTCTTTTCTCTTTTCTACTGATAGAACGTTGAGAGGTGTGACTTGGTGCTGGTCCTTGATGGCAATTCAAAGTTTATTGGATTTACCGAATGATCCGCAGATTAGCACGTGAACGTTGATTGAAAGAACATTTCTTTGTTTATCTGAAACAATTAGACATTTTTTCATTGAATACGAATTGAAAAAAAAAATTATGTTATTTTAATACAGAAGAAAAGAGCCATCGATTACGACCTGTCGCATTAGAAATTCAATGGGTTTCATTTGACTGACCGGAAGCCATGCAAAAAAAAACTATATATTCAGTCTGAAAAGAGAAACCGACAAACTCATCCCTTTCCTATTCTTGGAGCCTTATCGTGGATCATAGAGGGGTTGAGGATAAAAAATTGAGTGATATCCTCCTTGGGTCACCATGCCGGACACACAGTGTGTTCAAGCTGAATATACTGGTCTTTTTTTTCAAAGCTTTGTGCCTCTCCATCGACGTAGGAAAATGAAACCGGTAATGTTCCAGCATTGATGGATTCACCGCTATTTCATGAATGGGGGGATTATGCATGGCATAAATACGCAATTTCGTCGCGAATACATGTATCTCTATTCAACCTCACCCTAGCCTGTTCTCCCATATTCCCATATTTCGCTGAACGAATTAACAGATCACTGATCATTTGTGAGGCACGCATGATCAGACAATTCTCCATGAATTATTCTAATCAGCTGTTTATTTTCCCCCCAATTAAATGGTACAATGTATTTTTAGTAATTCAGAAAATTGACAAATTGAGGTATTCATGAATTCTTTAATAAAAAAATTACACATAATGATCATAAAGAGTAGTGGTGGAATAATTTGTATTGAATGACGGTTGATAAATCTGAATTAACAAAAGCGGTCTCTGATATTTACATTATTTATACACAACAATGCTCCAATAATGAGATGATCTATTAAAAAAATATTACCCTAGCTCAACCATCGATTCATCAAAGGAAGAAAAAAAAACATGTATACTTTTTTGTATTTGGCTACTTATGAGGAGTCTAATTCAATGCTACCTACCGTGGAGTACTTTTTTTTTATTTGAATAGGAGCGGGTATATCTCATGAAGGGTGCGTTTCATGTCTCACAGAGTCGTGAAAAAACAGAGAAAAAAAACGTAGAGCACGATAATCGTTCCGGCTATTAAACGCTCAGGGAGAAGGTTCACTCCCCATTATCTCGTTCACGCTGGTGTTCATTTTTTTTTCCTCTACGCACAAATACACTTTTTCCACTTCTATCCCTCACTCTCTACTCACGTGACCTCATTTCCATACGCGATGTGTGATGATATCATATAATGGGGTAGAGAATGCGTGCGGCGTACCCCCAGTATCGGGAGACATCGGAATTCCACTTCCGGTTCGAGGAAACTCACCACCTGGTGAAATGACCAGCCATGCATTGCCCACAATTCATTCATATGAGTATGTATTTTTTTCTCCATTAATTATTGCTTCTGTCAACTATTTATTCACGGGAAATTTTCGCAGTTTTTTCATCTAATCATCAGAAAATATTTTTTATAGCAAAAAATGCGCCCGAATTTTCCATATTATCAAAAAGGCGGTTTCCTGAAGCTAGGGATCATGAATGAGTCTCGATGTTTGTAAATTTTCCTATGATAAGACTCATGAAATTGCCTAAAGAAACACACATGGCTCCTACTGTTCTCTTGCAAGAATTTTTACTCTGCCTCCCCCCTTTTCTCATATATATTTTTTCCTTCACTCGCTGTCAAATAAAGTAATGAGACAGAACTGAGAAGTTCTTAATGTATGTCTCTCATCATCTTCATTTCGTCATTCTTTCCTCATGAGTCTCCTGGGATCGCAACAAAACCTATCCCGAATATTTTTACTGATTTCCTCATGTCCTTCCTTTACAATGAAATTTTTACAATTTCAATAAATTCCAAATCTACTGTATAAAACCAATTTTAAAGAGCAAATTGCACATACAATAGCACTGGGAAAGTATATCTCTCTCACTTTTACAAACGATTTGGTAATGGTGTTTGGCATAATGGACATTTTCGTACAAATGGCCCCAACGAACTGGCTATATCGGATTCACAGACGGTATCCACGAGAACATTATCACGACGTCAGCTAGGAGTGTATTCCAGTGTACACTCCTAAACTAATCTCAACGAGTTTCAGTGCAACACACAGCTATAATCGTTGACTGGTGTTAATCAAGTTTAGAAAATACGAGAATGAGCCCAGTCAGTGTACTCAATGAATGCAATTTCCCTCGAAAATGTTGAACGATATAAAATTGGACAGTAGTGTGTGGATGGAACTAACAGAAGCATCAGGGGAATACAGAATGTGATGAAATAACGTGGCAAATAGCACACCATACATATAAACCTCTAGATATTGTTGGGAATACAGTATGAGAGCCTTGGTACAATATATTCCACTCGTGTCTGATGGCTGTAACAGGTATAATATGAAAATGTCTAACTTTAGAACCAACAGGATTATAAACAGCAACTGCTAAAGGGTTAAATCATCGGCTGAAATAGATACAGGACAGAAGTGGTAGAAACTTCTCGTAGAAACTTGAAGTCTACAGAGATGTCTTCAGTAACCATCAACATTAACGTTTAAAAGGCGATGGGTCTAGAGTAAAATGGTTGGAGGTTCACTGTGTACATTTCTCATGTGTTATATCTCAGCTATCTTCTTCTGCATGAAACTTGAGAACATTTTAACGATTATGCAGAAACGAGAGAAAACTAATTTCCAAGATTCCCGAGAAATGTAGTGAGAAGATGAAAAATTAACACTGTTGATGTATATTTGCATCGTCGTAGAGTTTCAAGAAATTATGGCAGACAAAAGCTATAAAAATATGTTTTTGCAAGGTTTTATGGTTTAATTATAAAATTTTCTCAATTTTTCAGGACTATAGTTTTGAAAAATTGAATGGAGAAATGATCTTATTATTAATATTATCAAAAAAAGTATGAATATCCATTTTAATTGAATTTTTTGTTTCCCTTTGTGCTCAATCAGGTGTAATTTTTTGATAGAGGCCATTGAGAGTGCAACAAAATAAAAAATCATTTTTTCCCTTCATTTTCCTCCTTTCTCGACACACTGAAATGAACCCTTTCATTGTAGGGACTAACAATATCTCTTACGGGCGATCGAGTCGTAATAATTGCCATTGCGGTGGTAATAGTCTACCAAGAGTTAGTTGCTTTTTCTACCTTTTTTCACCCTTTAAAGTGAGATCCCCATGATTTCAAATTCATTCGTTCTGTGATGATTGTTGAGCCAAGCAGTCAAAGTGATTCCATACCTCAACGCGCTTTGTTCTCACATCTGTTCAACGATCTGTTCCGTTTAAGGGGTTGATGATAGTGGAAACAGTGAGTGTAAATGGCCCTTTTTGGATGCGACTTCAATTTCATTACAGTTGGTTATTTTAAAGTGGCTGTCAGGCGCGATTTGCAAGACCAAGCGGGGAGAAACTATGCTAGTGACATTTTGACACTTGCATGAGTAAAGCTCAAGGCATATTTGAAATGAGACACATCTACCCTGATTCATCACCCCGAAAACATTTTTTTTTTTATCCTTTTTGTTCCAATCAATATAGCAATACCCACAAGGATTCCAATTATTTAATAAGGGAAGCAAGTGGAGCCCCAAAAAGTCCTAGTTAAATCAATTGAAAAGCTACCGTAATATCCATTGTAATCAATTTGTTGGGGGGCTTACTAATTTAAAATACCAAATGCACAAAACACACTTCATTGCGTTATATTCTGTGAAATTTTGTGTGAGAGAAAATTATACACATGTTGTAATGCAATTCAATGCGCTTTTCATTATCAAATTAATGGATTACATAGGTACACCTGTAATGAGACAGAGTAACCAGGTGGTAGAGTCATTGAGCCGAATGGAAATGTGAATATATATCAATGAAGTATTCCTCGATAATTATGGAATTGCATATGGAAATCGATAATAGTTCATTGCAATGTAAACAGGTAATATTGCCTGGGGTTACACATTAATTGTACTCAGTTGAATCATAATTTACGATTGATTTTCCAAGAAATTATACCATAATTACATCATAATAATCGTTTTTTTTTTCTCAATACTTTATTGAGAAGTTGGACTTGAATTACTTGTAACGTAAATTATTAGAGTGATTAAAAAAAAGAACTACAAAGGATGTATCCAAGTCATTCATGTGAAGCAGCCTCAATTCAACATAAATAAATTTGAGCAAAAAACACGTTTGTATTCACTAAAAATGTCTTCTATACAATTCATTCCTGTGTAGAGCTTGTTATTTTCACACTCAAAGGCAGAAATATTGTGTCAGAGATTGAAATTTTACGGGGTGAAAAAAAAAAAGTACAGACGAAAAATCCATTGAGCTAGCGACCCCATGCTGGTATAACAAGGGCTTCTTGTAACATCATGTTGAATTGGACAGAGTAATCTTCCTTTGAGGTTTTAGGAAAAACCGAATGGAAAGATTTCACCGGTATATCAAGTGAATTGAGAAGAAAAAAAGTGACCATCACCCATGGTAACTGATATCATGCCCTCTTCAGATCTCACTTTTGCCTTGAGTTTACCATGCTTTTTTTTTCTCTCTTCTATTTCTCTTTCTTCTCGTTCCAATGAACAAGCATAAAGATAAAAAAAAATGGTAGCCATGAGAAAAAGCTCCGGGCTCTAATGTACTGATAATACTTGAGCCCGAAAGATACAGAAAATAATAAATTAAATGTATTTGGATATGAATGCTTTATGAAGCGTGATAGAGTTGTTAAAGTCTACAGAACCACTACTACCATTGAATATCTATATATACATATATTCGAGTCTACATCACTGATTTGCTCGTTCATTTCTTGTTTCGCGCTAAATTTGTTCGATACCTCATCCTCGAGCACCCATGGGAAGCCCTCGTAAATCCGTTGTTCCCGACCAGTTGAAATTGCCGTTGGCACTTCATCATCGATGTCGCCTACGTTATGATGCTATCCCAAGTAATATAATAATCGTAGAATTATGATTGCCCCACAATGAATAGTTCATTCGAAATCCACAATAATTTTACCAATTTCTATTAGATTATGAAATACTCTAGTACGATAATTTTATTCTTCCTCCAATTAATTCCAATGAAAGTTTTATATTGTCATATTCGTCACTTTATTTTGGCAATTGGAGAAAGGGCAAACGATGATCCTGAACAAAGTGGGGAAAAAAATGAGCATCATTAGGATAAAACGTTCTCTTTGATCCTGTCATGATCCAAGTTTCCTGATACCTTCAAAGATGTTCAATGTCTCTCTGAAACGACAAGTGAGCTTCTGTTAACGCCAAATATTTTCAGGTCAATGCGATGAAACTACCCGCATTGTAATAACACTTTTCTCTAATGAGAGATAAGAATAGAAGATCAGATTTGGCACGAATTACAGATAGGGGTTGAAAATAAAAGAGGAAAAATATAAAAAAACGTTGAATCAAATTACATAATTTCAATCTCAATTAGTTTTGAAATATTCTCCATAAAATTGAATTAAAAAATATTCTAGCCATGGGCGATAGGTGGATGTAACAAATGTTGCGGTAACCACTGTGGTACGAGTGATAACGTGAACCCAAAATTCCATGCAGACTCTAGTGTTGAAATGATTCAGAGAGAAAAAGATAGAAACTAGACTCTCTCTCTCTCTCAAACCCACCACTCGAAAACACTGAAAACGAGCGAACGCACCGATGAACGCGGTAACCAACAATTAATCTAACTGTCACTGGGAGTTAATTTATACCAACGGTTGGACCGTTCATCACGTACCCACTATCTTATTCGGTGTGTATTCTCCCAGAGGGCGGCAAAGGATACAACGATTTCCCGTTAACCAGGGGGGTTTTTGGGGGCTTTTATCAACCCTTCAACGGGGCTTTCATATCTACTCAACGCTTTTCTATGCAATCTGAATTAGACGCAAACTTCATAAATTATTACCACCTAAAAAAAAAAAAGTCTTTGCAGGCATTATTTTTCCCCCATTACAGTTTAATCATAAAGACACAATTGACATTGGAGTTGAGTAGTTTTCCCAATGATACAGAATAAGAAGCAACTGTATTTATCAAAAGCCTGAACACAAAATAATGTCATTATTTTAACGGGGACATCTCCTCTCGGCCTAATAAAAGCTTCACTCTTCGATATAACAAAATGAATTATGAAACTCTCGTCTAAATGAAGATATTAACTATCACTGAAACTAATATTTCTAATCACCTCGCCGCATGTTCTTTCATAAAATCTTTATTGTCTTTATATGTCACCTTTTATATATCTCAGTGAACAAAATAAAAGTTTCACTACTATATATTTTTCTATTCCGTATTATATCAAATACAGACAGCTTCATGAGGATTAATCAATTCGCAAGTAAATTATTCAATTCGATGATGAAGTGAATATGAATCGTATAAATTGAAGAAAAAAAAGAAAATACAACAGATCCATGAAAAATTTGCTCAGTTTCAAAGAATTCCTTAAAATTGTAATTTGATCAACGAGAGAACAGAAGTTTCCTCTATAACTTTTATAGTTTTTCATATTATCCCATCAACTTGGTATAATATTGATGGTTTATACCATTCTCGTAGTTTCTTTTCTCTCTTCTTCAACACCTGGTTGCTTTCATTCTCTTATCTTCTCAAGCATATCGCCCACTTGCATTTCATCACGTTGAGAGGAGCAGCTACAAGTCAAGTATGAATACACTGCAAATCCCATATTGAGAAGCTTCAAGTTCCTGAGCGTCTTATCAATCTAATACTTTTCATATTTTATGGATGGTTTACACTCGACACGTCTGACCCACCCAGGTTGATGTCTTTACGACTTCTAGACTATGCACCTCGTACTTTTTCATCCATACTCATTCCGAGATATATAGGAAAATGAAGAGTAAGAGAAAAAAAAACACGAGCATAAGAGCATCTAAATTGAATCACGCGAGCTACCCGATGAATCACGCACTCACTTATTCTATGTGTTCTCTGTGTGGTCAATGATCCCTATGGATATGACAGATGTAAATCATACTCATTCTTATTCACTCTTCTAATTAGCGATATGAATTGCGGAAACTTTATTCATGGAAAATGATAAATTCATTGCATTTCTATGGAGTACCTCTCTTTCTCCTTCTATCTTGTGTACATATTCATCATAAGCGCATTCTAGTACGTTACCCCAGTATCAACATGGCATATAAAAATGAGGGAGAAGAGCTCTGACTACTGAGTAAATACGTCTGGTTGTCTGGTAGTAGTCCGAGCCGATCGACATTGCAGACGAACAATAAATCGGATGACAGGTTTCGTCGCTTCAGTACGAGCAATTGCCTTCAGGTGCTCGTCCCGTTATGACGTAATAACCCAAAGCAAACGTATATGTATTGAATGTTTGCCAGTATAGAAGGGAACATATATATTGGCCTGTGGCCATTCTCGTAACACGAATAGGCCAAAAGCATTGCTATATATCTATCGATTGTATGCGTCTATCTAAAACTAGGCAGAGTTTAATGGTTCATCCTCGACACATACCTGGTATCAGTTAACCTCTACTAAACCTGTCTACGTACCTACACGAATACACGTAAAAAAGCATCCATGATTTTATTACCTACTCTACCCTATGGTGTTTCACTTATACCCACACATTCATGTCTTCACATGTCACTCGTGATGCCGATACTAACCATTGCGGTTTCTGTGGTTTGTACAGATTTTATAAGTGTCACTATCGTTCTCATTAAAAAGAGATACGTCATGATACAAACTCGAACCCAAGCCGACACACACACACACACTAATCTAATCTTTAAACTCTAATGATAGTTTGCGTTCATTTCCTGGTGTGGTTTGCCACGGCACGAGCCTCTTCCAGTATAAAGCAGCCAGTAGTTGAGGTATATTACGCACCCTTCACCATTCCTCTACACTAGCTCTTGAAAATAAATGAAATATAAAAGTAACATAACAAGCTGTGCTACTCTCTTTTTTTTTTCTCGTTTTATATTCATGTTATTATTTCTTTAAGCGCAGTATATGCCAGACACACCTTGCGCCACTGGGGAAAATCTTCCGGGAGAAATATCGTAATTACATGCTAGAAAAGTGTGAGGAATCTACTTGGAAGTTCTTGCAATTATTCTTCTCTTCATGATAGATCCTGTAGAAGTTTATAGTTTGTATTTTTTTGGTACAGCCAAGATTTCCTACACGCATATAAAATACAAATACCAACTTTTTTTCTTCTTCATTTCTTATTATTTCTCTCTCTCTTCTTTTCTCTCTCACATTCAGACATGTTTTCCATGATTCCACTCACTCTATATTGTAGAACGAATCGTTACAAAAAGGATTGTACAAGGGAATTTTCAAAGCAAGAGCGAAAAGCGAAAGAACGCTTGTAATTAACGATTACAAAGTATTTCGTTCAGATGATTATCAGTCTACGCCGGATGCTCAAAGTTCGTCATAGTCTATCCCTCCATAACTTCCGGGACTTTGATGTTGCAGGCCTTCCCTTGTTTTCTGCCCCATTGTGCTGGCCACGGTCGTCTCTTCAACCATCATCGCTACTAACAGATTCAGAAGTAAAAAAAAAAAATGGGCTCGGTTTTTTGTACGGAATACATTCATTTTTTTCATCCTCCTCAGTTCAATCACAACTGTACATTCACCAATGACGCATTTTAAATCGCACCCTTGGATAAAACGAGAGAGAACAAAGAGATAGAAGAACAATCAATGAATGTCGAACAGTAATTGGCGCCTAAGGTGAATCAAAACATTTTTGCAAATATTTTCATCTCTTTATCTCATTTATCTAGTTACGTTTTTCCATTTTATGCGCTATTGCGAATTTTGCGAGAAGGAATGAACTGCTAATGCCTGAATAAAGGGACAAGTCCTAACATTTTCGGTTTAGAGATTTCATTTGGTATTTAAACTAACCCATATAATATAGGTATCAACTTGCCAATAGAACGGCACGTTTCAAGTCGTGGTTAATGACGTGTCAGGATAATAATAGCCACATCATCATTCTCTGAGCCTCCTGAAGATACAAGGAAAATGCCTATAAGTGTGAGAAAAGAGAGATAGAGAGATAGGTAGCTGTTTGCAATGTTCTATTCTCTCGCTATTTTGCATCACCAAGACATATGCTTCAAAACACTCGAGTAATTGTCCATTAAAAATACACAGCCGGTTTTGTGAATAACGAGGAGAATGGGTGAAAGTAAAAGGAAAGTAACAGAGAACACAATGGACAACGAAAGTCGTTAAAGGGTTAGGTCCGATTCAATTTAACTATCAAATTTTACGATTATTTGGAGCAGGATATTCTTCCTGGATAGAGTACTGCAGTAAGTTACATAATTTTGTTCTTGAAAAGAATAAATCAATTAAGAGAAGAACGTAGAAAAATGATTATCGTTAGAAATAAATGAAACATTGAACATCGCATGTGAAGAAAAATAGGGATAGAATTTTTTTTTTCATTGCAATGGTATGTAATCAACGTTCGAGCAGTGGATAAGAGTCAATGTAGACTGGAGTATTCAAAATATTCCTGGTATTCTGGTATTAAACGAGTGACCTCTTTACGAGCGTTTGTTCGACCGTACTCGGTTCGTATACTATGTGCCATATAGAACAAAGGAACGGAATGGAATATGACGAAAAAAAAAAATGTATTTAACGCAGGCGTTTATTCGAAACATCCACCAATGGCTCGTGTAAGGTCTTTGGTCACTGGCGAACCCTATTGGGTAATAAAGCTGCGTAAACTTTATTATCCTGACAGAAAGAGATGTTATATAGGAATGAAGTAAGAGTGAACGATTTCAACATTACTGATGGTCTCTGAACCTTCGAATTTCCGGTTTATAACGAATCGTAGAAGAGCCATGTTATAACCGTGCAGTTAACGATTAACGATTCATTTAGAAACGTTTAGGACGAAGGTTTACATTACGTCTGACGTTATTGTACCTCGCTGAAGAACTATTTCTCTGAATGTACTATATACACCTCTTATTCCCTATGGAATACTCGCCTAACCGATAAGGAATCTTTCTCTCCTTGCATCATTTGGAATTTAACTAGTGTACCTCTTTATACTTCACGACATTTCACTTCCTAACTTAAGAGCTCGCTTGTAATTCTCGTAATTCGTCCTCGGCTCTGTTAGTGCCACGTTAAAACATCTAAAATGCCTGTGCCGAGTCGATGACGACTCAACGAGCCGATAATGTTCACTCGCTTACTCATAACGACTATACAGTTTGCCTTCCACATCCGCATCGAGAAATGAGAGCCATTTCACATATATGATAACAAAGAAACTTATACTAACGAATAAAAAGGATCAACGATACAATTTTTCCGATTGTTCAGATTCATATATATATATAATAGATTTCATTAATATTTTTTATTATAATCTTGAAACTTCATTATAATACTTAATGCACTCAACTATCTTTGCAAGAGTGACCACTAATGTTGTTACTGGTATTTTCTTCTTTTCTGATACGTCATTCATTTCTTCATACAATCATAATGCACACGTTTACGAGCACTTTATCACCGATACAAACTTAGTAAACAATATAAACAAAAGTCACTTGACAATTATTGTATATTTTTCATACTGCCACATTTTATAAAAATGGGAATGTGAATGTCTTGTTAACGATTCTTGAGCAAGTACTCTGTCTAAGTGTATATAAACTCATCGTTGATGCACCATAAGTGCATACCTCGTGATATCATGCACGGTTTTGCATCAGGCAAGCTAAGTTAAGTTACATTTCTCTACTTTACACTTGTATTATTCTTTACTTTATCTATCTCCATATATATTAAAAAGGAAAAAAAAAAAAAGATAAATCTCTAATGGTGCTTAACGCACTTTGGAAAAAGTTTTAAAGTTGAGTGCTACCCGATATTAATGCTCTTTACGCATGTGATTTTAGAATCCATTGGCTAACTGATACTCGTACATCATAAATTTACCGCGTCAATATTTATGCATCCTCATTGAGCACATTTATATAAATGCATATAAATTTATACACGTGAGAGCAGAAAAGAGAAAAATTATACTCTTTCATGAGAGATAAGTTTGAAACAGCCCTTATTCATCCGTATACTCCTCTCTTGTATGTTTTGTTATACTATACTATCCTTTTTTTTTTTATAGTTCCGTACTCGTAGCCCCTTGAGAGTTCGTAGAGCGGAATAACTCACCCATAAACGAGCAGAAAGGTAATTAATCCTTTGAAAAGTTTGAGGCTTTGATGGATTTTAATAATCTTAAAAGACAGCGACATTTTTGATTAGTACTTTACTTTTTACATGCTGACAATGACTTGTACTTTGTGCAGGCAGATTTACAGTTTCTTTTTCTATTCATTTTTTTCCTTTACCTGCATTCAACAAAACAAGTAGAAGAAGAAATGAATATTAAAGCTCAACTCTGTTGCTCATTGTTCAAATAAAATAATGGGTTTGCCATAAAGATCATACATGACTCTGTTTGTATCAAGTTATAGAGCCTAAATTTGAAGTTGTTAATTAAAACCGCATTTCTTATAATCTAACAATACAGAACAATGGAAAATAAATAAAGAGATGCAGTACTACATACGTCTCTGTGCACAATGCTTTGATGTATTGGCATAAAAAGGATGGTCTCCTGTGACGAAACGGTTGAAACCATGACAACGAACATGAAACAATCCTTCAGTAGCTAATAACACACGTGGATTATTTCAAAAAACTAATTTTTCCCTGCGCTTCACGTGCACAAAGTCACCGGGCTGTATGTTTCTGTACAACATCCCCAGTCAGTTGTCTAACCCCTCTTGTGTTTCATCCCTCCACAGACAATACCTCCAGTTGCATTCTCTCTTACCTATATTTGCCCAAAGTTTCTTCCGCTCTTTTTTTTTTTTTCATTATACTCATACTATTAAAGCATTCTATTCTCTTTCACCGTTTGTCAAATGTATATTTCTCCTGATTACTTTTTTTTTTATCTATATAGTTGAATGTCAAGATATGTCTCACACATAAAAAATGTTTTAAAAAAATGCAGTTCATTTATGACAAAACAATGAAGGGATTGTTCTAACAGTTTATCATACCGCGATAACCCTCACCACACTCACAAACGATTAAATTTAATTGATAATTGAGCTCTGTTTACAAATAAATGACCCAACAAATCCCCACGATACTACGATTTTATCGTTTACACTCCAATGTAACATCGTATGTACCATTTTAGTGCTTTCTATTATTTTTTATATATTCTAGCATTATCTAGATTCTTGTTTCATTATATCATCGACACTGCTACAGTTATTTTTCGATTTCCCGTTGTCTGTGACTTACAGAGACTAGAAATTTGGAAAAGTAAACTTGTGAATGAAGACAATCCTATAGAGTTATTTTAAAAATGATGAATATGTGGAAAAATGACATTGGGTTGTAACTCAAAGCAATCCTTAAAGCCCCGGCTATTTATGTCTCGATGATTTGAGGGTGTAACGAAAATCCCCTCAAGCTAAATTAGAATATCAGTAGAAAATTTGGAATAAGGATAAATGACCTTTCAACACATGTTAAGAAACGTAGCACATTTGTTATCTCATTAAACAGATGAAATATTATCTTTCCCGCTTCTTTTCAAAGCTATTTTTCTTTTTGTACTCAATAACAGCATAATCGTATATGAACGACGCATGAACGAATCTGACACATGATATTTGCAGGGGAAAGTGAAATAAAATGGGCATTACAATGAAGCAATTAGAGATAAATTTTTGATGATTTCCTTGATAAGCTGAGGAAATTTTCGTTGAAAAACATACTTCAGACTTGATTTTCTGCGATTCAAAGAGAAAAAACATTTTAGTGGGAACGAAAAAGGGGTCAAACCCTTTCCATTTCCGAGAAAATCGAGAGTACACTTCATTTCAACGTTTTATAATAAAATTTCAAAGATTTGCTCATGAGCTAGGTTGGCCGAGCGGTCTAAGGCGCCAGATTTAAGCTCTGGTTCCCGTATGGGAGCGTGGGTTCGAACCCCACACTTAGCAATTATTTTTTAGTTTTTCTCAATTATCAAACACTTTTTGATCTTGATTCATGGATGAGGAACGAGTGAAATATTTCCAGTTATCCATTAGAATCCATCACAATCATTGCCAAATCCTTGACATTCAACACATTCCTCAGTAAATGAGTCCATAGATAATCCTGAAGGAGCTTACGAGTAAATCTCACCTCTGAGCTAAACTAATTATCGAATGTCCTCCCAAACATTTGTTACTGAGTATTTAGCATGATAATAGATAAGGATGAAAATTTCCAGAATAATCAGCATAAGGTTCTTGCACTTGATGCCTAGATGGTATCGAAAAATGAGCTGTTTAAATGAGATTAGCAGGGTGACAAAAGCCGGGACGACACAACTTCAATCGGACCCTATTCTCAGAAGACCCAAGGGTCTTTGAGGTCGTAAAAGTGCCGTCACCGCTATGCCAAAAATTACGATCACGAGAAAAGAGAGAGAGAGAGGAATGAAAGAAGGGAACCGTTAGGACGTTTGTCACAACAATTTCACAAAAAAGCACAACAGAATGGCCCTACACTCGTAATTTCGTTCCATCGCATCTGTTGTCATTCTCATGTTACCACATATAAGGTCTCTGCTTTCGTCTCATCGTGTCATGAGAGAATTAGACAGTAAGCTTTCATTATTTATCATTAATTACTATTTTTTTAATGATAAGGGGATTGATTCATTGTCACTTGGTATTTCATTGCAAATGATGAGGAAAGATAAAGAAAATTTTCATGTTTTAATGTACACAAAATGTATTCAGAGGAATACTACCAGAAATACATAGGAAAACAAGTCTTAGGAGTTTCCATAGAGATAAAAGTTTTAAAGAAAAAAAAACATAGGGACGGGTAATCGTAAATGTTTAATATCGTGATTAAAGGCGCCAGGCATCTCTCATTATTATTTCAGTCTGGAGGACGTTTTACCCATGGAATCAAGCCACTGCGTTTCTTTACAATTCTCACTTTCTTCTGCCCTCTGTTTTCTCTCCCCTTACTTCTTGCCCATCCGTATCTACTTGGCTTTAAAATCCTCCAGAAAATTAGCCGCCAAAAAATTTAAGGCTCTCTTCCGTTTTGCATACTAGCCAAACAAAACGAAAGAAGGTAAATAAAAGGAGAGAGATACAAATAACCCACGACACTCGGGATTATCTTCTTTGACATGAAATTGGATTGTATTTTTTTTCCTCTGCTGTATTTTCTTCTCTACAGTGTTGAGTTATGTGGTAGTTTTAGAAGTATATTTCCATACTTTATTCTTTACAATTCGAATGGTATTAGGAGATAATGAATGGAAGTCAGTCTATTCAACACTTGGAAATGTTAAAATTCGGTCATTTCAACATGTAACTCAACTTTTTTTTTCAACATCATTTGAGAATGTGAGTGTTGAATTTGTTTTGTGCTAAATAGACATGAGAGAAGTAAGAAAAACTTGGTTGATTTGATTCTATTAGAGAGATGTTATATGATATCAGTCAAGAATAATCGTAAGTAAAGTCCAATGTACAATAGCAACAGATCAAGGAATCATAAATGAAATTTTCACAAGGGTGATGAAAATAGTCACACGCTTCAGTGCTGACCCCTAAAAATTCCAAGTTAGATTACGTTATACATGAACTGCCCGCGATTCCTGTATTTTATTTTTACGTAGTTATTTTCTCACTCGCTCATTCTTACAAAAGCGAATAAAATGCGGCATCTCCAATACCAGAATGGTGGACAAAGTATTATAACGCTTCAGTGAAAGGGGAGAAGATTACTTCCATTTCTGGGATTTTTCGCTAAAGCATGCAAATCTCACAAGTTCCACAGGAAATATACTACATCAAATTTCAATGGCCAGTCTGAAGCTGTAATTCTCTTCTCCGAGATGAATCGAGAGAGTATTTTCTTCGGAATTTCTTCAAATTTATATAGAAATACGATGTTGGTTGCTATTTTGAGGCTAATCAGCCCTCCAACAGGACTACCTGTACCTCGGACTCTCTTATCATAATCATATCAATACAGTATATCGTGTTTTCAGGCTTTGCAAATCCAAAAGAAATGGAGATGCCGGGGATCGAACCCGGGGCCTTTCACATGCAAAGCGAACGCTCTACCACTGAGCTACATCCCCAGTTATATGTGTTGGAAATAATATATTCGATAAAAACAAAGATAACGTATATGAATGGAGATGAATGTGAAATAATGAACAAGCTATTAATGATGGTGTAATCGTTGCACCACACTTACTCACCTACGCACACAGACACCTAGAAACATTGAGATCTGATGAAGAATTGAGAATAAATTTTCGGAGCAAATACAATAACTACCTTATCAAATTGAGGAATTAAAAATAGAGGACTAGTTTCTCATGATCCTAGATCATGCTGACATTAATCTAGAATCTGACTATTTGGGAATGAAGCAAAACAAAAGAAATTGACAGCGGTGGGATTCGAACCCACGCCCTTTCGGACTGGTGCCTAAAACCAGCGCCTTAGACCGCTCGGCCACGCTGCCTATATTTCAGGAAATTGGAAAATCTTATTCTAATAGGAAACACCTGATTGATCATCTTCACAATGAACCAATGAAGTAATTAACACGAATATCTGCATCAAGATATCAATTCAAATCAGCACGAGTAGTGATCATTGCTCCATTCTCATATTGTGGTTGTCAGAGTCAGAAGTTATGCACAGTATTATAGGAGTAGTTACTCCAGCTGGATTCCTACCTCACCAGCATATCGGTGCTGGCATTTCCTTCAAAGCCGACCATGAATATAGCGCTATATATAAAGTGAAACTTCTACAATCATTACCGTTCTGTTGCCCTAGTAAAGAATATCCACAAAAATGACAAAATATTCAGAAATCACCCCTTATTAGATTCAAGAAAAATCATTGCACTTCTCTTAAAAGGAGGGAAAATAATAATAGTCATTATTATTGTGGATGATAAATGTATTCTGCAGGATAGATATGATCCTCATGACTTGCATAGTCCGAATCAGTTAAGAGCATCGCCAAAACCTTCATGCGTATGCATTCGTATCATGAAATATATACAAAAGGAGGAGGCGTGAGCATGATCAATATGAAATGAACTACCATCTCAATTTGTGGATGATGAATTTATGGTATTTCGTCACGTCACCGCTGTTAATCCAATATGACCATCAATCCTCCTTATGTAATATATAATATATAAGAAAAAATTTGAGACAGATTTTGTGTCAGCCATCAGTGAATTGGAACCCTTAGTCTAACGATACAATACTATTGTTGAATTGATGAAAATATTCGACAACATCCTATATGTTTCATGAAAAACTATATGGTAATTATCGAATTGTAGGAATTGGTGTTCAATGCAAGAAAAGAAAAGAAATGTAGAGATTGAGATGGAAACACTAATATCGACGAATTCACCAGTGAAGATAATTGGGGTTAAATTCCCGAGACCAATTTGCACCGAAATTTAAAACCGAAAATTCCCCCTTACCATTAACTGCAACAGATATAGCTATACATTTATCCCTGATTATACACTCTTTCTAGGAGATTTCACCTGCATCGTCAGACTAACCCTGTTTTCTCGTCTAATTCTATTTTCGCGTTGATCCGCCGATCGTATGACTCGATTTTTCGACAATTTAGGGAAGTGCCGGTGGGGAGTGCACATTGAATTACGTTTCCCCCTCATTTCAGTACGTTGTTTCCGAGAGTTGACAGGAAAAAAAAACACGTATGAGAGTATTTTTTCGTGTTCAAGCTGATGGTTCTTGGATATTGTACCCATTTTTGCATTAAAATGATTAAAAATTCATCTACCAAAGTCTACGATAATTCACCTGATATTTTTCCAGTTAAATTTCAATGAGCACGGTAATTATGAATCACTGAACTGACTTTTGCATCAATGATAAATACATTTATCACTTAAAAAAATGCATTCAATGGATAGAATCCAATTTACTTCACAAAAGTTCAATATATTTGTGTGGCAAAGGGAAAAAAGCAAAAAAAAAAAATGCAGGCTGTGCACTGCAACTGTCGAGATGTGCAGTTTAAATTTAAGCAGATTATGGAAGCAAAGCGATTTCAGAACCACGTTATTCCACTGCAGTCAACATCATTCTGCAGTTGTATGCATTTTTACCCCCTATCGTGTATTAATGCCTCTCATTTTTTTTATATTCCTCATATCAGCGTGTATTACCCTCTTCGATTGCTTCATGAATGCACTATAGAGACCCTAACAACTCTCTAACTGAATAATTTTCATGTTCTCAGTTTTTTATGAAAAGAAATTAACGACTGAGTACATTTTCTACAGCAGACTCATGATTGATTGATTCAATAGTACCTACTTAAGACCACGCTATACCATTTCTAAAAGCGGAAAATTATTTTTATTAATTCAATATCCGGTTGTATGGCTTTGAAAAGCTAACCAATTGTGTTATGCAACCAAATGGTTCTTTTGTTTCGAGAATGAAACTACATTAAAATCAAGTTCATGTTTCAGAAAGGAAAAAAAGCAGCACTCAGAGAGTAATCCTTTCTGTTTCCAATATTACGGCTAACAAAGGAGACGGAAAAATAATTCTAAAGAGTAAAATAATAATGAAAAAAAAAAGGCTCCAACCCTCATTGTTGTGTTGACCACTCTTCTTCATAACGCGAAACAGAAAATTGAATTTCAGAAACCTTTATAAAGTATCCCCGAGAATTTTTCGTGATATTCTCGGGCTTCGTAGTACATTGAACATATATATATGTTTATATATCTACCAAGAGGGGTCACTGGTCCGGTTTGTGATGGACTAGCGAAATTTACTTGGCTTCCAACAATAAAAAATAAATGAAGAGACCTGTTCATATGAGAAAAGCCCATGAACTGCATAGAATACTCTTTATGTATTCTTGTTTCATTAATAATTAATTAATTTAAATTTCTTAAATTTCGTTCGTTTTGAAGATTTCTTCTTCCATCAGCTAGATTTCATTTCTGTTGATATAAAAGGATGATACGAGAAGTATTCTTTCTGCTGTGATATTATCATTAGTTTTATTTAAATTGTGACACACCCTTGGACGATCTCTTAACTGACTTACGATTATTCAAATTGTCCAATCACTAACAAAATGAGATATTTTTGTCCTGAGATTCTATTGTTCGAGTTATTTGTGATGAGATATTTTTGCAGAGACAAAATTGTCATGAACCCAGTCAAGTCTTTCGATTGAAAGAATGAGTCAATCACTCAAATCAATGAACAAAAATGAAGAGTCATTGAGCGTAACTTTGTTGTTATAGTTAGTATATGAGCGTTCTACGTGCTCGAGTATCATGAGGGTGGCTAAAGTCCTTCGGGGAATCAATGCCCGCAGCGTGACGTAGGCATCACCTTTATTCCATAATGAAGATCTATCGTTTTCTGTGCTCCTACTAATTCCGCGCTACTTGATATGCACTTTTTGAAGATATATTATTGTTCCTTAATCGAAAATTTCATATTCATCTACTGACACAGATATTGATCAACTGATAATTTTTTTTTTTGTCACAAAATCATATTATACTGTTAGACACTTCGACGATTTCTCAAAGTAGTAGAATGCCGAGTTATGCAATTGAAAAGTATTTTCCACAAACCAGATAAAACTACGGTGGGAAAACGATGCGAGAAACGAAGAGATCTCCTGCATCATTCATAACAGTGAACATTAACTATTGAACAACGGCCATTTCCAATTTTTAATGCTACAATTGCGTCATGACAATGTTTCTCTATCACTCTGTACTCCTTCAACATTAAAGAAGAAGGTCATGAATGGTAAAACTTTGTTTTACGTTTATCCAAATTTATTAGATAATTATTTCCTTCATTTAATGTATAAGATTGAAAACATAAATTCACAAGATAACTGGTTCAGAGGTACTAATCCCCAATTTCTCAGTTCCATACCACCCTCACAATTCTTCCAACTTTTTTAAATCCTTTGAGAATAACAATTAGCAGTTTTAATCCTTACGAGGTTCATGATGGGGAGGAATGGAGAGATCGGGCATTATACTAGCCATACCCTATCCTATTATATTTCAACACTAAAAATCTACCCTCGTGATTATTTCCTCGGAGGATTTTTTCTTCCTCAGGATTTAAAAATTAAATCGAAAAAAATTTCATTACAGTTAACCATTGTAATTGTTAAATATTATGCTACTAATTATATTCTTGAATTGAAACCAGAAAATAATAATGAAATCTGAGGCCTTCACTTGCAGTTATATGTTTTCTACAAGTGAAGCAAAATTCATTGAATAACTGGAAATATCCACATTTACTGAGAAATATACTTCCATTTTATTTGCTATCCTAACTCCTTCCACAAAGTATTGTATTACAAAACCGTATATCAACTTGCAGGAATCGGAGTATCATTAGGTTACTCAGTGAAGGTATCACTTCCACTCAAACGCATTGCAACATACCTTCTCATTCTTTTTTTTTCTATTCTCAACGCTTTTTTTTAAGCCCTTGCACTCGCCCAGCTCGCCTCAACTCGTCTCCACGAATCCTTTTATCTCTCTCTCTGTCTCTGCACACCCTTCAGTCGAAATTACATTTCCCAGAATCTGTTTCCGTCGCGTGTACTGGTTGTAAAATCAGTATATCCGGGTGTCAAAGCTATGTCACCCGATCGCTACTGACATCAGTTTTAAATTCGATCAATGGGTGATACCAAGCGTAAAACACTTTTAGGGTTGAAAATTTAAAAGCCCACGAGTTCCGTGTGTTACAACAGCAATGGATTTCATCGTAAGGGCCTAAATCGTTGCTACAACCGTGGAAGAGTAAAAAAAAAAGATAAAAAAAAGGGTGGAGAGTTAGAAAAGAAGAAAAAAGAAGTGGCAAAAGAGAATCAAGCAAATTCTCATGTGAAGAATTACTCTGAGTGTGTAATTCTTTGTGAAATTCTCGTGAAACTTTTTCGAATTGTTTCCTGTTGTCATTCTCCCATAAAACCGTCGTCTCCTCTCTATGCAATTTATTTTCATCACTCCAAGTTAATGAAAAAACCCCAAAAACTGCCGAATCCCCGAATGTTTCGATGATACAGAGGAGAAACTACTCATACCTAGATGCACCAGCCGGATATAGAGCCCAGTGCTGATCCGATTTTGAATCAATCAACGGCGGTTCTGCACTCAATTCTCAGTTGGCTTGGATTTTAATGGCTGGCCTGTGTTACACGCTTTCCACTTGATGCCCCTCATTGCACAGAAGAGGATTTCACCAATGAATGTACATTTATCGAATTCCTTCAGTTTCATTACTTCATTGGCTTATTTTTAATTATTTAATAGTCAATGCATTGAGAATAATTCCCAATTCGGTACACAACATTATGTACCTATATACATATAGATATAGGTATATAGGTGAATCGATCGAAGATTAGCATCTGGGATCTAGCGTTGAGGGGAGATCAGGAGGATCGATCACACGTGCTGAACCAATTCTCCCGGTCATCTGGCCATCAATACCGGTAATGGTACCACATCGTTTGAAACTCACGTACTCCTACTTACATCACATCTATATATATGTATATATATATGCAAATATATATATATAGATATACACATATATACATATATGTGCTCGGTGTATTTGTCTAATAGGCATATAATCATTATGCGTATAACGTAGCGTAGATTGCACACTAACATCCAGGTACCTGTGTACATACAGAGACCAACGTAACACTCATATATATATGTATCTCCTTCTCTCCCTCTATCTTCTACTCCCTTGTCCAGCCTCATGATAGCACATACGACAGGATTACATATGCACGTCCCCTTATGCACGCGTCGTCACGCTGACTCGATGTAAATTTCAAGATTCACCCAACGCATAATTGCTATCTCAATTACAATTACTTTAATCTGGATTAATTTGTGCTTTCTTCATTGTTAAAAGTCTGAAGAAAAAAAATTACAGTGAAGTATTTTTAAAATTGAATTTCCCTACGATGTGAGTTAAGTGAGTGAGGTAAATGATGTTAGTCTCTTTGCTGTTGGTGAATGGATGGCCAAATTGGATTATAAAATAAAATGGCTAGTTGATATTTCATGAGTATCGATTCAACCTGCATTAGCATAAATAAGAAAGAGGGGAAAAAGGCACTTTCTCGAGTCTTCAAATCATTCTTGAAACAGTTGAATATAAATATCAGAATATTTGAATTATTATTCTTCCTTTTATTCGTACCCTAGCACATTCGTGACAGTAGAACCATTCGCCAAGATGAATATCGTCACTTTGGTGGATGTATGCTCGAAACTTTTACTGCCCACTAAATTTCACCTAGCGCAGTATATATCCTGAGGCGAGAGAAAAAAAAATAACTTGTTGCTTTTCTGACATTAATCTTGAAGTTTTCAAGGCTCTGAGCACTTGTAAATTGCTCGATAATTTGTATGTTGTTCATAGAGATGAATCAATCATTAATTATTTCTCATCAAATATTTCAATAAATACTGATTGCTAGAATGGAGGGTCTGCCACATGCATTATCAAATGACTGTAAACTATCGCTAGATATGGAAACTAAAAGAAATGGAAAAAAAAATAAAATACTCATCATCCATCACCGTCGAAAACAGTGCAATCAACGTCGAGTGATCTTCATTTTCGAGAGGGTGCGGATGTTGAACGCGATAAATTTGGGTGCATACAATTTCGTCGCATAGACGGAGAGACAATGGACAACAGTATATGACTACAGAGGAATGGGAGCAAACGGGGTGAGTTAGAGAGGAAGGGGGTGTTCGTTACAGCGGGTGTGATTGTCGTCCCATCAAAGTGGACAGTTTACAGATGGATTGAACGTACTACCCTTCCATTCCTCATTCCCCATACAATCTCCTGTAACGGTATGAATCTCACCCAGTGCTATTACTCAGGTGTAATTGCGTTCGCCGGCACATATTCTCGTTCATTGGTATGAAAAAAAAAAAATTGAAATAAAAATGGTTTTAAAAAACGCGAAGGCAAAAAAAAAGGTTCTGCCGAGAGGAATGAAGAAGAAAATTTTATACAAAACCACGCGTTGGTCGACGATGAATTTAAAATCGAAATACATGTATACATATATGCTATCCCTCGAATTTGGTACGACTGGAATACGGCAACCGGTGCACCCTGAGGGCATTTGCCAGTTACCAACCTATGGACAACCCTCGATTCAATTCAATGCCACTCAATCAGTCAATGTAACGCCCCGGACACACAAACGATGTATGACCCTCTACTGTCCACTAGATGAAGTATACTACATTCAGTTTTTGTGGTGATATTAAAATTTTCCATACCACCCTCCATCCACCTGTTTCTCAATAATTTTTTTCATCAATATTTAAAAGATAAATCTATTTCATGCAATTAATCATGATGAAATTGTAATTGAGACAACAATGCACGACCAAAAATGAGCCATCCCAAATTGACCCCTCATTTGCGTAACTGAACTGACATTGTATATGTTTGAGTTGTTCACTGGTTTTTTGAATATTTATTAATGATTCGCGAGATTTAACCGGATTTTGAGAGGAGCGTGGTGTGAGTTAAAAAATGACGCGTGCACGAGATTTTCGATTTAATATTATAACTTTATTATAATTTTGCACTAATAAAATATCACAATTTTATATCACTTTTTGTTTTAACAATAATTGAATTGAGATAATCAAGAGTTTTGAGAGTTTCTATTAACTATTTTTTAATTGAGAATATATGAGAAATTCTGAGAAGACTTTTTGCACTTGACGCGAGAATAGCTCTTTCGAGAATAAGAGTGAGAATTCCAAGAAAATATGGCAGGTGTCCTGAATTAATTAATCTATCATTCGATAGATTGCGGGTCAGAACACCTGTCAATCAAGTGGCGCCTCGAGTGCCAAAGTTGAGTAGGTCACGGTCAGTAGGCCGATGACCGATAAAGAAATTTGAGTGGCTCTGTGTGAGTGTGAGTGCGTGAGTGTTTCTTATGGTTATTCGTCCATAACCAAACATTCTCCCCGCCGTCAGCAACTGTTGCTGACAAATTGAGTAAACTGAAACAAACAAAACAAAAAATTAATTTGTTCGAGATTAATTGAGAACTCTTGAGAACTTCACCAAGATCTATCTGAGCTGAACCAGTGCAGAAACACCAAGACTTGGGAGGCGTAAATTCCTTATTCGAGATGTCACTGCTTCCATCCATCACCGATATCCTCTCGTGCGGGTCGTAAATCCTCACCAGAGTACGATGATGACTGAAGATGATGATAGATTGGTGCCGTGGAGATGTTCAAGACTCTTTTGTTGAGATTGGCAAAAGAGCGAGCTTGGCGATTGGTCTTTGTAGAATTGAGGTGGCTGTTTTTATGGTAACTACTCTACTAAGATCGTCCTTCCCAGGATGTAGAGTAGTCACCCGAGCGAGAGGCCATTTTGAAGGAGGAAACCTCTCATCAGTGAGGAGAACTATTGAGCCTACTTTGATTTCATGAGAAGGATGGTGCCACTTTGAGATTGACTGGAGATGTTGGAGATAACTCGTGGACCATCGTTTCCAGAAACTCTGAACCTTTTGTTGAATGAGTTGCCAGCGAGAGAGACGATTGATGTTGAGATCTTCTAGTGAAGGTTCAGGGAGAACTAAGAGAGGTTGTCCAATGAGAAAATGCCCTGGCGTTAGCGCAGAGACATCATCAGGATCTTCAGAGAGAGGTTCCAGAGGTCGAGAGTTGAGAATAGCTTCTATTTGAGTCAGTAAAGTAGTGAGCTCCTCGAATGTTAATAGAGAATCACCAATGGTTCTCTTGAGATGGAACTTCACTGACTTTACTGCTGCTTCCCATTTTCCACCAAAATGAGGAGCACCAGGAGGATTAAATGACCATCTGGTTCCATCGTTGAGTAAGAGTTGAGCGATTTGATGAGATTCCTGAGATGTCATTGAGAAGAGATTCTTGAGATTTTTATCTGCTCCAACAAAATTTGTTCCACAATCAGAAAACAAATTCTTGCAGATACCTCGCCGAGATATAAAACGTCGATAGGCCGAGATGAATCCTTCCGCTGAGTAGTCGGAGACAACTTCGAGATGAACTGCGGAAGTGGCCATGCAAACGAAGATGGCTAACCAGCCCTTATGAGACTTATGACCACGCCCCTTAGCAGTTCTGAGTGATACTGGACCTGCATAATCAATACCTGTATTGAAAAATGCACGTACTTGAGATAATCGAGAAGTCGGAAGTTGTCCCATTAATTGTTGAGCTCTCACTCCTCTCTGTCGAGCACAAGGAACACACTTGAGAATAAACGATCTTACTGGAGCTCTTCCACCAAGAATCCAGTAATAGTTTCTGAGATGTCCGAGAGTAACTTGAGTCCCACCATGAAGAGTTCGTTGATGAGCTTCCTCAATGATGAGTTGAGAAAAGTGTGATTCTTTTGGAATTATCGCTTGGTGCTTATTATCGATCTTGAGATCTGCGAATTTGAGACGACCTCCTACACGGAGAACTCCCTGATGATCGATGAAGGCAGTGAGTCGATTCAACGGATGAGAGTTACTTAATTTCTGTCCCCTGGACAATGCGAGAAGTTCCGTTGAAAAATGAGCTGCTTGAGTAGCCTTAATCCAAAAGATTCGAGCACGTTCAATATCATCAGGAGTTAGAGGAGTCAATAGAGAAGAATTTGGGATTTTCTTGAGACGAGCAATGAATCGTTGGCATATTGCCGTGATTCTGAACAATTTGTTCACTGAGGAGAACTTGTTGATGAGATCCCAAATTCCTATATGTTGAATTTTCACGTTGAGAGTTACACCAGGCTTTTCTTCAAGATCGATTTGAGAGAGAGGAGTTGTGCTAAATACTGGCCAGGATGAGGAGTCTTTGTTGAGCCAATGAGGACCTCGCCACCAAAGCTCATGAGAACATAATTGTGCTGCTGTCAACCCTCTAGAAGCACAATCAGCAGGGTTCACTTTACCAGGAACGAATTTCCATTGAGACGACGTGAGCTCTTGAATGAGTTGAACTCTATTCCTAACGAATTCCTTCCATCGAGAAGGATGAGAACTGATCCAAGTGAGAGTGACAGAGGAATCCGTCCACAAATATGTCGGAACGTCGTTTAACTTGAGTGTGTCCTTGACATATTTAACGAGTTTTGCAAGGAGAACTGCAGCTGAGAGTTCTAGTCGAGGTATCGTTAGCTTTTTTATTGGAGCTACCTTTGTTTTCGAGCAAACTAATGAGATTCGAGTATCAGTACCATTCGTGACCTTGAGAAATACTACTGCAGCCATTGCTAGCTGTGAGGCGTCTGAGAATCCATGTATTTCGAGTTTTGAGTTATTGAGAATTCCAAGCCATCTAGGCACTGTCAATTTTGAGAGTTGTTCGAGATCTTCACGAAATTGTTCCCATTTATGAGCTGTCTGTGGAGAAACTTCATCATCCCAATCGAGTTTTTCGATCCATATCTCCTGTAGCAACATTTTTCCACGAATTACTACAGGAGCGAGAAATCCGAGAGGATCATAGAGTTGAGCTATTTCTGATAAAATGATTCTCTTCGAGATTTTCGATGGGTTTTTTGAAGTTGATGAGAAGATAAAGTTGTCTGAAGCGGGTACCCAAGATAATCCAAGAATTCGAGTTTGAGAATCTTCGTAAAATCGAAGATCATTTGAGATACTGTCAGGAGAGAGCCATTTGAGGAGTTCTGAGCAATTACTGTGCCATTTAGCTAATGGCATTCCTCCAGCAGCACAGAGATCTTTTACTTGTTGAGCAGTCTTGATGAGTAATTCTGAATTATCTGCACCTCCACAGATATCATCCACGTATCTTCCTTCAATTAATGAGTTAACAGCTAGAGGATACCGTTCTCCTTCATCTTCAACTAATTGAAGAAGAACTCGATTGGCAAGATACGGTGCTGAGCGCGTTCCATACGTAACCGTAGTGAGTTGGTACGTTACGATATCTCCATTTGAGTTGGTCCAGAGAATTTGCTGTAGAGGCCAATCATCTTCATGAACTCGAATTTGACGAAACATCTTAGTGATGTCAGTCATGAAGATGAGTCGATGTTGACGAGTCCACAGGAGAACGTCTGAGATGTCCGTTTGAGTTTTGGCCCCTGTATGGAGAATATCGTTGAGAGAACTACCTGAGCTGGTCTTAGCCGATCCATTGAACACGACACGCAACTTCGTTGTTTCACTACTCTCTCTGAGAACACCGTGATGAGGTAAATAGTAACTATGAGAAGAACCAGCCAGAGCACTCTGAGTCGTTTCAGGAACCCTCAACCCTCCTGATACCGAAATATCATGTGCCAAGGTCATTCCGTCTGAGCAAAGAGTGATCTGAGACTGTTTTTGACGAGTTGACCGATGAGAATCACTATTTACCAATCTCATATGATCCAAATCCTTATATTCTTTGAGAAAATCTGAGTAGAGTGAGAAGAATTTCTGATCCTTAGAAATTCGAATAAGCATTCGTTTGAGACATGCTAGAGCAGTAGAATGAGAATCTCCTAACAAAGAAGTTGAATCTGAAAGAGGTAATCGAACGATATAGCGTCCTGATGAATCGCGAGAATGAGTTGATCTAAAATGCTGTTCGCATTCGAGTTCTTTCTTTGTAAATTCTGAGTTTTTTGAGCTAGGAACTTCTTCTTGAACCCAGAATTTTGAGAGTAATTCGTTGAGTTGATCATTAGTTGTTGTAACATGGAAAACATTACTTGATGTTACATGAGATGGTCCAGTTGGCCCGAATATTATCCATCCAAAGATGGTGAGTTGAGCTACAGGGGAATCTGGACCTCTATTAATCACTCTTGGTTTTATGAGTTGTCCGAATATGTCAGCGCCGATGAGAAGGTCGATCGGAGCTGGAGTTCTAAAATTGGGATCAGCAAGTTGTAATCCTTGGAGATAATCCCAATTAAGATCTTCAGCTGAGAATGTCGGTAAAGAAGAATTGAGATGATCGATTACGTGAGCAGACAATTGAATACGTTCTTTTGAGTGGATCGACTGTAGAGTGAGTTGTACTTCTCCATTGGTCGTCCCAAACGACGTTTCCCCAACACCAGTTAGGGTGATTGAGTTTTTTAATCTAATTAATTTGAGTTGTCTTACGAGTTTTTCTGAGATCATCGAAATTTCCGAACCAGGATCTAAGAGAATACGAACTTGTTGAGAATTTCCATTTGAGTTTACTAATCGAGCTAGACTAGTAGCTAAAAGAACAGCAGTTCGGAGGTGAGAAGACTTTTGTTGAGTAGAACACGAGATTGCCGTTTGGGATTGCAATTTTCACTGAGATGGCGCTGTTGAGATTTCTTGAGCAGGCTCGTCATGTATTTGAGCAGTCAGAACAGTACGATTTGAGTTGTTCGACGCAGCTGATGAAGGAAGTTGAGAAGCCTTACGTGGACCAAGATGAAGCAGAGTATGATGCTGCTGATTGCATCCTCTTCGTTGAAAATATGATCATGAATTGTTGAAATTTGCCGATCTCTTGTATGTTGAGAAGAAATGAGAATTTCGAAAGCCATTTTTTAATTATTATTCAAAAATTCGAGATGAAAAACCCAAAATTATTCACTTGAATGAATCAAGTTATACGAGAAGACCAATTTAATCTCTTTTGAAAATAATAATTAATTCAACTTCCCTTGTTGTTGATGAGAAGCTGTTGAGAATCACTGCGAAGTTGAAGAATTTCAAAAAAATTCAAAAAAACGCAAAAATTGAGTTGAGATGTCCTAGCAGCGCCCTCTGGTCAATTGAGAAGCCGATCGATGCGTAACTAGTTGAATTTTGAATTCTGTGGAAAACACGTTTGAGATCCCCAAGTTGAGTCACACTGGACGAATTCAAATTTCGAGAAGTTCAATGTTTGAGATGAGCACCACTGCCGAAAACGTTAGCAACACCACGCTCTCGAATTTTAATGATAAAAATTATAAAGAATGAGAAAATCCAATAAATATTCAATTTATTCTGCTCGAAGGACCAAAATGTTTGAGTTGTTCACTGGTTTTTTGAATATTTATTAATGATTCGCGAGATTTAACCGGATTTTGAGAGGAGCGTGGTGTGAGTTAAAAAATGACGCGTGCACGAGATTTTCGATTTAATATTATAACTTTATTATAATTTTGCACTAATAAAATATCACAATTTTATATCACTTTTTGTTTTAACAATAATTGAATTGAGATAATCAAGAGTTTTGAGAGTTTCTATTAACTATTTTTTAATTGAGAATATATGAGAAATTCTGAGAAGACTTTTTGCACTTGACGCGAGAATAGCTCTTTCGAGAATAAGAGTGAGAATTCCAAGAAAATATGGCAGGTGTCCTGAATTAATTAATCTATCATTCGATAGATTGCGGGTCAGAACACCTGTCAATCAAGTGGCGCCTCGAGTGCCAAAGTTGAGTAGGTCACGGTCAGTAGGCCGATGACCGATAAAGAAATTTGAGTGGCTCTGTGTGAGTGTGAGTGCGTGAGTGTTTCTTATGGTTATTCGTCCATAACCAAACAGTATACTATATCATCCCATTTATATTCCGATGGTACGATTTAGAGTGAAAGCATTAACCATTTCAGTCCAGTCTGTAGGAAACTTTGATGCTCTAAACTTGTCTCTTTGCTATATGGCAAACCACATAGGCAAACCACGATTCGACGTATATTGTGCGTGAGTGAGCCTGTGGCTAGTGTTTCTGCCTCCAAGTTTACATACGAATGTTCCGATTTCAAGTAGAAATTCAACTCTCCCCTTCCCACTTCAACCAGTAGATTTGAATCCACTCTCCTGAATATAACCTATGTGATACACATGACCACATGACTAGAGAGAGTGACGTTCGATGCTACCCACTTACTCTATGTGCCTCTCTAATTATCCGTGCCAATTAAGTATATAAACTAGAGGCAGATAGGGAGGACTGATTTTACGCTCTGAGGGTGATAGTGTCAAGTAAATTTTGTCATTTCTACGCACATCCCTGCCTCTTCATGAATATCAATGGAAAATTTTCATTTATTATTCCATCCTATTCGTTGTTGACTTTAACTCTCATTCATATTTGTTCAGCAGAATGGTGTATTGTCCAGATATGGATCTCTATCAGCAGATATCTCTTTTTTATTCATAAGAATTAGCACAATTTATAATAGGAATTAATCAAAAAATGTTAATTACCCGAGTTACGGCTATAATACCATTAATTTTCAGAGAAAATAGTGAATAATCTTGGCATTGGTTGACAAGAGGGTACAAATTAAATGAATTGACATCTTTATACCATAGAAAGATGAATTTGTTAATAGCCGTGAATGTATTTCGAGTGATTTGATATGGTATTTTCAGGTAGTGTCAGGAGTAATTGCGGTCGATTGTACGACAAATAAAGCCGCGTCGCAAATTGCCTCGTAGCATAGAATAGATATGGAAATTGTGAATAAGAGAAGACAGTGAATTGGTGGATATATGTTAAAGGCATATAGTCTATGTCTACCAACTTGTCTCGACTGAGACTTGAAAAGGTACCCACTTCCTATGCTAATTGGCCCAATTAGCATAGCAACGTTTCGGGTATGAGAACGGGATTTTGAGTTCAGAACTGGTAGCAAGTCGGTTTTCTCATAAATTCGTCGATATATTTCAGAGGGGTTTTACAAATAGAGACCAATATCCACCGTATGTAACTGGTAGTATTTGAACATTGAATTAACATAGAAGGGAGGAGTCATTCTCGTAAATAATCTCAGGGTGAACCTTGAGAATTCACGAAATCTCAATATGACGAGGGGTGGACAAGAAGAAAAGGGAAAAAGGTAGATGATATGCGGTCTAGAGGGTTGAACGTGGCTTTCGTCGATATTTGCAAATGCATGCTACTACTGGTAGTGACGAAACAAGTTTCAAAACGTCCCCTAAATTCGTCAATATGACTCTAATTACACAATTCCCCTCTTTTTTTTCCTCCCATTTCTGATTCTTATGATGTTACTCGGGTCATGTAACGATAAATAATCGATACAATAGACAAAGGTTACAAAGAAGTGAATTAGCCAATAAGTCAGCAGTTTACCGTTGCATTCAGATGGGTAAATCTCACGATTCAACTATCATAAGCAAATATTTAATTATTATGTAACATTAAATACATTGATATTAACTGAATTTATGAAGAAAAATATTTTGACGTTATACTTCAAAGCAAAAATTGTGAAAAGATGAAAAGAAAATATTTCATAATAAATTTAATACTTCTCAGCTTTAATGTGATATTCAAGAATTTTAATAACTGCTAGAACTAACACTTTGGCATCTAGCCGCCTCTTCCTTTCTCCGTCTCTCTTGTTGAAAAAGTATCAATGTTTTGTAGCGCTCGAGTGAAAATTTAAACCGGTATATCATTCTGGATAATATGAATTTTAAATAGAACACGCTGTGTGCTTGCACTCTACGGCAAAAGCCTGCACTGTTATTGTCTAGGATTTTACGAGCCATTACTTGGTTTACATATCAATAGATAGGAGCATGTATAAAGTCTCATAGCTGCATCTCGGATAACATTGTCTAACATTTCTTTAATGTGAAAATGACACCACCTGTATGAAACAAGTACTCAAACTCATCAGAATAATTTACATTTTCGTTTCCTCTAATGAAAGTGCTAAAATTTGTATTTTTTTCATTACTTCAATTAATTTCTCCTGTAACCATCTCATAAAGTTGCCTCATACCAAAAAACTTTTCATCAGCAAACACCTCATGTTGGAATATCGGTCTTTTTCTCTTCAAACTTCAACTATTAATTGAATCAGTTAATGCAATGTCAACTTTTCAGTCTTCGTTAAAGGCTAGATGATAAAGTTTTAATTTGTTTAACTTTTTGAAAGTTTAATGGAATTTTCTTATCGCATAATTGTCATTCAATCATATTTATATATTCTCTTTTTCGCTTTTGAGATGATAATGAAGTCCTAATGTAAATATATAGAAGATTAATCGAGTCATAATGCTCTCGTTACGAAATAATAAACTGCTCGAAAAAAAAAAAAAAAAAAAAAGATGAAAGTCAAGTCACCGTCTATCAATATTACGGATCGTCTATTTCGCTCAGTTAGACGTTCCCCTCATTCACTTCTTCGCTGAATCATAAGGAAGACTAGCTGATTTTTATGCTCAATAAGAAAACCAGGCAGCTTATCGTTTTGGTTGATTTCTTGCATAAGTGGGAGGAAAATGATCTAAAGTCCAATCGAATTGTGATTCAACAATGTCATTCCGTTAGAATTATGGCATTGTTAAAGAAATGAGTCTCATAAATCAAACTCTCAAACATTCTTAATAGAGGAAATGTTGAGAAAAGCTGCAAATTTTTCAACTAACTCTGTTCAAATTAAATAAATTAGTTTTTCTTTACGTTTTTCTCGTTATTTGACTCGAGCCAAGTGTAGAATGCTTTCAGCTTTCAATATATCAAAAGGAGTCGTCTATAAAATACAATTAGCTTTGCGAAACTAAGATAGAGGAAGCGAGAAGGCTCTTGTACGACCGCAGATTTTCATTGAAAGGAGAGAGAGAGCAAAGTAGAGTCGAATGGCAAAAGCTCGAAGGCTTTGAAAGATAGAGCCTCTGGCACATTCACTTCTATTGCAATTTCACTCTTCTCCTTCTCTTTCTCTCAGTGCTCATAGACGTTTAATTAAGCTAACACTCATGAATTTTCCCCGAGAACTCGCTTCATATGCGTGATGAAGTCCTCGTGGAAATTCATGAAAGATATAGCTCTTTACTACTCACTGTTTGTGTGAATAAGCATTTATACTTATACGTTATATATTCTGATGAAAATTCAATAGCCTCGTAATTTTTCTGAAGAGTTCAAGTAGTCACCTGGTGCAGATTGAAAGTTTGCTATTAAAACTTCCTGGTCATTATTTTAAAAACTTTTTTCCCTTTAATTTCATTGCTCTTTGTATTTTATCTTGGCTTTCATTTATTTATTTTTCCTTTTTCCCACATGCCCGGAAAGGCTGCTGTGCCCCTGTCAGTTTCACGCGACGATGGATATTGGTACGTTTTATACCATTAATTCCAATCGGTCTACACACCCGGCTAACTTTTAATTACCAATAAAATAGCAGGCGTGATGCTTGATGAGGGAAAAATTACCACTCAACCTCTATTGGTCCGTATACACACTTCGCTTACGCTTGTATTACGCAAAATTCATTCCAATATTTTCCCATCAATAAACACATTTCTCTCGAAAAATTAGATATCCTCATGATTCGAGATTAAAAATAAGCAATTTACAATTAATCAATCGATAATTTATTTCAATTACTGCCAGTGTTATGTCCCCAATAAATAACTTGATAAAAATTCCTATTGAAAGTGCATAACGATGAAAAGAAATGTATGAGAAAGAATGGAAGCATTTCCAGCGCGTTATATATATTTCAGTTGAGTAGAACGTTCGGAATGTATCCACAACATATATATGGAGACCAAAGTTTCGTCTCTTCATCAGAAGGACCGTAGTCCTCTGAATCTAACACTAGAATCCTTCGAAAAGGAAAAAAAAATTGAAGGATTCTGAGATTCCAATGAAAAAAAAGACTCGACACTAGCGCGATGGTTTCCGGGCCGGAAACAAGTCAAGCGAAAAAACATGTTTGTCCCTTACATCTATTCTTATATAAGAACGTCTGAGTATCTAAGAGGGGTTGAGATCCATACTCTCTATATGCTCATAAGTGCCGAATGAGCTGTATGTAGGTGGAGCAATTGAGAAAAGTGGAGGCGTCGATATGAGACGATACTCGGATATGGCGAGAGCAAGACAAGTTGTCTTTCTTCTTCTTATCTCACAGAACAGTAAAATCCTCGGCTTCTTGACTCTGTCGTTTCAACCTAATCGACCATGATGTGATTCGACGCTGGATAATAGTCTCAGAAGAGTGCAGATTTATGCCTTTATTGTTTTCATCACAATTGATTAAACACATTATCTAACATATGAAGATTCTGAACTAAAAAGCTTTATCAATAGAATTCCGCTTGAAAAAAATGTTTGTCAAAGTGAATTTGCAAAAAAATACGACAAACGTGCAATTGTATATGAATTTTTAGCAGAACAGACAAAAGGATAGAGATATAATATAGAGCTCTCGAACAATATTTGCTGATTCATATGAAATATTCTGTGCATCAAATGCAAAGTGAAATGGATGAGAAAGATATATCGATTCTCTCATCAGAGAGCTGTGACCCATATGTCTCACTCACACAGTGAAATATAGAATTCCCCAAGAAACAGTAGTGTGATAGATTTCTTTTTCCTATCAAGAAATCTTCATTGAATTATAATGGATAAAGGGTGAAGAAGACAGAATCGATAAGAGAAACGAAAGAGAATAGAATGATGTACGCATATTTTCGATGGGAGTTATCAGTGAATTGTAATCCACGCATCATCAACATTGATGACCTCCATCCGCCTTTCTGGCCCCGAACAAAAAAAAAACCTCTGTATGAATCCTCGCCTCATTGCCACGAGTTTACGAGCGTGAGGGAATAGCTGCTTGCCCCACCATCCCCATTCTCTCGTCGTCAACAATTCAAACCATTCTCTCCCTTTAACCAGAAAACAATTCGAATTGTCTTTTCTATATGACGTCAGTGCTTAATTTAGTTCACGCTCAGTCACCTTTACAGAATAATCGCATCATCCCATTTCTTTTTCTAATAACATTAGTAAATGAAAATTAAATGGAATGACACAAACACCCTTCACTCGTTCCCAATCAGCCCTTTTTTTTCATTTATTTATTGGATTTTACACAGGTGGCAGTTATAACTGATCCACTCTGGACAAAACTGATAAAACCAACAACCATGGACGACCCATTTACTTCTCTCTTTGGAATATCGAATTATTGCAACGAAATTAGCGGGTATGGTACAACGATTGCATAAAACCAAGCGTTGGATAAAATAACGTACGTAGATAAATTTTCCGAAAATTCATTTTGATGGTATTTTCAGGGGTTTGGCAAAACATACAAACATTATTGGATCATCGGAAAATTTAACCAACGGATACGTTTTCATCGATGACTCAATTACTGAACGTTGTCCAGAGGGAAATGAGAAATTGATGAACGAAACGATTCGAATAAAAGAACATTCAAATAATTCGAAAACATACGAACTTTATATCTCCTGTGTTCGTTTGAAAATGTTGAAGCAAATGATGTAATTACGTTTATCCATTAATGAGGAAGCAATTGGATAGAATTATTATATAATACCATGAAAAAACAAGGAAAATTAAAGTAATTAGTTGTATGAAATATTGGTTGTTATTATTGAATGAAAAAAATGTTGAAAAAGATGAATTAAGAATTCAATTTAATTATCAAATTCTCCGACAGTTAGAATTGAAATAGCCACTGGGCATATAGATTGAATGTATATGGCCTCTGAATAGAAGAGGTATGCCGTTCAATCGCTATTCGACGTTATTTTACAAAGCACAAGGGTTGAGTGAGTGAATGCAACAGAACGCCGTAGATTCAATGCATCGGAACAAGTGATGAATGCACCTACACTGTCACCCACTCTTCATCCCTTTACCATTGTGTTCGATCTATTTGATATATGCAAAGCACAGTGCCTGCTGGTAATGTCAGATTCCACCATGGATTTTCGTTGGACAATTCTATATATACAATATATACGCAACAGCATGCATCAACGAGAATCCAAATCGCTATGCCCTTCTGCAAGTGCTAGTGAATTTCAAACCGCGTTAGAATACATGCGTGACTAATGAAACCAATAAAGCCGTTTGTACTCAACGGAAATTCGTTAAATTTAATTGGATGCGAGTAATCCCAAAACTAAACTCCCAATGTCCCCTTTCTATTGGAAATAAAAAACTGTATGTATTCCCATGGGCCATGTTTTCCATCGAAAATATCCTCAGCTTTTCAGTGGAATCATTAAATAAAAAATGCAATCTGCAACAGTTACATGGCAATGCCTATTTCAAACTACTTTTCCCTATCCAATGAAGCCTATTAACAATTTAATACGAGTACAAGTACTAAGAGACTTTACAGGCAGTACACTAGAGCTTGTTTTCATGTCCACATGAGTCTATAGTCCACAATATACTGACACGATGGGGTGTGACACACGGGAATTCAACAACGCTTGGTAAATCTCGCTGAATCTAATATTACGTTGACAGTGGATGCATTAGCGGATTAACGCGTACTCGCAATTTCTGGTCGACCGAGTCATGAGGTATATTTGCATGACATTATACTTACCCAGTCCTGTTATATGTGAATGCTATATCTAATTTACTTCCAACTAACCATAACCTCTCTACCACTCAAGGTTCTCATTGCACTCTCGATTCTACCACTAATTGTATGGATATGGCGTAGCTATCGAGAGAAACCTCTCTTGTTCAGGTGATAATTGTATTACTATCCTATCAACGTGATTGCCATTCCTAGGCGCGTTCGTCAATAGAACCGTTTGAAGTGTCCACTATAACCATGTAGGATCTATCGAATCTAGAGCCCATCGAACAGACACCTCCAGGCAATGCTCTGTACAGCAATATTGCTTCCAGGCCCATCGCGAATTATCTCTCACATTGACGATTATACTGAGCAATTTGCTCTGTCTCATCATACAGAATGCCAAATTTTTTTAACCATTCAATAATCCAGAAATTCCTGAAAATTCTAAATACGACAGAATTAGAGTACTATGATTCCTAAATGCATGGATATTATCAACAAACTACAGTGACTCTTGTAGAAGATAGAATTTATAGAGATCATAGGTAGTAACCGCAGTGCAACCACTGGCATTTTGGTCGGCGCTTGGTTAATACCGATGGTTTGAGTTTCAGCATTGCTGAAATTACTGAAATACCATAGTGCTACCTATTTCTAACTCGTTCCCACTTGTATTATTACTCTCAACCACATAAATCTTTGCTACATCAGGAGTTCAGTAATAAATTAAACATTCATCCACAGTAAATCAATTGATCGAGAAACTAAAACTCCACGACTGATACTCTCAACTCATTGCAAACTCATCCTAAATATTATTTATTTGCATCATCATTACTCACTAATTCTATTGATAATCATCGATGAAATGGTTGTCGAAAGAAGTGGGGTGAAATGGACATTAGCGGTCAAGCAAAAACATGAAATTTCATTTTCTACATAATAAAAATCAGTGAGAATTAGTGAAAGAATTCAGAATTGACGAGTATTGATGATTCCTTTGAAAAACTGAGGAAATTCCAGACATAAAACATATGTCAAAATTTTTTTCTCAATTTTTTGGAAAAATTCATTTTTTTCGGCTGAGTTCTAAGGGTGTTTTCCTTTTGAAAATCGAAAAAATTCACTTTTCCTGCGATATCTCTGGTTCTGTTGGTCGCAGCGACTTGGGATTGATCTCATATGAAAGGTGAGCTCATTTCCCATCGATTTATGTGGTTCAAAATTTTTTCAAGTCAATTTTTCGAATACTTGTAGGGCTTTTTTTTCAAAATTAGCTTTTGCCCTATAAGTACTTAAAAAATTGATAAATTTTGTTTTCTAACACCAAAAATCTATGGGAAATGAGCACACCTCTCATTTAAGGTCAACCCCAGGTCGCTACGAACAATAGAACCAGAGATATTCCCGAAAACCTGAAATTTTGCAAAAACAGAAGACTTTCACCTTCAAATTCTGATCAAAAAATCGAATTTTCGCAAAATTCAAAAAAATAACTTTTGACATATGATTTCTATGTGAACTTTCTTCAGTTTTCCAATGGATCCATCAGAAAAGATCCATCTCCAATATTTCAATCCATTTCGACTAAATTTCATAATATAAAATACCAAAACCAACCCTTGGCCATTTTCACCCATTGCGCCCATTCTACCCCACCTTCCCCTATATCTTTTATTTTATCTTTTCCTTTTACAAGAAGATCTGAGGATGAAATCAGCATGGTGGTACCATCTGTTGAAGAGTATTGGTATCAAATCACTCTAACTCTACATCATTCATTCCAAATTATCGCAATTAATCGTGTATTTTAATATATTTGATGCAAAAAAGACATTGAAAACCATGCAGAGCATCATAATAATGACTAATTATTAAATTTTACCTTGATTTACCTCTTCCATTCAATTTGTCAGTCTTTTTCACTACATGATAACTACAGTCGGCTACATAGATCTCCACATCGTCTCCAAGATCCTCTGTCAGCCAACATTTCGTTATGGCCTTGGAGAATGCTTTCCCGCGCATTTGAGTCTAACATTTCTGAAGGCCAGCTGTAACCACGGTCACAGCACAAATAAGAAGAAAAAGAGTCTAACATTTTTACAGGTTATCTCGATTCTCTCTGTTTCGTTCATTGCAACCGCGTCTGAATACATACAGACTCTTCATTCAGCTAATTATCATAATTCTTTTGCTTATTTCCCTTTAATATTGAGGATTTTTAGTTTTAATTTCACTTGTCAAGTGCCAAAAAACGTTAATTGTTCGATTTTTTTTCTTTTATACAGCAAACAGCAACTCAAGCTGTCTATGACGCATCGAGTGTACTTTTCAAAATGGCGACGTGCGTTCACAACACAAGGTTCGAGTGGGTGACGTTCGTTTTGAAGAGTGGCGCCACTAGTTTATTAGGAGGGAGGGGAGCTCCCCTCCTCGTCTACTCCTCACTGGTCATTTCCCCTTGGGAAAGGGGGGAGAGCTGAGTCTATAGAGTGTTGCATTTAGTTGACTGTGGTGGTCGCGTATATTTCGCATGCACCTGTACTTCATGAATTTCTGGAGATTCTTAAAAGACTGATTTAACAATATAAGTGAACAAAGGATTTTTTTTTTCAAACTGGTGGATATTAGAAACTTGTGAGTATTCATTATTCTCATTAATTTGTGACTTTTTTTCCGACAAAAAAAGGAAGAAAATGGTTTCCATGATTTTTTTCTTGTTTTCTCCACATAATGAATGGGAATTAGTGAAAATGTCAATTTGGCTGATGTAAATATTTATCAATTGGTGTTTTTAACATTTTTAAATTGATTTTGAGACATTTGGAATTTTATTTTTTTGTTATTTATTTTTGTGCTCCGAAAATTTTGACACTGTAGTGTAGTAAATATGAGTAACAGGTGTGATTTGTTATATTGAATCTACTCAACATTAAATGCAGTTTTATGCTTTTCAGAAAACCAATTGCTAACGTGGGATAGTGCAAGGAAACGTAAAAATTTTAGACATCACGTTTTTTTTTTTTTTCTTCTAATATGGATCGATTGCATCGAAGTATTTTGGCACGATTACGTGAAACAATTTGCCAGGATTTGGATGTGTCAAATGGAATAATAGATCAGCTGACGACTGACTACATTCTGAAAGATGAAGATCTTGCTCGTATCTCTGGGGGTAAATCACAGATGGAAAAAGCTGAAATTCTCTTGGATATCCTTCCAAAGTATGAATTATACACAAATTTTGATAATGCATAAATGGTTGAGTTGTTAAAATTTAGTTATTATTTTCAGTCGAGGTCCACATGCATTCGAGACATTTCAACAATCACTGAGGCATCATTACTCCTGGCTGAGTGACCAAATGGAAAATTTACTTATTTCTAATGATACACAGGCGAATGACGGAATTACACGATTACCAGCACTGCCACCAATATCACCTCTAACAGTTCGTAGGGAACATAAGGTGAGTCTTTGAATATTATTTCATTTTCGTATTGGTCATTGAAGCTCATGTCTTATCAGTGATTCACAGTATTATCATCAGTTCACCTGGGGGAAGGTGGGGTAAAATAGACACGTGGGGTGAAACGGACACGTGATTTTGGTATTTTATGCTATGATATTTACTCGAAATGGATGGAAATATTGGAGATTTTTTCTGGTGATTCCATTGGAAAGATGAGGAAATTTGCCATGAAAAACATATGTCAGAAGTTATTTTTTGGAATTTTCCAAAATTTTCATTTTTCCGCTCAAGATTTGAAGGTAAAAGCCTTCATTTTTTGAAAAACTTCAGGTTTTCGGGAACATCTCTAGTTCTATTGGTCATAGAGACCTGGGGTTGATCTTAAATGAAAAGTGAGCTCATTTTCCATGGATTAATGAGGTTTCCAAAAGAAAATATCAATTTTTTGAGTACTTATAGAGCAAAGACTGATTTTTAAAAAATTACCTATGAATATTTAAAAAATTGATTTCAAACAAATTGGAATCACATAAAACGATGAAAAATTACCTCATCTTTCATTTGAGATCAACCCCAGGTCGCTACAAGCAACAGAACCGGAGATATTGCTGTTAAAGTGAATTTCTTTCGATTTTCAAAAGGAAAACACCTTTAAAACTCAGCCAAAAAATGGAATTTTTCCAAAAATTGAGAAAAAATTATTTTGACACATGTTTTCCGTCTAAAAGTTCCTCAGCTTTTCAATGGAATCATCAGAAAATTTCAATGTCGAACCGTTCAATTGCAGTATCTATTTTACACCACCTTCCCTTATAAAATTCCCATTCCCGTTCCAATGGAACTTTCGTTTTATCCCACTGTCTCTATTATACAATTTTCATCACTCATTTTCATTTATCAATTTGCTTACTATTATGGAATATCAATTGAGTGAGTAAATCAATCAAATGTGATACAGTATTATGCGAATAATCAACTTATTTTGAAAATATCAAACGATGATCAATTATTGTTTCAAATCAACAGATTGATCAGTTAAAAACTGCACTACGAGAACTTAACCCTGGAGGCTACGTAGTTTTACATGGAATGAAAGGATTTGGAAAATCCTGTCTGACCATGAGCACCTTGAGCGACCATGTAATGGTCAAAAATTTATTCCACGTAAGGATTTAATTAATATTATTCATAATAAAGATGAATATTGCTGAATACTGGTATATTTGGATTCATAATGTAATTTATATTTTTACAGCGCCAGATATACTGGATAAAATTTGGTTACGAGAATCCGATAGAAGATGAAATATTAAATCAATTGAATATGTTATATAATTTAATTAGAAACGATTCTTCACCATCGAACAATGACCATAATTGTGAATTATTGAAGGATGATATTAGAAAAATGTTGCAACAACATTTTAGCTCAGAGCCCCATCGAAATTCACTGTTGATTTTAGATGATGTGTGGGATGCAAAAATCATCAATACATTCGATTTCAATTGTAAAACATTAGTGATAACGACAAACGTTGATTTATTGGGAGATCGACATAAACAAATTGTGGAGATTAAAAATGGATTCACCGAGGCAGAAAGCCTGGGCTTATTTGCTAAAGTATTGGAAGTGGATGTCAGCAAATTACCACCACAAGCAAAAGATATTCACTATGAATGTAATGGAATGCCAATACTAATTGCCATGTTTGCAGCACAATTTCAAGAATACAAAGAACAGATGAGAAATACGCAAGATCGTTGGCAATACTATCTCCAGGCTCTTCGTAAAAAAGACCCCAAGAATCAAGTTATTGAAAAATTCCTCGCAAAGCAAGAAGCAATATTTGATATGTGTATAAATCTCCTACCAGAAGAAGCCCACAAACGCTATAGGAATCTTTTAATCTTCAGTGAAGATGTCAACATCACTCCCAAGACACTTGAAATATTATGGGGCGAAAAAAGCCTCCTAGTAGATGAACAAATGCTGGATCTTTGTCACAAATCACTAGCAGCAAGGTATTGGAACGATGAATTGGAAACATATGTCTATGGAGTTCATGATTTACTTCTTTGCCATTTACGAAAAAATTTAGATAAAGTACAATTATCAAGTATGCATAGAGATTTTGTTGAAAAATATCGTGCTCATTGCAACAATGACTTCTCTAAGTTACCAAAAGATAACTATAGCTTTTCATATATTGGACATCACTTGGAACAAGCAGAAATGTTTGATGAATTTCAAAATTTATATCTGGATTTCAATTTTATTTGTGCTAAAATTTACAACAGTGGAATCAATGATTTATTAATTGACTTGAGAAAATACAGAAAGTATATTATCAATAATAATGAAGAAGTTGAGAAGAAAGTGGATGATATAGAGAATTTTTTGAAGATGCAGGTGAAAATTTTGGCAGAACATCGTCGAAGAAAGTGTCTAGATTTAGTACAAATTGGTATAAATCATCGGCTTCGTGGTTATTTGTATGAAACAGCTAGAAAATTAGCAGAATCTCAGCCAAAACATTTGTATTTGTCCCATGAAAAGCAATATCCAATAGAGGAACCCCATAGCGAAGAAGTACCTATTGAATTATGTACAGTTAATTTCACTGATAATCCACATCAAATATTGATTGGTAGTAATTATGGGGATGTGATACTTTGGGACACAAAAACTCGTCGACAATCTCCATACAGTGTTGTTGAAAAATCGAAAATAATCAAAGTAATAGTATCTAAAGATGGTGAATTTTTTGTAGCATTAACTGATCAAGGTGTCATAAAACGATTTCTTTTGAATTATAATGATGATGAGCAAAGCTGTGATAGTGAGGAAATTTCAAGTCCCCGAGAGAAACAATCATCCTGGAGTGGAATTTACAAATGCCCAAAAGATACGAGCATTACAACTTATGATTTAAATGAAAAATGTAAGGCAAACATTACTGATATTGCATTGAGTTCAAATGATAAAAAACTTGCTGCTTGTACGAGTGAAGGTACCTACAGAGTCTGGGAAATAACTGGAGAAATTTTATGTACTGCTGATACAAACAGAAATGCAACTCAAAAATTGTCATTTGCAAAGCAAGATTCAATTTTATTTTTGGTTGATGCTGACGAAGGAATCGTTCTATATGCAGCAACTTATTTTAGAACATATGGCTACAAGACAATATATCGTCCAATGAGAGAAATTGAATCTGGAAAAATCAAGCATCTCAATGGAACAAAAGTCATTTATTTCAATGAAATTACACAGGAATCACCGAAAGTCATTAAAATGTTGCTAGTAACTGATTTAGAAGCGGCTATAATTAATTGGGATATTATAGAAAATGGTGATATTGCACAACCATCTACAAGATTTCAGGTTAGCATTGACGTAGACAAAAATCCAAGTACTAGATTCACAGCTGCTACTCTAACTTATGATGATCAGTACATTGTGATTGCTGATTCCGAAGGACTCATTAAAGTTTGGGAAGTTTATCGTATGTTGTGTGAAAAAGCTTCATATCCAGGTAAAGCCATTTGCTTAGATACTTATTGTCATGATGACAGAGATTTGTACTCAATTATTGGTGGTTTGAATCAATTAACACACAGATGGTTATTTAAATCTGAAGAAACAGCAAAATGTCCCACTTCAGTTAGAGTACCCATGTTTGATGCTATTATGAGGCCAATTAATGAATTAGACATAGTCGCTCAAGTTATGGATAAGAAAATTGGAGTATTTCAAGGTGATACATTGATTGCTGAAATTGATGTACTCGAAGGAGAAATTATGCATTTAAGTTTGTGCCAACAAGGAGTACCACAAATTTTGTATATTGTTACAAAAGGATGTCGTGAAAATTTGATTTACGAAATTAGACTCTTCAATTATTTGACAAAACAGGATAAATTGCTCAGTAGAATCAACAATTATACAGGTCTAGCTAAATTTTTAGAAATTAATCATTCGCCTGTTATTGTTTGGCAGTATAAAGAAAATTTAAAAAGTTTAATGGCACCCAGAATAACATCTGATGCACCTTTCACTGAAAATGTGATAAATCTTCATACAATTAGAAATAAATATGTGGTAGCTATTGCAGATAATGGCAAAATAATCATTTGGAAAATTATTGATACAGCATGGCTCAATGTGTATGAATTACGAGGAGGTATGACAAACAATGTCTCTTATACTGCGCTCAATTCCCAAGAAAATCTTCTTACTTTATTAAAAACTAATGGAGAAATGACAATTTATAATATCGAATGGAATAATATTAATGGTTCAAATCAAATTAAAATGGAGGAATATTTCAAGCTCAATTATTTCAAAAAACTAACGTGCTGTAGTTTTTCACCAGATGGAAAATTTTTGGCTATCGGGATGGAAAATGGTGCAATTCGTATTTTCAATGTATACTTGTGTACAACATCTAGTGAATTGTGTCTTCACTCACATTCAGTACTGCAGCTTCAATGGGCTCCTGCATCAATCGGTGTACCAATACTATTATCTGTAAATTCTGAAGACATAGCCTGGTGGAATATATCTCATCTTCCAGAGAATAAAAAATTGAATAGGCGAAGTCGTACTGGTTTACCGAGAAGTGCAACAACACCTACAATGGGAATGAGTCCACGTGGAAGCATGAGAATTAGTAAAAGTCAATCAACTGGAGATGATATATCAAAACTAACATTAGAATTAGAAAAAATTAGTTGTGGCCAAAGTATAAATAATGAGGATGAAGAAGCTAATCAATTTTGGGCTACTAAAATTTCAAAATATGAAAATAAACCTGCTTTACTTGGAGTAATTCAATTGCCACCAAGTTGTAAACCAAAAGTATGTGTTTCGAGTGATTTCAAGAAATTTTTGCTTGTCGATGTACATGGATCTATCAATACATACAAGCTCTTTGGATTTTAATTGTTTCATTCTGATAAAATATTCTGAGCATAAATCTTATGGGATGCTAACTCATTCCATTATATTCAAAAAAAAATCACAGGTTAAATATTTTCTATCAGCATATTTTATAGTCTTTCAATGATGACAGCTCTTTATCTCTGAATTGGTATGTACAAAACACGTGCCTTATATAAAATAATTCTACGTTGGGAGAAATGGATCACTTTTGATAATGAATTCTGTATCAAAGTGTTTCCCCATGATCATTTTGAACATAATCGTTCTGAATTTGTTATATATAGACTTCAATATTGTATTTATATGTGATCTAATGCATTTATTCAAGACTCATCATTTTCAAACTGCCAAACTGCCATAGTTATTCTCAAATCTCAGAGATTCGTCAAAAATGATAAACATTTTCTAGATCTTTTCTCGCAGACTGTCAATTTTCTATAAATCTCAATGGAAATAATGTGCAATTCGATTTTAACTACTACGAAATTGAATGAATTCTATTGAATTTTTTTTTTTATGCGCCAAACCAATATTGCAGCATTTTTGAAGAATATAATTAAATCACAGGCATAATTGGGGCAGAATGAATCTGGATTCTTTTTTTGCCCCAAATAATTCTACTCTTCCATGTCATGAAATACAGTATTAATAATCAAATGATCAAATGAAACATTAGCTCAATTACTCGACAGTATGTTCATTTTCATATAAAATCATGACAATGTTCTATTGTCGAATAATGATTTTATGAAAAATACAAAAGACATGTCCGCTATCTAAAACAATTGGCATTGGTGTAATTTTATTTTTACAATTTTATATACGCAATTTTTATACTTTTTCAATCATGCGATTATTCATCGTATATACATATATATTTATAAATTGTAATGTAATTTTTTTTAATTAACATTTTGTATATTTTATTTTGACGTTATAAAAAAAAAAAAACCTAATAAAATTTAATTAATAAAACTATTATTTCATCATTTATCCATGCTGCTTCGTTCACCTTTGATATATAAGGACGAAAAATGAAAATAGATTCCTTCCTATATCCTAGATTTTAATTAAAATACGGATGTTTTTATTGCTGTCATGATGAAGGTCACTCGGATAAAGTTGGCAACAAACAAAAAATATAAAAATAGTTTAGAACAGATGGAAACTAATCTAAAAAAAGAGTTTGGCACGAGGAAAATTGTCCATTGGCTTTGAGCTGACATTCAATGTCAAAGAAAATGTTCATCATGAAATTGATGATTTTAAAAATTTAAAATACTTTTATTCAAATTTGAATTTAATTTCAGAAAAGGAAGGAAATTGAAAGAAAAAACAAGCACAATCAGTCAGCAGTGAAATTCCCCAAAATAGAGAAACGAATACTATTACTATTACTATGAAAATGAATGGAGAAGCACATAACAGCTGTGTTCTGTATGAACGAATGATAAATGCTGGTAGTGGGGATGGATACGAATGTGTTCAACTAGGGAAAGGAGAACAAACTTCACTTGGTATTGCTCGGTCGTATGAGATAGATCGCCTCTCGTATTTCCAAATTTCCCGCTGTCTTCAATAAACACGTGACATTGCAAAAACTCCAATAATCATTAAAATAACACGAAAATCAAAGGAAATATGTCGGTGGTATATAGAAATTCAATGAAGGCAATTGGGAAATTTGTGCCCGATAAACTTCAGCCAATGTGGAATCATCCAGCAGGTGAGAATTAATTCCAAAACTTACTTTATAATAGCTAATAGAGTGTCAGTTGCAAGGTGGTCAGGAAGATTCGCTGCATTGTACTTTTTTTTTGAATAGCGTAAATTTTATTTTGTCGTTCAACAGTAGTGGAGCCAATTAGGTCAAGGCTGACATTCTCGACACTAACACTGGCTCGTTTGTGCAGAACAAAATGCCAAGTTCGTGCTCCAAAATGTCTTTTTTTTTAAATAATCCTTTTTTTCCTATACTACTCCATTTTTTTTCATCAATGATAAATTTAATACGTAATTCGATATCAGGAGAACGAGGAAAATGATTAATTTACATAAACAATTAAGAATAATCAATTAATTATTTTTTTTTATTATCAATTGATTATTACTAATGAATTTTCGTCTTTTCAGGTCCACAAACAATTTTTTTCTGGGCACCAGCATTCAAATGGGTTAGTACAAATGGTTTAAAAAATTAATAGATTACTCAAAGTGTAAATACTTATTTTTTTTTATGATTGATTATCCTTAGGGACTTGTTCTCGCTGGAATAGGCGATCTTCAGCGACCAGCTAGTAAAATATCACTTGGTCAATCTACAGCACTTGGTCTGACTGGCATGATTTGGACAAGATACTCCCTTGCCATTACTCCGAAAAACTGGAGTCTCTTCAGTGTTAATCTGTTTGTTGCCTTTACAGCACTTTATCAAGTTGCCAGAGCTGTCAAGTGAGTGAATTACACAGATTGATTACATAAATTTTTCATAATCAACGAAATTTTCCACATGATTCCATTTTATATGTAGGGGAGAGGGGGGCACCTTTGAACATAATTTTTTTTTAAATTAAATAAGTTATATTATGAACGTTAAATATCCAAAGTATTGATTTGAAATAAAGCATAATAATAATTAACTTTTTTATTATGTTAAAATTAATTATTAAAAAGGCAAGAAGTGGTCAAAGGTGCTCCCCTACAAAGAAATTATCAGAAACTTTGAGCATTACAAGAGAGAAAAAAGAAGATTTAACATTAATTGAAGTGTAATTCAATTGATTCCATCAATTTATAATTGCATTGAGTGTGATCAGAGTCCAATACATCAACTCTTGTGAAATTTAAACTAAATAGTTCATTTCCTGGCTACTGCAGACGGTAATTGCATCAAGCAGCCAATGAAAAGTTGTTATAGTTCAATGACACTGATACGTTTATCAAATAAAAGTAATTAGTAACTTTATTGAAATTGTTATTCACAATTTGTTGCAGATATCAGAGAGAACAAGCGGCAGCAGCAACGATGACCACGAGCAAGGATTGATTTTTAAATACAAATTAGGATTAAAAGAAATACATTCCTAGATAGTGTAATTTTCAGTTGTAAAAAAAAGGGGTATTTATAAATTTGTTGTCACGAATATTCGACATATACCATTGACTGTTAGGATCACATAGTACAAATGCCTACTATAAGATCAAAACACTATATAAAATCAAACTGGCTCGGCTAGATCAACTGAATGATTAATTCGATACTATTTGAGAACTAGTACTGTTGAATAATTAGTAGGTAAATGATTAAATTACATGGACTGTGTTAAAAATTCTCATCTTGAATACAGAAACGGTATAGCAGGAAATGAGAGTAAGAATCGCTGGAATAATTAGCTGATTACTCAGGTTGATAGTGACTCGGTGAAATTATATATTTTTTGAATATATATATGTTTATTGATATGTGTATATTTTCATTCTGAAATAATCATTATGCAATATTAATTTATTCAACTGGATCAGTGTACATAAAGATAAAAATAAAGTACATATTTTTAATCAATTTTCTGTATATAGTCATTTAGAATTGTAATAATGATGAATTGAAGCTGCAATGATTGCTCAATGAACAAACAAGTGTTAAACGAGTGTTAGCTGTAATTTTTTTCGATTTTTTAAAAAATTTGATATATTTCGGCATTTTTAAAGGATGGAAGCCTTTCTTCTTCGAAAATCTTCAGTTTTTTGCCAATATCTCTGGTTCTATTGGTCGTAGGGATTCGGGGTTGGTCTTAAATGAAAGGTGAGCTCATCTCCCATCGATTTATGGGGTTTCAAATTCAAAAATATCAATTTTTGGGATAGTTATAGGCCCAAAACTGTTCCACAAAACAGTTTCACAAAAATGCCCATAAATACCTTAAAAATTGATATTTTTCAATTGAAAACCCTATGAATCGATGGCAAATGATCTCACCTTCCATCTCCCATCGGAATTTTTACGCTACGACAAATAGAACCGAAGATATCCTCAAAAAACTGAAAATATTCAAGGAAAGGAAGGGTTTCACCCCTCTAAAATGCTCAAAAAAGTCAAAATCACCAAAAATGCAAAAAAATTAATTTTGGCACTTGTTTCCCACCTAAAATTTCCTCAGCTTTCCAATAAAATCATCAAAAACCATCTACCTTCAATATTTCTATTAATTTCAAGAGTTTTCCATAATATTTGCCTAAAAATTTAGATGTGTTCATTTTACCCCTGATGCCCATTTTGCCCCACCTTCCCCTATACTGATTCTTTAGGTATTTTTTAGATATAATTTCGATATAGTAGACATTGGGCAGGATTTTGGTATAATTTTCAGATTATCCCCAAATCATACAGGAAAATCACTGAAAATATACCCAAATTCGGAGGATAATTTGGGCATTTTTTAGGTCGAAACGAATTCGCTAGAGTAACAATTAAAATTAAATTCGACATTTGAAATTTTCTTTGGTAGTGACCATGATGTTCGACACTTTATCCCCTAATAATAATTTAAACAATGGTCAGCAAAAAAAATTCAATAGGCAATTTCATGTTTTGCATTATCATTCCTCTTCTCTCTTCTATCTCTCTTGAATTTGTTATCGGTCAACTCGAGTACAGAGAATGGCCAACGATGTCACTAGCTACACATCAAATCGACTGTGTGCGCACTTTTGCCTGCGCATTATATACATTTTTTACAATATAAAAAAAAAAGAGATATTCCAAGATGCAATGTGTAATACGTAGTAGGTGAGTCTGGAGTCTCCAGCACAGATCCATTGGTGTGTTAGTTTTCCTACGTCTTCATTATCAAAAAGTTGGAGGTTACGTGCTATATATTGAAATAAAATAATTTGATGATATAGTGTTTGAAGAAGCTCATAAAATTCATAAGCTAGACACAATTTGATCATTTTCGTGAATACAAAAACAATTCGTAAAATCAATATTCTGGAAGAATAGACGAAAAAAAAAAAAAAAAAATCCCTCAAATCTATAACTAAGAGGGGAGTAACAAGTAATTAACAATGTTCTCCGGTTTAACAAATCAAATGTCCACTTGGATGGGCAAAAAGGGTGAAGATGGCTCAGAATTGACAGAAGAAAAAATTGCCTCACCAACAGCTGAAGCTGGTGGTGAAGTGGACCTCGAGAAGAAAGACAGCAGGTATTGATATAATTAATAATCATTACTTTATCATTTTTTGATCATAATCCCATTTATCAGGATTATACATCAACAATATATAGGGGATAGTGGGGCAAAATGGACCCTCATAGTAATATGATTGAGGAATTTTTTTTTTTGGAATGAAGATTCGACGAAAAAATTTGAAAAAATTTGAGAAAATCCTCCAACATATATATATTGTTTGTAAATTTTTTCAGATTTTTTGGAGCAACCGCTACTTTTTAAAAAAATCTCGAGTCTTCTGATCATATAGGTCCATTTTGCCCCACTCTCCCCTATATATATCGCATCTTCTGTCGTGGAATATGTTCAATGCATGTCATGTCACCGAATAATGGCGACAACCAATAAATTCCCAATGAGAGCATGTATATACATATGATTTTTCGATTCACACATAAATACCGATTTTCTCGAAAATAAGGGAATAAAAGAATATAATTTATTCACCGGTGAGAAAAAGGAGTCATTAAAGTTAATTACTGATTTATTTTCTCTTTTCTTTTTTTTTTTTGAATCCTTGTTAATGTCTATCCCATGGGAGCAATAATTCTTCCAGTCTTTTTCTCTCCTTTTCAAGGATTCTTCCTTTTTCAAAGCTTTTTCTGACAAAACAGTTGGCAATAAGAAAAAAATAAGGGAGGAATCCTTTCGGATTTCAACGGTCTTGGGTATTACGTAAAAACGCTTTATCTAGAGGGGTGAAGCTCAAGAAATCGATTCATATTCAGTTCTCTGGCATTTCTTAAACTATCAATGTAGATATTTGTACTTATCTATTATTGAAAAAAATACTGAGAGAACTGAAGAAATTACCTTTTGTCACGATAATATCTATTAATTGTGAAATTTAACTGATAAAAATTTGTTCACTCATTAAATACAAATTAGTATTATTTTCATAATATGATTTTCAAGAATTTTATGTCATCGCTGAGGAAAAGTTACAAATAATATGTAAATATTTCGAAAAAACTCAAAAATTATCTTCCATATCAGGAAGAATTTTTACTTTTCTAAAGAAAATATTAATTTTTAGGCTTTCAATTTTTTTTTAAACTTTTAAAGCTTTCTCATTGATATGAATCTATATATTCGCTGATCTTTATAAAGTAATTCATATTTTTGTAATCATATTGCATTTTTGAAAGGGTAAACCTATATTTATTACTTTCATATAGAAAAATGTGGGAAAAAAGAGTAATGAAATGATATATTTAAGACAATTGTTGTCCTTTTTCAATGAAAATTTCAGGTAATATGAAGATTAATATCTATTATTTTCTTTTCTATAAAAAAATCACAATCACATAGTTTCATAGAGTTCACTAGTATAGGTCACCTATTCAAGGCTATTTTCAGAATGACTGTAAAGGCATGAATCTATCTTAAAATCATAATATTGCATAAACTTATGTTTGCTAAGTTATGAGGTACTGTGATTTTAATCTCACGAAACATTTTACTACCCTATTTGTAGAATTTTAAATACAATTAATGAGAATGCATTTTCAATTCAGACCAAGAATTTTATATTTTTTCTGCTTTTTAATTGACTTTTTTTCTACATATTTCTTCTTTTAGAATCTATATAATTCGGTTTAAAGGCCAACAAAGCTTTAACAATAAATTTAACAATCTTTCACATTTTATAATCCAAAATAACATAATTTTGAGTGTAAAAAAAAAATTAAAGAGAGAAGAGTATGTGACAACTAATATATTTTCAGCCCAACAAAGGGTAGTAAATTGGAGATGCTTGCTGGTGTTAAATCTCAAATGACTGGTTGGCTGAGTGGTGGAATACCAGGATTATCTGGTCGTGGTGCAGGTGATACAGTAGAAGGTGATGTTGCACAGGCACCAGTTGAAACTAATGAGAGTCAAACATCGCGGGAGAGCGTACAGGGCTCATCACCTGATAATGTAAAAGACGATGACGCTAGCAGGTGGGTTGCAGGGTATGTGGATTCTGTAAAACTACTCGCTGATGGAAAAAAAACACTTCCAAAATTAGCTATCCTAGTCCGCATATCTTATTTTCCACTCGTCTTCAAAGGATTTCGTTGTACTCATTTTATTTCTACTTTTCATATAAACTTCAGTGCGACTGGTGGTGCTGATAGTGGTCCAGCTAGTCTTGCTGGTACACCAACCGAGGACAAGGATGGCCAACAGGCCTTTGGAGCTGGTAAGATTACTTTAACATTTATTTATTTCTATCATACTTCATTGTATGGACAGTAATAAGGAATAACGTCTTAACCAACATTGAAAAAAAAAAAATTCTAGTCTATTATCAGTAAACAAGCATTTCTGAACCCAAATATGCTATCTACAAAATTTTGAAGACGTTATTGCTTATTACCATTCATATTAATGTCTTTGAAGTATCTCGATCATAGAATGAATTGAAGAAAAAATTCTCTTATGAGAATTTCCACTAGAATGACTGTACTGTCGACAAGTCATAGCATTTCAATTTCGTGTGGGAGAATTTGGTTGGTCCATCTCGTTTCCGATCAATATGAAACAAGCTCTATACTACTTCTCTAACGGCATTGTCGGAAAATCAACCAAACACATTGTACAGTGGTATATTCATAGGTTTATGAGAAGAGGAAAAGATATAAGCCCCCTTTGACCTCCTTTATAATCTTTCAGCTAAAACAAATCACTTGGTATAGATCATGAAAGCCAAGTATACTGATTGAATGATCCTTTTTTTCATTTTGTAACCATCTTTATTCCAGAATTTCTTCATTATATAATGGTTTAAAATTCTATATTGACTATCGTTTTATTTTTATTGCTTCTCGTTTTTCTTTTATCTTTATACAGGTAAATTTTTCACATTGCAGTTTCAACTAAAGCATTGGCAGGTGCAAAGAGCCTTGGTGGATTTCTCTATAGTGCTGTAAACAAAGCCGGTAAAACTGTCGTTGAAGCAAGTGCAAAGATTAAGAAGACCGTCGAAGAAAACGTGAGTACTTTTGATATCTTACTTCAAACTTGTACATTGATTGAGGTAGCAAGTATGACTCGTACGTGCATCAACTTTGTACTTTAAAAACTTTGCAAAGAAAACGCAACTACTTTTTCTGTAACTGTAAGTCTAGAAATCGTTTTGGAACTTGGAGCAATTTTTCATGCAGAATTTTTCTACAAGTTGAATCTAAAGACTTTTAATCTTCTCGACGAAATCAATCAGAGGGAGGCAATATTTCTTTTTTAATTTGCATATTGAAATTCCAGATATATGTATACAGGAATGGTTGACGTTGTTAATTGCTTTTTGCTTCGCATTGCTCTTATTCTTTCAATCAATCGTAGTTTCTACGATTCGAGAAGCATAAAATTTGAAATGGAGGTATGGTTGGAATAATTTTTCTCGTATTTCTCATGAAAATACATAGGAAACAACTTATCGACTTATTCTATAGTTGCTTCAAATGCTAAAGAGGAAATGAAGAAAAAAAAAAGAAGAGCCACGTTCTAAGCACGAGACTCAAAACAAGTGTAGGACTCGTCTCGTGAACGTTAGAGCCAAAGAATAGGGGCGGCATGTATTGATCCAGACACCACCCACCCAACCACCACAAAACCCCCCTTTTCCTCTCCTCTTTTTACTCACCTCTCTTCCCTCCCTCTCACAGACACACCCTCAGCTAGAAAACTCGTTAGGGGGGGAGTGAGAAAAATGAGCAAATTTTGAATTCTCCTCTTTCTTTTCCTTGGTATCTGCAATTATACATATGTGAAGATAACTCGGATGAAATGACAGCAAAAAACCATTTGAAATGAAACTTTTTTAGTCGTACCATTAAAAAGCTGACCAACATTTGGGTAAAAATTCAAGCATTTTCAATGATTTTACCTCTATAAACTGAATTTAAAGCCGAATCTATTTGAATTTCCATGTCGGATCGCATTAATACACTAGAAGGTCCACAATCAGGTAATCACATGAATTTGATTCTTTTTTTCTCTCTCCAGCTTCGCAATTATTTTCTATGTAAACTGCTTAGAAAAGGTGATAACATTACACTCCTTTTAATACTCTCGTTTCTTCTGATCTTCAGCTACTGCTCTCGAGTCTGAGCAACTGATTAAAAAATTCAGTTGAAAATTGAATATTGCAAGGCAGAGTATCCAGTAGCTGTTTGCTCACGTATTTGTAAATGTATATTTATGAATAATTTATATATATAGACATACGAATACGTAGAGTGAGCAGCTACTGGCTATTTCACCTTACATAGTGAGTGAAAAGTTTAAAGAGAGGGAGGGATAGCATCTCATCCCTAGAATAAGTTATTGATAGCCAATACAACGAGATTATTAATGACACTGCAAATTATTTGCAATTAATTGACTCACGTTGCGAAAAGTTTCATTCAAGAAATTATAAGAATATTTTTATTCTGAATGGGTACTCAATGTAATTTCTTCTTTACTCTTTCTTTTTATTTTTTTTAAATTTTACTATTTCTTTCATGCCAAAAGTTAGACTAGTCCTGTTGTAATAGAGAAAAAGAAATCACAAGTTTCAGGAATTAATGAATCAGTCACGTGTTCCAACGAAGCATTAAAATATCTAGGTCACAAAAAGTGACGACAGCCACATCAAGCTTTTTTTTTTCTTGTCTCGCAGTTCTTTTAGCAATGACCCTTGTATACATTGATTGAAGTTTAACCATTTTCCGGTTGTGGGCATGAATTTACTATGTAAAATAGCCAATGACGAAAACATACGCTTCGATACATTGATGCTGATGCTGCACTCTCAATAAACCTATATATCCATCAATCTATTAAAATGTACTACTTGTACTACTTTGTCTATTGATCCTACGTCGATGAATAGTGATAAAAATGACTCGTTCTCAAAATCTGTTTTTTTCGTAGACCAGAAGAATCGAAAATGGCAAAATTTGTAATTCGCAAAGCTATTAACGTTCATTTTGTATCCTCTCTGCTCGGGTTGCTTTTGAAATTCGTAAAAGTTCGAAATGCCTTTTAATTTCATTACATAAATGATATTTCCAAGCTACTGCTGGAAGAAAATGTTCGCCTGGTAAGTGTCTCCTTTCGTTGGTTTATAGAGCTTTTATATATCTACTATGTAACCATTAAAATGAATAGGTCATTGGTGAAGTTCGATAAAAGTAACTTGAAATGTTGATAGACATTTTTAATACTCTAAGGAATTTCTATGCAGCATATAAATTAACGTAGTAGATGAGAAAAAAAATAGAAACGTGATTGAAATCTTTGATACTTTATTTCTTGAGTAGAAGTTTCTTCAGTTGTGCTAGCTGTCCTCCCTTGAAAGTCTCTCCGTTTCGTGGATCAATAGACTTGCATCACAGCAAAGTAGGGGTCATACTCTTCACGTCGTAACATCGTATAAAACCCTTGACTTTACGCTCTCATCTCATCTTGTTTTTTCTGGTACAGCGCTTATTTTCTTTAGAAAGAGTGAAAAAAAAGGACAAGAACATTCTATTGTTTCTTGTACATCCATTCACTCAATATTGATAATTAAAATATTTTTTTCTCCAATCGAAATTTTGATTAAAAAAAAAATTCTATATTTTAGAGGAAACTTCCGAGAGTAGAGCCATTAATTTCTCTCTAATTTATGTCTAATGCTGTGAAAAATATAGAATACAGATGAATTGAGGCGAATAAATCGATGGAATCAACACACAGATTGTATGAATTTGACCTCAATTTAGAATCGGTAAAACTAGTGGATGCAAAAAAATTAGCTCATCACAAATGCTCTGAGAGAATTGGCAAAGCACAGATAGGATATATCCCGAGAGACGCATAAATGTCGAGGCCTAGGGGGAAAATCAATGTCGTGGGAGCCAGTTTTCTATATAACTTCGTTCTCTATATGTTGTATGTAGGGGGAGATGGGGTATAATGGACATCAGGACTGAAACGGATATATTGAATCGACTTTTTTTTTAATTCAGAAAATGTTATAGGAAAGAATTTGCTTACATTGATAAAAAAAAAATTTGCTTACTCTAGCAATTGCTTTTTTTCCAGAGATTAATAGCAGAGCTGAATAAAGAACAGGAGGCTTTCATTGCTGGGAAAAACAATGAAAAAGGTGAAGCTGTTGCTCCATGGGTTGGAGCCCCGAATGAGGATGCGTTACGTGAAGAATGCTTAGGCCTTTCAACCGTATGTAGTTTATTTTATAAATTTGTAGGAAGATATGATAATTCATATGAAATCAATGCAATTATAGAAATATATGAAAGTGGAGGAAAATGGAAATAAAAATCACTCGTAATCGATGGAAATAAGTTTGTTTTTGAGATTTCATTGGAAAACTGAGTAAATTTCCCATGAAAATCATATGTCAGAATGTTTTTTTTCTTTATTTTCCAAAAATTTCAGTTTTTACTCAAAATTTGAAAGTAGAAATCCTTCTGTTCTTGGAAAAATCCAATTTTTCGGGAATATCGTTGGTTTTATTGATCGTAACAACCTGGGGTTAATCTCAAATGAGAGGTAATCTCATTTCCCATCAATTTATGTGACTAAAAAAGGACGATCATCAATTTTTCAAGTACTTGCAGGGCAAAAACTGATTTTCAGAAAATGCCCAATAAGATGTGAAAAACTGATAAAAAAAAATTTGGCCCTCATAAATCGACGAGAAATGGACTCGTCTTTCATTTGAGATCAACTCCAAATCGCAACGGCCAACAGAACCGAAGATATTGCCAAAGAAGTGAATTTTTTCAATTTTCAAAAGAGAAATCCCTTCGAAACTTGGCCAGAAAAGTAAAATTTTCAGAAAATTGAGAAAAAATAATTTCGTACACATATATTTTTCATCTGAAAATTCCTCAGTTTTCCAATCAAATCATAAAATCTCAGTTTCGAACCGTTCAATTGGAATTTCCATTTTATTTTACCTTCCTCTACTTTATTTTTTCAAATAATCAATTTACTTCATGTAATATTTTTTATTCATAGGATCGTCGTAATTTTGTAAGAGCACCACCACCTGGAGTTGAATTTGCATGGGACTTTGAGGCTATTCAGCCAATAGCACAAGCTACACTTGCCTTAGATCCTAAACTCGAGACAATGAGATTCGAGCTAGTACCAAAAGTGTAAGTGTACCAATAATAAAAATCAAAATCTAAATAATCAAAAAACAATGATTAATTAAGAATGATGAATTTTATGTGATTTTTAGCATAAGCGAGGAGAACTTTTGGCGCAACTACTTTTACCGAGTATCCCTTTTACGTCAGAGCCATGAATTAGATGCAATGGCTAGTCAAGCGGAAAGTAATCCTAATCAAAGTTTGACATCAACTGGTAGCATCGATCATACTCAAGGTAAATAAAGCCATAGATTAATTCACAAGCACCTTACACTAATTAAATCAATTGTAAGATATTTGCATTATTATGTCATATAAAATTGTAGTCTGTAGCTCAATATTTAAATATCTACAGCTTTTATCGCACCATTTTTCATAGAATCATCTCAAGTCCAAAAAAATTCGTTATTCTATGACAACACGTGTCAATCCCAATATATTCAAATAATTTATCCTTAGTTTGTACACATAGATTTGTTCAATTTATTTTGAAATTAGTGAATGCATTCACAGCAGCTTAAATTGCAAGCATGTGTTGTTGTATTTTTGTATATAGTTCGAGTAAAAAATACACAGGAAGTCAATCAAGGTATGAATGAAGTTTCTACGGATGATCGCACCACCTCCCAAGAATTTATTTCCAACAGTGTAAGAGATTCAAGCAAGGACATTGACGAGGTCAGTGGAGAAATCAAAAAGCCTAGTATGCAGTCGACGAAAGGTCAGTCAATATAATATTTTTCCATCAATATACCAAGTAGAAAATGTCATTTGTACCCACACTAGTTCAACTTTGTACTTAATGTTAATTCATCAATCCTCAAACCTTTACAAATTGTTTATTTTTGCAATACTTCATTCTCTCAAGATAATGAATTTGAGAATTTTGAAGCAACTCCTGGATAAATAAACTTTAAATATGGATCTCGATTTGTCGAGGGGGAAGGGAGGCCTCTTTGTTAGACTTTTAAAAGTTTCCTCTTTGCCATTCTGATTAAAGAGAATCATTAGCAGTAAAAGATAAGCCTTGTATTTTTTGTATATCTATGTAAAAATGAATGAGTTACTTTTTGGATCCATTTTCGTAAGTATGTACGTGATTTATGTTAAAAAAAAAGTTTAGCACGCTGGAAGCATCCACTTAGATTATTACATATTACTCTTCCCTAAATGCCACTATTGCTTTGTTCGTTGCAGTTTTGCAAAAATCATATGCACATGATGTATCCCAAGGTAGATTAAATGTTTATTCCAAAACATTAATTAGTTAATCTATTTGCAAAAAAAATCCGTATATAATATTATTCTCAAAACAAGTAAAAGAAAAACGATTTTTCATTCTATTTTGTCTACAGCCTAAGAAGAGGAGAATCCCGTGTACCATTAACCGAAACACGCCCTCCTCAATAACATTATTCTGTAGCCTATGAGACATACGATATCTAAAAAGAAAAAAAAACTCAAATTCTTTCATTTTACATTCATTTAATTTCAATCGACTACAAGTACATTCATAGTACATACAAACAGACAGTATGTGTAGTCGAGATTAAATTCATTACTATTTTATTTATTTCATTCACATCACATGAAATCTCCTCATAGCCAATAGTTCAATTATTCTTTGAATTCATAATTATATTTCTATGTTTTGTCCCTTTTTTTTTCATCATAGACACACAAAATTCGTTATAGAACTTTCCTATTGTTCAATAAATTAAGTTGAGAGATTAAAAATAATATATTTGCGAAATTCAAACGATTTGATGATACTATATATAGATAATTACGATTATTACCATATGTAGTCTCCAAAGGCTTAGATGAGAGCTGTCTGCTCGTAATGGAGGGAGAGATAAATGCAAAAAAATACTTAGATGAGACGTTTAGTTAATGAAAAAAAATATATGTATATATATAATTTGATATAATTCATTCACTTATATATATATACATATATATATGAAAATACTAGTAAAGCGATAGTGTGAAAATAATTACAAGCAATTGAGGGAGGAACTTCAATTATTATTACTTAAAACGAGAATCGTTTGTGTAATTGATTATATAATTAAAAAAAGAAACTGAAAGGGAACCTTCAATGACGATAACAATTCGTTTGTCTGTTTGTCCGTTGTTTGTCTGTTTGTCTGTCTTCGTAAGGAAAATAAAAAATAAAATAAGTAAAAAGAAAAAAAAACTTGATAAACTTAAAGAAAAAAAAAGATACGAAAATAAAGAATTAATCTCATCTTCAAACTTTGTTCTCTCCGTGTTGTACAATTGTAAGTAAGTAAATGATTGGAGGTATAGAGAAAGAAAATTTTAAAAAAATATATGAAAAAAAAAAATGAAAAAAATGATTGACGCGAGGTGATTATCAAGCGTAAATAGGTACCTAATTAAATTTGTTGAATGACAATACGTGTTTTAATTGAAAGGATAATTTAGAGAGGAAAAAAATGAAACTTTCTAATAGCCCCCACAATTTAAAACAATGAAAGAGATATATTCTGCTACGGCCAAACATGTTATATATTTGAATTTATTGAGAATGAGCTGCATTTAAAAGATGAAGGATATGATTTTTTTCCCCTTTTTTTCTTTTCGCTATATTCTTCTCTTTAGATGTACCTATCGAAGCTCGGAGGATTAAAGTTTTCAAATTTTCACTAGTTTTATCACACTGTGTTACGGAAAACCTGTTTGGCCGTAGCTTGAACTGCGGCTTATATATAAAAGACGTATACAATATATGAAATAGCTGCCATGATAAACGAGAAAGAAAATGAGAAAAAGTTGAGCGATAAAAAAAAATACAATATAAATATGTGAATAAAAAAAAAAAAATTATGAGGAAATTTTACGAGAATCCACCTGTAAACTATCATGGAAAAATTATAAATGGATTTATAAGAATTTTGGAATGGAAAAAAAAAAGCTTTGCGCGTAATATTTTTTTTTCTGTTCTTTTGGCAATTAATGAATCTGAGAAAAAACATTGATACCTCTGGTAAATGATTTTGTAGTACAAAAATCCCTTCTGTGTTAGTCTCATTCACTTTTACATTATATAATAAAGTTGTTAGAAGAGGTAAATTTTTCCAAATATCAACTCCTCAAGTAGATCCATTTTCAAAAGTGCATTTATCCATGAGTTTTTCAATATTATTTTGCATTAATTAATTTATTGATTTATTTATTCCATTCTCCTATTGAAACTTTTGCATTAAAAAAAAAACCCAAGTATCCCTATCATCAGATTTTCCATACAAAAAAATTTCCATACACAAAAATACACACATCATAACACATAAATAAATAAAGAAAGAAAAAAACACAAAAACATGCCCAAAAAGACCCTCTGGAAATTAGCTACAACGCTGCTTGTCAATCTCTCCGCAGAAGAAGAATGGGAAGGGGAATTGGAAGCTGAGCTCAAGGACTTTGAGATCGTTCCTGGTGATGGAAAAAATGTAACATCTGATAGCAATGATACAAGTGGTAAAGAGGACTGGGAACAACAGATGGATGTGCTGCTCAACGAGGAAGAAGATCTCAAATGAATTATCTCAATGGAAAAAGCCAATTTATATTTTTTTTTCCCCCCCGATAAATTAAATGTTATTCAATCAATTTGAAAAATTGAATGATACAGTGCTCAAAACCAAATCCAATGTGACTTATGGTTCCTGTATTATATTCAAAAAAAAAAAAAAAATCATAAAATAGAATGTTGATTGATCCTTGACTTGAATAAATTGATCGGTGAATTAATGAGCGGCAGCAAATGCTTTTTTTTCGAAATTTTCTGTATTTTATTTAGTTTTATTTTCTCTTTTATTGAAATCGCACAAAAAAATTAATACTGTATCACTAGTACTGCGCCAGTCTCTCTCTGTTTACAGACAGAAGTGATTTATCATATAGTCAACCTATAGATTTAATGAAAAAATATGAAAATATATATATATACTATATATACATTAATCTAGTTGATAATTGGTTAATTGGCTTACACAATTGCGTACGTGGGCATGTGGATTGATGAGTGTTTAATTTATTCATAAAGTGCTGAAATAATTTGAAATTTATCAGATATTTTATCAAGTCAATGATAAGTAGACAGCGAGATTCAATCTGTGCGTACGTTTTATGATCCATCCATATTCATCCATTCTCTCTATTAAAAAAAAATTTTTTTCATTGCTTTTATTTCCTTCAATTCAACTTTAGAATAACAGAAAAAAATTTACATTTTTTTTATTGTTAAATTTGAATTAATTATGCTGCTGTAGTATTTCATGAAGTAGAGAGAGAGAGAGGCATTAGAGAGAAGGGCCTAATCTTGTAATAAACAACTAAATAGAGATAATAATGACTATAAGCAAATTGGCCTCAAATCAGTTGATTTTATTTCGTTTTTTACATTTTTTTTTGTCCAGTGACTGATAAAACCCGACTACTCTGGATTATCCTTTGTTATTGTATTATTGTCTTCTGATATATTGATATTATCATTATTATTATGATTATTATTATATATTATATATATTTATTGAAAGAGAAAGAGTAAAAAGTTTATGATTGAAGTAATTAATAAGAGCAGGACACAGCATATTAAGTCATATCCGAGTCACGCTGTTACTTGCATTTATTTAATATAATCTCTAATATGCCCTGATGAGAGAAGAGCATAAACCATTTTAGAAAATTTAACAGAAAAAAAAAAAATTATACATTCGGTACTTATGTATGTATATATACATCGTATATAAATAAAATATATGTTGTTAAATCCATTGAAAGTATGATAATATATTGACTATTGAGAAAATAAAAAAAATATGATGCAACAGAATAAATTTAATGAGAAAAAGAATAATGAGATACAAGGACAATTATTAATTACATAATTGCAATGATGTATAACAATGAATACTCGTGTGTACCTCGTGAATGAAGAAAATAAAACTCGAGTACTCTAAAATTTTTGTCTATTTTTCAATATAGGGGAAAGTGGGGTAAAATGGACACTCCAATTGAATGCTTCGAGATAGAAATTTTCTAATGATTCCATTGAAATTCTGAGGAAATTTAAGGTGGAAAACATGTGTCAATTTTTTTTATTCTAATTTTTGGAAAAATTTACTTTTTCGACCAAGTTTTGAAGGGGTATCCCTTTCGAAAATCGAAAAAATTCACTTTTTCTGCGATATCTCCGGTTCTATTGGTCGTAGCGACCTGGGGTTAATCTCAAATGAAAGGTGAGCTCATTTCTCATCGATTTGTGTGGTTCAAATTCTTTTAAAATCAATTTTTCAAATATTTATAGGTCATTTTCTGAAAATCAGTTTTTGCCCTATAAGTACTTGAAAAAATCGATATTTCTTTTTTAAACCCCATAAATCTATGAAAAATGAGCTCACCTCTCATTTGAGCTCAACTCCAGGTCGCTCCGACCAATAGAACCAGAGATATTACAAAAAAACTAAAAAAATTCAAAAAATAGAAGACTTTTACCTTCAAATCTCGCGCAAAAAAAGAAATTTTTTAAATTTTACAAAAAATAACTCTTGACATATGATTTCCATGGGAAATCTTCTCCTCTTTCCAATGGAATCACCAGAAGAAACCAATCTCCAATACTTCTATCCATTTCGAGTGATTTTCATAGCATAAAATACCAAAATCAACTCTGTTTTGCCCCATCTTTTCGTATACATCCTCTAAGCCTCACTTTTCTCTTTTTTCTTCATTACTCTATTATTTCATTTTAATTTGAAGGAAAAAAGTTATTATTATACACTGTTTTATGGAATTAAACCCAAAATTCATTTCTATTTCTCAATTATTGCAGTCAAATTCAAATTCTAGTCTCATCCTTGGGGAGAGCGGGAAAAACATGATAATTCCAATTCTAGGGACTTTTGACGAGAATCCTAGGGACTATGCTGGAGCTGAATGTCTGAACTTGGTCGTTTGTAACCTCAAGCCATTATCAGAAAAGAGAGTGTACCGTTTTTGCCGTCCGGCTCAATTGATGCCTGTTGTGATGTTTAAAAGTTTGAAATAAACATTGCACAAAATATCTTGACAAAAGTATGAAAAACACATTAATTGACTATTATAATTCATTTTAAAAATTATCAAAGTAACTTATATTAAAGATAAATCAATTAAAATGATACAAGAGTACACAGGAAGAATTAAATTTACATGGATTCTTTTTTCCAGAGTGTTTCTATGCGGCTTTTTTCCATCTATCTGTGTAATATAATAAAAAATAACCAGTGAAGTTTATTTTTTTATTCCTCGTTAATTGCCTATTTTTTTTTAAAGCCAATTATTGACATAAAGCTAAGCTAAACTTCACTGAGTTTCAATTCAGTAAAAAACATTCATGATTTGGAAAACGTGAACGTAAAAGATGTGAGACTATTTTGTTGTGGTAAAACAGCATCTTAACCTCAAATACTGAATTATTGAACAATAAATTAGAAATATCATTGAATTAAACATATTTTTTTGTAATTAAATCATCAGAATGAATTTTAATAATGGAAAAATGTAATTTTATCAAATTTCAGATCACTTAAGAAATCTGTAATTCATCCGCAATGGATCAAAAATCATCACCAGAAGCATCAAAATCCTCTGAAACAGCTCAAGATGATGGTAACACCATTGGTGTATCTAGTCACGATGAAAAAGATGGAAAAGCTGATTCAAATAGCCCGGAAATTGATGTCCAAGATGCAGAAAAGGACGAAACTGATGTCGAAGAGAGTCCAAGTAACTTGGAAGAATCGGATCTTACTGCAGAGCAACAAAAAAATGTTTCTGAAGGTGTAACCGAAGAAGCAAAGGAGGATGAGAATGCTGAATCGCAAAATATTGAAGAATCTCCAGTGGATACGTTGGTAGAGTCATCATCGAGTGCAGTGGAGGCTGCAGAGACTGCAGATTCTTCAGAGAAAACAGTAGTCGATGATAGTGAACCAGTAGTAGAGGAAAAAGGGGAAACTTCTGTTGTGGAAGTTAATATTGAATCGGAAAAATCGAAAGTAGAAACAACTGAATCAGACACATCGGAATCGAATATTGAATCTGACAAATCGAAAGTAGAAACGACTGAATCATTGAAAGAAATCGAGCAAATTTCGATTGAAGGAAATGAGAAAACACCTGACAAAGCTGAAACAGAGGCAAGTACCAGTGAAGAAGTGGAGAAAATCCCTGTTGTTGATGTCGAAGCAGATGATGGAGTGGTACAGACAGCAAAAGCTACAGAATCATCAGCAAAAATTCCAGAAGAAGATCGAATAGAGTCAGTTACATTGGATGGTGATGATGAAAAAGAGGAAGAGAAACACGGTGAACCAGAGAAAACCGAATTTGTTCAAATATCTCAAGACAAGACAGATGATTCGCAAATAGAGGCTCAAACAATTGAAGCAGAGGATCCATTTGGTGGTGATAATTTAACAGCTGATACACTTGAAACCATTGATGGAGATGATATTGATGAGAGAAACATTAATTTTTGCAAACTTGGTGATCAAGCAGATAATTTACAGGATGTTATCAATGCAACATCGTGTAATGAAAGTGAGAGTAATACAGGTGATAAAGATGAAGCTTCCAAGGTTTCAACAGATTCAGAAATTACAGAAATTAGTACATCATCTGAAAAAATTATAGACGAATCGAAGGACAAAACGACGAAAGATTCGGGAAATGAGACAACAAGTGACGAGGGTATAAAAGCTGTATCAATAGAATTATTGAAAGATCCAGAGCTATGTGAAAAAAGCAAAACTGTAAATAAAGATACAAGTGAAGTAGAAGTAATTCCTCTAGAGAGTGAAGAACAATCTACAGTTTTACCTGGTCAAGACGATGAATTATGCATAATTCCTGATGATATGAAGGTAATTATTCCACAACATTCGAAAAAAGTGATTGCTGATGATAAAACCAGTGAGAAAGAACCAAGTGAAAAATCCAAGAGCTCTGATAAAAATTCTGAAGTGATTGAGAGCAATCAAGAAGTTCATCATGACAGAGTTATTGAAAAAAAAGCGGATAAAAAGGATGAAAGTAATAAATCAAAAGAAATAGAGAGAGTACCCATCGAGATAACAGATAGTGTTATTGATATTGAGGATGAATCAAAAAATACTGAAGTTGAAGAAATTTCGACAATTAGTAAATGTAAACAGTGTAAAGAAAAAAAAAGCTGTAAAATTAAAGTTAAAATTGGATCAAGCACATTCAATGTGTGTTCAAAAAGTTGTCAGGAGGCATTTATGAATGAAAATGGAAAAGCAACAGATATTCCGAGTGATGGAGCTAATTCGAAATATGAAAAACGTTGTGCTAGCTGTCTTCTAATAGTCGAAACAAATGATGATCGAAATCTGTCATGGGAAACAATGGAATTCTGCAATGAAGAATGTTTAGGAAAATTCCAAACAAAATATGGCAGCTATTGTAGAAATTGTAATGGTACTGTACAACCAATTAGTTTAGGAAAATATTGTGTACGTTTTGGCTATGATGTACGACAATTTTGCTGTTCAACTTGTCTTGAAGAATTTAAAAAAGGCCTCAAAGTCTGTAGTTATTGTCAGAAAGACATAAGCAGTGGAACAGATGGATTTTTAGCACCAGTTGGTGATAAGGGTCAATTCAAAGATTTTTGTACTCAACAGTGCATGGAAAAATACTCAAGAATGAATTCATCAGAGCCTCCACCACCTGAGCGTAAGGCTTGCAGTGTTTGTCAAGAGGAAAAAATTATTTTTTGTGAAGTACAGATTGATCGTGGCCAGCCACAGGCAATATGCAGTGAGCCATGTTTTGCTGCATTCAAATTTGTCAATAAAGTCGATCCAGATCAGTGTGCAACATGCAAAAAATATTTTCAAGTTGGTAATAAAAAAAGTACAGTTGTCTTTTACAACAATGAAGCACATACATTTTGTAATAAAAGCTGTTTGAACATTTTCATAATAACTAATCGTAAAATAGTACCATGTAATTGGTGTAAAGTCAAGAAATATAACTTTGACATGATTAGGAAAGAATTAAAAACTGGCCAAGTAGTAATGATGTGCAGCTTGAATTGTTTAACATTATATCAAGTATCAATAAATGCAGTATCAGCGAAGAGAATCAAGTGTGATTTATGCAAAGAATTTTCACAGGCTCAGTATCATTTGACAATGTCAGATGCAACAATTAGAAATTTTTGTTCATACAATTGTGTTATGAAATTCCAAGGACAGTATACAAAATCACCGATAACTATACCAGCTGGTGAAGATGCTCCTGTACCAACTGGCATGCCAAAACGCACTTATCCTGGTAAAGTACAGGTACAAGGACTCGTTAAGAAGCCAGGAGACATCCAGCTCACTAATATACAGGCCATTAATAATTTACAACAGAATATACAGAATAAAAAGTCTCTTCCAGTTATATCATCAGTTGCAAGCTTGGCATCGCTCTCTGCAAATGGTCAGGCCTCGCCAATTAATCAAAAAGCAACAACAAACGTTGTAAATTTGAATAATGCAACAATAACAAATCCAGCTGTTGTATCAGCTCAGCCAGAAGTAATTTACAAACGACAAATTATAACAAGACCACCAAGTCCAGTTGAAGTGCACAATAAAATGACACAATGTAAACCTATGATGCATACCAAAGGTGTATCAGTAAGACCACATCCCTGTGTTAAATCAACACAAACTGATGAAATACAAAAAGTTATTATTCCAATTCCAGTACCAATTTATGTGCCATTTCCAGTTCACATGTTTAGTTTTCCATTTCCAGTACCAATGCCATTTCCATTGCCAATACCAGTACCAATTTTCATTCCAACAACACGAAACAGCACAAAAGGTATTTTCAAAGATCTCAAGAGAATTCAAGAAAAATTACCATCAGATCCATTTGAAGCTGAATTACTAATGATGGCAGAGATGGTTGCAACTGATAAGAAAAAAGTTGAAAATGATTCAGAATCCAGTGACAATGATAATGATAATGATACTGGCAATTTTAATGCCACTGATCATGACAGTGAAAATGAAAAGGACACTGACAATATTGGTAAGAATAAAAATGATAATGATAGTAAGAATGATACTGGGGACAAACAAGAAACAGTTGATAGTACTAATAATACTTTTGGTGATGATATGTTCCAAATGGCACTAAAAATGGCAACAAGTGAATTAGAAGAGCCAGCTGTTGACTTGGAAGCAGCATTGACACCCAGCACAATAACAGCGAGTCAGTCACAGGTACAAACTGAAGGATCTCCTGATTCTGATGAACATACAGAGAAGAATCAAGCAACAACACGTGGAAGAAAACGTACAGTTTCCGCAAAAACAAAAACTGTGCCAAATAAAAAAGGAAGAAGATCATCAAGTACTGGTGAAGCAACACCAGCACTAATGCCTCCTCCACCATCAGCAACAGATACACAAACAGCCACACTGCCACAATCAAAATTAATTGAACCACACGAGAAACCAGATGCTAATATGGCCCTGAAATTTACATTTGGAGTTAATGCATGGAGACAATGGGTCATTGCTAAGAATGCTGAATTTGAAAGACAAAGTACTTCCACGAGAAAAGTTAAATTGTTTAAAACAGACTTGCTACAATTAACTGCTGATGAATTGAATTATTCACTCTGTCTTTTCGTGAAAGAAGTACGAAAACCCAATGGTGCTGAGTATGCACCTGATACTATCTACTACTTGTGCTTAGGAATACAGCAGTATCTTTTTGAAAATAATAGGATTGATAATATATTCACTGATACGTACTACGAGAAATTTACAGATTGTTTGAATCAAATTGCTACGAAATTTTCAGTACTATACAATGATGCTCAGTACATTGTAACCAGAGTTGAGGAAGAACATCTGTGGGAATGCAAACAATTGGGTGCACATTCACCCCACGTGTTGTTGAGTACTCTCATGTTCTTCAATACAAAACATTTCAATTTGGTGACTGTAGAGGAGCACATGCAGCTTTCATTTTCTCATATTATGAAACACTGGAAAAGAAATACAGCAGCTACACAACCAATGTCAACTGGTGGAAAACCTCGGAATGTACTTTTAAGATTTTATCCTCCTCAAGCTGCATTGGGTATTTATTGATTCTTTAATTAATCAATTTTCTCATCTACACTTCATCATTATTGACTATTTCTTATTCATTTCAGATGCTAATTCGAGGAAAAAGAAGGTATACGAACAGCAAGAGAATGAAGAGAATCCCCTGAGATGTCCAGTCAAATTATACGAATTTTATTTATCTAAATGGTAAAATGACTTTTTAATTAGCAAATTAATCAATTGAATTAATCAATCTATTTCTAATCATCTTATCATCTTATCTCAATCGTAAACTCTTAATTTTCAGTCCAGAGAGTGTCAAAACACGTAATGATGTATTCTATCTGCTTCCGGAGAGAAGCTGTGTTCCTGATAGTCCAGTATGGTACTCAACGTCTCCACTTGCAAAGGACCAGTTGGTTAAAATGTTGAATCGAGTTAAAATGGTTAAAGAAATTAATGTCGCACTTTTAAACAGTTAATAATGTTTCAAGTACTGAAAGTCCCTCTCACGTAGCGCATTTTTTTTCGTCTAAAAAGAAGAAAAAAAAAACAATTCAACGATGATGTGCTTCAATACATCAAAAATTTCTGTTGTTTTTGAAAGAATGACAACAAGATTCGAGGAGGATTTTAATTCTCTTTTTGTCTTAAGTATTTCATCATAATTATTATTTTTTATTAATATTATTATTATTATTAGATAATAAAAACGAGATAACTTGTTTCATACTTTTGCATCTGGCGGGTCAAGAAAAACTCATTCCTAAAAGTAATAAAAAAATTCTATAATTAGTCTTTCAATGGCTTCCATCGAGATATTTTCAACCTTATTTTTATTCTACCAATTTTTTTTTTTTACGTAAATAACATTATAATTCATAATGCTTATAATTGCCTCTCTCGAGAATGGAAAATTTAAAGGTGGAATGGAATTAAGGATTCTTCTTTTGCATGTATATATTGAAAACTTATTAATGACACTTTGAAATGTTTGTTTGTATGTAAAAAAGAAAATAATATGCAATATTATTGATTATTTTCTGGATTGATAACTGTTTCAAAGGATTACACCTGGTAATTCATATTTTTATCGTTTATTTTCATGTTTTTTTTTTCGAACAATATTGAATGAAAATTCATTAATTAAACATTTTTAAGTTTAAAATGCTCATTTGCTCTTAGTAGGTCGAACAAAACCGCGTTTACGCTGCATCTTTTTCCGTGAAATTTCTAGAGTATGCAATTTTGAGTAAACTTCTGAATAAATAGCTTGCTGCTCTTCCTCTGGAATTGTTGATCTGTAAAAAAATGAGTAAAGAAAAATTTACTTTTATGATATGAGAGAAATTGGGGGCAAAATGGACCTTTAAACAACTATCTACTGACCGATATATTTTCATGAGATCATATTTCTCCCAAGGTTTCTGGAAGGCATCAGCACGTTTCTGTCTCTTTTCAGTAACCTTAACAGTCTCTGGCAAAATACCCTTCATATTATATAATTCCCATCTAATTATCCATGGTGGCGGTTTTAAAGGTACTTGAATTTTATTCACTGGAACTGGGCTTCCTTCAGGTAAAATTTCCATTTCCATATCTACTGGAAATGTGCTATATTCTGGAGGTGCATCACGTAGATAATACAATGTATCATCCAATCTCTTTTCAAGCCTTCAAACGAGTGAAAAAAATAATGATTATTAGAGGAGCTTGATTAGAGTTTAGAAAAGTGGAGAAGACATACGAGAAGGTGGGGCAATACGGACATAAGGGGTAAAATGGACACATTTGAGTTTTTAAGCATATATTATGAAAAAATCTTTAAATGAATGAAAATATTGGAGATAGATTTTTTTCAATGATTCCATCGGAAAGCTGAGGAAATTTTAGTCTAGAAACATGTGCCAGAATTAATTTTTTTCAATTTTTTGAGAGTTCGATTTTTTCTGTCCTTTTTGAGGGGAAAAAGGCTTTCGACTTTGGAGCAAATTTAGTTTTTTCGGAATATCTCTGGTTCTATTGATCGTAGCGACTTGGGACCGATTTTAAATGAAATGTGAGATCATTTCCCATCGATTCATGGGGTTTTGGATTCGAAAATATCGATTTTTCACATAATTATAGGGTAAAAACCGATGATCATAATTTTTCACAAAAGTTCCCATAACTATCTGAAAAATCGATATTTCTGAATTCAAAACCCCATAAATCGGTGGGAAATGATCTCACCTTTCATTTGAAATCGATCCCAGATCGCTACGACCAATAGAACAATTGATATTTCCAAAAAACTGAATTTCCTCAAAAATCAAAAGACTTTTACCCCTCACAAATGCCAGAAAAAAGCAAATTCTCAAAAAATAAAAAAAAAATCAATTCTGGAACAAATTTCTCGACTAAAATTTCCTCAGCAATACGATAGAATCATCAAAAAAATTATATCTCCCACTGTTTCATTTAAAATGTCCATTTCGTTCCACCTTCCCCTAGAATCAAGTGTGTATACCTTAAACACTCGATTTTTCGAACAGTTGGATCATAAAGCTCAAACTTGATATCTACTCCTTGATGATCAATGACATTTCTCAATAGAAAATGTGCTCTCAGACCGCAGCCTTTTCGATCAATACAAATTCCCACAAATCGATTTACTTTTCCTGGTGCATGTGGCTCTGAATACTCAACAGCCATTATCGAACCAACATAAAATTCAGGAATATCAATCACCATTCTCCTCATCATCATATCTCTTCTCTCCAATTTTTCTCTCAGTGCATTACGAAACGATGGATTAGGATCGGGTAAAAATTCAGGATAGACAAATCTGTACTGCGATGGTACAATTGGAGGCTGATCCCGTGATTTCTGAGCTCCAGTCTCTTTCATTGAATCAGATGAACGTTCTTGATGATCATTTGCTACATTTACAGATGCTGTAGACAAACATCTCCGGTCTCTGCTCGCTAAAAAGTAAATTCCAATCAATTAGCATGATTAAAGGTGGAAATTTGATTGAAAATGTGAATGTAATCAATTCAAACTTACATATTGTTTTGCATAATCTTGGAAAGCTCGCTCTTACGTGTCGAGTTAAGGCAATTCCCACAGATGACATGATTTATTATTATTCCTTGATAATAAAATAAAAGAATTATCATAGGAATACCATAACCACAAGTTGAGTTTTATACTATTCTTTTTATCTGAAAATAACACAATTTGCGCTCCGAAACACATTTCACGTACTTTACCGCCCTCTGACGGCAGAAAACTCCAGTTTTCACAGTTCAGAATGAGTTTAGCTGGAATTTTTATTGTTATTTGTTTGTAGATCATTGTATTAAACATATATATCAATAATTCCGGAAACTACAAACAATTTCCGATAGATTGCATATAAATAAGTGTATTAAAAGATGATTTAGTATCAATTCCGGCTGATTACATGTTTAAAGCTTTCAAAAATTTATTATAAATTAACGGCTCAGTTACAAACAAATTAATTTACACTACAATGATCTACAAACAAATTACAATTGAATACATCAATCACTTCTCATAAATAAATCAAATTCTGGCTAAGGTCATTCTGATAAAGATTTTGAATGCCGCATGGCACGCAAGGAACTCGCGCCACTCCAAAACCGATAAAATGAAAATTTTGAAATTGTAAAATCGATGAAGAATGCATTTTTTGATTTTATTCGAACATTTCCATTAGCGAAAATGTTCGGGAACTCATTTAAACGATGACATGCCCCAAAAAACTATAATTTTCTCTTATTTACTATGAAAAGTAGTTAATTCTTGCTGAAGAAGGCGCTAATAATGTTTTTCTGTTACTAAGCAACCGATTAACAAGCATAACAGAAAGATACTTGTTTGGTGCTTGAAAATATCTCACAATGAATGATTTTTGCCATTAAAAATGATTTTGAAGTATCTTGGAACAGTGCTTTCGGCTTCTGACAGTGAAAATCGCGTTGTCAGCATCAGTTGGTCACCAAATAATTTGAAATTAGCCGTTGCATTGGCAGATCGATCAATTTATCTTTTTGATGAGAATGGAAATAAGAGAGATCGTTTCTCCACAAAACCCGTGGATTCAAGAGTAAGGAAGTCATTTAAATTGAATAATAATGATATCTGAAATAATGTTAATAATCAATTTATTTTTAGAATGGAAAAAAGAGTTATGTCATCAAAGCCATTGCATTTTCACCGGATTCAACGAAAATAGCAGTTGGACAGAGTGACAACATCATATATGTCTATAAAATTGGCGAAGAATGGTACGTAAAATCAGGTGATTAGGTGGATTAAAAGGGAAACAAGGGGTAAAATGGACACATCTTAGTTTTGATGTTCTATAAGATCAAAATTGCTCGAAATCATTGGAAATATTAGAGATAGGTGTTTTCTGATGATCCCATTGGAAATCTGAGGAAATTTGCGATAGAAATCATATGTCGAAAGTGTTTTTTTTTTATTTTTCAAATATTCGATTTTTTGGTCAGATTTGAAAGGTGAGAAGCTTGTAATTTTTGAAAAATTTCACTTTTTCGAGGATATCTCCGGTTCTATTGGTTGTAGCGATCTGGAGTCGAGCTTAAATGAAAGGTGAGCTGATTTCCTATGAATTTATGGGGTTTAAAGAGAAAAATATTGATTTTTTCATGTAGTGATGGGGCAAAAACTGATTTTCAGAAAATGACCTTCAAATATTTGAAAAAATCATTTTAAAAAAATTTAAACCACACAAATCGATGAGAAATGAGCTCGCCTTTCATTTAAGATCAACCCCAGGTCGCTGCGACCATTAGAACCAGAGATATCCTCGAAATAGTGAATTTTTTCGATTTTCAAAATGAAAATCCCTTCAAAACATGGCCAAAAAAATGAAAATTTGCAAAAATAAAAAATCAAAATTTTTAACACATGTTTTCTATCTAAAATTTCCTCAGCTCTCCAATAAAATCATCAAGAAGTCTGTATCTCGAACCGTTCAATGGGAATGTCCATTTTACCCCACTTTCCCCTTTTTGAAAAATCTTTAATTCTGAGTTTGACAAAATTTTCCTTTAATCTATAGGGGTGAGAAAAAAGTAATATGTAACAAATTTGGTCAGAGTAGTGCAGTATCATGCATGATATGGCCAGCAGAGGGTCCAATAATTGTTGGTTTAGCTGATGGCAAAGTTCGAGTATCAATTTTGAAATCACACAAAGCTCAAACATTGTATACAGCTGATGCAATGACAATAGCATTGGCAGCTAATAGCCGAGGTACTGGTTTTCTTTCAAGTCATGCAGATGGTAGTATAATACGTTATTTTCTAAAGGCCGATGGAAATTCCGAGATTTCTGGAAGAATTGTGACACATGGAGTTGCTGCCTATGCTTTGGCCTGGCCTCAGGGCTATATTTGTGCTGGTGGCTGTGATAAACGCTTGACATTCTATGATTCTCATGGAAAAGTATTCAAAACATTTGATTATTCTCGAGACACAAATGACAAGGAAATATCAGTTGCCTGTTGCAGTCCAAGTGGACAGAGTGTTGCCATTGGTTCATGGAATAAAATCAGAATAATCGACTGGAGCCCAAGACGTTTCATGTGGGAAGAGACTAATAGCAGAGTTTTTGATAATTTTTATACAGTCACAGGAATTTGTTGGCGCCGAGACGGTTCTAGATTGATAATTGGAGGTCTTACTGGGGCTGTTGAGCAATTTGAGACTGTATTGAAACGTGCAATGGTTCGAGGAAGTCATGAAGTCGCTTATGTTGGCCCTAGTCAAGTTATTATACGTTCATTGAATAATACCAATCGTCCAGTTATCATCAAGTCATCAACTGGCAATGAAATTGAAGATGTCCGGATAATGGGCAGATCTGACAATCACATTGTTGCACGAACAAGCTCGAGTCTCTTGATCAGCGACATTAATTCGAATCTTTTGAGCGAAATACCTTGGGATGAGAGATCAGGCAGTGAAAAATTCTTCTTCGAGTATGCTGGAGTCTGTCTGATATTTTGTGCAGGTGAATTGACAATAGTTGAGTATGGAAAAAATGATATATTGGGATCAGTAAGAACAGAGGCAGTTAATCCTCATGTGGTGAGTGTGAGAATAAATGAACGTCATACACCTGGTATGCCAGATAATAAACGTTTGGCCTATCTTCTTGATCCTAAAACCATTCGAATTATTGATTTTTTTAAAGGATCAACGATATGTATAATAACTCATGATGCTAGAATAGATTGGCTAGAATTGAGTGAAACTGGTCATCGTTTATTGTCACGAGATAAGAAAGGGAGGCTCTGGTTGTGCGATGACAAAGGTGGAAGAACACTTTTATTGACTGGAACTGGTTTTGCCTCTTGGGTACCAGGCAGCGATGTAGCTGTTGCTCAAACTGGCAATAAACTAGCTGTTTGGTATAATGTTGATGCACCAGAAGCTGCAACCCTCATTTCAATTCGAGGTGATGCCATTGATATTGAGAGGGAAAAAGGAAAAACTAGTGTAATTGTTGAAGAGAATGGATCTCGAGTTTTTTATCCACTCGATGAAGGATTAATTGAATTTGGTACAGCTCTTCATGACAATGATTTTGGAAGAGTCGTGTTATTTTTGGAAGAATTAGTTGATCGAGGACAGGTTGAAGCAATGTGGGAGAATGTAGCTAGCAATGCTATGGCAGAGAGAAAATTTTTAATTGCAGCACGTTGTTATGCTGCATTGGGTGATATTGCTTGTTCAAGCTTTCTCAAAGATATCTACAAAATTGGAGAAGAATTCAGTAATACAGGTGAAAATTATTCATCAACGAGTCCAGATTATTGGGCAAAACTTGCTATTCTCAGTGGTGAATTGAAAACCGCTGAGGCCATTTATTTAGAACAAAATGAACTTGATAAAGCATTGAATATTTATCAAAAATACTGGCACTGGGAGGATGCATTGAATTTAGCTGAGAGCAGAGACTGGCCTGGATTAAAGGATTTAAAGGAGAAACATCTGTCTTGGTTATTGAAGAGCGGTCAGGCTGCTAGAGCAGCTGCTATTATTGAGAATGATGATCCTAGAAAAGCAATCAAATTATTTTTAGATGCTGGACGAGCTGGTCGAGCTGGTAGACTTTTACTTACACATGATACTTTATTAAATGATGAGGCACTAGCAAAACAAGTTGTTAAAGCATTGAAATCCTCGGATTTAATGGAATTAGCTGGTGAAATACTTGAAAGAACTGATAACTTCACTGAAGCTATCAAATGCTATGGTGAAGCAGGTGTATTTGCCAGAGCCCTTGATTTAGCAAGATCAGTCGAGCCAAATTCAGTTGTGATACTCGAAAAAGAATGGGGACATAATTTGGCCATGAGTGGGCACTATGATGCTGCAATAAACCATTTTATAGAGGCTGGAGAAACAGCACTGGCTCTCAATGCAGCTATCAATGCTAGACAATGGCGTAAAGCTCTTCAGATTGTTCAAGTAATTGATACTGATGACGAAGAAACTAAGAAGCAATGTGCTAAACTAGGTGAATACTATGCATCAATGGGCGATGCAAATCTAGCCGAGACACTTTTCTTACGTGCAAATAACGAAAAACTTGCTGTTGAAGTGCATATTAAATCGGGTAATTGGACAAGAGCATATGAAGTAGCAATGGAATACATGAAACCCGAGGAAGCTACAGATCTATTGATATCCCATGCAGAAATGCTTCAAGAAGCTGGGGACTACAGGCATGCAGAGGCTTTATTCATTGCTATCAGAGAGTATGATGGTGCAATTGCTATGTACAGACGTGCTGGCTTCAGGCATGATATGATAAGGCTTGTCAGTCAATATCGGCCTGAACTATTGAAAACAACTCATGCATACTTGGCAAGGGAGCTCGAAGCTGCTGGAAAAGTGAAAGACGCCGAAGAACATTTCTTGAATGCTGAAGATTGGAAGGGTGCTGTAGCAGCTTACAAAAATGCAAATATGTGGGAGGATGCATTGCGAGTTGCAAAACAAGCAGCTGGTGATAAAGCTGGACAACAAGTTGCTCTCATGTGGGCTCGTACAATGCCACCTGAATTGAGTGCTCGTTTATTGATTCGCTTGAATTATTTCGATGCTTGTTTGAATATGGCATGTGAGGCTGGTTTATTTTCATGGGCATTGGAGACTGTGAAGTATGGAAATGTCGAGCAACAGAAGGAGGTACATTACAGATATGCTATGGCATTAGAGGATGAGGGTAAATATCAGGAAGCTGAGAAGGAGTTTATACTTGCTGATAAAGCAATTGAGGCGGTGCAAATGTATATTCATACAAGAGACTGGGATGCAGCTGAGGAAGTGGCCCAGTCAGTTGGACAAGAGGCAGTTACTCAAGTATTAATAGCCAGAGCTTCTGAAGCTGCTGATACTCAGGATTTTGCTTTTGCTGAATCTCTATTACTCAGGGCACATAAACCAGAAATTATTGTTGATCACTATAAAGCAGCTGGTATGTGGTCAGAGGCAATGAGAGTATGCAGAGAGTATCTTCCCAGTCAGGAAGCAGCATTGAGACGTGAATTGACGCAAAAAAGTTCGGGAATTGAAGGATTAAATAGTTTGGATGAAGCTAGACGCTGGTTGGAAGCTGGGGAAATTCGGACAGCTCTAGATATACTGATACTGGATCCTCATCCATCTCGACAAATACTACTTCAAGCAGCTGATATATTGTTGAATCAAGCTGAGCCAGAAGTTGCTATTCAAGTTGGCGCTGAACTTGGAGCTAAATTGGTACTTCTTGGTGAATATGCGTTAGCTGCACAAGTTTATTTACAAGCTGATAAACTCAAAGAAGCAATCAATGCATTGGCTTCTGTTGGTGATTGGATAAGAGCCAAGAGAATTGTTCGAGAACTAGCACCTGAATTAGAATCTTATCTGGAGGATAAATACAGAGAGAAAACCAATGATTCATTTGGAGATAATAAGAATAGTTTCGAGAGAATACAAGGGGATAATGTAGAATCTTCGTTGGAGGTATTAGTGAAGAAAGGCCAATGGATTCAGGTATTTGAATTGGCAAGTACCCAAAGCCCAGAACTTTTGAACAAGTATGTTGTCCAGCGTGCTGCTCAATTACTAAAATCTGGAGTACCTGAACAAGCCATAAAACTCTTTACACAATTTGGTACTCCTATAATTAGCCACTATCACAATCTTTACTATCGTTTGGCAGAAGCCATATTAAATACTTATGATGGTAATGCTGAAGCACGTTACAATCGTCTTGCCCAGCTGCGAAATTTTCTATTGGAGCTGTTAAAAAATCTTGAGAGTTCTTCATCAAGTGAGGAGAAATTTGAAAAACTATTGAAAGCAACGCATTATTCAGCTGTTAAAGCAGCTTGTCAAGGGCACTCAACTCTCTCTACTATTGTTACTAAAACATCTATATCATTATTGAGATTCTCTGATATTTTATTACCAGATAAATCCTACTATGATGCTGGAATAGAGTGCAGAAAGGCTGGATCACACAGTGAAGCCTTTGTATTCCTTAATCATTTTCTAGATCTTGAAGAGTGTATTGAAGAAGGTGATGGAAGTATACTAGATTCTGATGATTTGAGAATCACAGATTTTCCATTGATTGTTCCATTACCAGAAGACTTTAGTTTATCAAGAGAGGAAAGAGAAGAAGTCAAAGAATGGGTATTGGCTATCTCGGTGGATCAAAAAATTGAACAGGGTCTTCCAGTGGACAATAGAGGTGTTTACATTGGATCATTAACTTGTCCTGCTAATGGATCAATACCACTACAGGAGTGTGCATTGACTGGATATCCAATTCGAGCTTCGATAATTGGATTTGAAGGCAATAGTCGTGTTGTTGATAGAGATGATTGGAATAAATTGCTGAATACAGCGAGACAAGCTCCACAAAATTCACCTCTCAATGATGTACTTGTATTTTTACAGGAATGGTGTGGTAATTTACAAAGTTACTCCTTTTAAAATCATTTCACCTCGATCTAACTTATGAAATTCTAATAAATAATCAATAATATATGTTAATAACTTTATTTTTAATAGATATTTATTAAAACTGAATTTGCGAGCATAATTCCTTAGGCGACAACCTTTCTCACACAATATACATACATAATAATATATATAATCACTTTGTTTTAAATTTAATTTATTTAATTTATAGTCATTTATGGTATTTATTATGATAATTTTTATCGGACAAGTATCAATACGTACACTGTGACGAGGAGAATAATGATAACATGATTAGAAATTGGAAAATAAAAATTCATAAAAGCTCATGAGTATCGAATCGTTCACTTTTTGTTTTTCTGTATTTTTTAATTACGTATTTACCTAAAATCTTCCAACTATATATAATATGTATATTCATAACACTATATAGATGTGTATGTTTAGATTTAGCGTGGTAATACATACAATTTATGAAAAGATATTAATATTTAATTACTTTTATTTTTTTTTCTTTAAAAATGATCAATTGCTTTTTACATTGGGGTGATTCTGAATACGGGTCCAATTCGAAGGAAAAAACGTCTCAGTACAGAACGTGGCTCTGGTTTCAAATCGAAACACATTACCTCGCACAATAATGAATAACAATTAGCAGCATGTACAGCAAATCGGTTGTCACACATTTTCAGAATTCTATTAAGCAAAAGAAGTAATATTGGTGTCCATGCATCTCTGTGGGCTTCATTTGATAGAGCCAAAAAATATTCGAGTGCTTCTCTTGAAATTTCAACAAGATGTGACTCAACTGTAGACCAATTGGTCCTATGTGATTCGTCATTGTACATTTTGAATAAAATTCTCAAAGCACATGCCAAAGATTGCGTTTCTTGTTTCAATAAATTTGGCTTAACTGTTCCACGAAAGCCTGCTTTCCACAATAAATTTCTCTGTTCATTATTAACATTGAAACTTTTAGCAAATCTATGAGACCTCAGAAGGCAATCAACAAGCTGAATCAAATGCATTGTACTTAGTGCACAGTACATGCCTTGTTCTTCCTTCTGCTCACTACAAGATCCATCAAGACCAGAATCACTGGATCTTCCATTGAGAATATCTGCTTGTGCTAATGCCAAATTCTCTTGATCCTCTTTTCTCGATGTTGCTGGATAAAAAACAATGTTATCAATTGTTTGAATCAACTCCAACTGTACAACACATTTTATCAATAAAGATGAAAAAACTCGAGAATTTACAACATCAGCATTATTATTAGTTATTGTTAAACTCTGTGTACTGATGGTTCTCTTGAGAATTCCTACATGATTATCATCCTTTTCACCTCCAGTTATAACTTGTAAATCAGATTCTTTATTCATAGATGTTGGCTTCCATGTCAGTAGAACTGCAGGCAAAGTACTTTCAAAAATATCTAGTATACAACGAGTAGTTTTTGTCCATGTATCCTCATCGAATTTAATTCCATTACTTATAACCAAATTTTCAAGGCAATTTGTTCCTGATCTTGCTAATTGTTCATTGTCCTGTTGTACACACCACAGTAGCTGTGAATACAATTGTCCCAGTAATAGAGGTCCCAATACTTCATAAAATTGTGAAAATACATCGACTATTGCATAAAGTGCATGATTACATGTTGTCGTCATCCATTCAGCTTTTTCCGTATGTTGTTCTGGTAATTTCATATTATCAAATATTCTAAATAATACTTGAAATAAATCCTTCCACCAGTGGGGCTTGAATGAAGCACCATAAGTCTTAACTACATCAAATAAAACAGTTAATGCCCGTGTACGTACATCAAGTTTGCATCTACTAACAACACATGATAATTCAAATAACAATGGAAACCATCCTCTGACCCAGGCACGATCTTCCTCCAATACCATTCCATTGTCATCCATCATGCCCTCAGCAAACATTTGTGGATTAGCATCAATATAAGAGGCACTAGTACGTATCAATCTTATTGCCTCCATACTTGTATCAGGAAATGATGAATTACATGCAAATTCACTTAGGCACTTTACAGCATCCTGAAATGAATCAACCATTATACTAAAATCTTCAGCATAAAGTTCATTTATGATTTTTCCAGTCATGGAGAATGCTAGTGCAACAACTGATTCATCACGATCACTGGCTGCATGATGAAATACACTAAATATATTTTTCCATCCTGATCGTATATTTGGTGCTTGTGAGTGTACAATTTGAGCAACACATCTAACTACCATATCACGTATTATTGGTGAACGATTTTTCTTCATTATATGCTCAAATGGTCGTAAAAATTCTTTTTGAAATCGAAAATTAGCAAATTCACCTTTTTCAATGAATTTCGTTGCCAATTGACGCAATGAATCAACAGCAAAAAATGCAATATTTTGTCTTGGACTACATCCAACTCTATCAAAATGATCACCAACAACTTGCCATATTCTTGACCATTGTAATCTTATTCTACCCATATTGTAGTATGATATTTCAACAATTTTCGTCAATGAAAACATACGTGGCTGTGTTTGATGAGACAGCTCTTCAAGTGAAACTTGACATAGTGCTTTAACAAATTCAACAATAGCATCACCATCTAGTCTAGTTGAACCTGTAAATATCCTATCAACAGCAACTACAACACTCTGAGAACTTGTTTCGCCAATTGATTCTTTAACACTTGGATCTAATGAACTTAGATTCAAACTATTTGATTGATGTGAATTATTGTGGCTGAGACTCGTTAGATTATTGAGGGGTGAAGGAAAATATGGTTTAGACGGTGGACCAAGAAGCTGTGGCCTTATTCCAGTACCAATTAATTGAGCCAATTCCAGCTGTGATATGCATTTTACGACATCAAGCCATGAACTACCAAGATAATTTCCATCAGTATGGGCTATTGTTATCAGTGTCTTGATGGTATCAATGTTCTTTGCCTTCATTTCCGTTATTGGTGAATTTGCTGTAAGTAATGTAAATCTTGCTAGTGCTTGGACATAGGCATCTCTTTCTAGAGACATGTGAAATATACAAGCTATTCTTATTGCACATCTTATACCATCTAAACAGAGTGAGGCAATCTCTGGATCATCACAATCCTGTAGACCCACACTGAATGCTGCTAAAAATGGTGTCCATGCCATTTTAAACATTGGCCGAACATGTTCAAGATGTTTGGCTGTTGTAAATGGTGCCTGAACATGGCTAACCGAGTCCATTAAATTTTTTGCTGCTGTTGAAATCAATTCCATCTCCATATTCCACAGTAGACGACGTTTCTTTTCACTTGATATTACCTGTTTACCCGGTCTATTTGGATGTGACTTCATTTTTATTTCATTTCCTGCAATTTCGTCATAGATTTTCGATAAATATTCCTCTGGTAAATCTTCATTGTCACTGATACGACGATTTAATTTGATATACTGCTCTTTTGTCATTTTATTCTTGACCTGCGGTGAATGGAGATCAGTCGTCAGCATTATTATGGAAAAACCAAGAACATATGCAGTGTCTGCACTTGTGAATAAGCCATTATTTGGATTACACTCGCAGTATCTGCTGGCAAATTTTTCCATTAATCTATCAATTTTTTGCGCCTCACCAGGTAATCTAAAGCCCTCTAGAAAATACCTCAATGCTGAGACTAAATCTCTATTGAGAAAATCCATTTGGTCAATGTAATTGTACATTACTTGATTGTGATTGTGATCACCGAGAAAATCTCCAATAGCTGTTTTATCCAATCTTTCATCAATGTGAAGAAATCTTGCAACATCCTCAGCAGATGTGCCAAGTAAGTTTTGCTCTTGCAGATATTGAATGCCTTTACTAGGTTTCCGATTAAATATATCAATACCCGCTTCCCACACTTCTTTCTGCTGTTTCTGCACCTCAAACTGTTCTGGTGAATCTGGTATCTCTTTATTACCAGCTAGACTAGAATTTGCTGATGACAAACTACCAGCACTTCCATAACGTGGTAATGATGAATTCAGAGGTGGATCAGGTGGCTCAGTATTTGGTATTTGTTGATCAACTGGAGTACCTGGATTAACATACAAATCTCTACTCCATTCAACCATACACTTTAAAATTGAAACTAAACACTCGAGTCCACGAATTCTCATTGATTTCTCTTGATTCGGTGATGCTCCAAGTTCCAATGCTTGACGACCCTGTGCTATTTTTGACAAATCATTAACGAGTCTTTCAAATAAATTTGCTGCCGATAAATCACAGTCATAATTAACGTAAATATCAACAACACTCTGTGCATCAGCACATATTCTCGTTAATGCATGAATAACCATCCATTTATGCTCGAATGAACTACTAGATGTCTCCAAGATATTCATAAATATTTCCTTGAAAAATACCTCAATTTGCATTTTAAGATGTACCTTAAATCGTGCCAGTAGTGCAAGAAAAAGTGCCAAAGACAATTCAAATACTTCAGGAACCGAAGAAACTCCATTTTTCGATAATGCTACACACAAATATTGTTTTATGGCAATAACAAACATCTCATTTGATCTCAATACTGGTCCAGCATTTTGCAATATTCCCAGTAATAATTGAAGTGATAATATTTTTGATCGTAGCTCATGTGATTTTGGATCTGGTGTACCATCAGGTAATGGCTTCATTGATAATTTACAAAGTGCTCTAAATACTAGGAATGCATCTTTTTGTAGTACATGAGTAAATTTTGCAGTTACCATATTGTCATTCTCCCCAGTTGTTTCATCTGTATTATCATCAGTCTGTACTTGATCAGCACATGGTTCATCAAGTGATGAAATAGCCAATGATGACTCTTCAGGCACTACTGTATTAACTATTTCTTCCAATATGCAACCGACAATTTGTTGTGCTTCAAATGATGTCTCCTGAGGATTTTCAGTTATCGTAGTCTCTGAATTTTCATATTCAACTCTCGATGAAATTATTGGTGTTACTGGGCTCACTTGAATCATCTGTGTCTCAGCAGTATGATGCTGTTGATTATTATTATCACCAAGTCTTGTTTCATCCTCAGCTTGTGTCTCCATACGTGCAAATATGACATTTATCATTTGTGTCAGTGTAGCACGTGCTGTAGTTTGATTAACCAAATTTCTCGATGCTAAATAAACATTATATACAGTACGTATAGTCAATAAAACAGTACCCTCATGTACCTCAACATGTTGACTAGTCATTACAGTTAAAAGTGCCTTTATTATTTGCAATTGTACACCTTCATCTGTCTGAGGTCCCATGAAACAACTGCATATTGTTTCAACAATTCTAACAATCAATAATTTATTTGGCTCGGTTGAATCAGGAACATTACCAGTTAAATGACCATAAGCTATTAATTTTTGTAAACAATCAAGTGCAGTTACAACGATACGTGGTGATTTACTCTGACATGCTAATTCAAATGGAAGAAAATATTTTTCAGCTGATATGACATTTGAGTCATTTTTTGGCTGTGGTAAGGCATTTGATACAGTCTCTTCACCTTGAACATTTGGTACTTCTTTTATCTCATTTCGTAGATCATCTGAAAAAAAAAAAAAAAAAGAAATTGTCAAATTTTTTCATTTAAATTCAAATCACATTAATCAAATTAATAAACTCTCATTATTTATGTTTACTTACCCAAGGCTGTCTCACATGATTTTCTTAATTGTGACAAGTGCGAACGTTTTACGTCCTTGTCAGCTAAAATCTTTTCCAAAGCTCTTACTATAAACATTTCTCTTGTTTTAGAATTATTTTGCATCGTCAATTGTAGAAACAATTATTGTTTCATGTGAGCTTTAGCTTTTTTTTTTCTATTATTATTCAAGATTCGTAGCACACAAGTGGCATTACATTTATTTTTGTCTATTTATTTAATTGTTCTTGACACAATCCAGATGATTTATAATATTCGAGGTTAAAAATGTGAAAGTCCATTGACGTAAGCATCTTCTTTCTCGGTGTTAATGCATTATCATAGCATTGATTTGATTAAATACTTCAAATTTAAACGTAATTGCATGAAAAATCATTGTTTTTTCCCTTTGATTCAGTCACTTTTACTTCCATCAATTACTGTAAATTGTCAAATTCAATTTTCAACTGACTCTATGTGGTTTTTTTCCTTCAATTCTCGTGACACTGTGGCGAGTTTACGGTTGGCACCTTGCAATGGTGATATATAGATAACGATACATGCAATATATTAGCCACATTGAATTTTTGAAGGAGCCTTGTGTTTTTTTTTTCCTCTAGAAAATTAATAATGCCGCAAACAGGTACTATCTACCATACACGTAACGTATGGACTTGCTGTGTCTGTATATACATATATATATATACATATATATATGATGATGAGCAATGAAACTTGACAAGTAGGCCGATTTGGCTGCAATGAAACGCTATCTTGCGGATTCGATTAGTGACATATATACACAAAAATTCATATTTTCATATGCATTCGAGTACTTCACATATGTTTCATTATATTAATATGAAAAATTAAAAGAAAAAATATTAATTTAACATTCAAGGCTAAAAGTACATTCGCCAAAAGAATGTAGCACTAGTAGTTTTGTCTATTTATCATTTAATGGTGCTCTTTATTAAGTCAAGTAAAAATGTGAAGCCAGATTGTGTGTTGAAATTTTGTTATTCCTATTATCAATTCATGTATAAATGTATATCTGTATATTATTGTATCAGTGAGTAATTAATCGTGACTAACGGAGCGTGTAATGCAACTTTTACAATTAGCTGACTGGCTTATTTTCGAAAAACATTTGCATTGAAAAAATTGAAATTCTGAGGGGAAAAAAAAGAAAGAAAATAATGGAACAACAAGCACTGAATCCGAAAAATGATAAACCACCCTCTTATTCTGAAGCTATTGCTCCACAAGGTAAGACAATTATTTTTACAGGACTGAGGTTATGTGTAGGAGAGAGTGGGGCAAAATGGACACTGTTATGAAACGGTTAGAGATGGATTTTTTTTGATGATTCTATTGAAAAGCTGAGGAAATTTTAGCCGGAAAACGAGTGTCAGATGTATTTTTTTCGATTTTTTTGAAAAATCGATATTTTTCGACATTTTTGAGAGGTAAAAGTCTTTCTTTTTTTAAAAATCTTCAGTTTTTTGCAGATATCTCTGGTTCTATAGGTCGTAGCAATTCGGGGTTAGTCTTAAATGAAAGGTGAGCTCATTTTCCATCGATTTGGGGGGTTTTGAATTCAAAAATATCGATTTTTAGGATAGTTATAGGCCAAAAACTGTTTTACAAAACTGTTTCACAAAAATACCCATAAATACCTTAAAAATTCATATTTTTCAATTGAAAACCCTATGAATCGATGGCAAATGATCTCAACTTTCACCTCACGTTAGAATTTTTACGCTACGACAAATAGAAGCGAAGATACCCTCAAAAAACTGAAAATTTTTAAAAAAAAGTTACGTCTTACCCCTCTAAAATGCTCCAAAATGTCAAAATCGCAAAAAATTCAAAAAAATCAATGCCGGCACTTGTTCCTTGCCCAAAATTTCCTCAGCTTTCCAATGAAATCATCAAAAACAATCTACCGCCAATATTTCTATTAATTTCAAGAGTTTTCCATAATATTTGCCTCAAAATTTAGATGTGCGCATTTTTTCCTATATTTTTTTGATTTTTCAATGTTATTTAGTTAATCATTCATGGCAACCACCACCTGGATATTATCCGAGTCCTGGTGTTTCCACTCAGAATACGTCAGTACCATATTATGGAGCAACAACAATAATAGTCGTTGGTGCTTGTCCTGCTTGCCGGGTGAATGAACTTAAGATTATTACATTCAATCGCTCTTTGAAATTCTTATTGAATTATTTCATCTAATTGCTCAATTTCTTTTCAGGTTGGAGTACTTGAAGACGACTATACGTGTCTGGGCATCTTGTGTGCAATATTTTTCTTTCCCCTGGGAATTTTCTGCTGTCTACTAATGAAGAACAGACGCTGTTCTCATTGCCGCCTATATTTCTCATAATGAAGTTTTTATATTGAAGAAAATCAAATAATTCTAATATCGTCGACCTAGAATGAAAAGGAAGTAACGTGATAGGAACTATGTACTATTTATGCCTTTTTCACTCTAGGACAACGATATAATAATGAGAAAGGTTTATCAGTAGGCCTTGAACAACTTTGATACAAAACAAAGTGGGGTGAAGTGGATATATTGGATTGTAGGTAGAAGTTCAAGTTTTTCGGAAAATTGATTGACATTAGCGTTTAAGTTTAAAATTTTTTAAATTTAACAACGACTTGAAAGTTGAGCGCATTTGCCTTGGATTTATGAGATAGTTATAAAATTTTATATGGAAATACGTTTTTTCCCTACGTAAGTCCTTTGAAAATCATGAAAAATTATTTCACAATCACAGAAAGCGATAAAAATTGAACTAATTACTCTTGTATTACAATATCCATTTCATCTCAATTTTTCCTGATTGAAATTGAAATAATCTTCTCGATACATTTTTCTTCATTAATTTTGAAATTTCGGAGAATTATCACGTAGAAAAATTCTGATGGCGGTGGCCATAGCGCTGGTCATGACTGCCGCCATGGCCGCCGCTATCACAAATTTGCCGCTTTCCATGGAGTTCTTTCCCATGGCGTTTTTTTGCATGACGATTCTTTTCATAATTTTTTCATGACTTTCATGAATTTATGGTTATAGCAAATTTCTCCATCCCAAATTTCGCATTGACAAATTCCGTCATGGAGAAAATGCAATGGAAAGAAACGCCATGGGAAGAATCACCATGGAAAACAAACACCATAGAAAAAAACCCCATGGAAAGAAATGCTATGGAAAAAAAGCCATGGGAAAAAAATGGAAAGAATCACCATGGGAAGAAATGCCTGCAGGAAAACGTCATGGCTAGAATCACCATGAAAAAATTGCCATAGGAAAGAACTCCATGGAAAGCGGCAAATTTGTGATGGCCGTCATGACCAGCACCATGGCCATCAAAATTTTTCTACGTGTATCGATGGATTGAAGTTTTCTTTTTCGTGCAGTATAATTAATGATAATTATAAATGCTTCCTCATAAAATAACTTTGATGAGATTTTGAAAAATACATAATGAAGGCAGCAAAATACTATTTAATTGAGCATAACTCCAGTCAATGAATGTGATAAATAAATTCTGTTATAAAATTATATGCAGTAGCAATATTTAATTATATTTCATCATATTGTTAGAATAGTAAAGTTGTTGAGTTTTCATAAATACTTTCCTACATTGAAAAATGAGCTTTTTTTTATTATTAATCAGTCATAATTGGCATTGATAAGACCTTCATTGTTTCCTTATTTATCGTTTAAAATTGACCTTTTGTTCCTGAAACTTGCTCTAATCAAAAAATTATCTGAATCAAGCATTATGCTAAAATTAATGCAGGATAGGCATTTTTTATACGACGACTATTTATTGAGGAAATAAGGTCTGTCAATTTATAAATACATTGTCCAACAGTTTTCATGAATAAAAATTTATAAGATGAGATCCTGGAGTTGGAGTTTTCTATCAATGACTTTCAAACTTCACAAATCATTGACAGTATGAAAGAAAAAGTCATATGAAAAAAAAAGTATATTAAATGGAAGGTCTTTAGCAATGCTACTGTTACACTCAAGTTTGAGGAATTCATCGAACCATGTAATTACTGTAAAGAGGAAGTTTTCTTGTTTTATGATTCTTGTAAAATTTCTTTCCTTATGAATTTACTATTGATACAAAATAATGGTTTTACCGAGATTAATTATTTCCATGAATGGTGTTAAAAAATTGTGATTTACACATAATAACAAAGAGTTCCGTTAATTTAGCATTGAAAAATTCCTATTAATTGCTGCAAGTAACTGACCTTCCCGGAAAATTATAAAATAATTTGTAAAATTCATGGAATTTAAGGTTTCTAATTTACATTACGTAATATTAAGTTAATTACTCCATTGACGTATTATATTATGATTAATCAATTACATTAAGATGAATTAGAAGAGATCAGTTGAGAAAACGTATGTCTAACATTATTAACTTGAGAAAATTAAATATGGAAAATTTTTATGAAGAACAATGTTTTCATTAAAATTATTTGTCTTCTTTTTGATAGGGCCAAATTAGTTGTAATTAATTGGACAATGTAAATGGGAGAGGTATTAACTGAGGCTTTAGTCATACCTCTTTTGTCCTTGATGAGGAACTTTTAAGCGTATAAAGGACGCTGCAGCGAACGATACTATTTCAGAGTGTATCAACACGCCGTTACGATGCCAGCCAACGAAGGTACATATTGTGAAACCTTGGAACAAGCACGAAGTATGGAAGAATTGAGTAATATACCTCCAAAATTATTGAATATCTTCCAAAAGGATTCAGGGATTGGAGATGAAGCAAGTAGTGTTAATACTTTGCCCTTTAATGGAGAAAATTCTTGTGATTTTGAAAGTACACCTAGCCGATTGAAACACGAAAGATTTCTACGTGAATTTTTCGAAATTATCCTACAAGATGCGGTTTTTGATGTAAGTCAAAGATTAATGAGTATATTTTATGTTTTATTTTTCTACACCAATGAATTCCTATGATAAATTGGAATTTCAAATATTTATTGACATTCTGTGAGGATGGAAAGGAAAAATTATATGATTTTTTCGCCTCCTCCACTGCAACAGTACCAGTCACTTTTCCATTCAATGAGTTAAAGATAATTATATGTTTCGAAACACCATTCCTAACATTGTTCTTAATTGTGAAATATAAACTGAATTATTATATACTTATAAATCTAGTTCCATTCTCTTCATATAAAATATCGTAATAATTATAGGGAACTTCACGCAAAACGAAGGTTGTGGAGTGGGTGGCACCCGAAGAATTGCCATCACTGATAAATCTACAAGTTTCTGAAACTGGTGTATCGCACGAGGAACTTGTTGAATTGGCACGTGGTATTGTCAAATACAGCGTAAAAACTGGTAATCCAAAATTTGTTAATCAATTGTTTTCAAGTGTGGATCCATATGGTTTAGCTGGACACTGGTTAACAGATGCACTGAATCCATCAGTATACACATACGAAGTGTCTCCAGTATTTTCGCTAATGGAAACTGAAGTACTACGTGAAATGCGAAAGATTATTGGATGGAAAAATGGAGATGGAGATGGAATTTTTTGTCCAGGTGGCTCGATGGCCAATGGATATGCTATAAATCTTGCGAGACACTATAGATGTCCGAAATTGAAACAAATTGGCCATTCAGGTACACAGAAACTAATTGTATTCACATCGGAGGATGCGCATTACTCTATAAAAAAGCTGGCTGCTTTTTTGGGAATTGGTACAGACAATGTTCATACAATAAAAGTGGATAATGAAGGAAAGATGATTGTAGAGGATCTAGAAGAAAAGATTAAGCATGCATTGGATGAGGGTTCATTACCATTGATGGTATCTGCAACATCAGGAACAACGGTCCTTGGTACTTATGATCCCTTGAGAAAGATTCATGCCATATGCATTAAGTACAATATGTGGCTGCACGTTGATGCTGCTTGGGGTGGTGGTGCTCTGATGTCTTCGAAATACAAAAAATTCCTGGATGGCATTGAATTAGCTGATTCTGTAACATGGAATCCTCATAAATTATTAGCTGCACCACAACAGTGCTCTACATTACTTGTACGGCACAAAAATCTCCTACAATCAGCTCACAGTTCGAGTGCTGCATATCTTTTTCAAAAAGATAAATTTTATGATACCTCATTTGATTCTGGTGATAAACACATTCAGTGTGGACGAAGAGCTGATGTCTTGAAGTTTTGGTTCATGTGGAAGGCAAAGGGAAACTGTGGTTTCGAAATGCATATCGATAAAATATTTCAGCTCTCGAGGTATTTTGCTGATTTGATAAGAAATAGAGAAGGCTGGAAGCTTCTTCAAGAACCAGAGTGTACCAATGTTTGTTTTTGGTATATTCCAAAATCGAAACGTCATTTGAGAGGGGAGGCATTGAATCAGGAGCTTCATAAAATTGCTCCAATTATAAAAGAACGCATGGTGAAGAAAGGATCAATGCTCGTTACTTATCAATCAATTCATCAACTTCCAAATTTCTTTAGACTTGTACTGCAAAATTCCGGGCTGACTGAAGCTGATATGAGATATTTTATGGAAGAATTTGAAACGCTTTCTCAAGATCTTTGAGGATTATTATAATAATTTTATTGCAACAAAATTTTAGATAAGTACAGTATCATACAATCCACGTCCCCAACGTACTCACGTCCATATTACGAATAATATCAATGATAGTAGTAGACATAATAATGATGTTAGTAATGTTAATGCTTCGAAATAAAAACAATCTTTAATTTTTCATTCTTATTTATTTATCACTCAGAGAGTTTTATTCACAAGAGGATCAAAAGTTGATACAAGATAATGCTATATACACAGATATAAAGGCATTTAAAAATTAATCTCTTTTTTCTTAATACATCGATAACGCTGCCTCAATGATACATGGACAGATAATATTGGGAAATAATATCACGAGGGCAGTAAATATAGATCAAAGAATATTATTAACTGTATTCTTCGAGGAACTTTATATGGAAATTCTTTATACTATTGAGCATTGTTTTGATTTTGTCTTTTTGCGGTAGAATAGTCGTTCGGAAATGATAGGTACCAGGTTTTTGACCAAATCCAGAACCCGGTATAACACATATACCCGTTGATTCAAGCAATTTAAAGGCATAAAATGCATCTGGTGCTTTGCCTTCAGCTTTGGCAGCATCCAGTGCTTTTTGCGGTAAATCAAAACGTGGAAATACATACATTGCACCCATTGATGGATTACATTTGAATCCAGGTATGGTATTTAATGTATCAACAACAAGCTGCGATCTTTCAGCCAATGATTGCAGAACAGATGTTTTCTGTTCAATGAATTCATTGTAAGAGGGTTCACCAGGCCTCGGTGGATTCACAACAACATCCATAACAACTTGACCAAGAACAGTTGGACAGAGCATAGCCGATATGGCTTTTGATAGAATAGCCATTACTTCTGGATCCATATTAACATATTCTGCATATCCTCCACGAATACCGCATTCTCCCATATAGCCTTTCGATATTGACATGAAAGAAGCCAACTCCATTTTCGAATAAGGTTCTCCCAATTCTGTCATGACCTTTTTGAAGGAATGAAATGCGCTTTCTTTGGCGTAAACATTGTCCTGATATACCTCGTCAGCAAGGAGGAAAAGATGATTTTTGTGTGCAAATTTAATGATATCTTCAATGTTTTCACGTGTTAAAACTTGTCCAGTTGGATTACCAGGATTAATAACAACTAATACACGTGGATTACAATGTTTCTTTGCCTCATTGTATGATCTCTCTAATTCACTTACATCAAGAGACCATCGCTTCTCTTCATTCAAATAATATCCAATTTGTGTCAAGCCAAATTCAGCTAGTGCTGCTGAATAGAGGGGATACTGTGGAATTGGAATCATAACTCCAGATACTTTACCATTCACTTCCTCATTAAATAGCTTCAAAAATGTTTTTATACCATCTGAAGCACCATTCGATAGAATGATATTTTTATAATCAGCTGGAATTCCATCACGTTCGTGAATATATCTTGCTACATGTCTTCTTATCACCTCAATTCCAGCTGATTCTGAATAAGAACCAATACTTGATCCTTTGCAGCCACCCAAGAGCTCACGTGCACGTATTTTTGCATCCTCTGGATATCTTGGATCATCCAGAAGCTCTGGTGATACAGTTAAAGCCAGTACTTGACGTAAAAATTTTATTGGCTTTTGCCCCATAGCATGTGCGTCACCAATATTTGCTTTTATCACTTCCTTAAATGGCTTTTTTGCACCCTACAATAATAATCAATTGTTTCAATAATACTGTGTGACACAGATATATATCAGTTACATGAACATTCATGTGCAATTTCATTTATTCATGTGTGTTGTTTGTGTTCGGGGGGGGGGGGGGGGGCAATTTGTTGGGAGGCAATGTTTATCAAGTATCAAGCTAACAAGGTCAATCTAATTCCCCATTTCATTTATCCATTTGCGTATTTTGGCCTTCAAACAGTAGTAAGTTCTCGAATTACTTCAGTGACGATTAAATTTTTTTCTTCAAATATCAAATAAACTTGAAAAACATAATTTAACTTTTTCAATTATTCGTGGCTGAAAGGAGAACTTTGAATGTGAAAACTGGCATTCTCATTGGTGAATTATTTACTTGTTACACACATTCATCACATGTGTCATACTTCAGACACACTCACAGGCTAATAATCTGTGTAAATGTATTCCTAATTAGTAGTGTAAAATGGAAATGATAATTTATTGCAAATTTTGTGAAGCATGTGATAGTCACCAGATTAATGAGGAGAAGGTGGGGCAATATGATGGACATGAGGGGTAAAATGGACACATTTGAGTTTTTATGCGTATATTATGAAAAAATCTTGAAATCAATGAAAATATTGGAGATAGATTTTTTTTGATGATTCCATTGGAAAGCTGAGGAAATTTTAGGCGAGAAACAAGTGTCAGAATCAATTTTATTCAATTTTTTGAGGATTTGATTTTTTTTGCATTTTTGAGAGGTAAAAGCCCTTTGATATTTGAAAAATTGAGTTTTTTTGGAATATCTCCAGTTCTGTTGGTCGTAGCGATCTGAGATCGATTTTAAATGAAAGATGAGATCATTTCCCATTGATTCATGGGGTTTTCAGATCGAAAATATCGATTTTTCACATAGTTATAGGACAAAAACCGATGATCATAATTTTTCACAGAAGCTCCCATAACTATCTGAAAAATCAATATTTTAAGATTCAAAACCCCATAAATCGATGGGAAATGATCTCACCTTTCATTTAAAATTGGTCCCATGTCGCTACAACCAATAGAACATGAGATACTTCAGAAAAACTGTATTTTTTCGAAAATTGAAAGGATGTTACCCCTCAAAAATTCTAAAAAAAAATAAAATTCTCAAACAATTAGAAAAAATTAATTTCGAAATTCATTATCTGCCTAAAATTTCCTCAGATTTCCAATAGAATCAACAAAAAAAATCTATCTCTCACTGTTCCATTACATTGTCCATTTTGCCCCACTTTCCCCCATTATCAGTAAACGTCAGAAATATAGGTGTGAACGGTAAAAAAGGCAGGAAAAAAACTTGATGATGCGTATTTGAAGTAAATTATTTCTACAAAAATTACCTTTTCAAGTTCCTTCTCAATTTCCAGTGCACGAATAAGTAGTGGTCCACGTACAGCATACTCCATACGACGTAAATTAGCATAAACATTGTCAGCAGTTAAAGTTTTTCCAGTTGTGTTTGCCATTGTACGACGTGTTACTGTTACAATGCCGGTCACCGGTTGAACTAGACTCTTCATTCCAGTATAATATCCATCTGATGATGCCGTAACAGCATAACTCTGCACCCCGCGCTTCCATTGGCTCATTGATGGCCATCCTCCAGTGACAACAACACTACTCTTCAATCTACGTAAGTGTGACATTCTATCACTCTTTTTATTCCTTTGAAAAGAGAAGAAGGAAGGTAAAGAGACAAAGAGAGGGAGAGAGAGGAAGAGAGAGAGAGAGAAAGAGAGAGAGAGAGAGAGAGGAAAATGAGGGGAAATATCCCTTATAAAGGGGAAATAATAAAAAAAGGGAGTGGGCGATAGGCAATACACACACACAGGTGCACCGTGAACCTAGTTGATTGAATTCTTTATTAGTTTACGCTATTACTCTACCACTACTACACGTGGATATTCTTATATGAGAGAAAAATCGAATGATCTTCGTTGGTTTACTATTTATTGCACGATCGGTGGTTGTTACAGGCTAGCAAGCCACCAACTATCGATGCCCGGGATTTTGTAAATTCCTTATTATAAAATAGCGAACAGGGACACCTCTCAAGTGTATACATATATTTTATTTACATATGAGCAGTTTTGAGAATGTGACAGATGGCGTTGGGGTAGTCATGATCACATTCTCCTTTGCGCAGTTCTTTTTTTTTAAACTCAAATTAGAGTAGAGATAAAAATATTTCATGTGAACGATATGAATGACACTAAACTTGGAGAATGTCGCTCTTTATTTGAAAGGTTTGATAGCTTTGGAGAATTTCTGGTGATTTTTTTCTTTCCATTTCATTATATCTGAGAAAAAATGGCAATCTGCATGTAATTGCTCTTTCTTCATTCAGTTGTCAAGGTCAATTCACTTATTGTTTGTTTATCAAAGTAGTTAGTTATGTAATAGGAATAATCATTGAATAATAGAAGCGCAGTTTAATGTAGGATTTCGTGGAAAATCAATAATGATATATATGTTTTTAGGTGATATTCTACGTGGATCAACTGTAATGGGGATCAATTGAACGTTGATGACTTGTTCCATCTAGCATAACAATGATCTTTAGAATAATTTAGAAGAATATATCTTGTTGAAGATGCTAATGTTCATTTCCTTTTCTTTGTTTTTGGTAACTTTATAGTACTATATCATTTTGCATTTACTGAATTTTATGGAATTCCATGCTCTTTTCTTTTTCTTTTCTCTATTTTTTCATTATATGGTTAATATTGTGTATAATGCCGATTGGCGTAAAATAAATAAATAAATAATCCACTCATTAATGTCTTTCTTGATTGTAATGTATGTACAAGTGTCTGTATGAGTGTGACGAGAACGAAATGGTTTGATATCTAATTCACCGACCGAATTCATTCTATTCTTTTTTGGGGGCCCTAAAGGGTCTCAACTGATTAAACGGACGGGGGGCCTGAGGTCAGCTCTGCCTTGCACTCAATATCATTCACTATCTTATCTTATACTATTATCTCATCTCATTACCCTATTATCAAGCACATTATGTATTATGTATTCTTTCGGCTAAAATCTATGCGATAGCGTCTACAATTACAACTGCAACTACGACTATGCAAACATATAATGGCTTAAGTTTTCTGTGTAAATATATATTCTCTTTTGGCTTCACTGTAATTGTACAATATAATGTACAGAAATAAAAAATTAATCAATCAATCCCTGTTCCAAATGATCAGGTACTGACGTATGTAACGTGCTCTGAATGAATATCCGTTAATTAATTACGAATCTTCTCTTATTTCATCTCCTGTCATTTTGGCTACTCTCCATTCGCCTCGTTGATAAAACATCAAACTTCGAATTTTGAGAAACAGATTCCAATATAATCAACTGTTGATACTATGAATTGCTGGCATTATTCTAGAGGACGTTACGTGGGTATTATTTTATTAATATATTTTTCACACATTTTTTGAATAATGTCCAAATATCAAATTTAGAATAAGCCCATTTTCTTCCTGTTGAAATGAACAGAGAGAGAAAAATTGGAAAGTCATGTGAAGATATAGTCAAGACCTAATTACTCTTTATTATATAAAGCCTTATTAGAGACAAAAATTCTCATCCAAAGAATAATCTTCTCTTTTGAATCTCTTTCATGTGAATATAGGTGTGCCATTGCACCGTGTAAATCTTGTACTTTCCTGCCTACATGCAGACGACAAAGGATTGTTCATATATAAACGAGCTTACTTTTTTTTTTTTCACTACCTCGGGTATACACTATTCTCAACTTGATAATTCCCAGAATTCACCAAGTAAATTTTACCTTCAGCCCAAAACCCAAACAAGCGAAGAGATTATTCGCCGATGAGTTATGGGTTACCCTTGAGCTCTTAGGGGTCCAGCATCTGCATTCTGTAGACTCTTTTTCCCATCTCATTGCTGATGAAATTCTCATTAATTTCACCATCCAATTCTCTTGAAAGTGGCACTTACTCCCTTTAGGGGATATAGCCAACAAAAGAAATGAGAATTCTCTTTAAGGTGTTTTCGTCCATACAGTCAAGAAAAAAAGTTGAATTTTTGTATAAAATCGTTAATAAAAATCCATATGAGATGAAATTCTCAAATTTGATGAAGTGAATCTGTGAAGAATGTAATGAAAAATAAAATAAGCCCTAAAAAAAAGAAATTGGTTGAAAACTGGAAAAATTTTCTGTGGTTTTGAAAATTCCTTCAAAACATTGAAAAATGAAGAAATGTAAAAAGCACCGAAAATTTTCCATTTTTCAATTAATTTTTTGTTTCTAAGACTTATTTTATTCCTCATTACATTCTTTACAGATTCACTTCATCAAATTTGAGAATTTTATCTCGTATGAATTGTTATTAACGATTTTACCCAAAAATTTAACTTTCCTTTTGTCTGTACAGACAGAAACACCTTAAGAATCTTGCTTAATAATTCTATCATTCACAATTGAAAAAGTTAATCCATGAAGAGATAATTTCGGAATTTTTCTTCATTCTAAAATTCACAAACATGACGTAAAGACGACACATTTAACCGAGCATTTGGAGTATCTCGTGAAGATTTACGTCAATCCTGTTTGAAGCGGAATTGCCTTTGCGTATTAACTCGTTCTATACGTTTGTTTGTTAAAAATTCGTGGAAATAGATATGTATTTAAACAATATATATAGACAAAATATGTACGTGATCTTTGTCTCGTGTGAAATTTTTTTTTGGCGAGACGCACTGTCTCGACTATCTTAGAATATAATTTAAAAATAAACGGCGCTAAATTATTACAGTATGAAAAATAATTGGTGGATAATAAAGGAAAAAAAGGCTTCCCATGAATTCGAATTACGTATGATTGATGGATTCGTTGAATAATCCGTTCAAATATCCTGATCGAGAGACTCTAGAACTTCATGAGGATTAATCAATGTCATTATGTTGTTTTTTCCCTTTTTTAGTGATTGTTTGTCTTTTTCCTTACCACTTGTTACATTCCACAAACTCACCAAGGACATTGTCGCGACCTCGTTAACCTACATTACAGATATTTCATTGATCCGCAGTTATGCACATGTCTATAGATGCACAGTTCAAAAAACAGTAGCATAATATCATTGAAACACTCATTATATATGTGTATCTTAATTTGAATACTAGAGGCAGGAAATTAAACGCTCACTTCCTGGTTGCATATAACATCAATCCAGTGATTATTACAATTAACATTCTTTAGAAATATCAGTATACAGAAAAAGATGAAGTATTTTTGATTGAAAAAAAGAAAAATTTTAATAAATGTGGGAAAACGTGCTTCTACCACATAAAATTCAAAATAGTAAACATCTGACTATTTTTAATTTCCTTTTCTTCTCGCAAATGAGAGTCAACATTCAAAATTCATTTATTTCTCAGAGTTACAAAATTTTTCTTGTTTTGCATCATCTTCCTGCCTCATCATCTTTCTTCCCTGTTGATTACATTAATTACATCTCCAGTATTTGTGTTACTTCTTTTACATTAACTTTGGTAATACTGCACATTATTACATCGAATAACTTCTATATTTTACATTATTCACACTCTTTATTAAAAATATGCACATGCAGAAAGTGCAAATTTTTCAGATATTTTTTGTTTTTTTTTATAATAATTATATTTATTTGAAAGAATCCGAAAAATTGTCAGATATCTTCTCATTTCATTATCATTTCTCCCACATGTTTTTCACCGTAAATTGCCTCAGCTTTTCAATGAAATCATTTAAAAAAACTCATCTCAAGCCATTTCATTGAAATCTCAATTTTATCCCACTTTCGGCCATACGCAATACGGAGAATGCGGATGTAACTCAAAGAACAATAAACAGTAATCAGCTCTTAGAAAAAAGATAATCTAAAATATAATTTTATCTCTCTTTGTCCACTCAATGAAGTGAATACTGATAAAGTTTTTTTTTTCTTTTACTCCAACAGATTTCCAAAAACTGGATGGGAAAGAATAAATGAAGATAATGTGAAATAATCAGGGACAAAAAAAATTTCTAGTGGCATATTGCCTTGTGCAAACTAAATTAACCTGTCTGTTTGTAACCAATTCTCAGAACTCCCACTACGATTGCTCTGAAATAGTCAAGTTGGCTATTCAGCATTCGCAGAATATGGCTAAACTATTAGGCCGATGACTGTGCAAGCCAAAGTACTCTTTACAATTCTCCACTCAAGATTTCTTTTTTTTTATTATTATTATTTCGTGATTTTTTTTTTTAATTATTATTTCGTGATATACTGACGTTTTTTTTAAATTTTCTATTTCATTATTTCCTTTGGGTCATTACTGAACTGCTCGTAAAGCTCTCACGCAATTCTACTTCATTTCAAACGTCATGTTAGTCACTATAAACGATATCGTAAATTTGAGGTAATCCTAGTGGCTGGATCAAACGATCAATTTTTCTTTTTTTTCTTTTAGTTATTATGATTACTATAACTATTTTGATTTTTTGACACTTTATCGATAGTAGAACGATGTTCAAGATGATAAATTGTTATTAGATGATATTATGAATATTCAATATTATTCCGCATTTGAATCACGCTGTTCCAGTATCTAGGACTGTGATTGGAGGATCCTCGGATTTTAAATACCAATATTCCCGCCATTGATATTTTCATGCAATTAATTGCATTAATCGTCGTTATATGTCCGGTAACATGCATTTTTCATGATTTCAAAAATTAATAGACATTCTGACGAACAAAAAACATATAAGGTTGTATAAGGAAAAAGTAGGTCTGTGATCATGAATTTTTGCAGTGAAACTGAAACTGAACATCGCTTATGGAGTTTCAATGTTAATTCAATTATTTTCAAAAATTAATTTTGCCGTTACTTGTCGCTTAACTAAGTTTTTAAAAAAATCTACTTATGCTATTCTATCGAAAGTGGCCAAAATGGAAAAGGGAAAATAGATTGCCCGATCCACTAGAATTACTTTAACAGCATAGTTTTCATGGAAAATTCAAAAGATCCGCCAAACATAGCAATTGCACCAAATTTAACTGTTTTGGGATATTTTTACACGATGAGGTGTTTTCTTGAAAGGTTGTGCAAAATAAATTCGACCCCATTTTACCTACCAGCTGGTAGATGCTCGAAATCACGTTAGTTTACTACGTAGAATCACAAAAATAGAAGTCTATGAATGATATACGTGAAAAAAAAAAAAATAGAAAATACTCGAATTTTCAAAGTAGAAATTAATGCAATTATCTTTGCATCTTCTCCAGATTTTATCCACATGATTAAAGAAAATTATTCAACTTCTTCCCTCTTTTATGACCATATTTCTACTATTATTAATCATATTACGAGGTAACGTAATACCCAACTTCTAGGAAGACTAATCGCCGCTGCAAACAGGTACACTTATCGGATCAATTATTATCAAAATTCTCGACTCATAATCTCGCTCTACTTATTTGATCGTTTTCAAGAATTATTTGAACAGAGTATATATTGCCTTGACTTAGTGATTTTAAGAAAATTGGAATTCCCAGTAAGTGTAGAAAAAAAAAATTCCAATCACCAAAAGTCTGTAGGATACTTTCGTCGAATCTTTATTTCATAATATTATATCGAAGCTTAGATTAGTATCGTATTAATAAGTTCAGTGGAAAAATATTATTTCTCAAAGCCTCTTTAGCTCAGTGGTAGAGCACTGGTCTCGTAAACCAGGGGTCGTGAGTTCAAACCTCACAGGAGGCACAATCTCTTTTATTTAGTATCTCATCATCTCTACTGCTTGCAATAAGAGATTAAGACAATCAGGATGTATAGAGAGATAGATAGAGTACAATAGAACAATTCAAACATAAAAAGTTGTATTTACTGACAATTTGAAGAATTCAAAGCCATTATAACAATTTTTTTTCCAACAATTTCCCAATAATATCGCATTAAATTCCCCTGATTTTTACTGATAATTGCTGTTTATCATTAAATCTTGCTTTCAATGAAAGCAAAATGAAATTTTCACAAAATTGATATTAAAATTCCAAGCAATCTCATTGTCTCCCTGTTCACATCGAGCAACTCCGTCTGAGTTCTTCGAAATTCGATTAATTTTTCCATCTCACTCATGCATATAATAGCTCAGGCAGCATCTCGTTGTGTTCCGAGCTATAACTCGAGATGCATATTAAAGAAAAGAATAAAAAAATAATAATGTAGAAAATAAAGGAGGGACAAGTCAATTTCAAAGAACTCGTTGGTTAGATTCCCGTGGGCGTTTCCCCTGTTGCTTGGAAGTAGTATCTTGGCCACATATGAGGGGTAGAATATATACAGTATATAATACATATACCTGAAGGAAGCAAGGAGATTTACTTTCGAAAATCTCCGCCTACAGGGCTCTTGGCCATAACGAACTAACTTGTTTCTATAACTATATATACTCAGTTACTCTCCACAACTCGCTTTCAGATTGAAGATCGATCAAAGCCCCACACACATATATATATATCTATGTGGTATCTAATAAAAGCCATTTTCATAGGCTTGTTCTACTTTGAGCAAACACATACTAATATCAATAATAATAAAATTTCTTTTTTTTTTTTTCCAGGAGATCATATCTGATTGCCATTGGTATGTTGGGCAACTATTCATCCGCATCGTGAGTCAATCGGCACGCGGTCTAGGGGGAAACTTAAGACCAACAATTCCAGGTAACGTATCTTCGCCTTGCTATTTATGGAACGTATTTCTCAGGAATACGTGGGCACCCGTCTCTCCTTCAGCATTTGATCGGGGGCCTAGGTAGAGAATGAGCAGATGGAGAAATGAGGACCAAATTATATTCACACATATGTTTCAAAGAGCATAGATATATATGTTATGCATGAAGAAATGAATTGAATTGAGAAAATTGTGATTATACTTCATGGAAAGATGATCAAAGACTAATTATTAGTAACAAAATCTAATCTTCGTCACCATTCCATGTTCCATTTGCGTTTTTCTCTTTCTCTTCGTTTTAAATTTTTCATACTCACATCTCATTTGCATGCAGATATCAAGTGTATTTGAGTGGGAAGCTGATATGAAGATGTTGACTTTTATATGTGAATGAATATTTGTATAGAAATGATTTTTTTTTTCTTCTTTTCTTCAAGAGAGCAGATGGGAACTGGGACTGATTTGAATAAAGCCACTTCCCTCCACCGATTTTCAAATTTCTGAGAAATCTCTCAATGGACGTCTCGACAGATGCCTCAAGAACCTCTCAAAAGCGAGCCCTCGTGATATTTCAGCTCAAATGATTCTACATATTTCAAAAAATTCAAAAAATTATTCACTTCAAAATTCTTTTTTTTTTTTCTTTTTCAGTATTTAATCAAGTGAAAATACACCTGAGTATCCATTTGTTCTCAGGCATATAATGGATAATGAATACATAAAATTGTTTGGAATTAGAAGACAGGAAGAGAAGATTAAATAAAATTATAATAATTTTTCGAAAGCCACAGTTGCGAATATCTGACTTCCGTTTTGGGCTTTTTTTCTTTCTCTCTCTCGACTTGTTCCGCGCGACGAGCACCTACAATTTCATACATTTCTGCAGGTAATAATGTAATAAGATGGCCTGTCCACGATAAAAAAATTGTTTCGGAGAATTTAATAAACACTAACGGAAGTGGTGCAAACTCGTGTATTTCAAAAGTTATCACGCAAATGTTTCATCTTCTTACTATTCTCATATCTCTCTTTCTCTGAAAATATAAACAATATAGTGAACGAATTTAATACTAGAAGAAGTTAATTATTTCAAGAATTTTGTTTTAAAAAAATTTAATTTTTTTTTTGTATTATTTTACTTTCTCCAGTTATTTTTAATTTAAATTTAAAATTTCTAATTTAATTTTGCTATTATGTTAAAAAACATGTAAAAAAAATCAGTTTTATTCTAATATATTTGAGATTTTTCGGAATTTTTCTGAAATTTTCATGAAATTTTTATAAAACTTTTCTGAAACTTTTTCTGATAATTTCTCAAATTTAAAGTTACTATGTAATATCTCCACACAATCTTTTTTTTTGTTTGTATTATCTTGGTCTGATGGACTCTTATGTCCAAAAAAAAAGATTGATCAATAAAACATAGTCAATAACAAAAAGCACAATAATTAAAAATAAATTATTGAATCGCCCTTTCTCTCATTAAATATCGCTATAGTGTTTTTTCTTCTATTACATCTTTATACTTTTTTTTCTCTATTTCTATATACTCAATTTTCACCATATTCCACACAGATATCCTAATAAACAGCAGATAACTAATTGCCGAACCATCAAATGGTTTTTTTCTTAAGTAATATAAGCAACACAAAGTAATATAAAGTACATAATGTAAATATGTTGATGTTAATAAAATAAATAAACTTTAAAACAAAAAAAAAGACGCTTAAGTCCAAGACTGAATAAATTTATCTATCTATCTTTATTCTTTTATCAAAATTGGCTATTCTACGTAATGAAAATCGCTTGAAATTAGTGGAAACACTTGAGATAAAAATTTATCATGACAATTAACAGTTAATTTTAATGTTTCAGTGGGGTGGACAAGTTGAAATTCCCGCTGCGCATTTTTTATGGACAGTTCAGCAACTGTTGGCATCGTCAGTGCCGTCTACCGGAATTATTCAGTATTGATAACCGTCTGCTGGGGCTTCTATAAAGAGAAAAAGGAATAACCATGTTTGACTGCCTCTGGACGCCTCAAAAGGCTCTTTAATTCTATTCATCATTATCATTAAAGTAAGAAAAAAAGTACAAAAAACCTAATTTCTTCGTGATTTCGTCTTTTACAAAATAGTATTTTTTAAAGTGAGTATTGTGCTAAATATGATTCTAAAGAATTCGCATCTTTGAGAAGCAAGTAACTCTACTCCACCTCGCATATTTTTGTTGTTTGTCACTGGTGTGTCTGAGAAGCAAATGAAAATGCCCCAGTGGAGTCCAAATAGTGCAGAAATGCCTTCGATAAAGGCATTATCCTGAGTATTTGAATTTCCAAAGGATTTAAAAATTCTACAGAGGTAAAGTTAAATTTTTTCATAAATTATTGTTTAATATGTAAGATATATGTAAGATATATTGTTTAATATGTACAGCGAGAGAATAATTCCCCATAAGTCATTCATAATTCATAATTTACATATCTGAAATCTTATCCTTCACATGCCTGAAAGCCACTGATTTTTATTGTCAATGACACTTGTAGGGAAATGAACGTTTATTTGAGAGACACAGAACGTATTTCTGCTTTTCCTTCATTCAAGTGAATTGAAGTGATATGAACAGCTGATGGTACAACTACTATGTAGCATCATGCTCTATGTCCTCTACTATATATATGTATTTATATCTATATATCAGAGACATAGCACAAGAAACAGATTTCGTTTTTCCAATGTTTTCAATTCTACCACCATAAAAAGCCACAAAGTTATACGTATATATAATGCAGAGAGAAACACAAGGGTCGACGAACCAGCGCACTATAAATATTCTACTTGCTACTTCTCTAGTGAATACCAGAAAATGAGAAGAAGAATAAACCAACGTTCGATGAATAGAAGCCACTGAAAAAAGAAGAAAAAAAAAAAAGTCCGTGACAAATTCTGTGAAGCTAAATAAATTTTATGTTGAAAAACATTCGAAGAAGTCGTAAATTGAAGCAATACGTTGAAACAATATTTTTTTTTTTCTCTTTTTTTTTCAAGCTATTAAATAGTGATAAGCAATACTCTCTGATACTACGAAAAACGTTATGTTAAATGTCATTCTATCGAGGGAAATCAGGAATGATGGATTTAGATTGCGTCGTTTCCATTAATTTGATTGTATGACAAGTTGATCGATATTGAATTTCTTCAATATATATATATATACATATATATAGAAGGCAATGTGATAATTGTAACTGATGAAAGGGGTAAAAAGTAGATAGAGTGATAGAGATAAGACAGACTATTTGTAGAAATGATAGCACGTTTAAACAGAAACGAAAAGGAAAAAAAAAATCTCCATTTCAGAGATTTGATGGTGGAGGTATATATTTTCTGGAGTTGTATGGCTTTGCCACGCCTATACACAGCCACCGCAGTCCTACGAGAAGATGTTGTAACGTTGCTTCCAGGAAAGCAAGCGTAGTCGTGCGGCAAGAATCACGACTATAGGTACCAATATATGGATGTCCCTGTTCTCTTCTTTAGAATAATGTAATCACGTGATATTTACTTGAAGATAAATTTTATTCTATCTGTGGACCGATTGATTCCATGAGATATGATTCCATATGAGGATTCTATTTTGCATGTATACGAAGAGCTGCTGGCACATGAACAATTCCGAGAAAGTTTCATGTCACCTAGACAATGAGTGATTGGACTTCCAACGATATATATGTAGACTTGGGCCATTCTGAAAAAAAAGAAAGAAAGAATAATGCTATCTGTCTTCATTATAGATTTTGCCATTATGACACACACGTTCAATCAACATATTTCTGGGTAATTCTTTACCTAGAAGTTTTTAGTCAATTAGGGTTCTAGTATCGGGGTATCTTACGAGGCAATCAGACACGGAAGTACTATTACCATTGACCTTGAAAGACTTGGAAAATATGGGTCAGTGGTAGTTATACATATACATTATATCTTAAATTATTTCTTACATTTAAAAGAAGCGAGACTAGGAATTATTCTATTAAGCTTTAAAAAAAAGTTATAGAGAGATAAAAATAATGAATTTTTATGATTTTAAAAATTTACTAAGAAATCATAAATTTAATTATAACTTTCGGGAAATCCATGGGAAATAGTAATTCTCATGAAAGTAATCAGTTTCCCAATAGAGTTTCACATCATTTCTCTCTTCTTTAATTTCTATCCTATTTAGTAAGGGTTAAGAGATCATTCTTTCTTAATCAACTCTAGGAATGCATTTTTACGTCATCACCTTTTTTTTTGTGTCTGCATAAGTATTCCGCATTTTCTCCTCTTTTCACTGAAACGATTTCCCTACCATTCTGCAACCAACACACCTGCATCAAGCATTTATATAGTATTTTTGTAACTATAAAAAAAAAAATTACACACGTATGTCTTCCACGATATCCCCCACTCTTTATACTCTCATCCCCACTATTCTTGGAGCCATTCTACCCCCACTAGTATCACAGATCCGTTGTGTGCGCTGCCATCCGAGAAATTACGAATTCATTCACTCGAAGCCAGTCAAAACCACTGGTTCACAACTTTTATTATATATATAATACATCTTCTTCTTAATTTTCAAACTGAAAGAAAAAAATCAACAGTGCAAACTAAGTTAATTTAATTTATTTTTAGTGAATTCTAATAGTACTGTGTATTTTTAATTTAAAATTCTGTGAGTTCTTGTTTTGGGATTTAATGAAAAAAAAAACAACATGAAGGGATATTAATGAGGCAACGACACACGTGATGGCACATTGAGTTGTTGTATTATTAGGTAAGCTCCGAAAATTGAAATGTCAAAAAAAAAAATCATATATGACATCAGATTCCATAAATTTGAAATATTTCCAAATTATTTACTCTTTTTTTAAATTAAATCTGTCATTTATTCATAATTTTTTATACAATCTATTATTAGAATAAAAAATTATGTATATCCGGTTGACAAATGAGAATTTAACTGTGGCGACTTAACCGTAAACATTTCCAATCACTGGAATCCTAGGAAGGGACTTTCTCTGTTCTGAAAAATGAAACGCCAGGGTGAGGTTCCACGAATTTTTTCCCTTACTTCTACAAAAACCACACAAAACTCAACACCATGCCCAATTCTATCTCTATCTCATACTTTTTCTTTTCTCCTTCTTTTTTTTTTACTCTTCGAGTCTGGAGATATTGGATTTGGCCGTCAGCATGTACTATCTCTCGAGGAAGAGAATCTTCTCTTTCTCTTCCTCTTCGCATTCCTATGAACCAGGCATAAAGGAGAGAAGAGAGAAATAAGAAGAATGGAGTAGAGATGAGAATTATACGAGTGATGCTGTGTGTGTGTGTTTCTTGATTTTGGAATTTGCTAAATTAATAAAAAAAACGAAGGAATTTGCTAAATTTTCTCTAATCTCAAATGGACCATATTTTCAGGAAAACGCGAGAAAAAATAGATAGATAGATTTGTTTATTAACGACTGTAGGCATTTACCCATGTTCACGAAATAATACATATAGCATTATAGTAATAGTTTAATAATTGTGTGATTTACAGCTTCTAAAGACTTTATAAATATGAAAAAATATTTTAACAAGTTAACATGAAATATTTCAGTGATGACTTTCAAATAGACAAAGAATTCATTCTGAAATAGATTGTTTCTGAAAATTTGGAATTAAATTTATGAACTTCGTGAACTATGTAGCTGACTTTGAATATTAATTTCACTTGTTCAATTTTTAATATTAATATCGCCTTTCCAGTTTTTCAATTGTAATTTCACCAAATTTTTCTTTGATTGAATGTCGATTGATCAATGTCCTTTTATAATATTCTATATTCTATAGTGTTTTTGCTTGTTGGATAAAGATAATTTAACTGATGTTATAATTGAGAGAGGAAGAGAGATAGATAAATTTATTCAGTCTTAAACTTATGAGTTGATCATACCGAAGTAAGGTAACATGACCAATAGATGAACGGTTGAGGAAATATTAGACTCTATTAATTCATATAAAATAGGCAAATCACGTTGAAAATTTGCAGTAAAGAATGATGTACAGAAAAATATACAGTGAATCGACTAAAAATCAATTAAACTTGCATAATGTAGAAATAATTAAAGAAATCAAGGAAAAACTGTAAAATAACTTAAACCTCCAATAGATGAACAGTTGCATATTTGCAGTATGATTTTTAATTTCCATCAATCGATATGTAATAAATAGTTTATAAATTTATATGAATGTAATAATTAGGAATTGACTCAAAACGTACAAGAATCATTCATTTATTTATGAAAATTCTCGATAATAGAAACCGTTCATCTTTTGGTCAGTGTCCATCTATTGGTTGTGTGAGCCTAATACAAGAAAGATTGTGTGAAGATGTTACATATTAAACTTATATAGTTTTTACATGATAAAAATTAAATTTTCAAATTCTGATTTGAAAGAAGATAAAAAAGAGAAAAAAAAACAAAATGATTAATTTTTGCAGAAAGAAGAATTTTTACAAAAAGAGAGAGAGGCTGTGTAAAGTGAACGAAAGAGAAATAAAGAGTGGGCGTGAGTGTAGATTCGGTTTGCAGAGATTTTTCTCTTTTTTTTTCAAAAAAATTGCTACTTTTTCTTTTTTTCATTCCTTTCGAGATATATAACACGGTATACTTACTCAAGCTACCATTTGAGTTTTCTCATGGTGAACTCTTTAATTCTATAGTGAGGGCCCTGGGGCTATCTCCTCCTAAAAATGGCCTTTATACCAAGTATATGTATGTAGAGAAATAAACGGCAACATTGGAGGAGAAATCCAACTGGCTCTCTTGCAGCTGGAGATTGTCCCCTCCCTCTCTGCTTCTTCTCATTTCTCTAAGAAACCTCTCCTGGAGGCATCAACAACTGCAACAACTGGAGTTCGCCGGGAGCCGTCGAGCGGAGCAGTCGTTCGACTGTTCCGTCTAAAAGGTATCTATCGAAACACCTGGACATACCTCGTTCTACATCTATACTATTTCTCTCTTTTCTATATTTCTTTTCTCTAATTAAAAATAATTTTTTCATTTTCTAAGACGGCTCCGATAATTAATAGTAGTTCTAAATACTACCGGTGAACTCCCAAGTGAATTGTGTAAATCGAGCACCGGATTTTGTGAAAAATAAAAGAGAAAACATTAAGAACTAGAAGTCTGACAATTTGACGAGATTCCGTATTAGAATTTGCAAAGAATTAATCTCTTCCAGCCGGATATTAAGTTTTTTGTGATTCTTAAAAAAGAAATTGAGTTGAATTGGAAAAAAAAAAAAAAAAAAAAAATCTAGAATTCACATGGTTTCTACAGGGTTTTGTGTTTTTGCAACTTGATAGATATCTTTAAGGCTGAGGTCATCGGTTGAGTTCTGAAAAACAAATTCTTGAGAACAATAGGGATTAAGATTGGTAAACAGACAAGAAGGTCAGAAACAAAACACTAAACTGAAAATCGATAAGTTTTCTCTGGGAAATTACAAAGATTCACGAATAAATATATAAAAGCAAGAGAAAAGAAATAGAGACAGTAAAATTTGTGAAACGAAGAGGAATACAGATGAAGAAAGAAGAAGGAAGAGAGACCGGGAACTAGTATCCAAAAAAAAGAATACAGATGGTACGCCCTCTAACGGGTATAACCAAGAAAATAAGAATTCAAGATATTTGGAGAAGAATTGGTACTTGCCCCTCTCATAGGGGATATAACCATAAGGAATAGAAGAAGAAGAACTGCAACAACTATACATTGAAACGATTCACGTTGACCTGTTGATACCAGAAAGCTGTGCAGAGCCTTTCTTTGTCCCCCTATTTCACCTCCTTCAAAAAAATTCAAATGAATTAAACGTTTAAAAAATAAAATAATTGTTGACTTGATCTTTTTTCATCTGTGCTATGCTTATACACAGGACTTAAGCCCCTTTGACTCTAATGCAACAAAAATTTAGTCAAAATTTCGGAGTAGAAAAGATTAAAACTAAATTTTTACCTTCAAAAATATGAGGATATTACTGTGATGACAAGATTTTATTTCCTCTCGAATTCTCCTGAATCCCAAGAAAATTTTACCACTCCAGGTATATGGGGCTATTTGAATTTTTCCTTCCATAGAACGACAGATGTCCGGCTCTCGAGGTATCCCCCCCTTCTATTCTTTTCGTTTTCAAAAGAATACGTTTAATTCTGAAGTGCAAACGTTTTTCTTTCCCTCTTATTTATTTTTTTTTGTGGAAAAGTCCCAGTAGGACAGAATTTCACTTCCAATAATCTGAAATACAAAACAAATATATATATATATTTAAATCAATGCAAAGGCACATTTAAATAAAACATATTCTCAAATCTTATATGATTGAATAATCAAATCAAAAGATTTATTTGATGATAATAAATTTTCCTGGGTCCAAAATTTTTTAAATATATATATGAGCAAAGGAAGTTTGCCGGAGTTTAATTTGAGAAATTATCAGAAAAAATTACAGAAAAATTTTATAAAAATTTCATGAAAATTTCAAAAAAATTCCCAAAAAATTCGGAAAAATCTCAAATATAGTAGAATAAAACTGATTTTTGAAATATATATATATATATATATTTCAAAAATATATATATATATATATGAGCAATAGATAGCTCTACTTTTATAATATGAAGGAAAAAGAGAGGAAACAATGAATAAAAGGAAAATCCGTGAAAATATATATAGGTATATAAAAAATTGTTGGTATGTGCACGGACACAAGAGATTTTATCCACCGACAAGCTTATAAATGGGGGCTTGGCCTTCTGGCATTGCGACATACACTCTCTCTCTGTCTCTTGTGTGTGCACCAAACGCTTGTATGCCTGTATCTGTTTCTATATAGTTATATATATATATATATACCTATATACTCAATGCAAAATGAACGAACGCACGAACTCGGTTTCGCGGAAACTTGCCTTCGAGCTACTCGACAAATACTACGAAAACTATACACTTGAAGCACACGTGCCGCAGACAACTGCTACGTAGTTTCGAGTGATTTCACAAAAAAAAAAAAAAAAAAAAAAAAAAAATTTACAAGTCATATACATTTCCCAAATTGCTCTGATAATAACTGTTCCTAATCAAACTTGATATGCTACGATGATTTACACAAGTCATTGTGATAATTAAATTAATCAATGATAAATCACTGAATTTCGTGTAAATTTAATGAATTTTTCATCACTTCTATTTATTATCGGTAAAAAAAAAATATTTGATCACGCGGTTTTTCTGGAATTACATTCGTTTACACGAGTTCTATTTACGTGAGGAGTTTAGCGATAACAATTGACTTCAAAGTTTATCCTCGTGATTCTCTTACCTTGACTTCTGCATCTCTGATATTTTTCGTTAATTTCGTATGATTTATGGTAAGGGGAAGGTGGGGGCAATACGGACATAAGGGGTAAAATGGACTAATTTGAGTTTTTATGCATATATTATGAAAAAATGTTTAAATGAATGGAAATATTGGAGATAGATTTTTTTTGATGATTCCATTGAGAAGCTGAGGAAATTCTAGTCGAGAAACATGTGCCAGAATTAATTTTTTTCAATTTTTTCGAAAATTCGATTTTTTCTGGGATTTTTGAGGGTAAAAGCCCTTGGATTTTTTAGAAAATTCAGTTTTTTGAGAATATCTCTGGTTCTATTGGTCCTAGCGACCTGGGACCGATTTTAAATGAAAGATGAGATCATTTCCCATCGATTCATGAGGTTTTGGATCCGAAAATATCGATTTTTCATATAGTTATAGGATAAAAACCGATGATCATAGTTTTTCACAAAAGTTCCCATAACTATCTGAAAAATCGATATTTTTGATTTCAAAATCCCATAAATCGATGGGAAATGATCTCACCTTTCATTTAAAATCGGTCCCAGATCGCTACGTCCAATAGAACCAGAGATATTCCCGAAAAACTGAATTTTCTCCAAAATTGAAGGGCTTTTACCCTCAAAAATCCCAGAAAAAATCGAATTCGCAAAAAATTGAAAAAAATTAATTTTGGCACATGTTTCTCGACTAAAATTTCCTCAGCTTTCCGATGGAATCATCAAAAAAATTCTATCTCCAACTGTTTCATCACAATGTCCATTTTGCCCCACCTTCACCTATAAAGTAACTTCTGATTATAAAGAACCTATTATCGTTGATATTCACACATATACGTTACAATTGATATTGTCACTTTAGAAACAAAGTGGCTTAAGTGCTATGTATAGGCCAAGGACTTACGCCACTTTGTTTCTAAGATGAACGATATAAAAGCTGAATGACGAAGGATTATAGCTAATCTTTATATGTACTAATTGAACTACGTTTGTTGTATAACATCAGAGAATCAAGATTGAATAAAAATTCTGAGAAAATCGTAATTTCTCAATCTATCAAAAATAATGATAATAGTAATGATAAATAATACGTAGAAATCTATCCTCGGGTAGTTTCAACGTAGTCACTTTTTTATTCCAGAGTCAAGAGAAAAATGAGGACTATGATTACCATTCAATTCTAAGAATCATACGAACGTCAAGTGATGTTACGTTTACATCGTATTAAGAATGAAACTCTACACACACACACACACATACTTTTTAAAGAGAAACTTGAAAGATAATTGTCATTTACTCTACGAGATACATAAAAGATTATTTTCAATACAAGAAGAATCACACCTCATCAATGGATCATTCTTAGAATTCTCGTCGAGTTTGAACTGTAGATAGGAGAGAGTGGCGTAAAATAGGAATTCTGATGAAACGGCTTGAGATAGATGTTTTTTCGACGATTTCATTGAAAAGCTGAGGAAATTTGAGGCGAAAAACATGTGTCAGAATTGATTTTTTCGAATTTTTGGAAAATTCGAGTATTTTTAAGAAGGGAAAGAGGGTAAAAGCCTTTAATTTTCGTTTTTTTCACTTTTTTAACGATATCTCTGGTTCTATTTGTCTAAGTGACTTGGGAGTAATCTTAAATAAAAGATGAGATCATTTGCCATCAATTTCCATAATAAATCAATTTTTTTTCCAATTTTTTTCAGGTACTTTTGCAACATTTTTGAAAAATCAGTTTTTGCTGTATAAAAACTTGAAAAATCGATAATTCTCCTGTAAAAAATATAGAAATTCATGGCAAATGACCTCACCTTTCATTTGAGATCAACCACAAGTCGTTACGACCAATCAAATCAAAGATATCGCCAAAAAAGTGAAATTTTTCACTTTTGTAACGAGGTAGACCTTAATTTTCGACTGAAAAAGTCGAATTTCCAAAAAATGCTTAAAAATGACTGTTCACTTATCTTTTCCTATGAAAATTTCCTCAGCTTTCCCATGAGATAGTCAGAAAAAACGTATCTCGAATATTCCCACAGATTTCGAAGGATTTCCGTAGTATAAAACATTGAAAAAAAAATGAAATGACTCCATTTCAGCCCATCTCTCTTGTCTCATTTATCTTTGTCCCTTTTCCCTCTATTCTCCATTAATAATTATCAAAACTATGTTTCAGGGGGCTAGTTTTGTTATGCAGAGAGGCTATAAAGGATTAATACGACGGAATGCTGACAGCAATGTGTCCAAATTGCCGACACCGTTTTCCGGTGCCTGGCTGCTGTAATCCAGATCCATCATCTAGTGAGAGGACATCAATGCCACCGAGAGATTGCAACAGTGGTTACTACGGTGGTTTCTTGTTACCCCGTGGTTATAATACCAATGGTGGTGGATGTTTCATCAATGCTCCGACAATAATTCACTCTCCAATGGTCATACAGTCTAATTGTGAGAGTGGTACATGCAATAGAATTGAAAAATCCTCCAATAATCCATTGAATGACGATGATGACGATGATGATAAGCTTTGGGGTGATCAAGTGAAGACAAAGCATAAATCAAATTTTGAAATAAATACAACTTGTGATTTAACTGGAAGTACTGTGACAATAACAACACCCAGCACACAATGCAGTGGAGGCGGATGTTTAGTGCAGAATACTGATTCACATATTATTTTACAAGCTCCAACGATAGTAGTGAGGCAAAAATTAACAGCAGGTGGTGGCTGTTTGATACAGAAAAAATTATCTACTGATGATTGTACATCAAACAATGGAATAATTATAGGAATTGATAATAGTCATATAGGAAGTGAGATATTATCAAATTCTAGTTATAACGATGATAATTCATCCATAGGAATAAATAAAATGGATGAAATACGTATTAATTCACCACCAAGTGGCTGCCAAGAGCTTCCGGGAACAAGACGCAGTCCATCTCCATCAATTTGTCTGCATCAACAAGCAATAAAGTGTACAAATACACATGTACAAGCACCAGTAGGAATTAATGAAAATTGTGGAGTACAGATACAAGTTAATGCAATGCTACAATTACCATCAAATCCAGGTGGTCATTGTACTGTTAACATCACAGCAACAACTACCAACTCAAGAAATACAGAGAGTAAAGCTAATTCAATTGGTACACCAACTTCTGTTCGTGTTGTGAGAAATAATTTTAATGGTGGTGGTTTAGTAAATGTTGATCATAATAATTCAATTATATCTTGTGATGAGAATGATAGAGAAGAGGAGGATGCACCAACGACACCATTGTCCTGGTTGACACCGTGTCCATGGGCATTTGATAATTATCTTGCTGAAAAAGATTTGATAAAGTTGCAGGAGGTCAAGAGACTTTTACATATGAGTGGCTGGTATCATGAGGGATTAAGTTGGCAACAGAGTGAAAATATATTGAAAAATTCACCAATTGGTAGATGGCTATTGAGAGACAGCTCAGACAGCAGGTATGCATTTGCTGTCTCTGTACAAACTACTAGGGGTCCAACTTCTGTTAGAATACTTTATTCACATGGAAAATTTAGATTAGATGCTGAACCAACATTGGCTCATACAATGCCTACATTTGATTGTCCTATTAAAATGCTTGAATATTATGTAGAGTATTCGAAGAAAATTCAAGAGAATCAGAGACACGTTTGGGTTGATTACAGTGGTCTTTTATTTAGTTATATTTATTTGACACAACCACTTGTCAAGGAAGCCAGATCACTATCACACTTGGCCAGGCTTGCCCTTGATAAGAGTCAATGTAATTTTGATAATCTTCCAGCTCCTATTAAAAATTACATCAACGAGTATCCATATTCTTTTTAATTGAAAATCATGCAATAGACATCATGAATAACGCTAATATCTTCCACACTGATTCTCTTTTTCTTTACTTTCTAAAACTCTTCATTACAAATTTTGCACTATTATTTTTTATTATTTCTATGTTTTATGTGCACAATTACACATAGTATGAAAATACACAAGGCGCAGGGTCGCAAATAGAGGGGATCGAAAGGGGTAAAATGGAGCCCATTAGACGGAATTATTTAATTTAATTTAAAAAAATCATTTGAAAAAATGCTCCATTATGTCTACATTTGTTAGCTAATATTTGTTTAAATTATCCTGTGAAGCTGTCTGCCCTGTAAATTCAATCACTCAATTGTATTAGCGAAAAATTAATTTTTCAATTATTTCTGTATATACAAAAATTGTATTTGTCTTTAAATTTTTAAATTTCCTGATGAATGAACCAAAGAGAATAGAACAACAAATGACAACTATAATTTTAGTTGTGAAAAAAATTAGCCTCGATTTCTCCAAATTAGTATTACAAAAAAATATACGAAATCGAAAAAAAAAAATTCTCTCATTCATCCAGCTTAAATCATCTAAAATAAGAAAAAAAAAAAATAATCACTATAATTAGTCGATCGATGAAGCATAATACTTGAATTTTTAGAGGATCAGACGGATGATGAGAGCCAAATTAATTTAATACGTAATTAGGACTTATCGGTGTTTTAATCGAATAGTCCAGCATGAAGAAAATTTTTAATTATTCTTTCAATTAATCTCAGTGTGAGATGACAGGGTACCTTATACATACCCTACGGAACTGATGTTCAAATGGACAAAAAGAAAATTAAATTAAACAATATATATGTATTTCGCAGTCATTGTTCTCCGAATTCGTCAGTTATTCAAACTCATCACGTCTTAGCCATCTATGAATTTGAATAAGATAATAATAATAATTCTAGTAATAGTAATAATGATTAAAAAAAATGAATAATAAGTAGTGGATAGCTTGCACGAGTATGATTTCGGGCCTCATGGCATTTTTAGTGCTTGAAATTTTTATCATATCTTAGAATAAATGAACGAAGTCGAGCAAGGACATAGTCAAATGAGTGTTGTTTGAACAAATAAAAATGGAAAAATTAGTGTTGTAACATGGAATTATACTGTCAAGATTGTATGCTTTTATACTGCAGATATGAGAAAATTATCAGATTGATACAAGATGATTCTCAGAAAGGTCTTTTGATTCATAAAAGTATATAATTCGTGTTTCTTCTTGCAAATGAATGACTGTATTAGTGTGTAAAATAGAATTTACTCTTTTATTTATGAGTAATGAGTTACTTGACTTGCTAGTTTTGAAAATGTATCTCTATATTAGAGAAACGTTTATTAGTCTTAAAATTTTGTATTGCATCGAGTTAATAAATATCAATGAAACTGTGTAATTATTATATGTGAAAGAAAAAGAAGAAAAAAATGGGTGCCTCTCGAGATTATAGAAAATTCTCGAAAAACTGGATGCCTTGAACTGAAACTCAGCGAGACCCATGTACTGCCATTTAGATTTTACATTAAAAAAAAAATAGTTTCGTTAATATCGATATTCTGAAAAAAAAAATTTGGTAAAATAAAAAAAATCAAACAGAATTTAAATGAAAAAGACTAATTCGAATGAATTATCATTTTAAATATTTGAGATTATATTCTCATTTTACTTTGAATGATGTAATTTTTATTTCAAACAGCAATATGATGAAGAAACTATGTATTTTATATATTAGAAAATAGAAAATGTATAGGAATCAAATAAGTTAAATTATTAAAAGAATAAATTATTTATTACAAGAAAATTAATTGTGTCAAGGACAATTCATTTACGAGTAAGTTTTGAAATCATCATGTTGAGATGTTTTCTTTGTCCAATGTTTTATAGGGTAATAATGATGTTGAATTGATGGATCCAAGGTATTTGGTAAATGCCATATAGAGTTGAGCAGTTCGTTGTGCCTCATTCGCCTTTAAATCACTTAATTCTCGATTTTTACATGCAATAATTTCATTTAATTTTTCTTTCTCTCTGTCCCTCTCTTTTATATCGTCCAAATGCAATTTTTGTATATCTCTCATCTGACTATTGAGAGTATCAATTTGCTGAGAGTACTTTTGCATCTGAATATCTCGCTCTTTCAATCGAGATCTCTCAGCACATAATTCTCCCTTCAATTTCGCATTTTTTTCCTTTTCTTGTTCGAACTCTGTCTTCAATATATTATAAAGTCTCTGCGGTTCAGCTAATTCTGTTTCCAGAGAGGCTACCTGTCGTTTCAAACTACCAACTTTTCTCTGAGATTGATTAAAATTCTCCTCCATCAATGATTTTTCTTCTTGGGCTTTATGAAAAACCTCTTTCAATTTCACATATTTAACATTAATATTTTCCATTTCATTTAATTTCCTCATAGCCTCAGAATATTCTTCTGTTGTTCCATAAAGTTGTTTTTGGCTCTCTTCAAATTGTCTCTGACAATGTTTAAGGGCCTGTGCAGTTTCTTTCAAGACTCTATTTAAAACATTCAGTTCAATTCTATTATTTTTCTCTCTTTTCTTCCATTCTCTCCTCAATCCTACCAATTCCCTTCTATATCTCATTATTATCTCTTCATAATGTTTCGATTTACTCGTTAATTTCTCATTGAGTATTGTAATCTCCACTGATTTTTCGTGAATATCACTCTCGCATTGTTGCAACTTTGATTTCCATTCATTACTTTGAATCTCAAGAGTTGAATGCTTAATTTCCAAGTCTTTCTTCGTTTTTTCAAAGTTCTCTTCTCCAATTTTTTGAGCCTCTTTAATATCCTCAATTTCTCTAGACTTGTCAGCAATTATTTTCTCATAATCTCCTCTCAATTTAGTTATTTCGACTTCTAATTGATTGACCAGTGTCTTTGTTGCCTCAAGTTCAGCTTCTTTCGAAGAATTATCTCGCATCAAAGTGTCTATAACTAGTGTTCTGTCCTGAAGGATCTTATTTAACTCTGTGATTCTACTGGAGGCTTCAAAATCCTTGGAATTTAAGACTTCATCCAGCAAATGATTGTTTCGATGAGATTTCTTTGATTCAAATGATATCGAATTATTGGCAATAGTATTTACAGGCAATAGTGGATAATTACAGTCAAATTCTGAAATATTCGGATATTTATCAAGATTTTTACAAGTTGAAAGTTCTAATTTATTGTTTGTACGTTGGATTCCCTTATCATCTGTTTTATCTTCTCTATTTGTTCTATTGCTGGTTGACGAATGACTATCATTCAGATTTTCATGTGAAACAATTGATTTTGAAGTATATGGCAATCCAATAACTTTACTATTTTGATTTCTGTATATCAAATTATCAATTAATCCAATAATTTCATCAGAAATACTATTTCCTCGAAGATTCAGTTTAATTATACTATTATTATCTCTCATTGCATCAAGAATTTGTCGACCTCCCTGAAGTCCAAGAGCATTTCGTGATAAATTTAGAATTTTAATTGATTTATTGCGTTTGATAACTTTAGAAAGTGCTTCAGCGCATTGAAATGAAATTTGATTATACTTCAAATCTACCTCTTCTATGCTATTATTAATAGCCAAACCCTCGCAGAATCTCTCAAAAAAAACTGTATCACATCCCAAACAGTTCCATTCAACATTTAAACATTTCAGTGTGTTATTGTACTGAAAAATCCTTCCCAACTGAGATACAGTCAATCCACTGATATTATTTCCCTTCAAATTCAAGGAATTCACACTGGAACCTCCACAGAGTGCATCAAAAATTTTGCGCAGACCTTTGGAAATGAGAATACAGTCACTCAAGTCAACTGATTTAATTGTTGTTGATGATACCAAGACTCTGCTGATTATATCGCATATTGGAGGGATGATTGATTGGCAGGATAGTTCAAGAACACCAGTATGACTGTAAATAAACGAGAATTTTTTCATTGAGAAACTCCGAGACTTTGAATTATCTCTAATGAAGCTTCAGTGTTTTCATCTTATAAACAAACGGGCGTAAGTGCAAAAGGTGAAGTAAAATGGACATTGTAATGGAACAGTGGAAGATAGATTTTTTTCAATGATTCCATGGAAAAGCTGAGGAAATTTTAGTCGAAAAACATGTGCCAGAATTAATGTTTTTCAATTTTTTGAGAATTCGATTTTTTCTGGCATTTTTGAGGGGTAAAGTCTTTCGATTTTTGAGCAGATTCAGTTTTTTGGGAATATCTCTGGTTCTATTGGTCGTAGCGACCTGGGACCGATTTTAAATGAAAGGTGAGATTATTTCCCATCGATTTATGGGGTTTTGAATTTAAAAATATCGATTTTTCAGATAGTTATGGGAATTTTTGTGAAAAATTATGATCATCGGTTTTTGTCCTATAAATGTGTAAAAAATCAATATTTTCGAATCCAAAACCCCATAAATCGATGGGAAATGATCTCATCTTTCATTTAAAATCGGCCCCAGGCCGCTACGATCAATAGAACCAGAGATATCCCCAAAAAACTAAATTTGCTCCAAAGTCGAAAGACTTTTACCCCTCAAAAATCCCAGAAAAAATCAAATTCTCAAAAAATTGAAAAACATTAACTCTAGCACATGTTTTTCGACTAAAATTTCCTCAGCTTTTCGATGGAATCATTGAAAAAAATCCATCTCCAATATTTCCATTCATTTAACGATTTTTTCATAACATATGCATAAAAACTCAAATGTGTCCATTTTACCCATTACGTCCGTATTGTCCCACCTTCCCCTAGCTCTTGCGCCTCTTTGTTTCTAAGGCAACGACGTAAAAATAAATTGAATTCTTTACCTTGATTTTTTAATTGCCTCTAGTATATCTGGAAGTATAACAACTTGACGCTGCTCGCATAATTGTTTGAATAGCTCATAGTCACTGAGCATCTTTGTTATATTTTATTTGAAAGTCTTATTTTCTCCTGATAGCAGCTGTTGACTCACCATTATAATGCAAATAATAACAATAATGAGGGTTAAAAAGCCAGGAAGGGGTAGCTTGATGTTTCCTGTAATTTTACGGGTTGAGGCCACAAGCGCCAGTGCTCAGTTGTTAGACAGGTGGGACTGATCACATTTTGAAAATCCCTAGTATATAGGAAGACTGCAATTTCCTATAGTAATGCTAGTGAAATACAAAATGGACGAATCACCGCTCTTATTCATAATTATAAAAATCATTCAGGGAAGTCATCATGTAATGAAAAAATACTTTTTTGGATGTCCTCGCATGTTGAAAATAATTCTTACTTATAGCTTCTTTCAAATTATTGTTAAGTTGGCGTGGTAACAAATGTAATCTTATTGGTAATGAATATGGTTTGAGAAAATTTATGATGTGAAAAATATAGTGTTGTTGATTCCTAGTGCGCTGGATTTTCAATTGAGCATTGCGTTAGTTTTACAATATAAGAAACGTTTATTTATTAGATATTAAGAATAATAAAGACATAAACGAATACAATCGGTCTATGAAACTAACGTATGATTTCTTAAATACTTTTTTCGGAAGTTGTGGAGTTCTATATAATATGCATTATGGAGAAAGCTATCATTGCAAACCTCTGCGAGCAAGTATTAATAGTTGTCAATAAATATAGTAAATTTAAATGGATGAATTGAATACTTGAATATTTGATCACATACAACTATTCGGAATTAGTTGATTTCAAAACGACTTAAATTGCTTGAATGTTCAATTGCAAAATCCCAGCAGCACACTACATTTTTAACGAAAAATTCAATTTTTAGAAATGTGTGGGAAGGCTGAATAAATAAGATGAGTTAAATGATTTTCAAACTTAAAGTGTATTTAGAATATGTAATTAGTGTAAGCTTCGATACATGAAATATGCTCAATAGTCTTCATTGGCGATAAATAAGGGACTGATATTATTGTCACTTTTTGATATCCAAGTTAGAGTCAGAAAAATGTTCTTTTCAGAGAAAATCGAAATAAGACGAACTGTGCATTTCTACAACATAACGTTACCGACCGACTCCCTCACGGGGTTTCGGGATAAGGAGTAGAATATAGAAAAAACTGTCTTATCGACTGAAACATACGCTCTGCTCATCTGTTAGAGGGCACTAGTATATACTTTTGCTGTTGGCTGTATAAACCCCGTGACGCCTTTTCGATAGATATCTTGGAGCTTCTGGTGGAAAATTTTCATTTTTTTTATGTTTTTTTTAGACAAAGGGCAATTGAAAAAATTCTGAAAAAATTTGAGAGAAATTAGAGAGTGATGAAGAATTTTCCTGAATTTTTTCAGATTTTTCAAAAAAACTGCCGCTTTTTTAAAAATAAAAATAAAAATTTTTTTTTGGCAAAAACTGATTTTCACAAAAATCCCCATAACTATTTGAAAAATTAACATTTTTGACTTACAAACCCCCTAAATCGATGGCAAATGAGCTCAGCTTTCACTTGGTTTCAGCCCCAGCTCGGTACGACAAACATTTCCTGAGATATTGCGAAAAAAGTGATTTTTTCAAAAAAAGTAAAGACTTTTACCCCCAAAAAAAACAAATTTTCAACAAAAAATAAAAAAAATCATCTGACACATGTTTTCCAGCTAAAATTTTCTCAGCTTTTCAATGGAATCATCAAAAATAATGTCACTCCCATTTTCCCCCACTTTCCCCTAAAAAGTGAAATTTGCTGATTTCTCACCGTACTTAATAAGGGTAAATTGACATCGAAACATCCACCAGCTGAAAAATGCAATTTCCTGTTAATCATGTGCAGTGAAGTTTCCACAATCTTTAAATAATCAATTTTCCAATGAGTTAACAAAGGAGAAAAAAAATTGAAATACTCCAATTACCTTTTTTTTTCTTCAAATAAATTTGATTCAATGAATTGCCAAGTCTCGATGCCGTGTATATAGCCAACGTTTTGCCGATAGCATTATGTAACCCATTGCATGAGCCTGGAAAAAGATTGGATAATCAGGATCACAAAATTTGAATGAGTAATTAATTATATTTATTACTCAATAAAGTAAAATGGAAGTGAAAAATCGATGAAATTCCATTGAAACTTGAGATTGGAAAATTTTAAAGGAATTACGAGTGATTGATCAGTCTTTCCACATGATGAAAGCAGATTTCAATGGAATAAAGCTTGAATTCATGTGAAATAGAGATTGAAAATGCTAAGAAATGAATTTGAGATGAAAATGAGATAAAATTGACAAATTTTCGTATTTTAAATAACGAAAATTGGGTGAAATCGATGGAAATATTAGAGATGGATTTTTTCTGATGATTCCATTGAAAACCTGAGAAAATTTAACATGAAAAGTATATGTCACAAGTTATTTTTTTCAATTTTTCCAAAAATTTCATTTTTTCAGTGAAAATTTTTCGTTTTTTTTCCAAAAAAATTCAGTTTTTTGAGGATATCTCGAGTTCTATTAATCGTAGCAGCCTGTGGTTGGTCTCAAATGAAAGATGAGATCATTTCCCATCGATTTGAGTGGTTTGCCCCTTTTTTAAAAAAAAATTTCAAGTATTTATTCAATATTACCGTCAATGGCCCAATTAATGCCATCGGCCCGATTAATGCCACTTTTTATACATTTTCGTGATTATTGAACTTATTCGAATTCTCAACTCTAAGTAATGAATAACAGTGGCTAGAAAAAAATTCTGAGGACACCGGACAATCAAAATATCCGATATTTCTCTACTAGATATATTTCTAAAATTAATCCGTTAAATGCGACCAACGTACTCAACAAGATAAAGCCCTAAAGCTCTTCATGTGGTGTTAGAGTGCCTCATCAGTTCAATGTGTGATATTGAGAAAATTTAAGTATTTAATAAATCGAAAATTGTATTGATTGTTAACAAAATCATTGGACTTTCATATAAATTGACGAATAATTTAAAAATAACGACCAGTGATGGAAATTAATTGATGGTAATTATTGGGACCCTCTATGGCAGAAATCGGGCCATGGTGGCATGAATCGGGCCATGGGCAAAATATTTTCAAAAATATAAATTAAATAATTTTTATCATTAATTCAGGCTAATAATTAATGCAAATGATAGTCCAGATCCTAAATTGTTTCGAGGAAAAATCAAATTTGAATTTATAATAAGACATAATTTTTCTATGAAAGATATGTGGCAGAATAGGTCTCTTGGTGGCATTAATTGGGTCATTGACGGTATAGGTAAAAAACTGATTTTTACAAAAATGCCTGAAAAAAATTGGAAAATTGATTTAAAAAAAAGTCTGAACCACTCAAATCGATGGGAAATCATCTCACCTTTTTCATTAATTCTCATCAACCGATGTTGACGCATAGTGACAGGAAAAATGGAGTAAAATCAATTGAGCATTCAATATAGTTATCCATGTTAATAAACATAAAATAATGCACCATTGAAAATTATTAGCCAATATCCAACTAATAACAAAATAAAGGACAGAAACACTGTGAAAACTTAAATTTCCAAGCCAAGCCATCAATGACCAACTGTAAATGGATTCAAGTGTTTCACCAGTAATCATCAGTTCATCATGTAAACGTTCAATTGTTTTAGTATCAATAATTGGTACAACATTTTTCCATCTTGCTTCAACTGTCAAACTGTCTTTAGCAATTTCATTGAGTTGTCTGAATCTTTGTCCAAATAGCAGAACAATACCAGCAAATTTTGATACTGATACAGCTGTACCAATGTATATTATCATGTATGATACATTTATAATCCATGGCTTCATAAATGCATACATTCCCAAACGATTCAACATTGTCCAGATGATGAAATTGAAGATCAGCACTGACCATACGTAAATTTTTGTGGTTTTCTCATTTCTAGCATAACTCATTTCACGCTCTTTCTCATCATAATCTTGAAATGTACTCCATAGTTTTGTCACTTTTTTACGTGAGTAAATGGTGATGAAAATGTCCATAATTATCACACAATAGTTCATAATTGTCTGAAAAAAAAGGATTATTCTTTCATATTTGTTTGTTTTTTTATGAATTCATTTTTGAATAGGGCAAAATGTGCCTCTAAAGGCATTGCCAAAGAAGAGTTCGTGGCGCCATCTATGAATATTGCAGTGAGCTATTTACAGTAACCAGCTGTACCGATTGGTGATGAGTTATCAATTGGCCAACGTTGAGCTACTGACGTTTTTACCGGCAAATAAAATTGTGCGATAATCTGCAGTGTTGAGTAAATGCATAGTTGTTCAATTTTCAATTCGCGCATTGTTCATACTTGTCGTCATCTTTCTATACAATCTTCCACACTATTACAGTGAGAGCTTCATGCAAATAATAATTAGGACATTTTTCGACATTTTATTCCACGATCAATTATGAATGACATTTTTATGCATTCACAACCGGAACCCAATATCTTTTCATCTCAATGCTAGTCAGTTACAATTAAATTGGTGTTTCTATAAATGGTTCCTCGTGTATGCATGCGCACCAATAAGATAATTAATAAAATTCGATTAACAGTGAAACCCATTTAATACATATCAAGTACAATACAAAGTGAGTGTTTCATGACATGAACAATTTCATGTACTCTGTTAAAACAAAGTGTTATGGATGTAGATTCAGTTTAGGAAGTATTCACAGTTTTCGGTTCCTCTCATATTAATCCTATAGGTTTTGCATTATCAACTTCTATTTGTATTCATCAATTGAGCAAAAACATCAATATATTATCGATAGATCTTTGCAACATGTGCTTCAAGCAGATCGGGTTTTTTTGAAATATGCATTCCTTAGAAATATTTTTTCGTGCCCTTGAGTGTTCCAATTAATTTTTTCTAAAAAGTATGTATTTCTCTTAATGTTTCATGATTGTATATTATATGACTCTGCACAGTAATTATTATCATGAATTTTGTAGTCTTACAAATTTACGCCTCAGTTTAAAAAAATTGTTTCCCAACATTCACTCAGAAATTAGTCGTAGTAAATTGAACTGCACTCTGACAAACAGAGATTATATGATATAGTATGTACAACTTGGAGAGCTTTCTAGGAACTTTCATTTCAGCAGGATGCATCATTGGTTACTTGAATTCTGGCGTCTGTGGCCTCAACCCATTTTACGGCCATCAGGGTGCGTGGAGAGTATTTTTTTTTTGAATCATCGCGTGGTTGCGCGCCACACTAATTCGTTCCAAAATCGCGCTCAAAGATGGCGCCACTTGTTTAATTCGTGAAAATGGTGGACTAGATTCTTCCGGTTGGCCGGCAGTATCCGGGTGCGGCGGCTATACCTATAGGCGTGATTATTGTCCTGTGTTTCAATGTCCACGAGGACGTAATAATACAGATTATTGTAGTTTAAAAAAAATAAATAAATCATGTCTGAAGAGAAGACAGAGGAAGTTGCTCCTCAAGAAGAGGAAAAAGTGCATTTTCAAGCTCCAGCAATTCAAAACAATCTTGATGGCTGGGGTCCTTGTGAATTACCGGATCAATTCAAAGATATACCGTACCAGCCGTTCTCGAAGGGTGATAGGCTAGGCAAAGTAAAATTTTGACACTTTATAGAGAAATTAAAATTTTTTCATTTACTTTTCTTTCTTTATTTAATTAAAATTTAATATTTTTCGCAGATTTCTGATTGGACTGGGGCTGCTTTTCAAGATAAAAAATTCACGAGTAAGTAAATAATTGATGAATGACTGAAAGTATATAGGGGAAACTGGGGCAAAATGGACCTCTAGGGAAAATGATCCAGAAATTTTTTTTTTTGAGTGAAGGACTCTTCAGAAAATTCTGGAAAAATCACACAACAATTTAGACATGTTGGAAGATCTTCTGATATTTTTTTCAGATTTTTCTGCCAACTCCTTCAATCCCAAAAAAATCCTGAAATCATTTTGCAATAATGGTCCATTTCGCCTCGATCTTCCCCAGTTAATCTTTTTTTGTTATAAATTTTAATAAATATAATAATTGAATTTTTTAACAGACAAGTACGCATCGCAATTTGGTTCAGGAAGTCAATATGCTTATTATCACGATGAAGACGAGTCGACATTCCACTTGGTCGATACAACCCGTGTTCAGAAACCTCCCTATCAACGTGGTCGTTTTGGAAAGAATCAACGTAATATGCGAGGTCGTGGAGGTCAGCGTGGTGGCCTCAATCAGATGCAACAATTAGGAAAGCTTAAATTACGTGAACGCGAAAGAAAGGGCCAAACAAAACGCTGGGGTCGTCAACAGGGTCTTCGTAATCACAAGAATCAGCCACCAATTAAAATACGTGATGCATCTGTAACAGTCAGACCTGACTGGGTGACAATTGAAGAAATGGATTTTCCAAGATTGGCCAAATTATCACTGCCAGGTATCAAAGATGGTGAGGATGTACTTTGCTGTGGTTCTCTTGAATTCTACGATAAAACGTACGACAGAGTAAATGTTAAGAATGAAAAACCACTTCAGAGAATTGATCGTATTTTTCATACAGTAACTACAACTGATGATCCAGTTATTCGTAAATTATCAAAAACTGAAGGTACAGTTTTTGCAACTGATGCTATTCTAGCAACAATCATGTGCTGCACAAGAAGCAACTATTCGTGGGATATTGTCATTGAAAAAATCGGAGATAAATTGTTCTTTGATAAACGCGATAATACTGAATTTGATCTACTCACTGTGAATGAAACAAGTGTTGAACCACCACAAGACGATGGAAATTCTCTAAATTCACCGAGAAATTTAGCTCTTGAAGCTACATTTATAAATCACAATTTTTCGCAGCAAGTTTTGAAATCTAATGAACCAAGATATAAATTTGAAGAGGGCAATCCATTTATATCTGAGGAGGAAGAGGGTGATGTAGCTAGTGTTGCTTATCGCTACAGAAAGTGGGATTTAAATAATGATATAACACTGATTTGTCGCTGTGAACATGATGCTGTGCTACAGGGGCCAAATGGTGAAAATCAATTTTTAACAATCAAAGCTCTGAATGAATGGGACTCGAAACTGGCTAATGGAGTTGAATGGAGACAGAAATTGGATACTCAGCGTGGTGCTGTTTTAGCCAATGAATTGAGAAACAATGCATGTAAATTGGCAAAATGGACAGTACAGGCATTGCTTGCTGGCTCTGATCAACTTAAATTTGGATATGTATCACGTGCAAGTGTACGTGATTCAAGTAAACATGTAATACTTGGTACACAGCAGTATAAACCCAATGAATTTGCTACTCAAATTAATCTCAACATGGACAATGCCTGGGGCATATTGCGTTGCATTATTGACATCTGTCTCAAGCAGAAGGATGGAAAATACTTGATAATGAAGGATCCTAATAAACCAATGATAAGGCTCTATGATATACCAGATAATACCTTTGAGAGTGAGGGTGAGGAGGATGAAGATGAGGATGAGCCTGTTAATGACGCTTTCCAAAATTGAATTTTTACTAAAAATTTATACATTCTTCATTACTCCATCCTCAGTATATTATGTGGCTTTTATTTCTTTGGTAAATCTGCATGAATCACGAATTTTTTCCAATTCAGTTATTTATACAATGCTGGCTGAGTTTATATCCGATTGTAATATTACAATTATCATCAACAAATGGAAGGAATAAAGGAATTATGCAGTAAATATTTTGATTACATTATTTATTGATCCATTTTATTGAGAGACAGTAATGAGAACTTACAGGTATCTTCATGGAATTGGGGATCCATATTTTTGATGACATGGACGATTTTTTTTTGTGCTGCTGCAAACATTTGCTCTGTTATATCGAGATGAAATACCAACCGCACTTGTTTGGGATGTACAGCCCAGGCTTTTACTATAATTTGCTCATCTTCACTATCATTATTGGAAATTTCACTGAGCCGTTGAGCGAATTTCTGTGCGGTAACTCCATTAATTTCTTCTATGTCAATAATAATCATATTTGTTTGGGCATTAATAGGATCCACTTTGAATAATTGTGAACCGATATCATTGATAGTTTTCATCATTATTGCTGCTCTTTGATGATCTTCATGAAGCCGAAAACGATTTTCTAATGCAACAAATCCAGCAGCAGCTAAAACACCAACTTGGCGCATTGCTCCACCCAATACTTTTCTAGCACGTCTAGCATGAAAAATAAAGTCCTTTGTTCCACAAAGAAGAGATCCTGCTGGAGCACCCAAGCCTTTGCTCAAACAAAAAGTAACAGAATCAAAGCCTTCAACAATTTCTTTGGCACTTCTTTTACTTTCAACCGATGCATTCCATAATCTAGCACCATCCATGTGCAGTTTAAGATCATGCTCTTTGCCAAATTTAACGATGTCATCAAGCCAATTCTTCGGCAAAACTTTTCCATTTATTGTGTTTTCAACTGCAATCATTCGCGAAATGGGACTGTGCACATTCTTCGAATCTCTGAGTTTCCTTTCTAGGGTTTTCAAATTGAAAGTTCCATCAGGATTGTTCGGTTGTGGACAGACTGTAACTCCGGCTATTTGGGCTGCTCCACCTTGTTCATGATGAATAATGTGCGAGTCTTCACCGGCATAAAGTTCACAGCCACGAGTATTACAATGTACCATTACTGGAACAACAACAATATATCCCTATTATTACTTATCCTTTTTTTTTAACATTAAGGGATGTGGGGCAAAATGCACCCCCATGTCAACATGATCCAGGAATTTTTTTTAGAGCGAAGGACTTTATTAAAAAATCTGAAAAAATTTGAGAAGATGCTCCAATATGTGGACATTGTTGGTGAATTTTTTCAAATTTTGTTTTACACTCCTTCACTCTCAAAAAAATCCCAAATTATCTAGAGCCGTAGATCTATTTTGCCCTGGTCTATCTAAGGATAGTAATACTTACTGGAAATTAAATTTCCCATAGTACCACTCGTGATGAATAAAGCCGCCTCCTTCCCCGTTAATTCTGCAGCATACTTCTCCAGTTCTAATCGATTAAATAATTACATTACATTCATGAATGATGAAAAAACATTATGCGTAAAAACTTCATGATGAACCTTACTAATAACTGTCGGATCTTCTCCACAGACGTCATCCCCAACTTCAGCATCAAACATGGCTTGTCTCATTACCTGGCAAGGCTTAGTAACAGTATCACTGCGTAAATCCACGATTATTACCTGAAAATTCAATTTAAAGTACATGATAACAAGATCACTAGGAGAAAACAATTTTTCATTTCATATAATATAGATCAATTATAATTACATCTTGACAGTTTTCCCCTTCAGGTCTTCCTGTATTTTTACCGTACAACATCTTGGAATGACAGAATAATTTGAAGTAATTTTATTCACTAAATCTTCGAATTATCCCTCTAACAGTACCAAGAATGACGTTTCTTACGTTCAATATAAAACAAAAATTCTTTTGGCTCTACTCTTCGAATTTCCAATTATTCAACGCAATAGTCAAATCAGTCTATGAAAACTGATGGAGAAATCAGTTCAACTCCATCATCTAACTGATAAGATTTTATTATATAACACGTATGCAAAAGATGAGATGAAATTATAGGCCTAAGATAAAAGGTGCCTATAGAGTTTTCACTCAGATAAACTCGTGAATCACCACATACAATCCTACATATCATTTTTGGAATGGATAAAGCTACATAGATAAATAGAGAGAGAGAGACAGATAAAAAGAGATACACACGTGGATCTTTGTTAATTCAATGCCCACAGAGCTGTAGTAAATAGTACCTTAATCGGTTTTACTTTCCCCCCCTGTGTTCAAGGTCGTAATACCGTATGGATTTAAACTCGGCAACAAGATATTTTCCATCCATATTTGGTAAAACTGTTTGCTCCTCACTCCATTACCGAAGCATTCATCTGAATTCGGCTGTGATCTTGTTTCGTTTGTCTTTTCTTCCTATCATGAAATACATGGAAAACACATTTCTTCTCTCTCCTGGTATACTTGGAATGCATCTTGTAGAATGCTCCAAACTTCTGCATCTGATCTAAAAAGAAAGGGGAAAAAAACAAAAAAATTCGTTAATTACTAGAGACAATATACGAATTTGAAAAAAAGGAGTTCTTCCTTCTTTTGAAGTTTCTGTAACCGGTAATGCAGAAAAAAAAAACCTCCAAACTACCTTGTACGGATCTAAAATGCCTCCTTTGACATACATTTATTTACATTACGTCATTTCAAAATAAAGTTAACATGAGTCATGTTTGTGCCTGGGGCATGATCTTGGCCAATGTAATATAGGTTAGATCCATCTTTTTCATATAAAAATCATCTTTTAATAATGAATTTTTAAGTGTTATTGAGAATTCAATGGACTTTGTGGTATGCCTCGATGAAAATTGATTGAATTATCGAGTGGGATATGCAATTACTGGTTGATGTCAGAATTTTGATCCATAATTGAGATTTATTGCGCAGGCGTAGTAATACTTTTGTTTAAAATGAGAAGATACATACTCCCCCGGTTGATGGCTTTTGCAATCACTACTATCGAAGGATTTAGCATAAAAAAATCATCTCTTCCTCTTGATCTTAATTAATTATTATTCCAGTTGAGTCTAGAATGTCTCATCCTTTTTTTCTGGGGCTTATCTGTAAAAAAATAGAATTATTCGATTAAAAAAATCTGCAATGTATGATATACCGAAGTAAGAAAATTCCATAGTGAGTCATTGTTTCCTTTATGTGTATATCTATATATATAATAAATTTTTTTAACGCTAATTTCACCTTGGAAATTGTAGGTCGGCGAGTATTGCAAATTTGGTGCTGTATGATTATCGTATGAACAGTTTGAATTATGATTTCTTTAATTTTTGCGATAGAATTAGTGAAAACATGTGTTTTTTATTTGAAAAAAAAATGGAAAAAACTGTTGAGTAAAAACACTGTAATGTTAACGAAAACTCTTTTGCATGGATTAAATTTCCAATTGGATATAATTAATTTTGTGGTGACTATATGCTAATGATTTCAAGAACCTGAGGAAGCCTCAATAAATCAGGCGAAATGTCGTTCATTTGACAATTATTTAGTATTTTTTTTTTAAATTAAAAATTGTCAGAATGACGCATTTCTGAATCTTAAGTCTTCGAAATTTTTGTAGAACCTAAGATTTAAAAGCGCGTCATTCTATCAATTTTCATTTTTTTTTATTTTAGTACTGGCCATAACTGCACTCATACTGATCAATAATTTCCTAGGTATTTAATTTTCAGATGAATAGAAGCGTCGAAATCATACCCACCACCCAGGTCCTTTTTTTTGCTGAGGGACTATTGTTCAGCACCATTTTCCAAATATTCGAAATTTCTTTTGAATTTCAAAAAAAAAATTTTTGAATGCAGCATGAGTGTTATAATATACCTGAAAAGTTTGAATATCCTCGGAAATTATGTTGACCTTTAAAAAAAACATTAAGAATACCTCAAATTTTCGATCCTAAACATGATTCCAAAGATAATAAAAATTTGACATGAAAATGAAAAACATTTATTGAAATAAAGGAAATATTATTAAAAAAAAGAAAAATCTTGATTGTTTTTCTCTAATTATGTAAATAAATCCTTTCAAAAGACGTCAATAATCCTCGAAATGACTCATTTTCTGTTTTTCCTTATTCCAAATAATATTCTAATCAAATACAAATGATTCAATTTTTAAAAATTCAATAATTGGCGCTCGAGATAATGAAAATGCGCCTTGCGCTTACTTTGGCGCCACCATGCAAGGTGGCTAAATTATGAATTTGCCAATGGAAAGGAATGCTGGCACACACAAGACAGTTGGAAGAACAAAGAAATTGTAAGGATCAACTAAAGCATAAGAAGAAGACAAGAGGAGAATTTGAGCTGATCCAGTAGTTGTTTCACAGTGTGTCGCACGCTGCTCAATTCCACACAAACGACATATAGACATATATAAAACACACACACACACATTCAAACGGGTAAAGGGAAACGGCGCCCAAGAACGAGAGAGAGAAAGAGACATATAGAAAGACAGAGGGCTTTTGTACGTTACAACGTATTACGATCTAATGAAACGGAGCAGTACATAGAGGGAGACAGAACTATATATATATATATACATAGAGAAAGAGAGGGGAGAAACCCAATGGGGGTAAGAAGAGAGTGAGTGTAACAGGGCTAACTCTGGGGAGCGGTATTTCAGAGGTAATAGTAGTGTGGCAGCGATCGTGCAAGTGAAAAGGAGTTCCAGATTAAATAAAATACGACTTACATGTGTGTGTGGGGTTTTTTATTGTTGAACGAATAATTCTGGAGAAAAGTAGAAACTTGATTTTTTTTTTTGATGAGTGGAGTCTATGGGTGAATACGTGGACACTCCGGATGCTCTAAATATTAGAAAATAAATTAAAAAAAATTATTATTATAAAAAAAGTTTCAAAGCACACAAGAGCATTAAAAAGAGGGGGACTTTCTCTCTCCTCTTCTTTTTTTCAAAATAATTAAATAGCATTTGAAAAAAAGGCGCACTTGCGATTTTTATACCAAGTATATATAGACAATATTTTTACTTCTTTAATTCTGTATATAATTTAAAATACAGAATCAAACAAAGTATTCTTACAGACAAAAAAAAAAGCTTTCAACACAGAGACGCATTGTGTGTGTGTGTGTGTGGTTACTGCGCTAAACAAAAATGGCGGACAGTGATTCGAGGGTAGACCGGTCTGATCCGGAGCTACGTTACTTATCTGTTGATCGTAATAATTTTAACGATCCAGCAACACAGGCTGAATGGACACAAAAAAAGCTTGTATGGGTACCACATGAAACACAGGGATTTGTTGCTGCTGGTATCAAAGGTGAACGTGGAGATGAGGTTGAAGTTGAAATTGCAGAGACCGGCAAACGTGTACTCGTTGCTAAGGATGATATACAAAAAATGAATCCACCAAAATTTGATAAAGTTGAGGATATGGCTGAATTAACGTGCCTCAATGAGGCATCTGTACTCCATAACCTCAAGGATCGCTATTATTCTGGCCTTATTTATGTGAGTCACTCCTTTTCTTCTTTTTTTTTTTTTTTTTTTTTGCCAGTCTATCCCTCGTTTAATAATAGCTATTCACTCTCTTTTAGTGTCTCCAGAATCTATCGATTTGGAATTTTTTGAATAATTCTTTGTTCTAGTTGTCTCTTATTTGTAGTAAAACTGAGGAGAAATGGACATTTTTGATCAAACGGTTGAGAAAAGAATTTTATACAATGATTCAACTTGAATTCCAAAGAAATTGCAAGTCTCCATATTTTATTCTATCTTCTTCTGTATTTTTTCAGCGAAAATTTTCGTGTAAATTGGCATTATTTTTGTGAAGCTGGAGGTTCTCGATGACCTTGCTATTCTTCAATGACCTCCAATTTCTTTCTTTTTTTTTCATCACTATTATCTCGATTTCTGACAATTGATTTTTATTCCTCTATTTTTCTAGATAAATTCAACTGATAAAGGCCAATTTAACGGCCAATTGGCTCTACATACTGAGGTCGTTTATAAAAATTAAAGCAAAAATCTCAGAAAATTTGATAAAATTTGTCACATCATCTTCTTCTATCATAATTATTTATTGAAAATTTTTTTTTCTTCAAATTCTCAAGTGTTCTAGCTTTGCATTTATAATAAATGCCATTTCTGGAGTGTTATCGTTAACGATAAGACAACATTCTACATGCCAGGCGTCATGGACTTCTGAGTCACTGAGAATACAGTATTTTAGAATCTGACTCCGATTATATACAATTGAGTATAACGACCTTTATGGATTATGTTACTGATTATAATTTTTTTTTGAATTTATCTATACAGTTTTTTTTAAATGAAAGATCATCAAAGACGTTTAATTGAAATTATAGATTCAATTAAAGTGCTTGCACAATGTCAACAGTGTCATTATATCATTGCCTTAGAGTGAAAGGGGCGTAAGTGCCATTTTTTCCGATTTTTTTTCTTCAAAATAACAAAAGGGCGTATCTCCACTTATTGCTCCAATAATCTTTCCTGGGCCTTTTAAGTAAAATTGGTAAAAAAAAAAAGATAATGACAAAAAGGCGAAAGTCGAAAAAAAATAATTCAATAAAACCAAATTATAAAGACAAAGAGGCGTAAGTGCGGAGATACGTCTTTTTTATTTTAAGATTGATAGTTAAGCCATTTTGTTATTTTAATTTTAATTTGTTCGAATGACGTCCAGGACACCATGGAAAACATTTTGGAGTAATTAGTGGAGATATGCCTCTTTTATACCAGAATTTTGAGTTTTTGGACTTCACGCTCATTTCACTCTAAGGCGATGATATGCTTTTGATATGAACCTTTCATCTCATCTGGAAATCTCATAGAATTGAGATTAATTCATATTTTTTTCTTTTTTCGGTTGTATTTGCGTCACGCCCGCACAACAACTCTACTGGTAAAACAGTCTATTCTTATGATAAGACTATAACGATAAGAAAGATAGTGAATTTCAGTAGCAGCTGTTTTTTCCTCATTTTATCATTAAATATCTGTCTTTAAATTCGTACTGGACTCATCTAAGAAAGTAAAAAGTAGAAAGTCACGACGATGGAGGAATTTATTTGAAACTGCCGCCAATAATGCCAATAATTGAATTCTTTGTTATGAATTTTCTGTAAATTAGCATCAGCTGATATTTTTATCTTTCTTTGAACTCTTTTTTTCATGTCCACAGTATCTGTATAATTTCCTTTTTATTTTGTTCATTTTTCGACTCTTTCGCTGTGTCAGCATACTTTACATAGCTCCAGATTCGTTTCGTAATGAGCGAAAGGAATATTTGCCGTTCGAATTTCGCTGAAGGAATTTATAATCCAAATTATATTGTCGAACAATTTTGATTTTTCCTCAGGTTGTAATTTTTTTTTTTGATAATCGTATCAAACCGAATGATTAGTCATTTTTTTTTCTTCTTTTGGTTTGAAAATTTTAATTCTCATTCATAGTACACATTAAAATCTATGATTATATGAATATGTCCTTGACTTGTACTGGCGTGAGATGTTTATTCACCTGTTGAAACAAAAATGTGGAATGTTGGGGATTTTTGTGACTGATTTAGTCACCTCCGGAGAATTGAGTATAATTATGTATGAAAAATAATGTACGATGTTGAGTAATTATAAAATACATGGATACAGCAAAATATTTTTTTATATTTGCAATGGAATTATATATAAATGTAGAAAAGTGAGGTAGAATGAACATTCCAATGAAACTGCTTGAGATGGAATTTTTTTAACGATTTCAGTGGAAAGCTGAGAAAATTTCTGTAGGAAAACATGTGTCAGAATTGTTTATTTATGTTTTTTTTGAAATTTTGACTTTTTTGGGCATATTGAGGCGTCAAATCCTTTCCATTTTCGACTTTTTCCATTTTTTCCAGGATATCTCCGGTTTTACTTGTCGTAGCAACTTGGGGTTGATCTTAAATGAAAGATGAGATCATTTGCCATTGATTCATGTCATTTGGAGAAAAAAAATTATCGATTTTTGAGGTACTTATGGGCTGTTTATTAAAAATCAATTTTTAGGGTAAAAATAGGAACCTAAAAAATTGGTATTCTTTTTAAAACCACACGAATTGATGGAAAATGATTCTACCTTCCATTTTAGATCGATCTTAAGTCACTAGAACCAATAAAACCGGAGATATCCTCGAAAAAGTGGAATTTTTCGACTTCGTAAAGGGTTGCAGCCATAATTTTGCCCTGAAAAGATCGATTTTTCTCAAAAATCCTTAAAAATGAACTTTTTCCATATGTTTTCTAACAGAAATTTCTTTAAATTTCCAATACAATTGTCAGGAAAGATCAATTTTGAATATTTTTACTAATTTCGAGCGATTTTTACAGTAGAAAACAAGAAAATTAGAATATGACCTTTTTCTTTCCCCTATATAACGTATTTGTCGACCCGCATTACTACTAATTTACATTATGGAGTAGAGTTTAAGAACCGCCAGGAATGTAGTCTTCTGTTCAACATATAATGAAAATTGAGCTCAATAATGATCAATGTACACGAAGTAGGCAAAACTTGACTCTATAATATTAAATCAATCGATCAATCAATAGCCATTGCCAGATTCAATTTCACAGGGAGAATTGATGCGAGAGTCTTATAAATGCTCGTTGCATGCCAGAGGTAGTTTACAATATAAACTTTATGTAAAGAAAAACCGATGAGGCATACAAAAAAAATTAAATTCTTTCCACAAGTCGGAGCAGAGAATTCATAAGTCAATAGGAAAAAAATCTTGAAATTTGTATTTCGTCAATTTTACTTGCTAAAAAAAGTGGTAAAAACGAGCAAATATTGAGGTAAATAGCAAATATTTTTTTGGAATAATCAAAAAAGTTGTTGAATTTACTGAATTTAGTTAATTCAAACAGATTAACTAGTTGAATTGACTAAATTCAGTAAATTCAACAGCTTTTTTCGATTATTTCAATAAAATATCTGCCATTCGCCTCAATATTTTATTGTTTCCACCATTATTTTCTTCTCAGTGTGTTAATTTTTTTTAAAAATGCAAAAAAAAAACATAAGAATTATATACGGGCTCTCGAATGGAATTGTCTGATTGATTCACCATGTAACGGAAAACCAGAGAATGACGTATCCGCACGTGACGCAGTTTCAAAATATACCAAAAGCACACATCAACACTTTCTAGAGCATGAGTGTGAGAAAGATATAGGTAGAATGAATTTGTCCATGTAAAGAAAGGAACAAAAAAATGTATAGTACTGCAGGAAAGTATTGTACAATCATAAACGAGAGAGCACAAGAACAGCCATGTGTGTCAACCGGCAAGCCTTGTTCGGTGCTCTATCAATTCTTGGTTCCTTGAGTTGCGAAAAGAGTAAAAAAAATTGAAGATTTTCTTCAAATTAAATTTTTCCATATTTTTCAATCGTATTCCAGAGATAAATATACGAGAGAATGGAGCCAAATGGACCTCTGCAACAGCATAATTCAGGATTTTTTTTCGAAGTTAAAGACTCGACAAAAAAAATCTGAAAAAATTTGAGAAGATGCTCCAATACGTCTTCATTGTTGTATAATTTTTTCAAATTTTTCCATAAAGCTGCCTATTCTCTAAAAAAATCCCAAATAATTTTAACAAATAGGTCCATTTTCTCCCATTTTCCCTATATTTTTTTCTCCGATATAGACTCCATCCTCGTGATTACTTGGCCAACATTTCATGAACTTAATTCAATAGCGTGTAGTCCATTCACAAATAACGATGACGCGCAAGAAAAAGAATGACATCATTCCAAGACAAATGTTTTTTATCACGAATTAATAATGAATTTTCTTGGTACTACAGATTCAGCCGAATATTTGTTCTTCCTAAGAAGAAAAAAAAATGGGGAGGTAACACCGAGGCTTTGTCTTTAATTTTTTTACTTTTGTTATGTCTATCTGCGAATTTCTGCATAAAAAAATGTTGCAATGCATATTTTAAATACTTTCGCGCTTCCAATATATTCAAAATGATAAAACTTAATGTCAACTGCTATTTATTAGAGAATAACTGTCGAAAAGTCCTTTGAGAGACCATTAAACAAATTGCTCGCAGGTCTTTTACCAATATTGATGAGAGAACAAACGTTGTTTGTGGAGAATTTCATGCAACATTATTAAAGCAAAAGACGAGTCCTTATAAAGCCGAAGTGTCCTTAACCTGCTTCGGAAATGCTCCTACTTGTAACCGAGGATAGTATTATATGTATCCAGAGTTCTCAATGAAAGTGCCGTGGGTCACAGTAGTTCCATTTATGGTCAACCCATATTTCTGCATTCTGTAAGAGTCAATACAGTGGAAATTCCAATTAAAATTGTCGATACTTATGAAGTATTAAGGCAGGATTCTACTTTAAAACTTAAAAAAAAACAGCTTTTTTTGGATTCTTTATTTTTTTTTCAAGAAATGAATAAAGACATTCATGTAGGGTTTATGAGACTCAATAAATACACTCTTGGAATATGTTAGAAATTTTTTTTTCCATTCATTTTATGCACTTTTTATACCCAAAAATATGACTTTAATCCAATGCCTCGATTTATAGGTGCTTATGGGCCGGAGCTCGGATTTTGGAAATGGGTGATCTGGAAAAAAAACAAAAAAAAGACAAAAAATTGCTTTTTCCTCACTGGTTTTTGTAACAAAAGATCAGTAAAAATCAAAATTTCGAAATTACCCTAGTTCATGCAGTTGTTGGAGATATATTGAACCTAAACCCTTTTTTTTTTCCTTTTTCGGATGACTCATTACCGAAATTTCAACAACGGCGCACAAATTTAGGGCATTGTATTAAAATGATATTTTTTGCTATAAAAGTACATAAAACACGTGGTAATTTTTACTTCAAATATATAATGAATCTCACAAATCCTACACCGATACCTTCATTAATAGACTCATAAAAAATTTCAAAAAATAGCCTTTTTTCAAAAAGTTTAAAAGTGGAATCTTGCCTTAATCTTAATTTTTGTTTTTTTGTCTGAATTCTTATTAAATTAATCCTTTGCACTATTCGCATCGTGAGATTTCATGAAAATATGGAGAATTTTTGAATGAAGAGACTCTGAAATAGTCCAGAAAATTCAAGATATGAGGATTTTTTTTTCGAGGGCTTAGTAAAAAACATATATAGATATGAGTTAAGAAGGAATTTTGGATGGGTCGACGACACAAAGATCCCCGAGAGACCGGTTTCGGAGACCTTCGGACACTCGTACCCATTGGATGGAACTGGCAAAAACAATATCGAACCTTACCTTGATCGTTGGAATATTTTTTTCTCTGAAAGAATATTTCTTTTTTTTTTTCATATCATTTTCTACGAGTCAATGGATAGTGCAGAAGTAGCAGAAAAAAGGAAAAAAACGTATAATTCATTATGGGGATCTATAAACCGAAAGAATCTGGGGGAATAAGAAGCCAAACATCCATAAATAATATGACTCAATTATAAAATAATATGACGAAGCTGCAAAGAACGTTTAACTCTTGTGGGGGGAAAGTAGCCGGATGAATCACAAGGTGGAGATTTAAGGAACCGTGCGCGTCACTCTCGAAGATGCATTCAGAATTTTTTATTTCCATTAAAAAAAAAATTCTTATATCCACAATGATGAGTTGAATACATAGAAGATGAAGAAAAAAATTAGAGAGAAAGTAGAAGCTTAAATATTAATTCTACACAGAATTAATGTCTTTTTCTAGGTATAACATGGGCTTTTGTATAGAAGATGTGCCCTTTTGAAGAATTAATACAATAAAATCTGCAAATTTAACATTTTATAGTCCATTACTACATTTCATATAATATTTGACTAATTTAAATCGAAAAATTTCGAAAATTAAAATTTCTTTACACGTGAAATAATTCTGAAAATAACTTGTGAAAAAAAAATTATTTTAATACTCAAATCTTTTGGTGGCGATCTCATTCATGCTTTGCATTGAAATAGCCCAGAATTTTGAGCAACAAGTGCGTATAATTCGTGTTGCGTGGCTATAGGAGCAAGGTGAGAGCCAGCCAGAGTAATTCCTGACATGATATCTTCAATGTGTGACTGTAAATTTATGCTAGAAGCAAGAAGCTAATGCTAATAGCGTGTGAGAACGTTCAGGCACGCTCATTTTAGGGGGCAAGCACGAAGGAATAATAGCTATGATAAGAATTAAAAAAAAAAAGACGCGGGAAATATTATTTTTGAATAACTCAGATAAGATGAATCTATGGTTTTTCCCTTTAAATTTACCAATTTCTTCTTTTATCTACACGCATTCCTATGACGTCATTCATTTCAACATTCCAGGGTACATAGAATGTATGTAATACACGTTCACGAAGGAACAAGTATACTTGGCAATACTTGTAGTATATATATATGTATACTACCGCGAACTTCTCAGACAGACTGAGATTATATGTACCTTCATAAAATCTTTGGAAAACAAAGTCAGAGGCACTCTGTTGAGTTGGCTTCAATTCTTTCGCCTATGAACACATGTTCTTTCAACATTTCCTTTTTTTTTTAATATAAAAATGAAAATAATGCTTCTACAAAGGGCTGCTATTAGCATCATGAGGGGTGCATCAAATCTCGCAGATTCATGCGAAGGAATACAGAGGAAATGAATAAACTAGACTCAGACATAAAAAAAACGACAGAACTCGAGGAATAAATGCTCTTCTTCTTTTTTTCTTTTTGAACTTTTCATGATTGCTGTGATGTCACATTTGTTGTATCATTTTCTAATTATTCTACTTTTTTACAGACGTACTCGGGACTCTTCTGTGTTGTTGTCAATCCTTATAAGAGGCTGCCAATCTACACAGAAAAAATCATGGAAAGGTATAAGGGTATCAAAAGGCACGAGGTACCACCCCACGTTTTCGCTATCACTGACACTGCCTATCGTTCCATGTTACAAGGTAATGTATGATTTATTAGCAGTTTGTCATTTATTTTAATGAGCTTGTGTTTATCATTTAATGAAAATTCTATCTCAAAGTATTTCATTAGAATTTACATTTTATCTCACTTTCCTATATTTATATATTGTTTATTTATTTATTAAAGATCGAGAGGATCAATCAATTTTGTGTACTGGTGAATCTGGAGCTGGAAAAACTGAAAATACAAAGAAAGTCATTCAATATCTAGCTTATGTAGCAGCATCGAAACCTAAATCGAATGCCGTAAGTTTAATGTTGAGAATAATTATATTGAAGTTTCAATTCACATTGATTTGATTCATCCAATATCATCCTTAAGAATTCATAGAGAGAGAGAGAGACAATCTTTTCTTTGATAGTGAGAAAACGACTCGAATTACTTTTATACAGAATAAAAAAAAATAGCTTACATCAGCCAAAGCTGACAGCTGATGCATCGAATAATGGATCTAGTCAGCTAGATTTGAAAAATTCCCTATGTCATCTTTTTCAATGTAATTAAAAGAATATAAAACTCTTCTGTTGTATTTAAATTTAGATTTTAACCACAATCCGGAAATTCCGCCCGCAATTTCCACTTTCTTAAATGTGTTAGAATTTCCGTTGATTGAGTCATATCAGAGGTTTTTTAATTTTTTCTTTTTTTTTCAAGTGAAAACTTTATAAAAAGAATTTTGAATTGTATTTCGAAAATCCTACATCATCTTGGCATAATTTAATCAGTTTGTGAAGAGATAATTATAATTGTAATTCAAGGTTCCTTCGTATTTTTTATTATGAAAGTAATGAATTTTACATGGTACCTAGTTTTGCATCAATAAATCTGATGATTGTGAAATTTTTTTTTTTTTTTCGGTGCTGATGAAATCTGCGACAACCTCGACTAGACTCCAAGTCCAGCATTAATAATAGTAAGTTCAGAATATAAAAAATTCTGTAAAGATACGCAATTGTTGAGGAATAGTCTGCTTTATTCATTTTTTTTTCTGGTTGTTTGTTTACTAATATTACACTATAAGGATTAGTTCAGTAACGTGCTGTTAATTTACTAATTATTAAACAATGACACAAGATGAAGAACAAAAAAAAAGACAAATTGCTTTTAACATTCTTTTAACTTGCTGTCTCATGGAACCAGGTGACTGGAGGAACAACAGAAAAATTCGCGGTAATTATTTAATACTATAGGTGTGAGAGTTTGATTAACACAAACAACTCATCTATAATTCAACGCACTAATTAAAATATTCATTAGGATTGTTATCCAAATTTTGTTAATTTCTATGCTTCGAGTGTTTAAAACTTCTGAAGGAAGAAAACAATTATTCCATGTACTTCCTGTGCTCTAATTGATTATTTAAATTTAATTGATCGCATTCCTTCACTTTTTGTTAGATTAAAAGTATGTGTGAAGTTGTCAGTAGTTAGTATAAATGTTAGAGATTAATTGAATATGAGTATTTACTAAATTCTGTTTTTTTGTTGCATTTATTAGGGCGAATTGGAGCAACAACTTCTTCAAGCTAATCCAATTTTGGAGGCCTTTGGAAATGCAAAGACTGTGAAAAACGACAATTCTTCACGTTTTGGTAAATTCATCAGAATAAACTTTGATGCATCTGGATATATAGCTGGTGCGAATATTGAAACGTATCTACTTGAAAAATCTCGGGCCATTCGTCAAGCAAAGGATGAAAGAACGTTTCATATATTTTATCAATTACTTGCGGGAGCATCTGCCGAAGAAAAGAAGGAATTTATCCTTGAGGATCCAAAACTTTATCCATTTTTATCAAATGGTGCATTACCAGTACCAGGTGTAGATGATGCAGCTGAATTTGCATCAACAGTCAAATCAATGAACATAATGGGAATGACAAATGAAGATTTTTCATCGATATTTCGTATTGTATCAGCAGTTATGTTATTTGGCTCAATGCAATTTCGCCAAGAAAGAAATTCCGATCAAGCAACACTACCAGACAATACGGTAGCACAAAAAATATCACACTTACTTGGGCTTAATGTAACTGATATGACAAAAGCATTTTTGAAGCCACGCATTAAAGTTGGTCGTGACTTTGTAACAAAAGCACAGACAAAAGAGCAAGTTGAATTTGCAGTTGAGGCCATATCAAAAGCATGCTATGAGAGAATGTTTCGTTGGTTAGTGAATAGAATAAATAGATCATTAGATAGAACCAAAAGACAGGGTGCAAGTTTCATTGGAATTCTTGATATGGCAGGTTTTGAGATATTCGAATTGAATTCATTCGAGCAACTTTGTATAAATTATACGAATGAAAAGCTCCAGCAACTTTTCAATCACACCATGTTCATTTTAGAACAAGAAGAGTATCAACGTGAAGGTATTGAATGGAAATTCATTGATTTTGGCCTGGATCTTCAACCAACAATTGATTTAATTGACAAACCAATGGGAATAATGGCACTTCTTGATGAGGAATGTTGGTTTCCAAAGGCAACTGATAAAACATTTGTTGAAAAATTGGTTGGTGCACACAGTGTACATCCGAAATTCATGAAAACTGATTTTCGAGGTATTGCTGATTTTGCAATAATACATTATGCAGGTAAAGTTGATTACTCAGCAGCAAAGTGGTTGATGAAGAATATGGATCCTCTGAATGAGCATGTAGTGAGTCTTTTACAGGCCTCAACTGATCCATTTGTTTGTCACATTTGGAAAGACGCGGAAATCGTTGGTATGGCACAGCAAGCATTGACTGACACTCAATTTGGTGCAAGAACGAGAAAGGGCATGTTCAGAACAGTATCCCAATTGTATAAAGAGCAATTGTCAAAATTGATGGTAACACTGAGGAATACAAATCCAAATTTCGTACGTTGTATTATACCAAATCATGAGAAAAGAGCTGGTAAAATTGATGCCCCCTTGGTTTTGGATCAATTGAGATGCAATGGAGTCCTGGAAGGTATTCGTATATGTCGTCAAGGCTTTCCAAATAGAATTCCATTCCAAGAATTCAGACAGAGATATGAGTTACTTACACCAAATGTTATTCCAAAGGGTTTCATGGATGGTAAAAAGGCATGTGAGAAAATGATACAGGCACTTGAGTTAGATCCAAATCTCTATCGTGTTGGACAGTCAAAAATATTCTTCAGAGCTGGTGTACTCGCACATCTTGAGGAGGAACGTGACTACAAAATAACTGATTTAATCGTTAATTTCCAAGCATTTTGTCGAGGATTTTTGGCAAGACGTAATTATCAGAAGCGCCTTCAACAATTAAATGCCATAAGAATTATTCAGCGTAATTGTGCGGCTTATTTGAAATTACGCAATTGGCAGTGGTGGAGACTTTACACTAAAGTTAAACCATTGCTTGAAGTAACTAAACAGGAGGAAAAATTGACGCAAAAAGAAGATGAATTGAAGCAAGTGAGGGACAAATTGGAAATGCAATTACATTCAGCTCAGGAATATGAGAGAAAATATCAACAGGCTATTGAAGAAAAAACAATGCTTGCTGAACAATTACAGGCTGAAGTGGAATTGTGTGCTGAAGCTGAAGAAATGAGAGCCCGGCTTGCTGCCAGAAAACAAGAGCTTGAAGAAATTTTACATGATCTTGAGGCGAGAATTGAAGAGGAAGAAGAACGAAGTGCTGGATTGAATCAGGAGAAGAAAAAACTTCAATTAAATATAAGTGATCTTGAGGAACAGCTGGAAGAAGAAGAAGCAGCTAGGCAAAAATTACAGCTTGAAAAAGTACAGTGTGATGGAAAAATCAAAAAATTGGAGGAAGATCTTGCTTTATCTGAAGATACTAATCAAAAATTATTGAAAGAGAAGAAGCTCCTTGAGGAGAGAGCCAATGATTTATCTCAAACTCTTGCTGAAGAAGAAGAAAAAGCGAAACATTTGGCTAAACTTAAAGCTAAACATGAGGCTACAATTGCTGATCTTGAAGAACGCCTATTGAAGGATCATCAGCAGAGGCAAGAAGTGGACAGATCAAAACGTAAAGTTGAAACAGAAGTATCGGATCTCAAGGATCAATTGGCTGAGAGAAAAACTCAAGTTGAAGAATTACAATTACAATTGGGTAAACGTGAAGAGGAATTGAATCAAGTTATGCTGAAAATTGATGAAGAGGCTGCAGCAAAAGCACAGGCACAAAAGGCATTACGTGAACTTGAGTCACAATTAGCAGAGCTTCAGGAAGATTTGGAAGCTGAAAAAGCAGCAAGAAGTAAAGCTGAGAAATTGAAACGTGATCTCAATGAAGAGCTTGAGGCACTGAAAAATGAATTACTTGATTCACTTGATACGACTGCTGCACAACAAGAATTGAGAAGTAAACGAGAACAAGAATTGGCGACATTGAAGAAGAATTTGGAGGAAGAAACTTCATTGCATGAGGCAACTCTTGCTGAAATGCGTCACAAGCATACCCAGGAGGTTACAGTAATTAATGAACAAATTGATGGATTCAAGAAGGCTAAAGCTGCACTGGAAAAAGCTAAAAGTACACTTGAAGCTGAGAATGCTGATTTGGCAACTGAATTACGTTCAGTTGGTGCAAGTAGACAAGAGTCTGATCGTCGTAGAAAACAGGCTGAACAACAGCTTGTTGAATTAAATGGTAAACTTGGTGAAATTGAGAGAACAAAACAAGAATTATCAGAGAGAGTTATAAAATTACAAACTGAAGCTGATACAATATCACAGCAATTAGAAACTGCTGAATTGAAGGCATCAGCAGCTGTTAAAGCAGCAACTATATGTGAATCACAATTCTCTGAATTACAACAGCAGCTTGAAGAAGAAACACGTCAGAAGCTTGCATTATCATCAAAATTACGTGCAGTAGAGAGTGAAAAAGAGAGTTTGCATGATCAACTTGAAGAGGAAGAAGAGGCTAAACGTGCTTTAGATAAACAAGTACAAGCACTGACAATTCAATTGGCTGAGGCTAAAAAACGTGGTGATGAGGAGGCAGAGGCAGCTGCAGCACTTGAAGAGGCACGAAAACGTTTTATCAAAGATATTGAGGGACTCCAACGACAAATTGAAGAGCTTCAAGGCGCCAATGATAAACTTGAAAAATCAAAGAGAAAAATTCAGGCTGAATTAGAAGACAGTACTATTGAACTTGAAGTGCAAAGAGCCAAAGTTATTGAGCTCGAGAAGAAACAGAAGAACTTTGATAAAGTACTTGCTGAGGAAAAAGCTGTTTCTGAACAGTATGCAGAGCAGCGTGATGCTGCTGAAAGAGAGGCTCGTGAAAAAGAAACTAGAGTATTATCTTTGACACGAGAACTTGATGAATTGAACGAGAAAGTCGAAGAATTGGAGAGAGGTCGTAGAGGACTTCAAGCTGAACTTGACGAATTGGTTAATAATCAAGGTACAGCTGATAAAAATGTTCATGAACTTGAAAAAGCAAAGAGAGCACTTGAATCACAATTGGCTGAGCAAAGATCACAAGTTGAAGAGCTCGAGGACGAACTTCAATTTACTGAAGATGCTAAATTACGACTCGAAGTGAATATGCAGGCTTTGAGGGCACAATTTGAACGTGATATTCAGACTAAAGAGGAGCAGGCTGAAGAAAAAAGAAGAGGTCTTATTAAACAGTTGCGGGATCTTGAGGCTGAACTTGAGGATGAGAGAAAACAGAGGGCTGCTGCTATTGCTGCACGTAAAAAATTAGAAGCTGATTACAAGGATGTTGAGCAACAATTAGAAATGCATAATAAAGTCAAGGAGGATGCACTGAAGCAATTGAAAAAATTACAAATACAAATTAAGGACTGCAGTAGAGAAACTGAGGAGGCACGTGCAGCAAGAGATGAATTGGCTGCTATTGCCAAAGATTCAGAGAAAAAAGTCAAGAGTCTTGAGGCTGATTTATTACAATTGACTGAGGATCTTGCTGGAAGTGAGAGAGCTAGACGTGCAGCTGAAAATGAAAGAGATGAACTTCAAGAGGAAGTTAATAATAATGCCAATAAGGGAACACTTATGCTAGATGAAAAACGTCGTCTTGAGGCGAGAATTGCAACACTTGAGGAGGAACTCGAGGAAGAACAATCAAACAGTGAGATATTAGTTGATAGAACAAGAAAGGGACAAATTACCATTGAACAATTGACAACAGATCTTGCTACTGAACGTTCAGCAACACAGAAACTTGAATCTCAGAGACTTCTTCTTGAGAGACAGAACAAAGAACTCAAAGCCAAGCTTGCTGAGCTTGAAACAGCCCAACGTGCCAAGACAAAAGCCACTATTCAGGCTCTTGAATCAAAGATTAGTAATCTTGATGAACAACTAGAGACTGAAGCCAAGGAGAGATTTGCCCAACAGAAAGTCAATAGGAAATTGGACAAAAAATTGAAAGAACTCAGTCTCCAGCTGGATGACGAGAGGAGAAATGCTGATCAGTATAAGGAACAAGTAGAGAAGGCCAATGCAAGAGTCAAGACCCTTAAGAGACAACTTGATGAGACAGAAGAGGAACTCAGTAGACACAAGGTCCAAAAACGAAAGGCCCAGAGAGAAATGGATGAAATGATTGAGTCACATGAGAATTTAACACGTGAAGTGGCCAATCTCAAGAGTAAACTTAGGTAATTTCCAATTGTTTTCAGAAAATTAAAATATTATGTACGAAGGAGTGGGGTAAAATTAACATTCCAATTGAACTGTTCGAGATAGAATTTTTTTCATGATTTCATTGAAAAGCTGAGGAAATTTGAGGCGAAAACATGTGTCGAAAATAGTTTTTTTCAATTTTTGGATAAATTTACTTTTTTGCCCAACTTTTGAAGGGGTTTCCCTTTTGGAAATCGAAAAAATTCACTGTTTCGGCAATATTTCCGGTTCTATTGGTCATAGCGACCTGGGGTTGGTCTCAAATAAAAGGTGAGCTCATTTCTTATTGATTTATGTAGTTCAAATTTTTTTCAAATGAATTTTTCAAATATTTATAGGTCATTTTCTGAAAATCAGTTTTTGCCCTATAAGTACTTGAAAAACGTGATATTTTCTTTTGAAAACCTCATAAATCCATGGGAAATGAGCTCACCTTTCATTTAAGATCAACCCCAGGTCGCTACGATCAATAGAACCAGAGATATTCCCGAAAAAGTGAAATTTTTCGAAAAACAGAGTGGTTTTACCTTCAAATCTTCAGCAAAAAATGAAATTTTTAAAAAATTCCAAAAAATAACTTCTGACCCATGATTTTTATGTGGAATTTCCTCAGCTTTCCAATGGAATCATCAGAAAAAACCTATTTCCTATATTTCCATCGATTTCAAGTAATTTACATAGTATAAAATACCAAAATCAACCTGTGTCCGTTTTGCCCCTTGTGTCCATTTTATCCCACCTTGCCTCATAATAATTTGATTATTTTCTCAGACGCGGTGGTGGAGGTGCCATTGGACTGAGTTCCACGAGACTAACAAAACGCGGTTCCGTTCAAACTGGTGGATCTGGCGATGACTCAACAACTCAAGATGAAAGCATCGATGGAGAAGAAAGTGTCAATTGAACTTAAAAACACTTTGAAATTATTATTATGCAATTGAATAAATATTTAATTGTGCATAATGATGGGTTCAATGAGTTCCCGAACAGAGTAATAGAGAGATGAACAGAAATTACGAATGAAGAGAAAGTCACAAAAAAAAAAAAACAATGAAAACAATCAAATTATACTGATAATTCAGCCCTAAGACAAGAAAAAAGACAAGTCTCGGATGAATTGATCGCATTTCACCTACAAACAACTAATAGAAAACAATTTCTCTCCTTATTATGATTATGCTACTAATATTATTATTATTATTATTATTATTTTTCTGTCAATTCAAATTATACATTTATATACATATAAAAGTTAATCTTCCAACAAGATACTATCATGAATAAATGGAGAAGATTTATTAAAGAATGGAAAAGAAATTGAAGCAAATGTGTACATAATTGACAGCATACTTGTGCAACTGCCGAGCGGTTGTTATTGCAGATAGTAATGTGATTATGAATTTATTCATTTTTTCAAAGAAGAGAGAAATTGATGAATTACACAAAAAAAAAAAAAGTAATTAAATAAAATTAAAATGCATGGAGGGCATAAATATCGCTGCATAATGATTTTTGAAAATTTGAAAGAGTGATTTAATAGAATGAAACAAGTCGAAATCATTGATTGCGCATTAATTTTGTTATTATTATTGGAAGCCATAATTATTATTTCTTTTTTCTCTTTTTTTTTTTTGATGATCAATAGGATTCAAGACGAGTAATAAAATGATGGGAAAAAAAACGAGAACCTTTCTCCATTTCATCAATATTACTATTATTATCTTTTTTCTTTTTTTTACGAATAGAAACAGAAAGACGGCATCAACTGTTTGTTTCATTTTAAAAGGTTTCACATTTTTGAAATCTATATTTTCCTCCAGTATTTCCTCTCCTAAACTCTAAGCCTTCTTTCTATATTTATAATATATTTTTTAAATCTTTTATATGATATATACCCGCACATGCATTTATATACATAGTATTGGCATTATTATATATATAATAATAAATTATATATATGTAGAAATGTAAGCATTACTGTTTCTCAACTTTATAAAAATTTGCATTTTTTTTTTTTTTCGATAAATAAAATGAGGATCAAGTTTATATACATATATTATTTTCTCCTTTTATTCATTTCGTACTTAAAATGAGAAGTAATAGATTTAACATGTTATCCTATTAGATTTTTCTTTATTTCCATTCAAACTCTAATCTAATTTTCGACCTTTTGAAATGAAACCAGACGAATACTTCCAAATTATTGAGTGATCTCATAGAGTTCCAGTTAATTTTTCTCGAGTAAAAAAGTCCGTTTCTCGATAAATCGTATGAAATTTGGAGTTTTCTTAATTTTAACAAGTTTATGGCTATTTTCATAAAATACAAAGGCTTTATATGTACATGTTTATTTCTTTTTTCTTATCGTTTGGATAGTACAGCTGAAAAATGTATTTACTATTATGGAAAGAAGCTTATATAATGATTTAAACTTAAATTACCGTACTATTGTAAAGCTATTCAATTGATGAATTATGAAGGAAAAAAACCAACGAATAGAAAAATTCAAACTGAAGGATAAATAATTGTATTCTAAAGGGATACCAAACATAGATTGATATGCGTATATTTTTCGAATACAGCAAACATAAAATTCTTTTTTAAAAAGTGGCGGCAAAATTCGCCTAATGATTCAACATTGTCGAAACTGTATATAATAAAAAAAAATGTATGATAACTTGGCAGTCATTTCGTAGAAAAGAAAAAAATGATAATGCACTTTCTTATTTCTGCAAAAATCATTTGTACGTTGTTGGCAATTGACAGTTGACATTTTATACTTTTTATATGGAAAATTGAGGAAACAATCAGTTGAAAGAACACCGGCATACATGATAAATCATATTAATAATAATAGTGCGCATAGGATAAAGTGGAGGAAAAAAGAACATGAGAGGTGAAACGACCACAATTAAGTTTTGATGCTCTACATCATGAAAATCATTAAAAAACAGCGTAATTATTTGAGATTCGATTTTGCTCGAAATCTTCAAACAGTTTTGCAATGTCCATTTTCCTCTACTTTCCCCAATAATTCAAAGAATATTAGTGATTTTAATCTATTTATCAAATTAGAAAATAATTAATCATTAATACGACAAGAAATGAACTAATTCCCATTGTTTTTATATGATTTATATACTGAATGAAAATAGAGGAGAATCAACGATTTAAAAAAATGAGAAAAAAGAAAGTATGAATAAATCAAATTAATCAGGAATTTCTGTGATTTTTGCAATTTGTCGGGCTAACTGACGAGTAGCAAGGTCGAGTGGTGTTTTTTTCTCCTTATTCATTACTTCCGAATTGGCACCGTTGGAAACGAGTAGTTTTGCTATTTCCTCTCTATCCTCTTCACAAGCCAAGTGCAATGCAGTATTTCCATAATTGTCAGTTTGATCTAAAAATTATATATTAATATTATTGAATGCAATTAATTAAACATACACAGAGAAAAATGTTTTCTTAATTTAAAAATGTGCAGTCACTTAAATTAAGTGACTTTTCTCACTTGAATCACGTGACTTTTTCTTTCTTAATTTAAGAAAGTAAAAATCACTTAAATCAAGTGACTTTTCTCGCTTAAATCAAATAATTTTTTCTTTCTTAATTTAAGAAAGTAAAACTCACTCAAATTAAGTGACTTTTTTCACTTAAATCAAGTGACTTTTTCTTCCTTAATTTAAGAAAGTAAAACTCACTTAAATCAAGTGACTTTTCTCGCTTAAATCAAGTAACTTTTTCTTTCTTAATTTAAGAAAGTAAAACTCACTCAAATTAAGTGACTTTTCTCACTTAAATCAAGTGACTTTTCTCGCTTAAATCAAGTAACTTTTTCTTTCTTAATTTCAGCAAGTAAAGCTCACTTAAATCAAGTGACTTATCTTTCTTAATTTAAGTGACCTGCACATTCTTAAATTAGGTGACTGCATATTCTTAAAGTAAGGAAACATTTTTTTCAGTGTAAGTATACTCCAACTATTCAATATGTGGATGGAAATCTACCGATTTTCAATGCATTTCCTTGGGCCAAAAGGAATTTAACAATTCCGATATTGCCTTTGGAGGCAGCTCGATGGAGGGGTGTAGCACCTCTGTTGTCGGTGATATTAATGTTTGCATCATTCTCAATGAGTTTAATGCATATTGAGCACCAATTTTTGCTAGCAGCATATTGGAGAGCAGAGTGTCCATCGACAGTTTGAGCATTAACATCTGCCCCCTCCTTAATCAAAGTCTCAACTACTTTCTCGCGACCAGCAGAAGCTGCTAAAATCAGGGGAGTCATGTTGATCTGCAAAAAAATGATATGAATTATCAAAAAATCAAGATTTTCTGTGAACATTATGAAATTTTCGATCATATAAATGACTCACATCATCGTGAGGATCTGCAGGAGATCCTCGAGCCAATAAAAACTTGACAAGTTCATTGTGTCCACCCAGTGCGGCCCAATGAATCAGCATTCTTTCATTCTAGTTTAAAAAAGAGGTCAATTATGCTTTGGGTTTTAGTAAATAGCAATGAAATTAGCTGATTTCTAACAGTTTTTTGGATTTTTGTTTGTACGAATGAATTATTATGAAAAAAAATTATTGAAAAAATTTGAAATAGTAGTTTTTTAAATTTTACACATTTTTATATTTTTTCAACATTTTTTCGTTTTTTAAGAAAAATAAATACTCAAATTTTCCAAATGTCTGCTATTGTTAGTTTCATTCTGATAATCAATTATGATTTTTTCATAAATATGATTTTCAGTATTTCATACTTACACTATCGCGTTTTGTTATTAATGTCTCATCCTCAGTGACAAGATTCTGTACAGCCGTTACTTTACCTACATAAGCCATGTCAAAGATTGTCTGCTTGGATTCATCCATTTTTTAAATTTGATGAGATAATAATAAAGACGAATTCGATGAATTGAAGATATTGAATTGAAAAGAACTTCTTGATAGAAACTTTTTTAGCCTTATTCCGGCCGGATGATTGAATTGAATTGAGTATCGCCATCTTGATGAGTCGAATTATTTCAAAAGTCGATTTTTATAACTCGAACTGAGTGGTGCCATGTTCAAATATCGAATTTTGGCGGCTGAATGGCGCGCTTTTTCAAGAGTCACGAACAGCAGGACATTAGTGATATCTGCGTTGATTCAATTCGTAAAGGGAATTCGTAACGAGGGGATTTATGGGAGCTCTTGTTAGCATCAATTTCATCATCATCAGCATGATGTGTATCGACAAAGAGAATTTTCACAACTTTGAGAAACGGCGTAATACGGAAATCATTGGAAAAGTACTTATCTTCGTGATGTCATCAGAGATCATACTTCAATCAATAATATTGTAGGAAAACTATCTATTGCAACATATTTGTGAATAAACACTTTTTATATAGGGGAAGGTGGGGTAAAATGGACACTCCAATTGAACGGTTCGAGATAGAAATTTTCTGATGATTCCATTGAAAAGCTGAGGAAATTTTAGGCGAATTACATGTGTCAAATTTTTTTTTCTCCATTTTTTGGGAAAATTGACTGTTTTGGACCAGGTTTTGAAGGGGTTTTGTAGCGGCTCAGGTGCTAGTGTGTACCACACACATTTCACTCTGCTTCAAAGCAGAGAGAAATTGATGAATTACGCAAAAAAAAAAGTAATTAAATAAAGTTAAAATGCATGGAGGGAATAAATATCGCTGCATAATGACTTTTGAAAATTTGAAAGAGTGATTTAAGAGAATGAAACAAGTCGAAATCATTGATTGCGCATTAATTTTGTTATTCTTATTGGAAGCCATAATTATTATTTCTTTTTTCTCTTTTTTTTTTTGATGATCAATAAGATTCAAGACAAGTAATAAAATGATGGGAAAAAAACGAGAACCTTTCTCCATTTCATCAATATTACTATTATTATCTTTTTTCTTTTTTTTTTTTTTACGAATAGAAACAGAAAGACGGCATCAACTGTTTGTTTCATTTTAAAAGGTTTCACATTTTTGAAATCTATACTTTCCTCCAGTATTTCCCTTCCTTAACTCTCAGCCTTCTTTCTATATTTATAATATATTTTTTAAATCTTTTATATGATATATACCCGCACATGCATTTATATACATAGTATTGGCATTATTATATATATAATAATAAATTATATATATGTAGAAATGTAAGCATTACTGTTTCTCAACTTTATAAAAATTTGCATTTTTTTTTTTTTTCGATAAATAAAATGAGGATCAAGTTTATATACATATATTATTTTCTCCTTTTATTCATTTCGTACTTAAAATGAGAAGTAATAGATTTACCATGGTATCCTATTAGATTTTTCTTTATTTCCATCCAAACTCTAATCTAATTTTCGACCTTTTGAAATGAAACCAGACGAATACTTCCAAATTATTGAGTGATCTCATAGAGTTCCAGTTAATTTTTCTCGAGTAAAAAAGTCCGTTTTTCAATAAATCTTATGAAATTTGGAGTTTTCTTAATTTTAACAAGTTTATGGCTATTTTCATAAAATACAAAGGCTTTCTATGTACATGTTCATTTCTTTTTTCTTATCGTTTGGATAGTACAGCTGAAAAATGTATTTACTATTATGGAAAGAAGCTTATTTAATGATCTAAACTTAAATTACCGTACTATTGTAAAGCTATTCAATTGATGAATTATTAAGAAAAAAAACCAACGAATAGAAAAATTCAAACTGAAGGATAAATAATTGTATTCTAATCGAATGATTCAACATTGTCGAAACTGTATATAATAAAAAAATGTATGATAATTTGGCAGTCATTTCGTAGAAAAGAAAAAAATGATAATGCACTTTCTTATTTCTGCAAAAACCATTTGTACGTTGTTGGCAATTGACAGTTGACATTTTATACTTTTTATATGGAAAATTGAGGAAACACTCAGTTGAAAGAACACCGGCATATATGATAAATCATATTAATAATAATAGTGCGCATAGGGTAAAGTGGAGGGAAAAAGGACATGAGGGGTGAAACGACCACAATTAAGTTTTGATGCTCTACATCAAAATGAAAATCATTAAAAATCAGCGTAATTACTTGAGATTCGATTTTTCTCTCGATTCCAATGAAGAAAAGACGACAAAATCTCCAAACAGTTTTGCAATGTCCATTTTCCTCCACTTTCCCCAATAATTCAAAGAATATTAGTGATTTTAATCTATTTATCAAATTAGAAAATAATTAATCATTAATACGACAAGAAATGAACTAATTCCCATTGTTTTTATATGATTTATATACTGAATGAAAATAGAGGAGAATCAACGATTAAAAAAATGAGAAAAAAGAAAGTATGAATAAATCAAATTAATCAGGAATTTCTGATTTTTGCAATTTGTCGGGCTAACTGACGAGTAGCAAGGTTGAGTGGTGTTTTTTGCTCCTTATTCATTACTTCCAAATTGGCACCGTTGGAAACGAGTAATTTTGCTATTTCCTCTCTCCTCCCACAAGCCAAATGCAATGCAGTATTTCCATAACTGTCAGTTTGATCTAAAAATTATATATTAATATTATTAAATGCAATTAATTAAACATACGCAGAGAAAAATGTTTTCTTAATTTAAAAATGTGCAGTTACTTAATTTAAGAATGGCAGGTCACTTAAATTAAGTGACTTTCCTCCCTTAAATCAAGTGATTTTTTCTTTATTAATTTAAAAAAGTAAAACTCACTTAAATCAAGTGACTTTTTCTTTCTTAATTTAAGAAAGTAAAACTCACTTAAATCAAGTGAGTTTTCTCACTTAAATCAAGTTACTTATCTCTCTTAATTTAAGTGACTGCACATTCTTAAAGTAAGGAAACATTTTTTTCTGTGTAAATATACTTCAACTATTTAATATGTGGTCGGAAATTTACCGATTTTCAATGCGTTTCCTTGGGCCAATAGGAATTTAACAATTTCGATATTGCCTTTGGAGGCAGCTCGATGGAGGGGTGTAGCACCTTTGTTGTCGGTGATATTAATGTTTGCACCATTCTCAATAAGTTTAATGCATATTGAGCACCAATTTTTGCTAGCAGCATATTGGAGAGCCGAGTGTCCATCGACAGTTTGAGCATTAACATCTGCCCCCGCCTTAATCAAAATCTCAACTACTTTCTCACGACGCGCAGAAGCTGCTAAAATCAGGGGAGTCATGTTGATCTGCAAAAAAATTATATGAATTATCAAAAAATCAAGATTTTCTGTGAACATTATGAGATTTTCGATCAGATAAATGACTCACATCATCGCGAGGATCTGCAGGAGATCCTCGAGCCAATAAAAACTTGACAAGTTCATTGCGTCCACCCAGTGCTGCCCAATGAATCAGCATTCTTTCATTCTAGTTTAAAAAAGAGGTCAATTATGCTTCGGGTTTTAGTAAATAGCAATGAAATTAGCTGATTTCTAACAGTTTTGCTTCCGAATGGAAGCATTGTAAACGCGATTTTTTTCGATTTCGAGATTCCATCGGAATATGACTCAGAATGATCCAAAACGTCGAGAAATGACATTTTTAAAAAATGTCTGTATGTGTGTATGTGTGTGGGTGTGTGTGTGTGTATGTGTGACAGATATCAGCTCATTGCTCAGCAACGGTAATACTCAGTGAGCTGAAAATTTAACAGTACTTTCCCTCCCCATGCAAATTGCTGTCAGTGAAATTTGAGCGAAATCGGTTGAGTACTTTTCGAGAAAACTCAAATTTTTGAAAAATCGTTTTTTCGACTTTTCTCCGCGAAAAATTGATTCACAGCCCCCACACTCAGCGATGAAATACATCTCATTTGAACTCACAATTTTCACTCGGGGTAAATTTTGCTCAGATTTTTCGTTTGCAGATAATTTCAATTACAGTGTTTTTCATCCTGAATTTACTATACACGATAGCTCAAAAACTATTTGAGTTAGAGACTTCAAATTTCGCCAGTTTGTGCATCTAAGGAGCGAAAAGTTTGGTATTGAAATTGGGCGAAATCGCTCCAGTAGTTTCTGAGATATTGACCAAAGCCCATTTTATGAAAAGAGGTTATGTCTCGAAAACTATCCAAGCGATTACATCCAAGTTCAGCTTAAAAGATTCATCTCAATGAGCCCCACAAATGGTGATAATTTCAGATTTTTCAGAAGAAGTCTCTTGTAAGGATGTTCGATAAATTAGTTTTTTCAAAAATCACGGTTTTTCTTAGCGTTCTCCCTAAGAACACTACTATTTTTTATTTCACCATTCGAAAGTAGACAATTTTTTCTACAAAATGAGTACCTTTTCATCCTGACGACAATCAGAAAGAATAGAAATCCTATTTGGAAACCGAACGTCAATTTTTGTGTTCCATCATAGGATCTGAATTTTCATCTAATATTGAATTTTTATGTACCATGTGATATTATTGCAATTTAATCGATTATTCTGAGCTGAGATTTGTAGGGATCTATAAGTGCGTATTTCTTGCGAGAAAAATGTTATTTTTTGAGCGATTGAAAACATATTCATTTTTATAGAGATTCGATTGATTATGGGTAAAATCCCATTCGGAAGCATTTTGCCAATCGAATTGGCAAAATATTAAATGTCACACAAAGAGTGGGGTTTGCAAATAACGCACAAAGGGTGGAACTCCTGCTTGTTTTGGATTTTTGTTTGTACGAATGAATTATTATAAAAAAAAATTATTGAAAAAATTTGAAATAGTAGTTTTTTTAAATTTTACACATTTTTATATTTTTTCAACATTTTTTCGTTTTTTAAGAAAAAGAAATACTCAAATTTCTCAAATGTCTGCTATTGTTAGTTTCATTCTGATAATCAATTATGATTTTTTCATAAATATGATTTTCAGTATCTCATACTTACACTATCGCGTTTTGTTATTAATGTCTCATCCTCAGTGACAAGATTCTGTACAGCCGTTACTTTACCTACATAAGCCATGTCAAAGATTGTCTGCTTGGATTCATCCATTTTTTAAATTTGATGAGATAATAATAAAGACGAATTCGATGAATTGAAGATATTGAATTGAGAAGAACTTCTTGACAGAAACTTTTTCCTATTCTCCTATATAAAAAGGACAGGGCATTAAAATCGAACATGGCGGATTTCATCTCGAATTGAAGGATAATCGAACTCGAAATGAAAAAAGTCGAACGAGAATTGACAAAAGCGAATTCTGGTGGACATTATCGAAACTAATTTTTTTGAATTAGTTTTCCATTAAAAAAAGTGAATAACCTTGGAATTTTATATTCTCATCAATTCAATAATTAAAGGATGAAATCATTTCAAATAATTAAAGTTAATTACAGACATTGAAAAATAAAATTGTTACTCAAAAAACGAAAAGGGGATTAACGACGGCGGCGCTAGTTTAGCCTTATTCCGGCTGGATGATTGAATTGAATTGAGTATCGCCATCTTGATGAGTCGAATTATTTCAAAAGTCGATTTTTATAACTCGAACTGAGTGGCGTCATGTTCAAATATCGAATTTTGGCGGCTGAATGGCGCGCTTTTTTAAGAGTCACGAACAGCAGGACATTAGTGATATCTGCGTTGATTCAATTCGTAAAGGGAATTCGTAACGAGGGGATTTATGGGAGCTCTTGTTAGCATCAATTTTATCATCATCAGCATGATGTGTATCGACAAAGAGAATTTTCACAACTTTGAGAAACGGCGTAATACGGAAATCATTGGAAAAGTACTTATCTTCGTGATGTCATCAGAGATCATACTTCAATCAATAATATTGTAGGAAAACTATCTATTGTAACATATTTGTGAATAAACACTTTTTATATAGGGGAAGGTGGGGTAAAATGGACACTCCAATTGAACGGTTCGAGATAGAAATTTTCTGATGATTCCATTGAAAAGCTGAGGAAATTTTAGGCGAATTACATGTGTCAAATTTTTTTTTCTCCATTTTTTGGAAAAATTGACAGTTTTGGACCAGGTTTTGAAGGGGTTTTCCTTTTGAAAATCGAAAAAACGCACTATTTCGGCGATATCTTCGGTTCTGGTGGTCGTAGCGACCTGAGGTTGATCTCTATTGAAAGGTAAGATCATTTCTCATCGATTTGCGTGATTCAAATTTTTTTAAAATCAATTTTTCAACTATTTATAGGTCATTTTCTGAAAGTCAGGTTTTTGCCCTATAAGTACTTGAAAAAATTTATATTTTCCTTTTTAAACCCATTAAATCGATGGGAAATGAGCTCACCCTTCATTTAAGATCAGTCTCAAGCTGCTACGGTCAATAGAACCAGAGATATTCTCGAAAACCTGAATTTTTTTCAAAAACAGAAGAGTTTTACCTTCAAATCTTGCGCGAAAAATGAAATTTTTGAAAAATTCCGAAAAATAATTTCTGACATATGATTTTCATGGGAAATTTCCTCATCTTTTCAATGAAATCATCAGAAAAAACCTATCTCCAATATTTCCATCCATTTCGAGTCATTTTCATAGTATAAAATACCAAAATCAACTCGTGTCTGTTTTACCCCTCGAGTCCATTTTACCCCACCTTCCCCTAAAATAATGTGCACCTGCTTTTTCTATAGCTCTCAAAATTCTCTACAAAAAAAGGATTGAAGCAGAATTGCCCTATCTCGCTCAGGTTTCGAGAGATCTCGGAAAAACTACTGAAAAAAATCAAATTGTCTGAAAACTTCAGATTCTCTGAAGATTTTCTTCCTTGAAATCACTGTATATGCCTTCTATGGAGTCCGAACTTGCATGCAGGAAGTGGAAATTATGATCCGGGATGATTTTTCAGAAACCATCCAATGTTACGTAGTTAGGCTACCCATCGCAATTATTTTACAAAAAATTGATGGATTTGCTTCGATGGGGCCCTGAAATTATCGGAATTATCGAAAAAGCGAGCAGTCAGAATTTACTAAGTACGAGAAAAGTATCAGAAATTGTTGAACTATTGTCATAAATGCCTCTATGAATTCAAACTGTGCATATTCTCTTAAAAATTTCATACGCCAGTAAATTTCGATGCTATATCACATTGTACGTGATGCCAATGTACGATTATGCAAATACTTTTTTTCTAAATTTACTCTCCTAGAAAATTCTCTGCCATTCTAAATCGAAAAGAATTGACTTTTCTTTCACATTTCGATCATTTAGAAGACATTCTCAATTCCAAAGAAGAAAGGCAGTGTCTGGCGATGAATAAATTTTCCACTTATCCATTTTTTTCCATCAACTGTCATAGATTCAACCAAAGAAAAATCCTATTATCATTCTCATCTCTCTAATTAGAAACTCACATGAATAGACAATGGTAATTCATGAATCTTCGACAAAATTTAATTCACATTTAATAAAAACATGATTATATACAAATAGAGATCATTTCACTTGAAATTATTTTTCGTACAATAATGTTTGAAAAAAAATAGAAATTACTTCAGTTTTGTTATATCAAAAAAATTGTGTACAGTGTTCTTGGAAAATTTATTCTACCTCTTTCTCATCTCTCAAACTCAATTCGTTCAGCAATCTCCCAGGGTTGACAACTCCACTAAATAAATAAAGTTGGAAAAAAAAAGGAAAACCAGACTATGAACTTTCCATCACTCGCCTCGGTCGATTGCCACTATTCGAGCGGCAGTGCGCGTCTACGTGAGTCTCGTTACGTATATATATATATATACATATCTATATTATTATTATTTTTATTATCATTATATATTTCCTTCCATCTCCTCATGGGACTCTTTTATTTATGATTTTTTTCCTTTTTTTTTCATACTTTTAACGTCCGGAAAACGCTGAACTGCCCTCAATTGGAAAATCAAACACTCAACTCCGTGTGCACTCCCTCACCACGTACGATGTTTGTGTTCGACGAAACGTGACCAGAGCACCATCAGTTGTTCTCAAAATGCTTCTTTTTTTTTTTTTTTTCATTTTACCTCTCAGAAGAATAATTTCAAGTGACTTTTTTACCATATTGAATTTCTTCACACACACATATACACATGCATGTGGAAATCAATTTTCCACTCTTATATAGAATTAAAAGGCCAATGGATGAATTCAGTAGTGAAGAGGTAAAACAAGATGAGTTTTTTTTTTCTCACTAGACTTTGGGTGCGCGCACCTTTTTTGCATGGTGCTCTTGAAAATTTATATATCGAGGGTCTAAAAGCAGAAGGTCGTATGGGCCAAAAATTGGTTTCCGTCCTGCAAACGTCATGAGGTCGTATGTAGGACATACGACCTTCTGCCGCAGAAACATCCATTTTGGCCCATACGACCTTCTGCTTTTAGACCCTCGATATATTTTTACACATATTTCTGAATTGACCGTCATTGAAATGAAGAAAAATAAATGTAAAGCTCGTTTTCACGTACAAAAAGCAGCAATTTGCCCGTTTAAAGAAGAAATACGTTTTTTTTTTAAATTAATGCATTTTAGAGGCAAAAAGGCGCAAGTCCTTTGCATTCATGCCACTTTATTACTGAAGTCCTTAATAATATGATGAAAAGATAATAATAATGATAATTTGAGGATTTTTCACCATTTTTTTTGCAATAAAAGGCAAAAAAAAATCGTTTCATTTTAGAGGCAAAGAGAAGCAAGTCTCTGGACTTAAGCCCCTTCATTTCTGAGGTCCTACATAGATTTTTTACAGACAAAAATATATTATATGCTATCATATATAATATATTATAATATAATATATATAATATATTATATTATATTATATTATATATTATATTATATATATACTATATATATAGTATAGTATATAGATATATACTATATCGTATAGTATATCTATCATATATATTAGGATAAGTGATGACAGAAAATGTCCCATGATTTTTAATATTATGGATTTGTTTTTCTTCGAAATACATTAGAAAATGAACGAAATATGGCAATTTTTCCCCGAACCTGTTTTTTAACTCTTAAAATTCTGTACCACAAAAGATGAATAATATCGCCTTATCTCGCTTAGTTTCCAAGACATTATCTCCAAAATGATGACAAGAATAAGTCGATTTATTCTGTTTTACCTCTTCACTACTGAATTCACTTGTTATTTCTACGAGTGAGAGAGTTTCTCGAGTATCAAACTGTGAATCAAAGGGTTAACATAAGGCGAATGAGGATATGTAAAGAGGGCAAAGAGGGAGAAATGTGTCCCACAACATAATGTACAATTCCCTGCGTGTGTATACAGAAGAAGGGCTTTTGGGGTTTTCGTCGTTGCGGAAACTACAAGTACAACAGTTTCCGGCAGCCAGACTCCCTGGAACGACATCCCCAAGGATTTTGTGTATGGCAACGAGTCTTTTTGTACTTCACACCTATCCTCAAACTTTATTTTTCATTAAAAATATTGAGGAAAAAAAAAATAGGGGTGTGTTGTGTTAGGGATTTACTCGATCCCTTTTTTTAACTCTTGTCAAGGTGGACTTTGAACAATTCTGCTCAATTATTTGAAAAGAAGAAAGTCTATTCATAAAGGGATAAGAAAGATTAATAATTTATTTATTTATTTACGCCAAACGGCTTTAAACATTATAATTACGTTATAATTACAGTGTTCTAATTTTCATCAATTTACAGACACTGAGATCATTTATTTTCACTAATTAAAAGAGCTCACAAGTTTTAATATTATTTCAAAATTCGTCGATTTCGCGAGAGAGAAGAGCAAAGATGCTGCTGTTCTACACAGAGAAAATTTTTTTCTTAATTTAAGAATGTGCAGTCACTTAATGTAAGAATGGCAGGTCACTTAAATTAAGGGACTTTTCTCACTTAAATCAAGTGATATTTTCTTTCTTAATTTAAGAAAGTAAAACTTACTTAAATTAAGTGACTTTTCTTACTTAAGTCAAGTGACTTTTCTCCCTTAAATTAAGTAACTTTTTCTTTCTTAATTTGAAAAAGTAAAAGTCACTTGAATTAAGTGACTTTTCTCACTTAAATCAAGTGACTTTCTTTCTTAATTTAAGAAAGTAGAAGTCACTTAAATTAAGGTACTTTTCTCACTTAAATCAAGTGGCTTTCTCACTTAAATCAAGTAACTTTTTCTTTCTTAATTTAAGAAAGTAAAAGTCACTTAAATTAAGTGCCTTTTCTCACTTAAATCAAGTGACTTGCTTTCTTAATTGAAGAAAGTAAAACTCATTTAAATCAAGTAACTTTTCTCTCTTAATTTAAGTGACCTGCACATTCTTAAATTAAGTGACTGCACATTCTCAAATTAAGAAAGCATTTTTCTCTGTGTATTCGTCAAATTGCATTGATTTCCTATTGTAATTTCAAAGAAATATGTCACAATAGGATAAAAATCACTATCTTATTCAGAAATTGCTATGCATTAATATGCATATTTTATTCGGCTACATGGGCATAACCCTATAGTCATTAATTAAATTAATCTACCCACGTCAACTATAGTTTCTATCAATTGTAAAAAAAAGAGGAAAAAGTCTGCATAAAATATCACCTGTATTTTCATTATTTTCAGTGTGAAAATATCTAAGCATGATGTCAATGGACCGAGATATGATAGCACTAAATTCGTTGAAAAAATACACAAGTCCCGAGAAGAATATTGTGAGAGAGAAATTTCTGCGATATGGATTTCTGCTTAACGTTTGAAAAGTCTCCATCGTAAAAATAACAATAATTCCTATTGGGTGATGGTAGAGTCAACAAAGGCGCCGCAAAAGAGAGGGTGGCTTTGCCGGGAGTTTTGTGTGTGTATGAGGGGTGGGTAGTGAGCGGCAAAACTTTCTAGCCAAGCTTAAAAGCTGTCTTCGTCATCTATCAGCCTCCCTTCTCTCCCCCCCCCCTCCCTCCTCCTTATTTTTTCTCGTTTTCCCTCCTACCACGTATGCTTTTTTCTGCTCGACCAGCAAGAGCCAGTAGTTTTGTAAACAAATCTCGTACGGTATAGCAACGGTACATTTTATGTCTCCGAATTGCTCATCGTTCTCAGCCACCCATCGTGTGGGTAAAAACCCATGGGACAAATTTTTATTATACGGGCTCCTTCGACGAACAGCACTCTATGTTTATCCATTTTCTTGTCTCGCCTCTTCTCCTCCTCCCACCCCCCCCCCCTACTTGCCTCCCTCTTCTTCTTCTTCTTCTCTTCTCATTGGAACTTTTTGGCCTTGTAAGCTGAAAAAAGTTTCACTCCCTCTGCTCCTTCTTCCAATGATTATCGTGTCGAGATAAAGTACTGGAAGGCATTAGAAGAGGAATTAATTCACGTGAGACCTTCCGTTGTTTTGTCTCTTTTTATTGAATTTATCGTTAAAATTGAATTATTTGTATTGTTAAAGTTTTTTCTCCAACCATTATTTTGAATATTTTTAATTGAAAAATCGGCCTTGTGGTCAGTCCCAAAAGAATTAATTAAAATCGAACTTTTATTTCAGAAGCATCAACAAAAGTGTTTGTAATAGATTCAGTAATTCATTGAATTCATATATTTTAATTTTTATTATAGATAAATAAATGATTGTATTCTGAAGAGGGGTTCACATTGACACCGAAACGTTGATACGGAAAATCATAATTTTTCGTAAGGTTTAATTAATGTTAAACTCTACGGTTGGATGTTCTCAATGCACAGAGAAAAATGTTTTCTTAATTTAAGAATGGCAGGTCACTTAAATTAAGTGACTTTTCTCACTTAAATCAAGTGACTTTTTCTTTCTTAATTTAAGAAAGTAAAACACACTTAAATTAAGTGACTTTCCTCACTTAAATCAAGTGACTTTTTCTTTCTTAATTTAAGAAAGTGAAACTCACTTAAATTAAGTGATTTTCCTCACTTAAATCAAGTGACTTTTTCTTTCTTAATTTAAGAAAGTAAAACTCACTTAAATTAAGTGAGTTTTCTCACTTAAATCAAGTGACTTTTTCTTTCTTAATTTAAGAAAGTAAAACTCACTTAAATTAAGTGACTTTCCTCACTTAAATCAAGTGACTTTTCTCACTTAAATCAAGTGACTTTTTCTTTCTTAATTTAAGAAAGTAAAACTCACTTAAATTAAGTGATTTTCCTCACTTAAATCAAGTGACTTTTTCTTTCTTAATTTAAGAAAGTGAAACTCACTTAAATTAAGTGATTTTCCTCACTTAAATCAAGTAACTTTTTCTTTCTTAATTTAAGAAAGTAAAACTCACTTAAATTAAGTGACTTTCCTCACTTAAATCAAGTGACTTTTTCTTTCTTAATTTAAGAAAGTAAAACTCACTTGAATTAAGTGAGTTTTCTCACTTAAATCAAGTGACTTTTTCTTTCTTAATTTAAGTGACTTGCACATTCTTAATTTAAGTGACTGCACATTCTTAAATTAAGAAAACATTTTTCTCTGTGTCGAGACAGAGCCATAAAGAAGAAAAAGAAGAATATTGAATTCTGCAGAGACCTAAAAGGCCACCAAAGATACTGATAATAGAAAAAGGTCGTATATCCACATATTAAACATATTGTTGAATATTCAATCCTCGTTTATGAATAATTGGTCATTTATTGATTATGTAATGAATATTTCATTCACAAGATGACAATAGTCCAATCCATAAACTCTCTTGACATTCATTTTACTTCAGAGATCAATCGATCGATCAATAGTCTTTTCTTTTTTTTAAGTCCATTTCATAAGAATATTGCACCAACGTTTCGTCCACTCTGTGCAGATCTCATAAGGTTGCACGTATTTGTTCTAACATATATCAATATAAATCATGGACATGTATTATCATTTGTGTTGCCTTTTACTCTGTGACAGATACTCTGAAGAATTGGCTAGTACATCTAGTTAAGCATCTTCCACCCGCCCTCTCCTATTAATTATCAAGCCTATTCAGCATGTTACATGACATGGCCAGGTGGTGAATTGTATTTTGATGTCCAGAGATAGACGAGAAAGGGGTGAAGGACGAAGTAGTACGGGCATCAGCCTCTGCTTGAGACGTTTACCGTCATGAGCAAGCTTGAAGCTGTAATTAAACGTTCGTTGTTTAGAGGTCCATGTCATATTCTATACGCATCTGAAATAGTCTCATTTTTTACTGAAAAAATTTTATTATAGGGGAAGGTGGGGCAATACGGACATAAGGGGTAAAAATGGACACATTTGAGTTTTCATGCATATATTATGAAAAAATCTTTAAATGAATGAAAATATTGGAGATGGATTTTTTTTAATGATTTCATTGGAAAGCTGAGGAAATTTTAGTCGAAAAATATGTGCCAGAATTAATTTTTCTCCATTTTTTGAGAATTTGATTTTTTCTGGCTTTTTTGAGGGGTAAAAGGCTTTCGATTTTTGAGGAAAATCAGTTTTTTGGAAATATCTCTGGTTCTATTGGTCGTAGCGACCTGGGGCCGATTTTAAATGAAAGGTGAGATCATTTCCCATCGATTCATGGGGTATTGGATTTAAAAATATCGATTCTTCATATAGTTATAGGACAAAAACCGATGATCATATTTTTTCACTAAAATTCCCATAACTATCTGAAAAATAGATATTTTTAATTTGAAAACCCCATGAATCCATGGGAAATGATCTCACCTTTCATTTAAAATCGGCCCCAAGTTGCTACGACCAATAGAACCAGAGATATCCTCGAAAAACTGAATTTTCTCAAAAACTGAAAGACTTTTACCCCTCAAAAATGCCAGAAGAAATCGCATTCTCAAAAAATTGAAAAAAATTGATTCTGGCACATGTTTCCCGACTAAAATTTCCTCAGCTTTCCGATGGAATCATTAAAAAAATTCTATCTTCCACTGTTTCATTACAATGTCCATTCCACCCCACATTCCTTAAAAGCTTCTTGAAAACTTCGTAAAATATTGGAAAATGGCTAGTAACTAGCCACTAATTGCATAGCATGCTAGACTATTATAATTAGGGTTTAAGGTATAATTTAGAAAGGGAAAAATAAGTGTGTCATCAAGAATTATTCATGAAAATTCTCATTTATCATTTATAAGGATTCATACAATACAATTAATTATTTACAGGCAGTCAAAAAATAACAATTTTTAAAATAAAACTTTTCTCAAAAAAAAAAAATCTCTCAAAATGAATTATGATTTTAAAAAAATTGAGAGAAATTCTATAGAATATAGAATAGAGATATGTTCTTCGAGGAGAGAAAGAAAGTTCATAATCAACTTAATTTCTCATAAGTATTTTTACTTTTTTAAATTAAAATTCACAGTAGTTTACTACGGTTTTACTGGAGAATCAGTAAAAAAATTCATTATTATTTCGTTTGTTGAAGCACAAGCCGATGCTGGGAAGCATATTTTTAATATACATATTTTTCATTGTGATAGAGCTAAATTTGAAAGAATAGATATACATCAAATAATCCAAAATTTACAATTCCAAATATCGCTAGTACGTGTTGTATCTTTTGGAAAGCTTCATAAAAATCATTTATCATGACTATTGTTATTGTTACACCTCTGTGTTGAATTTTTATGAATTTTTAATTGTAAAATAAAATTTAAAGTAACCAAACAGTGATAAGTTTCGAACTTGGGAAGCCAAATTTAATTCACAAAGGAATAGTGCGTGCGTCTATGTTACAGAATAATATTTTATAGTTTTATTTATATTATTTCGAAATTATGCAAGTCAATAAGTAAAACATAAAACTCAAAAAAAAAAAATCTGTCTATTCAGTCTGAGATAAAAATGTGGTGATGAATTTAGATTTTCTTACCATTTTTATACATAATTTACATGATTTCATATATATATATAGATACAGAAATATTGAAACATCAGTGATTCCACTGAGAAACATAAAGTTAAGATGACCGAGACAAAATTGATCGGCCCCTATTAATGACTAATTTATGCATAAAAATAAAATAATTCCAGTCGATCCTTATCATCTTAAATAGCAACGATGATGTATTTCTTATTCGCTTGAATATCAAAAGGATTCTTTCTCGATTAACATAAAATAAATAAAAAATTTCTTTAAATTTTGAATAACATCGCTTTCTTTGCAATTGCCACTAAATAATAATAGATTGCCAAAATAATAATCTTAATTTCAAGCGATTTGTCAACACCACAAAAAAAATAACTATATCACATTTAGTTTGAGCGGTTTACGGCCAGTATGAAATATTGCCGATTACAACTCTTTTTTTTTTTTAATTTAAAATTCTACACTAAGCCTGTTCACGTGAATTATGTGGATCAAGTTGTTGCTGTTCCTGATTCTGATCACTCTCCTCGTACCTCTCTTGCACCACTCGATCCGATGGTATGCTACGATTTAGGCAATCTCGTATGGCTTGTAGAACCAGACCCACACGTCTATCAAGTGCAGTCAGATGTGGTTCCCACAGGACAGGAGCCACAGGATCCTTGGCCATGCTCTGACGCATACTGTCGCTGAGCCGTACAGCACCATTATGATATCTGAATATAAAAATGAAACGTTTAGGCGAAGATGGGGTAAAATGGACATTCCAATTCAGTAGTGAAGAGGTAAAACAGGATAAATTGACTCATCTTTGAGGTCATTTCGAAGGAAATATCTCGGAAACTAAGCGAGATAAGGTGACCCCATGGAAATAAAATATCAATATAATATATATAAAAAAAAAATATGTAATATATATTGAGATATAAAAAATATATTCTCAATATACAACTTTTGGCCGATTTTCGTATATATTTTATATATTTAGAATACATATAAAATATGTAGAAAATGAATAATATATTAAAAATATATCTCAGAATATATGAAAAATATATTGAAAATAGTAATATATATATGTAAAAAAACATGCTTTTTATATTTACATAGTGCCATTTTCAATATATTTGCTATATATTCTCAATATATTTCATATCTATTCTAAATATATAAAAAATATACGAAAATCGGTCAAAAGCTGCATGTTGAAAATATATTTTTTCAAAAACCGAAGGATTTTACCTTCAAATCGTAAATTTTGAAACAATTCCAAAAAATAACTTCTCACATATGATTTCCATGGGGAATTCTTACAGTTTTTCAATGAAATGGTCAGAAAAAACTTAACTACAATATTTCCATCGATTTTTTAGTCATTCTTATAGTCTGGAATATCGAAATTAACACGTATCCGTTTTAACGGGTGTAATTTCATCTACGTATTTCTATCAATTTCAATTAAACAATCAATATCTGCGATTAATACATAATTCATTCGACAATAATAACTTTTGAATTATAATATTTTCATAGTTATAAGTAAAAATAATTACAAATTGAATAACTTTAAGTTGATTATAATTATTCCACATGACATTTTGCGTTAGCTTGAGTATTAGTGAGGATATATATTTTTAAGTCTTATCGGGAATTATGTGGAAAATTTTCAGTGGTGGAATGATAACACATGAAGGGATTTAACGTAGTCTTTAAAAGGTACATTTATTCTCGTATTTGAGACTATTAGATATAAATGAAATGAGTGTGCTAAGTGGAATTCTTTTCTCACTTCCTGCTTCCATTTTTTAATTAAAAAATTATTATTCGATGCTTTTGCAGTTAGAATATTTCTCGATACAGTCATGGATAATACTAAAATTAGGAAAAAAAAAAATTTGATTAATTCTGTGCAAGAATGAAATTTTATGAGACACAGGTTTTTTTAAATAATTAATTATCTCCGGATAATTGAATGAAAAAGCTCTTAGGAAGAAGAGGAGACTGAATTGAATAGAGTGAAAATAATTTCATGAATGATATTAATAGATTTTCCAGTCTTCTCAAACCTAAACTAACTATTCTAAGTAAAACCATCGAGAAAATTGAGATAGAAATGGCGAGGTGAGGTGAAATCGTTTAATTTCAAATGTACGATTTTGGAGGGGTTGGCTAGTAGAACTGGGGTAAAGCGTGAATCTATACTTTATGGGAATAGAAATCGCAACCAGAGAGGCATCATCGAAAAAGAGAAGACATTGATGTGCAAAAAGAGGAGAAAAAAAAAACGGCACAGGATGTCTGGCCATTCACTTAAATTTACTTTATCCACCTCGGTACCTCGAATTCACGTGAGAGCAAATCTAGGGGAGGGTTACTTTTCTCCTCTCCTCGTTTTTTTTTTTTTTTTCGCTCTTTACTCTCTGCGAGAAAGCCAATTGGAGATGGTGGCGAAAAGTTCCATTATCGATGCCACGACACCTGGACCCTTTTTCTCTTTCTCTCTTTCTCTGGCAAAGGAAGACTTTGCACACTTGAATTGCAAAGCTAAAGAAAACATCTTCCACAAAAAAAAAAGTTTCTCTATTTTTCATCGTAAATATACTTCAATTGTTTAATTTTCATTAAAAAATGTGAATCTTTTGTTCAATTATTTCGTGAATCAAATATTAGGTAGGGGACAGTGGGGCAAAATGATCCAGAATTTTTTTAAGGGTGTAGACCTTTAGGGAAAAAAATGAAAAAATTCAACAATGATGCAGGCATTTTCGAGCATATTCTCGAATTTTTTGCGAATTTTTTGCAAAGTCCTTCACTGCGAAATAAAAAATCCCAGATCATTTTGCCCCGATTTCTCTTAAAATTGTACTCTTTATGTGAAATCATGATACTCACTTGAGCAGTGTCCCAAGAGTACTTTGCCTAATGATGCAGCACTGTAGTAAGGGTGCAAGGATAGATTTTTCGTCATGATAGGGTTTTCCAAAACCACGTCCATGATCTGAATGCAGTGTGAATGAATCATTTCCAAATAGTTTGAAGGTTTCATAGTGATGTCGGTCCATATTGCCAGAGAGGAAATCCAAAATAGACATGTCCATCAGGTCGAGCAATCGTCGACCCTCATCAAAGGGTGGAATACGTCTTACCAGTGAGCAATATTTGGGATCTGAAATGATGAAATAAAATGAATGAATGAATGCAATTGTTCAACTTTTTTTTTTATGCCACAGCATGAAATATTTACCAACCTGTCTCCCATTGTGCCTTCCTCCGTTTATGATAGCTTCTTCTCCATGGATGACGCCATACTTTTCTACTTGACAGCTCTTTACCAGGAAAAAAAGCAGCGAAACTACCCTCCAGTGTATCTGGATTACCACATACAGCATGACTCGTGTCACAGTAATAACTGCATCTTCCATGAAAGCACATATTGCCAGCAGGACTCACGAAAAATGTTTTCAACAATTCACCCTCAGCCAATTGATATATTTCAGTGGTCATATTGAGTGTCCTACCAGTTACTGGCATAGCCCTTCTGAACCCCAAAATTCTGAAAGAAAAGAAAATAAATGTAGCCTGTATGTGGAGACATGTGGGGTAAAATGGAGAGAAGGGGTGAAAATGAACACCTGTTAGTTTTGGTATTATATGCTATGAACAAAATTACTCAAAATTGATGGAAATATTCTGATCTGGAAATCATATAGGGGAAGGTGTAAATAAGGGGTAAAATGGACACATTTGAGTTTTTATACATATATTATGAAAAAATCTTTAAATAGATGGAAATATTGGAGATGGATTTTTTCTAATGATTCCATCGGAAAGCTGAGGAAATTTTAGTCGAGAAACATGTGCCAGAATTAATTTTTTTTGATTCCTTGAGAATTCGATTTTTTCTGGCATTTTTGAGGGGTAGTCTTTCGATTTTTGAGCAAATTCAGTTTTTTGGGGATATCTCTGGTTCTATTGGTCGTAGCGACCTGGGACTGATTTTAAATGAAAGGTGAGATCATTTCCCGTCGATTCATGGGGTTTTAGATCCAGAAATATCGATTTTTCATATAGTTATAGGGCAAAAACCGATGATCATAATTTTTCACAAAAATTCCCATAACTATCTAAAAAATCGATATTTTTGAATTCAAAACCTCATAAATCGATGGGAAATGATCTCACCTTTCATTTAAAATCGATCTCAGGTCGCTACGACTGATAGAACCAGAGATATTTCCAAAAAACTGAATTTTCTCAAAAATCGAAAGCCTTTTACCCCTCAAAAAGCCCAGAAAAAATCCAATTCCCAAAAAATTGGAAAAAAATTAGTTCTGGCATATGTTTCCCGACTAAAATTTCCTCAGCTTCCCAATGGAATCATTCAAAAAAATCTATCTCCCACTGTTTCATTACAATGTCCATTTTGCCCCACGTTCCCATATCACAAGTTATTGTTATGAATTTGTTAAAAATTCATTTGAATTTCTACGATTTTTGAGAGTAAAATTTTCAAAAAATGAAAAAAAAAATTTGTAACCCATGTTTTTCACTCAAAATTTTCTCAGCTTTCTAATGGAATCATCAGAAAATTTCTATCTTGAACCGTTCAATTGGAATATCCATTTCACCCCACTTTCTCCTATACCTTCAGAAATTCATCCTCTACTTACTTGTCAAGATGAAAAGTTGCAATTTCAGCGGTATGTCTTTCGAAATCCGTGAAATAAAAATGATTTGGAAGTGTCTGCTGTTCACGTGGAAATCTGAGGAATAAATAATTAAAATCACTGCTTGTGGTAAAATATCATCTCTCTCTTTCCCCAACTTTTACAAGGATTTAACTGTTAAATTTACGAAGCATACTGTGCTGTGTCAATCAATCTTCACATAAAATCAGTTTTTTTACAAATGTATATGAAGAAATCCTTCTAACGAAAAGTCCAAAATTTTTATTACCTCTTATTCTCTCCTGAGAAAGTTAATTAATTCGTCGAGGCGAGGTAATTAGTGCACGATTTGCATCTGATTAAAAGTTAACAGGGGGAGGGATTCTGCGGTGCTGTAGGGTTTTTGGCTCTTAATGGAACCATGGAATAAGAGTGGAGAAGGTTGAAATAGAAAGAGGATAGTAAAAGAGTTTTCTGTCCATCTCCCTTTTGCTATTTCAAATCCCAGAGTTACTCGTCACTCTATTGTGGACATTTGCTCTACGTCGAGATTACCTGTGCGTAATTACCCTGGTTTTTTTTTCTAATTATAATGAATTCATCATTATTCTCTTTGAGAAAGTTCACGTAATATTACAGAAGTCAATTGACTAATGAGAAATAGATAGATTATTTATTTAGCCTTGGACTGCAGAGTCCATCAGACTTTTAAATACAAGTTTGGCGGTTTAGTAAAGTTTGTACATTTGAATATCCATAATGTTTTAGAAAAAAAAATAATAAAGATAATGAAGAAAAGAAAGAAAGTGAAAAAAAATTATCATGATTAACTAAATAGAGAGAGAAAATAATAATTGGGTTTTGTTCAATATGCAAAATAAGTAAAAAAACAATGAAATAATCATAATAAAATAAAGATAATAAAAATAAGAGTTAACTGCTTTCAAGATTTAGTAATGTTCTTGAGCACCAATATTATGATGAATAGTGCATTAGAGAAAAATCTCTTCATAAGTCGTATTTTTCATTTTTTTGATAAATTTATAGTGTTTGAATTAGAAAAGAGGCCCTCATAGGCTTTTTTTCTTATGGATAATGGTAAGTATCTGAGGTCTCTGTGGGTGCACAGGCAATATATACACATTTATATATATATATATATGTATCTTTATATCTATATATATAAGGGTTACGAAGAATTTTAAAGGTGACCCAGCATACGCAAGAAACTTTACCCCTTTACTATTGCCTTTCCTTTAGCAACTTATTGGCGAACTTATTACTGAGTTTAAGCCGGCTTTTCTTCTTCTCTTTAGCCCAAGAGAAGGTTTTACAGTACCATCTTCGGTATAGCATTGCCACACACCACTTATCTTGGAATCTTCAGTTGGAACTTTAAGACCTTGTGGTGAGCCAAAGGCACTCGTGCGATGTGCACGTTTGCACCGTTGCTGCTCAATAACCAGAAGCCCTATCCAAACTGTACTATCCAGATCCAAGCCAATTCACAAGTTTTCTCCCTCTGCATTAGACCAACTCTCGTATATTCATTTACTCAAATGTCTTTCGTTATCCTGAAGCTCAAACATCTGTGTTACTTCAACTTTATCCTCAATTTTAATTTAATTGCACTAATTTCGGGGGGAACTATTGTCATATCATTCATTTGCCAATGAATAATAAGTATTGCTGAATTATGATGAGTTTTTTAATTGGTCAAGGCATTTGACCAAATGCCATCAATCTAGTATCGACTGCTTCAAACCCCTGAGGACTCTCAAATTTTAAATACCCAAGAGACAATAATACTGCTTTCATGAGTTAATTCGTGCCACGAGCGTGATGGGATTACTGCTACAATTACATAAGTGGATATGTCCCCAAGTTCCTCGCACATTGCTTCCTGAGCCAATTCTTCGAGAGTGATGCTCTCTTTTTATTGCATATATACCCAAGTTAACTCAGGCTTCTAGCTGAACGCCCACGCTATTTCATCAATTAATCATTGTCCAAGGTAACTCGAAAATTACATGACATCATATCCTCTATTGTTCATCATCTCCTCACATTGATGAAACTGCACATATCTCTATTTTATTTTCACATCTTTTCCTATACTTCTCCAACCCTTCATATCATTTCGCCCTTTTCTCATTCATTTAATTCAGACAAAAGAGCTTGAAATTTTACAGTCTTTGAACAAGTCTTCATTCGGCTGACTCTTCTCCTTTTTTTTCTTCTTCAATGATGAAAAGACTACACTTTAAACTACTTCTTGGCCACATCGTGACCTCGATGCTACTAACGAGATACCATTGATTAATTCTTTTTCAAGTGTAAAGGGACTTACCGCATGGGCTTGAAGAGTGCTTGCAGATCGTCTGGGTAGTCTATTACGAGTTTCAACTGAGTTCCTCCTTCTTTCTGTGCTGTAATCAAACGGTATGTCTTTTTCAATATTATTATCATTATTTGCGCTTTTTTTTCTATCATGTACCATTATGGACCCAGTTACTGGACATACCCCAGTTTACGGACATATCGGCAAGATATATTAATATTTGAGTGAAAAAAACAGATTTTTCAATATTTGCAAGGTGTCAAAATAAAAATCGACTGAATTGTTTGATTTACTTAAGGTGATCCTAGTGGCTGGTTCAAATGATCGATTTTTCTTTTTTTTTCTTTTTAGCTATTACAATTACTATAACTATTTCGATTTTTCAACATTTTACCGATACTAGAACAATGTCCAAGATGATGAATTTTTATGAGATAATATTATGAATACAGTAGTGAAGAGGTAAAACAAGATAAGTCTCTTTTTTTCTCATCAAGTTTTTCAAAAATACCTCAGAAAATAACCGAGAAAGAGCAATTTTGCCCTGAAACTCTTTTGTAACTCTTGAAATTCTCTACAAAAACAGATGTAATATCACCTTATCTCGCTTAGTTTCCCAGATATTTCCTTCGAAATGACCTCAAAGATAAGTCGATTCATCCTGTTTCATCTCTTCAGTACTGAATATTCAATATTGTTCCGCATTTGACTCAGGCTGTCCCAGTATCTAGGACTGGGATTGGAGGATCCTCGGATTTCAAATACCAATATTCCCGCCATTGATTTTTTCATGTAATTAATTGCATTAATCGTCGTTATATGTCCGGTAACATGCATTTTTCATGATTTCAAAAATTAATAGACATTCTGACGAACAAAAAACATATAAGGTTGTATAAGGAAAAAGTAGGTCCGTGATCATGAATTTTCGCAGTGAAACTGAAACTGAACCTCGATTATGGAGTTTCAATGTTAATTCAATTATTTTCAAAAATTAATTTTGGCCTTATTTGTTCGGTAACATGGGGTAAACTGAATTTTTAAAAAAATCTCCTCATGCTATTCTATCGAAAGTGACCAAAATCGAAAAGGGAAAATAGATTGCCCGAACCACTAGGATTACCTTAAGTGAAATTTTTATGATTTTAATCATTTAATTCTCATTGTCCGGATACTACACTGAGAAAAAAATAATGGTAAAAACAATCAAATATTGATGTCATTGGTCCTTAGAAAATATTTTGTTGAATTAATTGAAAACAGTCGTTGAATTTACTGAATTTAGTCAATTCAACTAGTTAATCTGTTTGAATTAATCAAATTCAATAAATTCAACTAGTTCATTTATTTGAATTAACTAAATTCAGTAAATTCAACAATTTTTTAAATTATTTCAGAAAAATATTTGCTAAGGACCATTTGCCACAATATTTGATTGTTTTTACCCCTATTTTTTTTCTCAGTGTAGTCCGGCCATTTTCTTAACTGTTCGATAACTGGTGCCTTCATGGTATATTTGTTCGTAAAAAAAAAAAAAATAGAATGAAGGCTGGTTAGTCTTTAATTAGAATTTGTAAGTGGCAACTACTGTCAACTTTTGTCAAACTGTACTTCTGCATTTCAAGATTTCCTAATATCGTTAACTTGACAACGATACTGTTTTATATTCGAGGATCACGAGGATAAGGGTTCAACGCTTCTTCCACTCACTTGTCTCATCATATGAGACACAAGACACTCCTACGATATGCTCTCTGATTAGTGGATTAACTGCTACCGCCTACGTCCATCAAACATTAATTTCTGAATGAATTAAGAGCAATCATACGATAAATGGTTGGAATTAAGACAAAAAAAAATGAGAAAGAGAAAGGATAGATTAATGTTTTATGCATTAATTTGTAGTCACTTCTATAATTTAGGCCGATTTGGTTTATGTAGGGGAAGGTGGGGTGAAAAAGGAGATCAGGGGTAAAACGGACACATTTTAGTTTTGATGTTTTATGTTATGAAAATCGATTGAAATCAGTGGAGATGGTTGAGATAGGTTTTTTCTGATGATTCCATTGGAAAGCTGAGGAAACTTCTGTTGAAAAACACACGTTAAAATTCATTTTTGAGATTTTATCGAAGATTTGACTTTTTCAGGTGAAAATTAGGTCTCTGAATCTTTACGAAATCGAAAAATTTCACTTTTTCGAGGATATCTCCGGTTCTATTAGTCGTAGAGTGTTGGGGTTGGTCTCAAATAAAAGGTGAGATCATTTGCCATCGATTCATGTCGTTGAAAATAAAAAATTATCGATTTTAGAAGATAATATAGTGGAAAAACCAATTTTCATAAAGTCAGGCAAAGAAAAGTCACTCGAGGATCAAAAAAAAATGCAGACGACAGAAATTGATGGCAAATGAGCTCAGCTTTCATTCGAGAGCTACTCCAATGCTCTGTCACTAATAAAACTGGAGATATCGACGAAATTCTTATTTTTTCCAAAATGGGAAGAATTTGACCCTTCAGTGGTGTCTAAAAAACTTGAATTTTTTAATAAATTTCAAAAAAATCTGTTTAAATACATGTTTTCAATCGAAAATTCCCTCAGCTTTTCAATAGAACCATCAAGAAATTTTCATCTCATGCCGTTTATCCATTTATTTCACATTTCTCACTAAAGAACCTACATAAACTTAATTAATTTCAATTTCAAAGTAAAAACCTTGGCATTTTCATTTACCTATGTGTACAATTGGTTTTGTTGCCATTTCTTGCAAGAGCTCCTCAACGACTTTTGAATTCTTTGGATACAGTTCTAGTCTAGATATCTGCAGGTGGAATTTCTGCAGTGTTGTTAAGTTATTCCTGAAATGAAATAAAGATTAAAAATAAATTTTGTTATTCATCGTGTCTTATTAAACGTAATGTTGCCAATATTTTTTTTTTTTCTTTTACATTTTCCTTGCAATTTACAAGCTTTAACTTAGAGTTTTAAAATAACTGAATAGACCTTGATGCAATAGCTTGATATAAATGTGTAATTGCTCCTGTGAATTCAATGAAATTTATTTCACCAAGATAATCTTAAATCCGATTGCTTTTGCATTCAGTCGTGATATTTCTGGTCCTAGAGTTCAATTTCAAGGAGGCATAACGTTATTCCAAACGCATTTCACGTAAATGCTTCTTCGTATACACAGAGAGTTAGAAACGAAAAATATATATATATATATATATGTTGTGGAGTAGTATATTCCCAAGTGGTTTTATTCTGAATGCACAGATTTTTCAATCTGTCTACTGATCTTGAATTTCAACTCACTTGGGAATATTTTTTTTTTTCCTTGCATTTTGCATTTGAAAAATTTTAACTTTGTAGTCACTAGGAAAAACTTTTTTTTTAGCCAAAAGATGAATATTTTCCTTCCAACGGATTATTCAAGAAAAAAAAGGGGAAAAAAATCACGTATAAATGCAAAATTAGGAAGGGGGGAGGGGGAAGCAAATATGAAAATTTGACGATGCCAGTGCTTGAATAATAATAAATCAGAAATCATTGAGATCAAGAACAGCGAAATATCCAAGTAAAGGAAAAGAAAAAGAGATTTACGAGAGTGGAATGTCAAGTCTTTGACATCTTCAGGACGATTCCAGAATATTTGAAAACTCTGATGAAATACTACAATAAAAATGAAATGATACAAAAATAATAAAAAAAAAAAAAGAGCATAAGATGTAGAGAGGGAAAGTGAACAGCAGGGTCTATTCTTATTTTTATCCTCTCAGACTCTCTCTCTCCTCTCATCCTCGTTCTCATGTTAAACAGAGTGAGAATATCTTTTTTTTTATAGATATCAATTCTGGGATGATGTCTTTTTTAAAAGAATAACGTGTCAAATATTGTTATTTCATCTCAAGTTACCACCGTGGCTCATTCTCCCTCCTACCCCCCTCCCCCTCGCGATTCTCCCTCGGTGCTATATTCAACACAACATATATATGTGAGTTTCTCGGTGTAATTCGTGTTCGCTTAGAGGGCCTTTTAAAATGCATGGAATACTGCTCATATGCTCATGTGACTTTACTCGCTTTTTACATAGATACGTGTATATATATATATATATATATATGTACTTGGACAGACACAGACATATATATATACATACACATACACGATCTCTTTTGAGCCGTTGGGGCCTGGCTGATAGAGTTCTTCTAACAGTAAGATGCTAGACTTGCAAGGAAACATATTTATTACAAAACTCTGGATTTTCCCGGAGGAAAACAAGCAGAATTGAGAAGAATCTATATGAAGGGCTCACTCAACCGAGGACTTTTATTTACCGATACATGCGTATTTCCTATTGAATGATAAATCTTTTTGTATTCGAGACACTGGCAAAGTGGACCTGTGGGGTAAAATGATTTGGGATTTTTTTTTGAGAGTCAAGGACTTAACAAAAAAATCTGAAAAAATTACTCAATAGTGTAAACATGCTGCACCATGTTCTCAAATTTTTTCAGATTTTTTCAGTTCGTCCTTCACTCTAAAAAAAATCGGAGGAGCATTTTTTTATCTTTATTTCAAAATTAGAATATTCGCGCGTGTTTGTGGGAAATAGATTGAGTGGGGGGAAAAGAGAATTGCTTGAGATTCACATATATATAGGTCTCTGAGGTACACGGATTATACGAGAAGATCGAGATGGAATGCCACGATACCTACACCGACTACCCCTTGAGTGTGTCTTCCTATGCGTTGCATACTAACTATTTCACGGAGCATCACTAAATCTCAGCGAATTATCCATCCACAGACTAGGTATATCAGGTGCCCCAATGAAAAAGCTATCATTACCACTCGCGATTGGCTTTTGAAAGAATTTTATTTGAAATGAAAAAAAAAATTTATAGTCATTCAATTAAATGCCAATGACATAAATATGTGTTGAAAGGTTTTCATTTCTTCATTTGAGTTTCCATCCAATCGTTGTATCGACAATCATAAGCAAGAGAATATCCATGCAGTTTGCTGAGAGGGTTGATATATGCTTCCTCTTGTCTGGCACAATTCAATGTAACATAGTCACATAGTGAAAATACTGAGATTGCCTCGTATACAAATACGTTGACGAGGCTGCTAGCTGGAGTGAGAAAATGTTATACTTTTCAACGACCCCATCAACCATTTTTCAAGGCAATTTTCCAAGGCTTAGATAGCACTAAATTCAATCGAGTCTTTGCTGTATAGAAAAAAAACTGAATTTCCTCAACAGCCTCATTCTGTATACTCATACAGGGTAAACTGGGGCAAAATGGAGCAAAATGAGCAGCATGTCAAAAAGATTTGGGATTTTTTTGAGAGTGAAGGCATCTACGAAAAGTTTTGAAAAAATTCACCAACAAGCTTCACAAATTGGACCATTTTCTCAAATTTTTTCAGATTTTTTCGTCGAATCCTTCACTCCAAAAAAAATTCCTGGATCATAATATAACTCCTTAGTAGAATATCCTTAGTCAATTAATGACCGTCAATAATAGTTTCGCTCCATCGAAAATTAAGCAAGCATTTGCATTAAGAGTCTATGACATTCTATTATCCTGAGTGTCAAAAACTCTTCAATAATAGAATACTTCACACTAGAGCAAGACAATTAACACTACACTGAGAAAAAAAATTGGGGTAAAAACAATCAAATATTGTGGCAAATGGTCCTTAGCAAATATTTTTTTGAAATATTTCAAGAAATTGTTGAATTTACTGAATTTAGTTAATTCAAATAAATGAACTAGTTGAATTGACTCAATTAAGTAAATTCAACGACTATTTTCAATTAATTCAATAAAATATTTTCTAAGGACCAATGACATCAATATTTGTTTGTTTTTACTATTATTTTTTTCTCTGTGCCTAAAATAAAAAAAATCGATCAGCTACAAAAACGCTTGTTATGTCGCAATTAAACACTTCAATCAATTGCCTAATCATCTTAAAATATTAAACTCAAATAATAAAACAATTAAAAAAAGCTCAAGCAGTGGATAAGTGATAATATATGTTCAAACTAGAAAAAAACGAAAAAAAAAAAATAATAACATATAAATATTGTAAGCTTATCATTGTATTTTCTATGTCAATGCTTATTTTTTACTCTGAATGAGCTTTGTAACATTAAAAAAAATATTATTCCGATCTATGTACAGGTGTTGATTGCACCTCTATAGAATGTAATTCAGAATTAAATAAAAAATAAAAATAACACAATTCATTTTGCCCCACTCTCCCCTACACATTCACAATATCTCATTCAACTTTCCAAATATCATTTAATTAACGCGAGAAAAACAATTAAGTATAACAAGCTGATTATATCTTACTATAATTAGAAGGCATTCGTGTCAATTAAACCAAATCATACAGGTAATTTTAATGAGCAAGAAAATTTATATAATAATTTTACATTGTTATTCTTGATAATAATCTTCTCATAAAGTATTCTTGTCTCTCATTCATGAAGTGTCATCGTCTATGCTTCACCATCCACCTCATGTACTTGGCTTCTATCTTGTTCTCTACTACTGGATAGCATTCTCTTCTTCCATTGTTTCTAAAGTACTAGCTCCTGTACAAACTGCAAACCGAATCTTCTGCTGTAGATTGAGTTCGGGAACACACGCTTGCACACTAGTACTACTGCTCGAACTAATCTCGTCTAGAATCCTCTTGGATTCCCTTCTCACCTGCTACCCTACTTTTCGTCCCTTCCTCTTATTTCTCCTCTCATTTTGCTCTTCTTTAGTATCTCTTTCTCTTATTATCAATGATAAACGCGAATGAATAAGGGAAGGTGGGGCAAAATAGATATCAGGGGCAAAATGGACACATCTAAATTTTTAGGCAAATATTATGGAAAACTCTTGAAATCAATAGAAATATTGGTGGTGGATTTTTTTTGATGATTCCATTGGACAGCTGAGGAAATTTTAGACAGGAAACAGGTGTCGGAATTAATTTTTTTGAATTTTTGTTGGATTTTGACTTTTTTGAGCATTTTAGAAGGGTAAAACATCTCCTTTTTTTTTAATTTTCAGTTTTTCGAGAATATCTTCGGTTTTATTTGTTGTAGGGTAAAAATACCAACGAGAGGTGAAAGGTGAGATCATTTGCCAGAGATTCATAGGGTTTTCAATTTGAAAATATCGATTTTTAAAATATTTATGGTCATTTTTGTGAAACAATTTCGTGAATCCTTTTTTGGCCTATAACTTTTCCAAAAATTGATATTTCAGAATTCGAAACCCCATAAATCGATGGGGAATGAGCTCACTTTTCATTTGAGACCAATCCCGAATTGCTAAGACCAATAGAACCAGAGATATTTCCAAAAAACTGAAAATTCTAAAAAAAAGTGAAAGCTTTTTACCTCAAAAATGCGGAAAAATTCGAATTTTCACAAAATTCGAAAAAAATACATCTGACATCATTTCTGCAGATGAAATTTCCTCAGCTTCTCAGTAAAATCATTTTTAAAAAATCATTTCTAACCGTTTCATTACAGTGTCCATTTTGCCCCACTCTCCCCTATAATAATTACGAAGCAGATTGACAGTAGAATAGCATATATATATCTATATAGAGACATGTACCGTTGGATACACATGCATATGGATAGAAACATAGGCGGAAGTTCTTTTGAAAGTGTTGTAGTATTGTGTGTTGGGTAAATATTATATGGGACAATTTGGCTCGAGCGAGAAGGCCAAATGTTTAAAAAGGCCTCCTTCACGTATTGCACACATATTTATCATAAGTATACCACTCGAACGGATGTACTGTGACGGTAACAACACGTTATGCGTGATATTTTTAATATACAACTTCATCAGCGCCTAATTCATTTGAAAATCAGAGGAAATTATTGCAGTAGTGGGATTTTCTCGAAACTAGAATGTTGCTAGTCGAGGAAAATACTCAACGAGGCGAATCAATAATTATGCAAATTGTCGTTCAACATGGGGAAAATAGAGGCAAAATGGACCTTTTGGGTTAAAGTGATCCGCGATTTTTTTGAGAGTAAAAGACTTTACCAAAAACATCAAAAAAATTCACGAACAATGTCAAAGTGTTGGAGCATGTTCTCAATTTTTTACAGATTTTTTTGCGAATTCCTTCACTCCAAAAGAAAATCCTGGATCATTTTGTTCTGGAGGTCCATTTTGCCCCGTTTTCTCCTATTCACAATTCTCTATTATTATATATAGAGTAGTTTGAACTTGCATTGTAATCTTATCAATGTTTTTATCGCAGCATCCTTGTCTCTCAAGACTTTTGTCTCCCAAAGGATGAAATAATTTCGTTCATTTAGATGGAATATTGTTCTTGTTAGCCTTTTCTTTGTTTAGACGAAGCTACTTGGCATGGGGGAGGAGGAGGGGAATGAAGCAATTTTAACCATCTCAATGTTATCTTGGCTCAGTAGCAGGTATTGTCACTGAGACATTTTGAATTGCTTCAGTTCATACAAAACAAGTGAGTATAAACTTATCGTGCAAGCCAAAATTACTGGCTCAATGATATTTTGTAGGAATTTTCGAATTATCTCTATTCATTAGTGGTAATAATTAAAAATAATTGATAGTTTATAATTGTAGTCTATTCGTTGATGATATTTAGGTTTTTTTGGGGGAGGGGGGGGGGGGAATCAAATACAGGTTATTTGATGAGAAACTACTTGGCTAATAAATGGTCACATCCGTTGTCAATCGGATGTGGATTTGATTTTGCCGTACTGATTATTTACTGAAATGCACCGACCTGTAATTCACCACAAGTCGATCTTCCTCAATGGTAAATAGAGCACGAATATAGCTCTATTATCATCTTTCATGTATGTATGTATGGTATAGACTTCTAAGTATTAATGTGAGATATTTAGTCTAAATGGCGATAAATCGAGTGATATAATGTGTAGGGAAATGTGGGGGAAAATAGGATATTGTAATGAAACAGTGGGATTTTTTTTAATGATTTCGTTGGAAAGTTGAGGAAATTTTAGTTCAGAAACATGTGCCAGAATTGATTTTTTTCAATTTTTTGGGAATTTGATTTTTTCTGACATTTTTGAGGGGTTCCTTTCGATTTTGGAGCAAATTTAGTTTTTTGGGAATATCTCTGGTTCTATTGGTCGGAGCGACCTGGGACCGATTTTAAATGAAAGGTGAGAACATTTCCCATCGATTTATGGGGTTTCGAATCTAAAAATATCGATTTTTCAAATAGTTATGAGAACTTTTGTGAAAAATTATGATAATCGGTTCTTATCCTATAACTATACAAAAAATCAATATTTTTGAATCCGAAACCCCATGAATCGATAGGAAATGATCTCACCTTTCATTTAAGATCGGTCTCAGGTCGCTACGACCAATAGAACCAGAGATATTTCCAAAAAACCGAATTTGCTCCAAAATCGAAAGACTTTACCCCTCAAAAACGCCAGAAAAAATCAAATTCTCAAAAAATTGAAAAAATTAATTCTGGCCCATATTTCTCGACTAAAATTCCCTCAGCTTTCCCATGGAATCATCAAAAAAAATCCATCTCCAATATTTTCATTCATTTAAAGATTTTTTCATAATATATGCATAAAAACTCAAATGTGTCCATTTTACCCTTTGTGTCCGTATTGCCCCATCTTCCCTATAATATTGCAGATTTTTTTTCCAGTATCTCTCAATATAGAAAAAAAAGGTCTGAAAGCATTTCGGTCTAATTTAATTTGAAAACATATATTGGAAAAGTATTGGCGACGTATATGTCAATGGTATGGAGAGGCTCATTTAACATTCTGACCGTGCAATGCACTTGTCAATTGCCCGGACTATGAGGAAATCCTCCATGTCAATTAATTATCTTTTTCGTTGACATATATTGACTTGAAATAAAGTGGATCACATGCATCATGTGATTCTACAGATTTTTCCAGCATTACACCATTCTATGTATAGTATAGTGTGATTTCAGTAGCCAAGTGGTCAATCGGTTTAAGTCGAAAAAACCAAATTTTTCAGGAGAGACGAAAAACGTATTGTAACTACATAAATTGAAATTTATGTGCACTAATCAATGGATTGAGTTGCATGTGCAGTACTTTTTTCGTCTGCATAGTTACATCGTCCACCTGTAAGTATTTTTCTAAATTCGTCGACTTAGCTCGAAATGTATTTTACATTCAACGAGCTAAGTCGACTTATCTTTTCAGTCGTACAGAAATGGTCAAGCTATGTCGACTTAATTCAGTTTTTTATGGCCTCTGGAATATTATTTGGATAAATGAAAATTAAAATAAAGTGGCGTAACTACCAATTTTAAAATGAAAGGGGCGTATCTCCACACTTACGCCTCTTTGTTCTTTCCTTCTTAATCACTATATAATTGTTGAAGTTAAAGTGAATAGGACGTATCTCCGCACTTACGCCTCTTTGTTTTTATAAATTTTTTTATCTCAGGAGAATTTTTGGAGTTACGCTCTTTTGTTTTTAGGATTTTTTATTTCAATTTTGGCACTTACGTCTGTTTGTTTTTACACGGAGAGAAATAGAATAGTAACCATTACTATGCTGAACATAGCAATGATTACTATATTCACCATAGCAATCATTCCTATGTTAACATAGTAATCATTACTATGTTAACACAGCAATAATTACTATGTTAACATAGTAATGATTACTATTTTCACCATAGCAGTCATGACTATGTGAACGTAGTAATCATTACTATGTTAACCGGATCAGGAGAGAGTTTCTCCAGCTTATCACGATTATCTTGGTGAATAAGCAAGATAGAGCGAGATGGACGTTAATTCTGGAGAAGAAGGAGGTTTTTCCAGTTTTTCGTTATTATCTTGGCGAATAAGCGAGATAGAGCGGAATGGACGTTAATGTGGGATCATTCAGAAGTTTTTTCAGTTTTTCGCTATCATCTCGGTAAATAAGCGAGATAGAGCGAAATGGACGTTAATATGGGATCATCGGGAAGTTTTTCTAGTTTTTCGTAAGTATCTTGGCGAATAATCGAGATAGAGCGGAGTGGCCGTTAATTTGAGATCAGGGGGGAGTTGATTTGATTTTTTTGCGACTATAGCGGCAAAGAAGTGAAATAGAGCGAAATGGACTTTCTATTTTGGGTCAAGGATATTATTTCATCTGAAAACTTCCTCATAATTCCATATGTGTGCTTCGCTCTATCTCGTTTATTCACCGATACTGGCGGAAAACTGAAAAAACTCTCTCCTGATACTAAATTAACGTCCATTTCACCTTCTCTCGCTCAATTACAGAAATGATTGTAAAAGTTGAGGAGACTACCTCCTGATCCCATATTAACGTCCATTTCGCTCTATCTCGCTTATTCGCCAAGGTAATCACGAAAATCTGGAAAAACCCCCTCCTTCTCCAGAATTAACGTCCATTTCGCTTTATCTCGCTTATTCACCAAAATAATCGTGATAAGCTGGAGAAACTCGTTCCTGATCCCATATTAATGTCCATTTCGCTCTATCCCCCTTATTTTCCTCTATAATCGGTAAAAACCAGGAAAATTCCCTGGTGATCCCAAATTAACGCCCATTTCGCTCTATCTCGCTTATTTACCGAGATATTGGCAAAAAACTGGAGAAACTTCCTCCTGATCCGGTTCACATAGTAATGATTACTATGTTTGCATAGTAATGATTGCTATGGTGAACATAATGATCATTACTATGTTAACATAGTAATTATTGCTATGTTAAACATAGTAATCATTGCTATGTTCAACATAGTAATGGTTACTATTCTATTTCTCTCCGTGTAGGATTTTTTTATTTCAATTTTGGCGCTTACGCCCCTTTTTTATTAATTTTTTCCGATGATTCGAAAAAATTCAATGAAAACAGTAAAAACAAAGAGGCGTATCTCCGGCACTTACGCCCCTTTGTCATTAGTCGGTGGTACTTACGCCTTTATGTTATTATTTTTTTTTATTTCACTAATATTGCGTAGAAGGCCTTGCAAAGCTTATTGGAGCAATAATGGTGGAGATACGCTTTTTTGTTATTTTGAAGAAAAAAAATCGGGAAAGATGGCACTTACGCCCCTTTCACTCTAAGGCGACGATGCAATAATTAGGAATTGACATAAAAACGATAAGAATCATTTCTTTATTTATGAAAATTGTCGATAATAGAAACCGTCCATCTTCTGGTCAGTGTTCATCTATTGGTCGTGTAACCCTATAAACGTACCCTGAGATATTGTCATCTCTCCAAAACTGGACGTAATATCAGCTGATAGATCGCTTACGGAAAATTGCATATACCGAAAAGTCAATTTGCGTGATCACGATATGTAAATGTGAAGAAATATGAGGAATAATTTTTTGATTCCGTGACCAAAAAGCTAAGTCGACTTAGCCTTTTTTCTTACTTGAAATTATTCAAGTTAAGTCGACATAGCTCTATGGATAATTCTTGGGCTTCAAAAATGCGACTTAACCCGTTTCATTTTGTTGAAAAAATGACATCAAATTTCATTTCTCTGTCATAAGTTTTTGGCAGCAGATGCGTCAGACCCTCTAGAGTCCATTTAAGTGAAAAAACAATTTTCGAAAAAAATCGACTTAAACCGATTGACCACTTGGCTACTGATTTGTTGGATCGGAATACAAATTTACAGCTAACTATTTTGCACTACAACTTGAGTATCCAATTAGAGTGAATTGAGCGTATATATATATAAGCACCTTTCAAACTCTCGATATGTCATACATACTGCATGCTCTTTGGATAACATGGAATTTACATGTGAATATGTATTATGATTTTCATCGGTTACAGTTGAAAACCTCGTTGGAGAATTAGTTCAAAGTAGCAAATGTTGCTGAACCTCAAAATGAGGGAAATTTAAATTATCGCACTTGTCCTCAGATTTCTCAATTTCTTTCTCATGCTCTACTTCTTCATGGAAAGAAAAAAATCATTCAATCGTTTGCTGTAAAAAGTAATGAATTACTTTGAAAAATGTTTATCATTGACAAAATTACTATTAGGAAAAAATTCTGAAAAAGAGAGAAAAATTTTATATTTTTTAAAATTTCATAGATTTTATACGGTTTTCTCTTTTTCGAAGGTAAAAAAAAATCATTCAATCGTTTGCTGTAGAAACCAATGAATTACTTTGAAAAATACTTATCATTAAAAAAATTACTATTAGGAAAAAATTTGGAAAAAGAGAGAAAAATTTAATGATTTTTAAAATTTCATAGATTTTATATGGTTTTCTTTTTCTCGAAGATAAAAAAAAAATTTCATCCAATCGTTGACTGTAGAAAGTAATGAATTACTTTGAAAAATACTTATTATTAAAAAAATTACTATTAGGAAAAAATTTGGAAAAAGAGAGAAAAATTTAATATTTTTTAAAATTTCATAGATTTTATATGGTTTTCTCTTTCTCAAAGATAAAAAAAAAAATCCATCCAATGGTTTACTGTAGAAAGTAATGAATCACTTTGAAAAATGATTATTATTGAAAAAATTACTATTAGGAAAAAATTTGGAAAAAAGAGAGAAAAATTTTATATTTCTTAAAATTTCATAGATTTTATATGGTTTTCATCTTTCTCGAAAGTAAAAAAAAATTTAATTCAATCGTTTACTGTAAAAAGTAATGAATTACTTTGGAAAATGCTTATCATTAAAAAAATTACTATTAGGAAAAAATTTGGAAAAAAGAGAGGAAAATTTTATATTTTTTAAGATTCTAGGGATTCTATATGGTTTTCATCTTTCTCGAATATATGCAGGACACATTGTAAATGTGCATCTCTCATTGGTAAGTGGGCCTATATGAATAATAATTTTCTATCTACAGTAGAAGGTATCTGAATGTCTCTTGGACCTCCCATTACTCGTAAGTTCTAGTTTCATGAAAATCAACGATGATACTTGAGTGCTTCACCTCATAACTTTATTCTCGAGAGTGTGAGCTAACTCAGATACATATGGAATAAAAAACACATTGCTTTTAACTATTTTTTCTCTCTTCTTTTCACTCTTTTCCAAGTCATTTTTTATTATTCTGCAGTGAAAAATGAATATTTATAACAAAAAAAAAAAGTATAAAAATTTGGATAAAAAGCTTAGATTTGTTAGTTTATAGAAATATTTTTTTTATCATCTTCGGAAGAACTTGATAAATTTTGAGTAGTTGAACTTTCAAAGTCCTTCGATAAAAACCACTTGAAATAACCCAGTGTCCTCGACATTTGCCACGATTATAGAGTAACCATCATCTTAACGGAGGAAATGATGAATTTTTTCGTCTTCTCTTCATGCATAATTAATAAAAGACAATTGAAAATTATCCATAAATACGACTGAAGCATTAAAATTTGAGTATTGCAAGCAAAACTCAATTGCTAAATATTTTTCAACTGTTTTTTCTAAAAAAAATTGACACATTTCTCAAAAGTTGTGCATCTGAAAATCATATCACTTCTCAACAATGCAATATTCTCCTCGTGTTCGATTTTCTCGCTGAATTAATATATTTCCTGGTCTCTAATACCTCTCTGCACCTCATTTTCACAATGGAAAAAAAAAATTCACACATTATGAAATCGCTTGGGAAGAATAATTCTCGGGGACAATTGCAAATACATTATACATGTATATATTTTCATTTATGACAATAGTGAGAAGATAGCTTCATTAGTCACTTGAAATTAATTGTAATTCGAAAAAATATATATGGGAAAGTAGGGCAAAATGGACCTAAAAGATGAGATGACTCGAAATTTTTCTAAAGAAACAGCAGTTGCTTCAAAAAATCTGAAAAAATTTATAAACAATAAACATGCATTGGAGAATTTTCTCAAATTTTTTTCCGATTTTTTCGTCGAGTCCTTCATTCCGAAAAAAATTCCCTAATCATGTTGCTATGAGGGTCCTTGAGGGCATATATATATATAATAACGAATAGGTGCATAAACGTTAAACTTGATTCTGATAGGTAAAGGTAAGCAAGGTATTGGTCTGTATGAAGCTAATAGTCTTCCTGCAGCTTATTTCACTTGGTAACAGTGAAAATGACATATCGTAGGTAGTTGGACCCAGTGGTAGTATGTACACTTTGCCACTCTGTACATTAGTTTGACTTTCTACACAATCGACCTGGGTGCAAAGCTTTGCAGTAGTACAGCAACATCAACACACAGCCTTGGACTGGTGCATAATCAAAACATGATGCCATCATACATAAACGCTCGAGCTGTCATATTCCATACTAGAGTGAGCAGTCAGTACTGACTGAGGTTTAGGATCTACCAAATCGCGTAAACCGTCGACCTCCCCATACCCCAGTACATTATATATATATATAATATATATGTAGACTGAAAGCAACAAACACGTACATCTATAGGTATATCCAATTGGTGAATGAGTATATGATCGTAGGATGCATCACAAGCTATACATTCACCACCTTGCATGATTCCCAGTATATGGAAATCAGGTGGAAATTCAACGAATTTACATTTGTACACTGAGGAATAACACACACAGAGTATGGTCGGTTTGTCGATCTTTCTTTTGCTATTTCTCTCTCTCTTCCTCAACCCTTACATTAATTCGTGGCTGCCTCAAAATTGCAACATGATCCATGATTACTTCCGTTTTTCGTATTCCATGTCATTGTCGTAGGTAATATCTGTCTATTTTCAACTCAATTCATTCAGATATTCTGATACAGAGAAGAGAAAAGAAAGAGTATTTCCTGTACAGATTGAGTTTTATCGGTTCTCCATGATTCTTATTAAATTTATAATGAAATTTTCGTTATTTTCTCGTTTTTCAGCATGGTTATTAATTCAGTTGATATTGTTTCACGTGGAGTATACAAGAATAATGACACTTAAGTGTGTCACAAGTACATTAAAGAGTAACTTGAATAAAGTACCAAGTACTTATGATTAATCATATACAGGGTGTATCTGAAAAAGTGTACTTTTAGTGATTATGAGATAGAAGAAATTCCTCTGAATACTGGAAAAATCATTAAAAAATCAGCACGATGCCCAGCAAGATCATCAGCGCGTTGTCCAGCAAGATCATCAGCACGATTTCCACCAAGATCATCAGTGCGACGTTCTGCAAGACCTTCCACAAGATGGTCAAGCAATTTTTTAATTATTTTTCCAGTATTCAGAGGAATTTTTCCTATCGCATACTCACTGGAAGTACACTTTTTCAGATACACCCTGTATACTTTTTTTTAATTGCAGTTTAATTGGCAGTTAATGGATTAATGAATTTTTCAGTAGTCCGGACAATCATAAATTATTCCACTCATCAATATCAATTGCTGCTTCAAAAAAAAAGAGATATTGCACTGTCTAATCTACAGTATATGAGAGACTTCTATTCTATTTGAAATTCGCTTTTTTTTTTTGGAAATTCTACAAATTTCAAACAATTCAAAGATGACTTTAGTGTGTGTATGTACATAAGTATAAATTTGTGGTGAGCCAATTGCCGTCACTCTCTGGATTCACCTGATTTTGACACGAGCAAGTCTCGTAAATTATTTCCAAGCAAATATTACGTTGGGGAGTTTCGACCTCATGACCCCTCTCTCTTTCTCTCTTCCTTCTCTATTTCAACTATGACCCCGCATCCCGCGATTCTGCCGCGGGCTCATCATATCCATCCCCGGGTGTACTCCTATTCCACTGTATTCCCCTGATATAGGATATCACAGGCATTGTTGGATAGAGATGGGATAGTCCGAGAATTTTCGAAACAATGGTAACATAACGCAGTCCCTAGATGTATGAGACAACTGGCGACATCCGGTTTCTGGAATTCACTGCTTGTTTACTCCGGTTAAACGACAGAAATGCTGGAGCTTCTTGTTGGTATTATGTATTATATATACATGGTATACACCGAGGAAATTCAGTCTCTGACTACTTCAACAGTCTAATTAGCATTATTAGCATTGGCCTTTGTCAAGCTATTAGGAAGTCCTCGAGAATTGAACATTCTTCACATATCAACAGTGTCTTGGCTATTTTGCTTCATATAGAGTACCAAAAAAAAATTATTTGCAATATCTTGATTGTTACAGACAGAATAGCAATGAGAAATAACGTATTTTTAGAATATAGAATTTAAATTACACGAAATTTCATGCATAATCTGCTATTATGACGTTTGCAATTGGAGAAAGAGCCTTGTGCACCTGTAGCTCAAGTAGTCAACTGTACATTGAATTGGCTATTTCATTTTAATACTCAGTCTATTGCTTTGTGGCATGCAATATATTCAATGGTAAATTCAAATAACCTGGTATTAACTATATTCTTTCAAGTCAATTCAGTGTAATCATAATTTTACAAATTAATTGAATACAGTATTTACTCAAAATATACGTATATGAAGTTGATTTGCTTCCAAAGTAATTGATTAAAAATTTTGCCTTATCGTGAATTCATGAATTCGTTATATCTGCTGCAATGTGTACGTCTACATTTATTGTTTACTCGTTTTTTTTTTTTTTTTCTTAAGGACGACGTAAGCAGTTTTTAAAATCTTTCTAAGTCATGATTTATTGCCACCACACTGATAAGCCTTATCCGAATGCCGAATAACACAAATAATACAGGAAAAAATAATAAAAAAAAGTGAAGCGAAGGTTTTCAATAAAATTAGCGATATTTTTTTTTTCCATGAATCATAAATTTTTCCGTTTTTTCCTTGGATAAAATGGAAAAAAATTAAGAAAAATTGAAATAACTCACCCATTTTTGATGCCTTTTAGCTCAGCAATAGTTGGATTATCTGTGTAATCCTCACCACTAATTCTAACAACACCGCTATCAGTGTCAATTCCATCACCATTAACAACAAGATCAACTAAATCAGCAAAATCATCGTGTTCATCTGGCAACTGTGTTTTTACATTGTGATCATTATTAATACGTATAGTACTTGTATCACCACTCACATTATTATCACTGGCAGTCAATTCTCTGCTGCCATTTGTTCTTTGCATGAATTTTCGACGAAAATTATTATAAACATTTTCACGTTCATATTCATCACTCATTTTAATTTTTCCATGACTTGGTACTAAATGATGACCACTGTATCCCAAATCCATCTGCAAATCCATAACTAGTAGTAATGTAAAGAGTATGGCAAATGCACTGAAGCCAAATAGCAGTTTCTCCCTAATTCGCATCATTCTAATGAATAATCGCATATTACTTTGGGCTTCTTCAGGATAAAGAGAAGAAGAAGAAGAATGAGAAGGAAGAGATAATAATGATGATGATGATGATTTACCCTTGGAATTTGCCCCTAAAAATTTACAACACGAACGTTCTCTCTCAATATAATTATCAGATTTTCTAAATTCATCAGCTATTACAAAACTATGTTTTTGGCTGGCTGCTTCAGTATTGTTTCGAGTATCACGAATGACTGAGCATACCTCTGTTGTACAATCACTGGAATCACGAGTGAAATTAAACACCTGACGTTTTTTAACACTTGAATTTTTATTGGTGTTTAAATGATTTGTAACATTCAGTTTATTCCCCACTTTTTTTGAATCATGAATTTTCTCCTTCTTCTGATATTTATAATAAGGTGATATCAACTGTGTCTCTGTCAATTCTGTTGCAACACTATACGGCGCTTTTGTCGACACTAAACTACGTCTCACAATTCTATCACACGAAGTTTTTTTATTTATTTCTTTACTTCCAACGTTTTCCTTCTCTTCGTTATTCAAAAAAATATTTTCAGCCAGTGAATTTGCAATTCTGCATTTTTCACAGCACATTAAATTAATACCAACACGTTTTTTAAAGTCAATGATATGTATTAAATTGGATTCTTCAATTTTATTGTGGTCAACGTTGAAATAGCCTTGCAAACTGCACGAGTACTCATCGTTTGGTAATACAAAATTATCGCTCGACCTCTTATTGCTATCAACACTATTTAATGACCCAAGATACCCTGAACATACGCCTTCCGGTGTTGGTGATCGTTTGGATTTTTTACTGTCACGATTATTACGAAGAAATCCACTTTTTTCACTATTTCGTATTTCCCTTTCATCTAATTTTTTAATTCTAATTTTTTGCAAATTTTTCCTACATCTTTCATTATATATCTCATTAAATGTATCATCACTTATAAAATTTGCTCTCTTTTTCCATTCAATTGCTGTATTGTCAAGATCTTTTTTAAACTTTCTGTGTAGACGTATTTTATCCTCAAGTAGCCAAAAGTTGTTCTCAGATCTGATCAACTCGTCGACATCCTCAACGGATATGCTACGTGAACGTGATAGTTTCTCTCGTGTTGAGCTAGAATAGACTCTATACACTTGGGACTTTACTCCAGATAGATTCAATGGTGAGGATGTCTCTCCTTCGGGAACTACTGAACAACTCGAACGAATCAACGGAAAAACTTTCACATTCGCATCATCGAAATTTCTTTTACTTGCTGCTAATTCTTTACTATTTTCGCGAGTTTTTAATGAATATTCCTTTGATTTTTTGCAATTTTCATTGATTATTCCTGTAGAATAGCAGGAAGAAGAGAGAGGCAATTGCTGTGATGAAGGCTTCTGCAATTTTCTTCGTCTAAATGGTCGAACTGGAACTTCTTGACTGTAGCAAATCCTTTCTTTATCAGTTTCTTTTATTATTTTTCCTGATTCTAATAGAGTAGTATCTCTATTCTCGTCTGGTAATTTTATTTTTCTTCTCTCGAATTCTGATGAATTACTCGGCTTTATTCCATATCGTTTAAGCAATGCTCCATCACTGTTATTATTATTATTATCATCATTAATTAGTATTGAATTCGTATGATTCTCATTTATCCTGTTGGATCTGCGTTGTAAGGACGTTTCTGTAAATTTACACAATTCCGTAATCTTGTTGGTCCCATTATTTTCACGTAAATTTACACCTGATTTCAAATAGAAATTATCTATTTTACTATTTATTGATGCTCTTCTATTTTCTAATTTGGTCAGACAAAGTGATTTTTTTCCAAATTTTAGAGATGACGTTGAACATCCTACGTTGTCCAGAGTTATTTTTAATTATCAAGTGTTTCGAATAATAAATGATGTTTCTTTCTTTTTTTTTTCTCAGTATTTCTGTATTAATATCTGAGATATCATTGAAGTTTCAGCACTTGAAACCTAATAAATGCCCTCGTTTTGATGTTATCCTCAAAACTGGAACAGAAATTTAATAATAAATTTATTAGCTATGATGATTTTCAACAAATGGCATGATATTTAATGGAAATGAGAGTTTTACTGGGTTACTGTGACAATAATTGAGGTATTTCATTATTTCTTTTACAAAAAAAAAATCCGTAAATACATAATTCAAATGCCTAAGAGTTTGGTACTATCGTATCTGTGCTATTTTGCTTAGTAATGAGGTCTATTTTCACCCAGACTGCTGCAAAAAAAAATCATCAATTCTATGGCATGTGATCCAACATTTGCGATATCAGAATGTATACAGCTTCCTCTATAAAGATTATAGTCTTGAGATATATTTATACATATTTAAGATGCATTAACGAGGAAGTGAGCATTACAGAGAATAGAGTTCTTAGAAATAGAGGAAACAGTGGCAAAATGGAACTCCAAGTCTAAATGATTTGGGAATTTTTTTCGAAGTGAAGGAGTTTGCGAAAAAATCTGAAAAAATTTGAGAAAATCTTTCAACATGTTTACTTTATATGTGAATTTTTTCAAATTTTTTTTTGTAGAGACATATGTATCTGCACTTATAAAGTGCAGAAAACTCGAAGAATGAAAATTAAAATGATTACTACAAGTTTATTTCCTGAGGCGAAAATAAGGACTAATATAGAATATGATACGTATGAATGTCGCCAAACTCCTGTGACTTATGGCATATGCATTATAATGTGATCCCTTCTGAGCGATGGAAAGGGGGGGAGGGATTGAAGAAAAGAGATTGCACCAAGACGAGTATACATTAAAATTCCAAGGTGGATGGATTTCCGATAGTGATATTGGATAGAACCAAGGGATACCTTCCACTGGTATAGTCCTATAAAAACGTTTGAACATTCTATTCGCCTCTTGTTCCGGATTTAACAATGAATATAGGGAGTTAAAATACGCAATTCGTGTCGCGAACGTAGATTTGACATTTTGTCAGACTTCCCTCATCTCTCTTACTCATACCTCTTTCTCTCTCTCTATATCATCATGTCATATCTGTAAAAAAAAAAAAATTTTAACTTTTATTACGACTTTTTTACAGCCTTTGGTGAAAAATTCATCTTACACCTCTTCACTACACTATTGGAAAAAAAAAGGAAAAAAAAATACATTCCCGTTTAGATCGATTCGTTTTATTTTCCTTTTTCTTTTTTTGTTTTTCCAGTTTTATCATTCCTACTAGCAGCCAGGCTCAACTAATCTGACACCCTGCCGTTAGTAAAAACAGACAGCTGAATGCTTCCAACAAAAGCAAAAGAGAAAAAACAACAGTCGAAAAATAAAAAAATAATCAATTCATCTAAAGGACTTTTAATATTTCATTATTGTCCAGTTAAAAAAAAAATAGTAATATCCAAAGAATTCTGAATGAATCATTTTGATTTTATCGAGTACTGAATAAACGAATTATCTATGAGAATCAAAATTTTATCGATTAATTGAAAACAATGTACAAGTATTTCGATGCTGCAAGGGCTGAATAAGAAACAAAGTGAATCTGGTATTTTCTCACTTGGCCAAGGAAATTTATTCTGAGCAACAAACATCCAGGCAAGTTGCCAGAAATTCTAAAATTGGAAGGAAAAAATTCTATTATAAATATATTTTTATTTTGTTTTTCATTTTAAATAGCTATGTAAAGAATTGCTCAACAGTATTTTGACCATCTTAAGATTAAGGTAATCTTAGTGGCAGGTTCAAATGATCGATTTTTTATTTTTTCTTTTAATTATTATAATTACTATAGCTATTTCGATTTTTCAACATTTTACCGATACTAGAACGATTTCCAAGATGATAAATTGTTATTAGATAATATTATGAATATTCAATATTGTTCCGCATTTAACTCAGGCTGTCCCAGTATCTAGGACTGTGATTGGAGGATCCTCGGATTTCAAATACCAATATTCCCGCCATTGATTTTTTCATGTAATTAATTGCATTAATCGTCGTTATATGTCCGGAAACATGCATTTTTCATGATTTCAAAAATTAATAGACATTCTGACGAACAAAAAACATATAAGGTTGTATAAGGAAAAAATAGGTCTGTGATCATGAATTTTCGCAGTGAAACTGAAACTGAACCTCGCTTATGGAGTTTCAATGATAATTCAATTATTTAAAAAAATTAATTCTGGCCTTATTTGTCCGGTAACATGGGGTAAACTGAATTTTAAAAAAATCTCCTCATGCTATTCTTTCGAGAGTGACCAAAATCGAAAAGAGAAAATAGATTGCCCGAACCACTAGGATTACCTCAAACGCATGAAAACATGGCAAATGGCTTTATCTCGGGGATGTAACTCATGATTTCTAATCGATTCGTTTTCTATTATTTTCCAAGAGAAGTAAATAAGATTGAACTGGTGGGAATAAAAAAAAAAAGGTGAACAAAAACAATCAAGATGACGAGGTGAATGGGAGCTGTAATGACAGTAAAGTTTTTTCTTTAACCACAGCTAAATGAAGTGAAAGCGTTGACAAAAGGGAAATTTTTGTGGCTCATTACAATGGTGCTAATGGTTATCGTGTTTCGATTTCATAGCGCTTTAGACAATTGACTGTGGCTCATTTCTTCTGAATATATCCTAGAAATGAGAATTTATATAAATATCGGAGGAGATAGAGTAAAAAGGACATGAGAGATGGAACGGACACATTTTAGCTTTGTTTTATCACGATATTATGAAAATCGCTCGAAATCAGTGGGAATATTGGAAATAGGTCTTCTCTGATGATTCCATTGGAAAGCTGAGGAAATTTGGGTTTGAAAACATGCGTTATAATTATTTTTCCAATTTTCTTGGGAAATTCGACTTTTTTAGGGGGAAATTAGGGCTTTCCCTTTTACGAAATCGAAAAATTCCACTTTTTTTGAAGATATCTCCAGCTCTATCAGTCTTAGCGACTGGGGACAGATTTTAAATGAAAGGTGAGATCATTTGCCATGGATTTATGTGGTTTTGAAGAAAAAAAATCCGTTCCTTGAGATATTTATTGCACAAAAACAGATTTTTTCGAAGTGACTCTCAAATAACTTAAGAATCGATCTTTTTCTTTTCCAAACCCACATGACTTTATGAAAAATGATCTCACCTTTCATTTGAGACCAACCCCGAGTCGCTACAACGAATAGAATCGGAGATATACACAAAAATGTGAAAAAATCGATAAAGGAAAGGATTTGACTCCCATTCGTGCCTAAAAAATTAGAATTTTCCAAAAATTAAAAAAAAAATCAATTCTGACCCATGTTTTTCAGCTGAAATTTTCTCAGCTTTCCAATGGAATCATTGAAAAAATCATATCTGGAGCCATTCTACTTGTAATACCCATTTTACCCCATTAGCATCTTATGTACCAATTATATAGCCAATTCATTCTTCATCTCAATTCAGTCTTTTCATCTCAATTTATCAATTACTCGAGAGCCAAGGACTAATTTTGGATGACTACAGATATATAACATGAATGACACAAATTTCAATATTCTCTTAATATCAAAATACTTGATACACATTATTTCCCAATTTCCGAAATCCGTCTCTACATCTTTAATGAGGATCAATTCATCAAGAATACATGCGCTATTAAGAATTCACTCATTGATTGAGTTAATTATTCCTTCTATCATGTATTTTCAGGTGGAGGCATAGATCACGCGACAGAGACGCGTCATTAGTGATTATTTAAAATATTCACCCAATTATATGATGAATCTTCATGAATTTTTTAAGTACTTGATTATTGTCTTTGTATTGATTTTACCCGATGTAGCAGCTATTTTCGTTATGATAATTATCCCCGGCTGCGATGAGAAATTATCATTTGTGGCCTCTATTTCGGAGACAGAAGAACGAAAATCGGAAATGACTGTGTCAAATAGATCTATATATATATATCGTCGCCTTAGAGTTAAAGGGACATAAGTGCCATTTTTTCCCATTTTTTTTTGCAAAATAACAAAAGCGCGTATCTCCACCATTATTGCTCCAATAGGCTTTCCAAGGATTTTCACGCAATATTAGTGAGAAAATAAGAAATAATAACATATAGGCCTAAGTACCACTGACTAATATAACAAAGGGGCGTAAGTACCGGAGATACGTCTCTTTATTTTTAGTGTTTTCATAGAATTTTCCCTAATCATTGGAAAAAAAAACTAATAACAAAGGGGCGTGAGTTTTCATCCAAATTTTGGCACTATTTGCAAAATTTGCACTATTTCTAGAATTTTCGGAAAAATTTTAGAAAAAATTTTATAAAAATTCTGAAAAATCTCAAACATATATTAGAATAAAACTGATTTTTTTTTTTAGCTTTACTTTACATTACTCAGTGAGTGCAAAAATTTGGATAAAAAATCCTAAAAACAAAAGGGCGTAACTCGAATTATTCTCATGAGATAAAAAAAATTATAAAAACAAAGAGGCGTAAATACGGAGATATGTCTCTTTCACTTTAAAATTGGTAGTTACGCCATTTTGTTATTTTAATTTTCAATTATTCAAATAATGTTCCAAAGACCATAAAAAACATTTTGTAGCAATAAGTGGATATACGCCCCTTTCACACCAGAAATTCGTGTTTCTGGCACTTATGCCTCTTTAACTCTAAGGCAACTATATATATATTTCAAGACGACATTTTCATATCAGATCAAATAATATCTCCTCATTCCTCTTACATCCCTTTTTATGAGTGTCTCATTTGAATTCATCATGATCATTGTCACGATTCATTTGACGGAAAAATAATGATGAAATTTCACCATTATTTTTCCATCAAATGAATCTATTTAAAAAAAAAAAGTGAAAATTCTCTATCTAAATATTTCCCTCTTACGCTTAGGACTCGATTATTATTCCTTAATGCTCATTATTTTTTCACATAAATTCATGTCTTCTCTCTTTCTCACTCTCATTCCACTGAGCTACTGTTACTCTTCAGGAAGATGATGAATAAGTTGTTGATACGTCAAGAGTGATATTGAATGTAGTACAAGCGAGTGACGACATCGACGAGGACACGGATGATTGCATTCAAATCGATTTAACAACTTTCTCAAGTTTAATCTTTTCTAGTCTCCTCTTATTCAGTTATGGCTTTAATGATAATATATATATATCGTCACCTTAGAAGCAAAGGGGCGAAAGTGCTATGCTTATACACAGGACTTGAGCCACTTTGTTCCTAATTAAACTGGCGTTACGAATATCTTTCTAGGAGAAACTGTCGTAGTCATTTTATCAGTAGGGGAGAGTGGGGCAAAATGGACACTATAATGAAACGGTTAGAGATGGATTTTTTTTTGATGAATTTATTGAAAAGCTGAGGAAATTTCAGCCGAAAAACGAGTGTCAGATGAATTTTTTTTATTGTTTTTTGAAAATTCGATATTTTTTGGCATTTTTGAGGGGTAAAAGTCTTTCTTTTTTTGAAAATTTTCAGTTTTTTGCAAATATCTCTGGTTCTATTGGTCGTAGCAATTCGGGGTTGGTCTCAAATGAAAGGTGAGCTCATTTCCCATCGATTCGTGGGGTTTTCAATTCAAAAATATCAATTTTTGGAATACTTATAAGCCGAAAACTGTTTCACAAAACTGTTCCACAAAAATGCCCATAAATACCTTAAAAATCGATATTTTTGAATTGAAAACCCTATAAATCGATGGCGAATGATCTCACCTTTCACCTCCCCTCGGAATTTTTACGCTACGACAAATAAAACCAAAGATATTCTCAAAAAACTGAAAATTTTCAAGAAAAGGAAGGTTTTCACCCCTTTAAAATGCTCAAAAAAGTCAAAATCTGCAAAAATTCAAACAAATTGATTCCGGCACTCGTTTCCCACCTAAAATTTCCTCAGCTTCCCAATGAAATCATCAAAAACAATCTAACGCTAATATTTCTAGTATTTTCAAGAGTTTTCCATACTACATGCCTAAGAATTTAGATGTGTCCATTTTACCCCTGATGTCCATTTTGCCCCACCTTCCCCTATAAATGCATCGAAAAAGAATTCTTCCTGAATTTCTTATAGATTTTTTCCATTTAAATAATTAAAAATTATAGTAAATTAAAAAAAATTAAAAAATTATTCCGACAATTTTCGCATTTTTTTTTCCTTAATAAATAAATTACTTAGAAAAAAAATGAAATTGTCACATCAGAAGCGAAGGGGCGTAAGTGCTATGCTTATAGACAGGACTTGAACCACTTTGTTTCTAAGGCGACCGTATAATTTATTCGCTATTATTGAATTCAGTACGATTGAAATCAATTTTTTTTTACAATTATTGTGTGATGAGTTGCAATCTGAGATTGGGCATAGGCAAATAAAGACATCATTAATGATATAAATAAAAGAAAAAAACCAATACAAAGATAGAATTCTAGCAAAGTTGAGAGTATTGAGAAATATTATACTTGAGTTTCGTTTTTCCTGTGGAAATTTTTCCGTCCACATTTTGTCCTCATAAGCGATATAAAATACTGCACGATTCTTACATTTTCTCTTATAATCAACAGAAATATAATCACAAAAAAATGAAAAATAAAAAATATCTTACGGAAATATGAGACGTGCATATTTTTTTATTTTTTTTTGGAAAGAGAGGAAGAGACTGAGCATTTGGATGGAAAAAGGAAAAAAATAAAAACAGCAAAGTAGAAGGATTTTAACGATGTCGATATAATATCCGTAATTTAATAGCAAGACCACTGAGTGCCAGTCGACAAATTACGAAGAAAACCGGCTCTTCAACTAGACTAAAGGTTGAAAACTCAGAGTTGTCGTTCCACACGAGTTTCATATCATTGGAATATTTATATCCAAATGCAATATATTCCAGTTTCATTTTAATGTACAGATAATTAAGGGATAGAGAATCGTATAAATAATTGAATATAGCTGTCAGTAATTCCTTGTTTGAAAAACATTCAATATTTTTCGAGAATTTGATGGCTAATTTGAGTGGATAATTAAGATATTTTATTGCAAGAACCTGCCTCAATAAATCTAATTGCATATCTGCCAAAAGAAGATGCTGGAATGCAGGATGAATTATAGTAATGCTATTGCAGATGTGATTACAAACGACTGAAAAAAAAGAAAATAGCAATAATCCCTTCAATGGTGTAAAAAGAAGTGCAAAATACTCGAGGGGAATGAAAAAAAGGAAGAAAATAATAATAATCCTTATATATGGTAGCTGTACCGGTTGAACTCTCAAGAATGCCTTCGAGTTTCAGCATACATTATTATGTATATATATATATATCCATATATATATAAACTTTGTATCGACTTTGTTTAGCACGTCGTTTTTTCACTACAAACTAGCGACAAAAATGAAGAAAAATTCAACCGAAAGGGGTAATTATGAATTTTGCAATATCGATATCATGTGTAAGTATCGATAGATAAAAACTCGTAATTTATAATTGATAAATTTTAAAAAATCAATTTATGTAATTAAAGGAGATAATAGAGAGGTACTGAAATGAAGTGCTATTGTGCTTAGACACGTGCTACACGTGGTATTATGCAAAGTGCATAATAGCCTGATGACGACAGACGAACCAAGTCATGTATTGAAGATGCATAAAAAAATTCTGTTGCATAAAAAAAGATAAAGCGAATATACTAGGATAATAATCCTTTCTCAAATATTTTCACTTGTTTCGAGGCATTTTCGGCATTTGAAACATCAAAATCCAGCGAAAATCGAACTTTTTCATATATCATGACTCTTTTCATCTGCTTTTTTTGCATGAACTTTAAATTAAATCATGAAAATTCTATAATTATGCCACAATTAATGTATCTGATTCTGTTAACAGAGATACAACTTCACTGTGGCTTTGAGATTATGTAAACGGAAGAGAATTTCCTGATGAGTTAATAATACCGAGGCAATCATACATGAGGACATAATTATCATGTTCATTCAATTCAACAATTATATACCATTTCATTCTATCACTTATCTGTGAACAAAAAAAAAAAGGAGAAAAGAATCATTCAATTTTTCATTAATTCATAAGTAGCCTGAATGAAATAATGAAATTCGATTACTCATTGTAGAATTAATTAATTAAGATAATTTAAATTTCCTGTTATATAAACTTGACTTCCATAAATTTGAATGGTTCAGAGGAAAAACACATCGCAAAAACACACAACATTAAAATTTTCTAAGTGGCTGTTTGAGAGTGATGGTACACTGCAGCTACCTCAATTGATTTTTCTGACCACAGTAACCAGAAATGAAATTAGCGAAAGCAGTAATGACTTATTCAATTTTTTTCTTTTATTATATTTCATTTTTTTCCCCAACTTCTTTGAATCTTCTTGTTCTCCTTATTTTTCTTCATCTCAACTTTCTATGTTTTTTCAAGTGAAAAGAGAAAATCTCTTCTGACAATTCTTTTTTCATGTAAATTCACTTTATTTTATGTCAATATTAATAACAATAAGCTTCGGAGAATTTTTAAAATCATGGCATTAACGTTAATACTCACAAGATAATTGATTAAAAAATAATTCTCTGTTAATTCTAGGAAAAAAAAAAGAAGATAGGTTTAAAATTATGGCACTTACATGGATACATGATGAATTCTTAAAAATCCATGATGACCACGTATCTTCCTCCATATTTTTAAATTGTTCTTTATTAATGCAAAGAATGAGAAATGCATTACATGGCATTGCAAGATGTAGTTAATTGGTTCTGATTATTTGTCAGTGTCGCAATTAGTTTCACACAGTTAGTTTATTTTTATTCGTAAAGTGCCACCAATATCTGAAATGAAAAAAAAAAACAAAAGCAATTAAATAGAGGTATATGCATTGTTATAAGGTAATTTTATTATTGGGTCTAATTTTACCTCGACTCATTAATTTCATCTTGTTCCCCAATATTAAGCTCTTCATTCGAAAATAAAAAAATTAATAATCATATTAAATTTTGTCTTTCTCGACGATTTTAGTTGGCTAGAATCCAAGAAGCAAAATTCCACGTGAGACGATGCTGAATATTAATAATCTATATTCCCTGCAAGATATTTGTTGCTCTACTATTTTAAATTAAACTGGCATTATGAATATCTTTCTGGGAGAAACTGTCGTGGTCATTTTATCAGTATAAATGCATTGGAAAAATTCCTCTCTGAATTTATTATGAATTTTTTTCATCTAAATTATTGAAAAATTGTAGTAAATGAAAAAATGGAAAAATTACTCTGACAATTTTCAGATTTTTTTTTTTCCTTAATTAATAAATTACTTTGGGAGAATGAAAAATATGCATATGTAGAAAATTTAATAAACTATGTGTGCTAATTTTATAGGGGAAGGTGGGGTAAAATGGACACGGGTTGATTTTGGTATTTATATACTATGAAAATTACTCGAAATGGATGGAAATATTGAGCATAGGTTTTTTCTGGTAATTCCATTGAAAAGATGAGGAAATTTCCCATGGAAATCATAGGTCAGAAGTTATTTTTTGGAATTTTTGAAAAAGTTCACTTTTTGCGCAAGATTTGAAGGTAAAACCCTTCTGTTTTTGGAAAAATTTCAGTTTTTCGGAAATATCTCTGTTTCTATTAATCGTAGTGATCTGAGATTGATCTTAAATGGAAGATGAGCTCGTTTCTCATTGATTTATGGGGTGAAAAAGAAAAATATCAATTTTTTCAAGTACTTGTAGGACAAAAGTTGATTTTCAGAAATTGACCTGAAAATATTTGAAAAATCGGTTTAAAAAAATTTTGAACCACATAAATCGATGAGAAATGAGCTCATCTTTCATTTGAGATCATCTCCAGATCGCTACAACCAACAGAACCGGAGATATCGCCGAAAAAGTGAATTATTTCGATTTTCAAAAGAGAAACCCCTTCAAAACTTGGCCAGAAAAGTAAATTTATCCAAAAAATGAGAAAAAAAAAGGTGACACATGTTTTTCGCCTGAAATTTCTTCAGCTTTTCAATGGAATCATCAGAAAATTTTGATCTCGAACTGTTCAATTAGAGTGTTTATTTCACCCCACCACCCCCTAAATATTCTTTTTATAATAATTTATTTGTTTAAAAAAAAGTAAAAAAAAAATTCACAGATATATGTTGATTTAATTATATCATGGAAAATCAATAGCAATTTAGGAATAGAAAAAAATTAAATTATAAAAAAAATCCTGATAAACTCAGTTACATGTTGCAACAGATTTTAACAATAATTCGAAGCATCAATTTGTGTATAATTTCACGGTGACTGCTGTTGATTTATTGGATGTGTGCGGACGTGTACTAGATGTGCGTTTAATTCTATTTTCCCTTGGTTTTTTCAACCATGCAATATCTACAGCACATGGAAATCTGTGCAATATTTTGATTTGCTTATGTAGTTCAAATATTGAAGTCATATAATAATACAGATATCAACAAAAAAATATCATATTTCATATGTAAAAAAAGAAAAAGAAAAAACGATCAGAAACTATTCCCACAGGGAAAACACAAAAGTAGAGAAATATGCAATTTTTTTAATGAATAGAAGAGAAATAAAACGAGAAAATCGAATTATCTTCAGATAAATGAGAGATTATATATTTTTTTTCAGAAATTTCCTTATAAAATTATTGGCATTCTTTTGATTTCTCATTTCATATGCATTTCTAAATTATTAAAAATTCAATTTCCAGTAAAAAGATATTTAATGAAAGAGATTGATTGGATTACGGAAATAGTGAGGAACTGGACAAACAAGAAGCTGGGGGAAACTTTGTTTACGTCTCTTCGTAAAGCATCGATGGAGATGGAACACAACCGAGTCAAAGTGTGTATATATGTATATATATATATCTATACATATTATATAGGAGCGTTGGCGTGGAAACCACGAGAGAACACTTTTTTTCATCCTTTTTTTTTCCATTTTTTTTTATTTTCATACATTTTTCCGAGGGAACCACCACAGTAATCGTTGAAAATCCACTGGAAAACTTGGACGTGAATGTTTATGATTGCATTTGCACGATTTGAACCACTGAATCAAAATCATTACATTATTATTGATAGATTTTCTTCATTATTCGTATTTCAATTTAACTTTGAGATAACTTCTATACAAATGTGTGTTATCATGTCGTATTAATACGTGCAAAGATATGAGGAGAATAACGAATTATAAATGATAAATGATAAAAAACTTAATGTTATTTCCTCTTATTCAATCATTTAGGGTAACATGACCAATAGATGGACGGTTAAGGAAATATTAGGACTTATTAATCCATTTGAAATGGGCAAATCACGTTAAAAAGTTGCAGAGAAGAATGGTGTACAGAAAAATATATTATGAATCGAGTAAAAATCAATTGAACTTGAATAATGTAGAAATAATTAAAGAAAATTGAGGAAAAACTGGAGAATAACTCAGACCTCCAATAGATGGACAGTTGCATATTTGCAGTGGTATGATTTCAAATTTCGATCAATCTGTGTATAATATAGTTTATAAATCTATAGGGGAAGGTGGGGCAAAATGGACGGATCTAAATTTTTGGGTAAATATTATGGAAAACTCTTGAAATTAATAGAAATATTGGTGGTAGATTGTTTCCGATGATTTCATTGGAAAGCTGAGGAAATTTTAGGTGGGAAACAAGTGCCGGAATTAATTTTTTTGAATTTTTGGCGATTTTGACTTTTTTGAGCATTTTAGAGGGGTAAACCATTCCTTTTCATGAAAATTTTCAGTTTTTCGAGAATATCTTCGGTTCTATTTGTCGTAGCGTAAAAATTTTGATGGGACTTGAAAGGTGAGATCATTTGCCATCGATTTATAGGGTTTTCAATTTAAAAATATCAATTTTTAAGGTATTTATGGGCATTTTTGTGGAATAATTTCGTGAAACAGTTTTTGGCCTGTAACTATCGCAAAAATTTATATTTTCGATTTCAAAACCCCATAAATCGATGGGAAATGAGCTCGGCTTTTATTTGAGACCAATCCCGAATTGCTACAACCAATAGAACCAGAGATATTTACAAAAAACTGAAAATGTTCAAAAAAGGAAAAGCTTACCCCTCAAAAATACCGAAAAATATCGAATTTTCAGAAAAAATCTGAAAAAATACATCTGACACTGGTTTTCTGGCTAAAATTTCCTCAGCTTTTTAATAGAATCATCGAAAAAAATCCATCTCTAACCGTTTCATTACAGTGCCCATTTTGCCCCACTCTCCCGTATAAATGTGATAATCAGGAATTGACGTGAAAATGATAAGAATCATTCATTTATTTACGAAAATCCTCGATAATAAAAACTGTTCATCTTTTGGTCAGTGTTTATCTATTGGTCGTGTGGCCCTATATCACAATTGTTCGTGAAATTCATTTAAATAGCTCGTATTATTGGGGAGAATGGGGCAAAATGGACCAGTTGGTCAGAATTATTTGCAATTTTTTTTGTTTAACTGAAGGTCTTTTCCAAAATAAAATCCAAAAAATTCAACAAAAACGTTCACATTGGAGCATCTGCCCCATTTTTTTAAAGATTTTTTGATGAAATCCTTCACTCCAAAAAAAATTCCTAAATTATGTTGCTCCAGAGGTCCATTTTGCCCCACTTACCCTTCTATATCCTATATTAAGAGATTGATATGCGAGTATGCAAATGACGATAAACGAAAATTCATGTCTCCTGTTAAAATTTGCTTTCGACCTCGTCAATTCCTCTCTCTCTCTATATATTTTTCCCTACAATTGTATGTCTAGAGTAAATAACAGTTTCATCAAATCAATCTCTATGATAATGAAATCATACGAATAATTTTAAAGTGCCACGGAGTGCCAGTCACCGTTAAAAAATTGATACAATGCTTGAAAATTATCTATAATTTCACTGATAAATGTCAATTCTTTTTTCAAGATAAAATTCTATACATAAATGAAGAGATAAGATGAATCTATAATGTTTTACTAAATAAAATATTATTGCACATTGACCCAGGTATTAATTCAAGCTTATTTAAATGTCAATCAATTCAGTTTATTTGAAACAGAGTAATGAAAAATATTGGAAAACAATTAATATAAAAATAAAAAAATAAGTAATAAATCACTTACGTTATTTTTTAAATATTATTTTTCCGGTACATTGAATAGCACCTGTAATTACGTATATCTTCTGATAAGCGTATGAAACAATTTTTTAATTTTCTTATCACTCAGCACGATAACTATCTCAATATGAATATTACAAATTATCAAAATTTTCGAATTATTTTGAAATTCATTCCTGAGACTCAAAGTCTTTTTCAGAATTTTTTTCTTCTAATTTACCAGAAAAAAAAATTAATTTTAGCTTAATTATAAGCTTCTTTACACTCTAAATTTTATGATAGTGATAGTAGCTGACGTATGCACTTGTTTAAATGATGAATGTTGCTTGTACACGTGGTGAATGGAATATTTCACTTGAATACACAGGCAGACGATGTATTTAGCACGAGAGCTCACTGCTCACTGTTTCAGTAGTGTTACTGGCAGTGCTTACTTGGCCTTGCGCCTATGCTCCCCCCCCCCCCCCCCCCCCTGCTCCTACTACTTGTTCCACTCATCTAATCTATATATATATGTTATAGACAGATAGATGATGTAAAGTCTTATAGGCACAGTAGCTACTATAAAATGACCAGTTATTGCTAATTAGATAGAAATGTTGCATGTTAAGGATGTAATAAAATGGAATTTACGTTAATTCGAATGATTCCTTCGTTCTTATTGAGGTAATCCTAGTGGCAGGTTCAAATGATCGTTTTTTATTAATTTTTTCCTTTTAATGGGGCAAAATGGACACTGTAATGAAACGGTTAGAGATGGATCAATTTTGATGTTTCTATTGAAAAGCTGAGGCAATTTTAGACGGAAAAATAGAGTCAGATGTATTTTTTTCGATTTTTTTTGAAAATTCGACATTTTCTGGCATTTTTGAGGGGTAAAAGCTTTCTATTTTTTGAAAATTTTCAGTTTTTTGCGAATATCTCTGGTTCTATGGGTCGTAGCAATTCGGGCTTGGTCTCAAATGAAAGGTGAGCTCATTTCCCATCGATTTATGGGGTTTTCAATCAAAAAATATCAATCTTTGGGATAGTTAGAGGCCAAAAACTGTTTCACAACACTGTTTCACAAAAATGCCCATAAATACCTTTAAAATCGATATTTTCAAATTGAAAACCCTATGAATCGATGGCAAATGATCTCACCTTTCACCTCCCGTCGGAATTTTTACGCTACAGCAAATAGAACCGAAGATATTCCCAAAAAACTGAAAATTTTCAAAAAAAGAAAGGTTTTTTCCCTCTAAAATGCTCAAAAAAGTTAAAATCGCCAAAAATTCAAAAAAATTAATTCCGGCACTTATTTCCCGCCTGAAATTTCCCCAGCTTCCCGAAGAAATCATCAAAAAGAATCTACCGCCAATATTTTTATTAATTTCAAGCATTTTCCATAATATATTGCCTAAAAATTTAGACGTGGCCATTTTTACCGCTGATGTCTATTTCGCCCCACCTTCCCCTATAACTATTTCGATTTTTCAACATTTTACCGATACTAGAACGATGGCCAAGATGATAAATTGTTATTAGATAATATTATGAATATTCAATATTGTTCCGCATTTGACTCAGGCTGTCCCAGTATCTAGGACTGGGATTGGAGGATCCTCGGATTTTAAATACCAATATTCCCGCCATTGATTTTTTCATGTAAGTAATTGCATTAATCGTCGTTATATGTCCGGTAACATGCATTCTTCATGATTTCAAAAATTAATAGACATTCTGACGAACAAAAAACATATAAGGTTGTATAAGGAAAAAATAAGTCTGTGATCATGAATTTTCGCAGTGAAACTGAAAATGAACCTCGCTTATGGAGTTTCAATGTTAATTCAATTATTTTCAAAAATTAATTTTGGCCTTATTTGTCCGGCAACATGGGGTGAATTAAATTTTAAAAAAATCTCCTCATGCTGTTTTATCGAAAGTGACCGAAATCTAAAAAGGAAAATTGAATTAAGTTAAATAATAAATTTTATAAATAAAATAATAAAATAAATTAAATGAAATAAAATTAAATTCATTACATTGCTTCGAATATCTGTGCTATCTACTTGCATCTGATTTATATCAAGAGATATATTCGAAATAATGTGTATGTATATTTGTTGAGAGTAAAAGTTATTTGATGATACACAGCAGGCTCGATGAACTTTTAAGCTCATTCTTATTTGCACCTATTTTTTTCTCTCTTCCCCCAAGAATTTTCAACGAGTTTTATCATCTCTTTTTTTTTCTATTTTATCTTGATATGTTTTTTTTTAGATTAAAGTCTAGAGAAGTATAGACAAGTACCATATGAGAAGTTTACAGTCTCAACTAAGACAAACGAGGGCAATTTAAATTTAATGTGTCTTCTGCTGTGCTTTCAATGTGCATTTCATGTGATTTTTATCATGGAATTGCAGCTTGAAGAGACTAGCAAGGAGTATAAAGAGATGGGGGCATCTTTAATTCTTCATTAACGTGGTGGTCCAAGTTTTTGAGAGTGTCTCAGTAAATGGCCATTTTTGCAAATTTCTCAGTTATATTTAAATGTACTATATTGTTTATTATTTAATGTATTAATAGGAGAGATTGGGGCAAAATGGACCTCCATAGCAACGTGATCCAGGATTTTTTTTCGGGATGAAGGACTTGATGAAAAAATTTGAAAAAATTCAAGAAAGTGCTCTGAAATGAGAAAATTATTCGTGAATTTTTTCACTTTTTTAAAAAAATGCCTTCACTCTTAAAAAAAATTTCAAATCATTTTTAATTGCAAATTCATTTTGCCCCAATCTTCCCTTTAATTAAATAATGTATAAAAGACTTTTTAAATGAAAAATTATTCGCTATGAGCTACTTTTTTTGATTTATTATCAAAAATTGAATTGATATTTATAAGGAAAAATGGGACGAAATGGACCTCTTCAACAACATAATTCAGGAATTTTTTTTGGACTTAAGGACTCGATTAAAAAATCTGAAAAAATTTGAGAAGATGCTCCAATATGTCTTCATTGTTGTACAATTTTTTCGAATTTTTTCATAAAACTGCCTATTCTCTAAAAAATCCCAAATCATTTTTACAAACAGGTCCATTTTGTCCCACTTTCCCCTATATATTAATAAATAGCATCAAACTGCAGTTTATTAAATTGTCGTAAAAATAATGATTTCATCACAACTCAAGATGCAGACGAAAATATCAAGGAAGTACTGTTTAATACAGCTATGCTTGAGGGTGCTATTAATACTAGTGCTTGAGTATTTTACTCATAACTTTAATGTTTACGCTAGTATATATAAATCTTGAACGATGACGAAGACAAGATTATAGAGACAGGGATGATTGAGAAACTTGAAAGATGAGAGTAATCGTGATTAGATTGGATGTCTAGAAAGTCATAAGCCAAAGATGGTGAAATCCATAAATCCCACGAGAGAGTAAGAGTAATATTCTACTATCAGTGAATTCATGAAATATTGACTCTTCATTGATGCATTGTGTAATTCACAAAGGAAATTTTCGAAGAATTTTAAAGAGGGCCTTTAACATAAACATGAAAGTTAAGCAATAAAATTAAAAAACGATAAAAAAAAGATAAGAGACATTTTAGTACGAAGGGAAAATATTTGAAAACGATGACCCAAGTATCTGGAGTGATAAGATAAATGCCATCGCGATTTCTCATTTTTTTTTCTTTTAACTTTTAAAATCATTTTTCCTCTACGAACAGAGATAATAATGATAAAATAGTCATAATGGTACAGCCCAACTGCTCATAAAAGTAAAATACACTATCATTACTAGCAGACAACACTTACGGATACTTAGTGTGTTGCTGATTGTTGCTAAACTCGATGCACATTTATTTTTCACACGAAAAATATATGAGCCAAGTGGAATAAGAAGAGCATGGGCGAGACGGTAATGTCCATAAGATGCTGTAATTTCTCGAGTATTTGCATTTTATTCAGCTTCTAGTACGTTTGAACTTATTAATTATGTCTTTTGGAGCAGTTATCAAGTTTTTTTTTCCATAAATTCCACATTTTTTTAGGAAAAGTCCCTTATTTCTGCACGAATTCCATCCCTGAAGGGACTATTTGGAGCTTGAGGTCAGGAATACCTTAAGAATCATAAAATTATATGGATCGAGGGACGATTGAAAACTAATTTCAAAATTCCCTGACTTTTCCTGGCTAAAAATGAAATTTCAAGACCTTCAAGGAAAAAAATTATTCAAATATACGTTGAAATTCTTAGTTATTCCTGAAAACAATTTTTTAAATTAGAATTTAACAATAATACCTGAAATTGTGTTAAATTTTTAGAATTATGATTCTTACAAATTTCCGTCTAATCGAAAAGTTCAATTTTTTTCGATTAACTATCTGTAACTTTTAAAAATATAGAAATAATAAAAAATAAACGACTTTCAATTGTTATAGATGGTTTTTCAGGTATTCGCAGAGATCTAAAAAACCACCTTTAACAATTAAATAAATTACTAAAGTCGTATATCGAAAATATTAAGAATAAACTACAAATTTCCCTGATTAACACCGAAATTCCCTGATTATTCCAGAAATTTTGAATCCCCTAACGTTTCCAGGTTCTCCAGGTCAATCGTCACCCTGCGGGTAGGGTAGGTAGGGGCAAAATGGACCTGATGGTCCAAATGATTTAGGATTTTCTTTTTAAGCGAAGCCCTCTACGAAAAAATTCGAAAAAATTCACCAACAATGCTCCCATATCGGAGTATCTCCTCAATTTTTCTCAGATTTTTTCATGAAGTTCTCCACTCAGAAGAAAAATTCCTGAATCTTGTCCCCATGGAGGTCCATTTTGGAGGAGGCTCTCCCCTATGAAAATTAATCGACGAAATTATTAATAAATTCAACTTTTATCGAAAAATTCTGTAATACTGAAAGAGTTCTTTTTTCTGCAGGTAATTCAACGCTGCTCGATCGAACCCAGAACAAGTAGAGATACATCGATTTTTTCGAGCATCTCTGCCTTACCCATAGCTCTCTGCTTCTCCAGGAATCTGCTAGATGCCGTTACGACGTCAAAACTTGTGTTGACACCTCGCAGTCCATGATGTCATAGCGAGTCGATAAATTGGAGTAACTGGAGCAAGATGTGTTAGTGAAAGAGACTCAAAAAAAATGGGGTCAGAACAGAGTTCTCAAACGTCAAATAATCAAAATAGCCAATCCCGAGTTGGCCAGCTTCGTCGTGGTAAAAGTGTACCAAATCGAGAGCATCTTCCAGATGACACACCACCAAGATCAACGAGTCCAGGTCCAAGTATCTGTTCAGACTCAGATCTTCCATACATATCTTATACAGTTAATCAACCAATTGGTGATTCTCCAAAAATGTCAAATAAACATTTGTCAAGAGGTAAAAGTTTGAATCCTGATATATCAAGACGTAAAACAAGCTTGGGAAGTAAAAAAACAACGACAAGTGGCAAAGCTCACAATATAATTGTTGTTAAACCAGCAGTATCTGATTTTGCTGCTGATCGAGATCCTGATCTTGTTAAACTATTGAGTATACCAATGTTTCTGCCAATAATGAGAGGTACTTTGAATCTTCCTCCTGGTGTAAGAGATCCAGAAATCCTCGAGAGACTTGATCCACTGGGCCTGTTTAATCTTTGTGCTCGTTATCAGCATCACTTGAATGCCAATGCCCAAATGATTGCAAGTGAACAGCAGAATTTGTGCGTTAATATTGATGCTGAAATTAGTAAAATCATGATACAAGCTGTAGAAAGACAGAGGGTCTTTTCAAAATTTGCTGAAAACATGAACAAAGTTCATGAACTCAGTAGACATTTGACAAAGTGCCATATGCAGCTAAATCAAACACTCGAGAGCCTGGAGACACTCAATAACCTTTTGCCTATCAAGGATCGTCTAGAACCTTTTGTTTGGACTACTGGATAATTGAATTATCTTATTTCATCATTTATTTGTGAAATTTCTGTGTTAATTTTCATACAATTGTACAATTAATTGTTGGATAGTTCAGGAAATTCCTTGATTTTTTTTTGTAATTGGTTGTTACCTTTATCATTCAATTACTGAGTTGACAGACCTTTTTCTTGCACATTTCTAGTCATAAGGGGTCATAAAAAATTCACTGCATAATCATCAGCAATATGTTTTATTGTATTTCCCTCATTTTAAAGGATTTTTCATCTAGACTCTTTATTACCATCATTCAAGAGGGAACGAAGGAGTAACTTTTCTGTTGCTGACTGTAAAAAATAAATTATCTCGTATTATAATACAAAATTAAACAAGAAATAAAAAAGTTGAGAATATTAATTGAGTTTCTATTTAATTACCTGTTTATTTCTATTCTTAGCAGTTACTGAACGTGGAATTTTCAGAGTTGGTGGTGCATGAATGATTTCACCAAATCCAATTTCATCTCTGAATGTCTTGAAATCATCGACATCCTCCTGTGATTTGTTTGCTGCTTTCATTTCTAATTTCTGCTTTCGTTTTTGGCTCTTTGATAATTTTGGTGCCACAGGTGTATCCTGTTTTTTCTTTTTTTTACTCTTAATGTTTTTGTGTTTACTATTTTTCAGTTTGATCAATTCATCAATTTCATCCTTTGGCCTCTTTTCAATTCCCTCAATTTGTCCTGTTTTTGAATTTCTCTTTACAGAAACATTAAATTTATCTTCAAAGGCAGTTTCATTGAGAAAAATTTGGGTTTGCCTGTTAACTCTGTTCCAAAATGCCTGATTACTCTCATTTGGTTTCTGATTGAAGACAGGTACATTTTTTTCTGGTTTTCTCTTTGAATTTACAATGTTTTGTACTGAAATCTCCTCTGTACCTCCGATTTTAATCAATTTATTCTTTGATTTACTCTTTTTCTTTTTAATCTTCTTCTGCCCAAAGGCAACATCATTTTTCAACTTCATTAGACGCTGAAGACTCTTTGGAACCATTTGCTCGTCATCGTCTTTGGGAGGTTCATTCCGATTCAGACCCAATCTGTAATAAAATAATGAAATATAATTTATATTTTGAAAAAGACAAAGTTAGAGGTATCATGGTGGACCCAGTTATCGGACGGCTCCCAGTTTCTGGATGTAGCAGCAAAATATACTAATAATTAATAGGGGAAGGTGGGGCAAAATGGACACATCTAAATTTTTGGGTAAATATCATGGAAAACTCTTGAAATTCATAGAAATATTGGTGGTAGATTGTTTCTGATGATTTCATTGGGAAGCTGAGGAAATTTTAGGCGGGAAACAAGTGCCGGAATTAATTTTTTTGAATTTTTGGCGATTTTGACTTTTTTGAGCATTTTAGAAGGGTGAAACACTTTCTTTTTTTGAAAATTTTCAGTTTTTTGAGAATATCTTCGGTTCTATTCGTCGTAGGGTAAAAATTCCGATGGGAGGTGAAAGGTGAGATCATTTACCATCGATTTATGGGGTTTTCATTTTAAAAATATCAATTGTTAAGGTATTTATGGACATTTTTGTGAAACAGTTTCATGAAACAGTTTTCGGCCTATAACTATCCCAAAAATTGATATTTTTGGATTCAAAACCCCATAAATCGATGGAAAATGAGCTCACTTTTCATTTGAGACCGACCCCGAATAGCTGCGACCAATAGAACCAGAGATATTCGCAAAAAACTGAAAATTTTCAAGAAAGAAAAGGTTTCACCCCTCAAAAATGCCGAAAAATATCGAATTTCCAAAAAAAATCTAAAAAAATACATCTGACACTTGTTTTCCCCCAAAAATTTCCTCAACTTTTCAATAGAATCATCAAAAAAAATCCATCTCTAACTGTTTCATTACATTGTCCATTTTGCCCCACTCTCCCCTATGCTCGGTCACTCCCTCAAATATTTTCTATAGCAAAAAAAATATCAAAAAAACGCCTTTTTTTGAAATTTTACAGTGGTGTTTCTTCTTAACCGTCCGGTAACTGGTGCCTTCACGTTACAGTGCCTCCAATAAATGCACTGAATTGTTTCTGTAATGTTAGTGTCCTTAAATGTCATTAATGTGTAGGTAATTCGTCAATATATACTCAAAAGACCTATTAAAAAAATGCAGAATACTTTTCTCTACTTCTAGTATTTCAAAAAATTGATGAAAATTCAAATATAACCTGAAAAATACATACTTTGCCAATCTTTGAGCTCTTTGCTTATCAGGATCTTTGATTCCCCTGTGTTTTGCACCTGGTATTTTCCTTCCCATTTCAAGATTTTTATAAATTATTCAGAATAATATATATCATTCATTTACATCAAATTTATATTGAATAATGCAACGAAATTGAGTAAACACAGATTTCACTCTTATTTTTTGAACACATGGACCAATCAAATTCTCAAGATTTCAGTGCAACTTTTGACTCGATTCTTCATCAGTCTGTGTTTTTCACGTGATTGTGCAGTTACACTAACCTTATTACAATAGAAAAAACATAATAATAAGTATTTGAGTACTTAATTATCATATATTATCTTTTTTGAACATTTTTTACGTATAATTATTGCAAAATTCCACTTTAATCATGAGATAAGCACTGAAAAACAGTTGATTTTCTCGATAATTGAGAAAAATAAGGTTAGATAATTTTCCTAATTTTTGTAATAAAATAATAAATATAGGAATGACTTATTGATCATTTGACATTAGTCGAAAATTTAATTTCGAATGCAAAGAAACATTAAAAAATTCTAATATATTAATATTAAATATTAATGCAGGAAGATTTGTCAATATTTCTTGAAGCTTCTGACGTTGATACTGCAAACAGACATACATATATATATATACATAATATAATATAAAATATTTATAATTATAAAGTATGGGTAATTGTGTGAATTTGTCCTCGTTGACATTGAATTCAATTGAGTTGTAAAATTAACTTGATACTTGTCAAATTATGACAAGGCTCATGCGTTTTATACCAGTTATGACGAAAAATAATATTTTTTCGTGGAATGCCAATAAAATACTGAGAAATTATAATAGTGATACTGATAAACCGAGTGATAAATCAAGGCCCATGGTCAAGGAAAACGATATAAAAGAAGATGAAGATGACTGGACAGAGGATTTAGAAGCACCAACTAATTGTTGTATGTCTGGTTGTGCTAATTGTGTTTGGATTCGTTATGCTGAAAAATTGAGTAGAAAATTGGCGAATAGCAGTGAGGATGTACAAAAAATTATAATGGAAAAAGTGCAGGATCCAAATATGAGAGCTTTTTTGGCTATGGAATTGAGATGTAAAAATATTAAATAGAGGTAATTAAATATTGTTGAAATTATGCAAAAGATAGGGGAAGGTGGGATAAAATGGACACATCTGAATTTTTGGGGTAAATATCATGGAAAACTTTTGAAATTAATGGAAATATTGGTGGTAGATTGTTTTTGATGATTTCATTGGAAAGCTGAGGAAATTTTGGGCGGGAAACAAGTGCCGGAATTAATTTTTTTTAATTTTTGGCGATTTTGACTTTTTTCGAGCATTTTAGAGGGGTAACTGTCTTTTTTTGAAAATTTTCAGTTTTTTGAGAATATCTTCGGTTCTATTTGGCGTAGGGTAAAAATTCCGATGGGAGGTGAAAGGTGAGATCATTTGCCATCGATTTATAGGGTTTTCAATTTGAAATTATCAATTTTTAAGGTATTTATGGGCATTTTTGTGAAACAGTTTCGTGAAACAGTTTTTGGCCTATAACTATCCCAAAAATTGATATTTTTGGATTCAAAACCCCATAAATCGATGGGAAATGAGCTCACCTTTCATTTCAGACCAACCCCGAATTGCTACGACCAATAGAACCAGAGATATTCCCAAAAAACTGAAAATTTTCAAAAAAGACAAGGTTCTACCCCTAAAAAATGCCGAAAAATATCGAATTTTCAGAAAAATCTAAAAAAATACAATCTGACACTCGTTTTCCAGCTAAAATTTCCTCAGCTTTTCAATAGAATCGTCAAAAAAAATCCATCTCTAACCACTGCATTACAGTGTCCATTTTGCCCCATCTTCCCTTATTTAAAAAAAATTGAATTGTTCTTATTATTTTAGATAAAAATTCACAGTCCTAGACTATTTGTGGACTTAAACATTTAATACTTAAGAAGAAAATGATCAATTTGTAGAAGATTAATGGTGACTGGTATTAAAATAACTATTAGTACAATTTTAATTCAATCTCTCGATTCCTTTCCAAGAATAACGTGCAGAATTTGTTTCCATCTGGGGCTTGTCCGGAGATTCTTGATTTTTAATTTCTCTTCCTTAAATATTAACCACTCCTGCTTGTCATATTCTGAGAAAGGGCCCCATTCTGAAGATGCACTGAAGGCATTTTTCACCATCTATAGACACAATCAATTAAAAATATACAAAATTAATATTTAAACCTTTAAATTCCAATGTTTTGGTACTAGCTACTACTAACTTTTGTTACTGAGGTTTTTTTCTGGCTGATAATTGCAACAATAGCCCAAATTGGTATTTGCGATACTCCAATAGCCAACAGTACTCCTCCAGCAATATGTGCAGACGTTGGAAATGTTGCAGATCCATAAGTTAATGGTGATAGTGTTGCTACTGTATAAATGAATATGACAATGAGGATAACAGGAGTGATGAAGAACCAGCACAGCCTCCAATAAAGACTAGGTCTTTTATTCAGCATAAACTCAACGTCTTCCAGAAAATTCTCTATACCTGAAACAATTGATCCTGAGTATATTTATTGGCATTGAGAGCATTAATTCAGAGGAGATGAAATAACACCTTCTACTGAATGAAATTTATCACTATATTATTCAAATTATATTACCATAAATCCAAACAACAGCAGCAATCTCGAATGATGCCAGAATAAAAACGACGAAAGATGTTCCATAATAGTCAACGAGAGTGAGGATAAATTGTCCACCCTTTGAATGATAATTTAAAAAATTTTAGATTATTATTGTTATCATTATTATTGTTAAAGGAGGAGGTGGAATTAAAGAGGACATGATGGTGAAACTCATACATTTCGATTTTGATGTGTTACCTCATGAAAATCATTTGAAATCACTGAAAATATTCGAGATAGAATTTTTCTGATGTTTCCATTGAAAAGCTGAAGAAATTTACGATGGAAATTGGGTGTTGGAATTGATTTTTAGAAGTTTTTCAAAAATTTAATTTTTCTGGTCAAGATTTGAGGGTCAAAATCCTCTTTGTTGTTGAAAAATTGCACTTTTTCAGGAATATCTCTGATTCTATTGGTCTTAGGGACTTGGGGATGGGCTTAAATGAAAGGTGAGATCATTTACCATCGATCTATGTAATTTTTAAATGAAAACTAAGGAAAAATGATCAATTTTTTAGGTTCCTATTGGACAAAAATTGATTTTTATCATAAGAGTCTTCAACTATCTCAAAAATCTATGTTTTTTGATCCAAAACCTCCCAAATCGATGGCAAATGATCTCACCTTTCGTCCAACACCGACCTCAAGTCGTTAGAACAAATAAAACCGCAGATATCCCCAGAAATGTGAAAAAATCGAAAATCGAAAGGGGTTTCCCCCTTATTCAAGCCCAAAATGTCGAAATTTCGAAAAAATTGAGGAAAATGTATTTCGACAGATAGTTTCCATCACGAATTTCCTCAGTTTTTCAATGGAATCACTTAAAAAATTCCATCCCGAGCCTTTTAAGCAGAACATTCATTTTATTCTACCTTCCTCTATGATTAAAAAAAAAATAAAAAATATAGAGATGTGGGTGACGTACAGGTGTAATATAAACGAGACCAATTAAGAATCCAATGAAGCCGGCAGTATATACAATATAGCTGTATCTGATGTTCGGATATTGTGCAGTGATTCCAGATATGATGCTTCCAGTCATGCCGACTGCACTGCCAATTCCCAGCACAAACATCATCAAGAAGAAAAGAACTGAAAACAGCTAAAAAAAAACAACAAGGCATTTATAATCATGAAAGAAGGAAAAACTGCAATGAGAATCCATTAGCATGCATAAAAACGATAAATCAAATACTTGTGGAAGAAAAGAAAATTTAGCGATTGCGTCAGGATATGAGATAAATGCTAATCCTGTTCCAGCTCGAACAACCGATTTGATGTCATCAGTTCCCATTTCATTTGCCAGATTACCCAGAATACCAAAAATGGTACAGCCAGCAATTAGACTCGTCACAGTATCCAAACTTGTAATGATCATGGCATCTCTAAATGGAAAAAAAAGCATTAAATTGATTAATTTCTCACAAAAATACGAATATTTGGTAAAATACTGATTTAAAAATAGTACATGTGAATTTCCACCTGTAGATATTATGCCGAAAATCATTGTGTGATGAATACGTTATGATTGCACCAAAGCAAACTGATAGTGAGAAGAAACACTGTGTAACAGCAGCATACCAAACTTTTGGATCCAGCAATTTTTCCCATTTTGGAGTGATAAAAAATAGAATTCCATTAACTGCACCATCCAATGTAACAGCTCTGATCAATAATGCTATCAATATAATGTATGGAAATATTGCTAAAAAATATGATGCTTTGCCGGTACTTTTTACACCACGTGATAATACTGCACACACACAAATCCAACTTGCCAATAGACAGAGTGTTAATTTCCAGTCTGGTACTCCTATTCCATCATCTATAGATGATTTTTCCTTCAGTACTGTTTTCCTTGAGATCAATTATTCTCAATTTATAATTTCAATAATCTTTGAGATATTACGTAAGATATTCGACACACTTACGAGAAATATAATTCTGCTGGACTCTTGTGATTACTGTCTCTCCCTGTATTATTCATTGAAATATCTTGTATAATAGTAGATTGTGGCTTCCTAGAATCAATGCATTCATCGCCCCATGCATCTGTACACATTGCCCAAGGTAATTCAGCAGAAAATGAAACGACTAGATAGTACAGTGTTAGAGACATTAGAGCACAATAGTACGAGGCTAATGCTATCGTTGAACATATCTGAGCCCAGCCAACACCTATTGACAAGACAACGTGAATTATAAGAAAATAAAAACATGAGTTTTATGTAAATACAAGAAGAAGAAAAAAACATGTCACCTTCTTTAATGAGGAAGATAGCAAATAATTGCAGTTTTTGAGAATCATTTCTGTTACGTAGTTTCATTGAATGGGGAAGGTGGGGCAAAATGGACATCAGGGGTAAAATGGACACATCTAAATTTTTGGGTAAATATTATGGAAAACTTTTGAAATCAAGAGAAATATTGGCTGTATATTGTTTTTGATGATTCCATTGGAAAGCTGAGGAAATTTTGGGCGGGAAACGAGTGCCAGTATTGATTTTTTTGAATTTTTGGCGATTTTGACTTTTTGGAGCATTTTAGAGGTGAAGACTCTTTCTTTTTTTGAAAATTTTCAGTTTTTTGGGAATATCTTCGGTTCTATCTGTCGTAGCGTAAAAATTCCAATGGGAGGTGAAAGGTGAGATCATTTGCCATCAATTCATAGGGTTTCTAATTCAAAAATATCGGTTTTTAAGGTATTCATGGACGTTTTTGTGAAATCGTTTCGTGAAACAGTTTTTGGCCTACAACTATCCCAAAAATTGATATTTTTCAATTCAAAACCCCATAAATCGATGGAAAATGAGCTCAGCTTTTATTTAAGATCAACTCCAAATTACTACGACCAATAGAACCAGAGATATTTGCAAAAAACTGAAAATCTTCGAAAAAGGAAAGGTTCTACTCCTAAAAAATGCCGAAAAATATAGAATTTTCAAAAAAATCGAAAAAAATGCACCTGAGACTCCGTTTCCGGCTAAAATTTTCTCAGCTTTTCAATGGAATCATCGAAAAAAATCTATCTCTAACCGCTCAATAACAGTGTCCATTTTGCCCCACTCTCGCCTATATTTATATGATGAATATCATATCTTCACCTTAGAAACAAAGGGGCGTAAGTGTTATGCATAAGCATAGCAATTACGCCCCTTCGTTTCTAAATCGACGAATTAATTCGTGATAATGATATTTTCTTATATTTAATAAAAAAGAATATTTCAATTTATTTAATTAAATATTACCTGCAAATGCTGGAGAAAATGACCATATTTTTGTTGAAGCTTTCCCCGTAAATTGTCCAAGTATCATTTCCAAATAATACAATGGTTTACCCACTAGTATCAATAAAAAAATATACGGTATCAAGAATGCACCGCCACCATTCTCATAAGCTATAAATGGAAATCTCCATATATTTCCAAAACCAACAGAAAGAGCAACACATGACATTAAAAATTCAATGCTATTGCTCCATGTTCCTCTTGTAATATTTTTATTCACTTCTTCTGTACTTTCCACTGATGATATATCATCTTCCAATTGTGAATCAAAGCCTTTATTAACGTGCGACCCATTGAGTTCCATCTCGTAAAATTGAAACAATAATTTTTTAAATACAATGTATTTTTCACTATTCTGCTCCAATATAACATAGAATTCTTATCAAAATTAATCACTTTTATCTAATTGTGTTATTTAATGCACTTGGATTAAGTACTTTATGCAATTTCATTGATGGCCATGATATTTAATCTTGATAGATTGCTTTATTTTTAAATATCTATATATATATTGAAAAACTCCACATATCTAATTAATAAAATACATTATTATCACTGTGAAAAATATTTTAAAAAATAAAAGAGTCATCGTGAAAAACAGAGAAACTAGAAAAAATACGACTACTCACCACTAATAATTTATCATTAATTTTGAACACTTGAAAGAAATATCGAATTGAGATTCAAAAATTTTTTGCAGAGAATAGTGTTCGAGGAACTATGTACCAATCTACATGAGAATAATATGGAAACTAAGGTGTCTCAATCATACAAGTTGTTCAATCTCTATTCCCCTCTCCAAGTCTCTTTTCTTTTCCTTCTCTCTTTTTTTTCCCCGATAACGAGCGGTAATTCCGTACATTCATTGGAAAAGAATCTATCATTTCATCAATAAATTAAAATGATATTAATGAGGAATTCACCTGACTATCTACATAATTGTTCATTAGAAAAACCCGTTTTACTATCCTGATACTTTCGATAATTCTTTTTTGCTCATACATATATATATAAAAAGACATTGATTAGTAAAAACACGTGCTGCACATATTTTCCAATTATTTAAATGTTCCTGAGAAAATATGGAATCATTTGTACATTCAAGTAATTGAGAAATTGAGTGAAAAAGAGCTAATAAATGTCTTGTTAGAGACACAATTACTATAATATCGAAGAAAGTAATTGAAAGTTAATTCTCAAATCGAAGAAAATCATAGAAATTATTTATCTTCTATATCTATGTGCGTCATAATACTGGAAATTCATTATAATTTAAATTACAATTTATTAGATGATCCAATGGTTTTTTTTTTCTTACGAAAGTTTATGTTCTTGGCATGTTAGAACATAGAGGAACTGTTTGAATCTTGAACTTGTTCTGGTTTCTCTTTTTCTTCTCATTGTTTCTTTGAATTGCTTCCATGCAATTCGATGGGATTCTGCTCGTGGACCCCATTGAGAAGTGGGCTCGAATGCTCCTTCAAAAAACTGCGATAATATACAATAAAAAATGCTGATTTAGATTTTTTTAATGAGTATAATGTTGAAGACAAATAGACTGCAATACCTTTTTAAGTGGATCATACTTTAAAAAGAGGGTATAAATCATCCAAAATGGAATTTGAAGAATTCCAAATGAAAAGAGTGTCCATCCAATCGCTGTAATTGAGAAAAAAAAAACATTAATTTATGGATCGTTAATGATCGAACAAAGTTCGTAGAGTAAATGTCAACGAACCATATGCTCCATCAGGATAATACACGCCACGATAAGTAAGAGGTGTCAATGTTGCAATAGTGTAAATTAAAATAATGGTAAGTACTGCTGGTGTTATAAGGCCCCAGCAGAGTCTCCAATAAACACTCGGTCGTTTTTTCAGCATGAATTCTATGTCTTCAAGGAAATTTTCTAATCCATAAATCCAAAAAATTCCAGTTATCTCGAGAATAGCCAGGGTAAAGACAATAAATGATGCAGCGTAGTAATCAACCAGTCCTAAGATAAATTGTCCTCCCTATCATAAGAATTCAATAATTGTCATTTTTTTTTTGTTACTATCAATTACAAGTCTTCATCAATAATAAAAGTGTTTTACCGGAGTGCAATAAACAGTGCCAACACAAAATCCGAAAAGGCAGCTTCCAAGAACCACATGCCAATAGGTCCATTTTGGAAATTGATCACAAATAATACTGATAATGCCACTGGTTAGTGCAATAGCACTTCCAATTCCCAATACGTAAAGCATCAGGAAAAACAGGAACGAGAAGAACTGTAATAAAATCCATATGATGATCTGACTATGTAAAATTTTGGTTTTCCAAGAAATCATCTCACCTGAGGTACAATATCGAACTTTGCAATTGCATCTGGATACGAGATAAATGCAAGACCAGATCCTCCTCTTACAACACTGCTAATATCACTGGTTCCAAGTTCATGGGCTAAATTTCCTAGAATTCCAAAAATTGTGCAGCCTGCTATGAGGCTTGTGAATGTATCCAAGGTCGTGACAATCATGACGTCTCTAAATCGAGTCAATAAATATGAAAATCAATATAGGAAATAATAGAGCTCAATGAAATATAGAAACGAGTGGGGAAAAATGGACCTGTGAGTCAAAATGATTCGAGATTTTTTTTTTTAGAGTGAAGGAGTCTTCGATATATTCTGAAGAAATTCACCAACAATGTCCATAAATTCCAGCAGTTCTTCAATTTTTTTCAGATTTTTTTATCATGTCCTTCACTCTAAAAAAAATCTTGGATCGTGTTGCAAAGGTCCATTTCGCCCCACTTTCATCTATGAAAGAAAGAAGAAATAGAACTGACCTATATATATTATGATTGAAATCATTGTAGGAAGCATACATGATAACACCTCCAAAGCACACAGAAAGTGAAAAGAAGCACTGAGTAACAGCTGCATACCAAACATTAGGATCGAAGAGCTTACTCCAATTAGGTCTGATGAAAAAAATGATTCCATCAATAGCACCTTCCAGCGTCACAGCTCTAATAAGAAGGCCAATTTTTATAACGTATGGAAAAATAGCTAGAAAGTAAGCTGCTTTTCCCGAACTCTTGACACCTCTTGCCAGTACTGCAAAAATACTGGCCCAAGCTCCAAATAAACAAATGGTCAGTTTCCAGTCAGGCAGACCTATACCATCATCGATTCGATCCTTTTCCTTCAGTACTGTCTTTCTAAGTATCAAAATTTATGATCATCATTCATTAATTACAAATCCATGAATGAACAATAACTTGAGAAACTTACGAATAATAAAGTTCAGCAGAACTTCTAAAATTACTCAGAGCACTTGAAGAATTAATAGCTTGACTCTCAAATTTTCCTGAATTAATACAATTTTCTCCCCATTCAGGTTGACAAGCTGCCCATGGTAATTCTCCACTAAAACTGCCAAATAAATAAATGAGAGTAACAGACATTAGGGAACAATAGTAAGTTCCAACTGAAATCATGCAGAACATTTGTGCCCAGCCAACACCACGAAATGCAGGAACTGCAGACCACATTTTAACTGATGATCTGCTAGTAAATTGGCCAACTATCATCTCCAAATAATAAAAGGGTTTTCCAACAAGAAACAAAACTATAATGTAGGGTATTAGAAATGCACCACCTCCATTCTCATAGGCTGTAAATGGAAATCTCCAAACATTTCCAAGTCCTATAGACATTGCTATACAGGACATCAAAAATTCCCAGCTACTATTCCATTTTTGTCTATTTCCATCAAAATCATTTGCAACTGGAGTTTCCTCGAATTTTGATGATTTTATTATTTCTAATTCTACATCGTAGTCGTGTGCCTAAAATAAAACAAAAAAAAAAGTTAAATATGCAGATTTTTTCCTACTTTTACTCGAAATTTCATCCTGAGATTATCAAATTTTATAAAAAAGGCTCCTAATGTGCATAATTACCACAATAATAGCAATTAATCTTTAAATGAACATTAATTATAAGTATTACCTTATGAGTCCTCACATTTTGTATATTTTCAAGGTCAATTTTACTACGTCCATCGTCCCCAATGAATCCTGCATTGAGAGTTCCATCCTGCAATTGAAATATTTCGAAAGTGAGTAAAAGATTTCTTCATTTTCCAATTTTTATGTAATAATTAAGTAGTATTGAGCATTCGAAATGTCTCCATAGACCCTAGCTTTCGTTATTACTCACCGTAATTGTCATTATTACTTGCTATCAATTAAAAAAAAAAAAAAATCAATCTACAGTCCACTCTGCTTTTTTTCACTTATCGTAAACTGTAAATCACTGTAGTAAGCAATAATAAAAGAAATCAATTGCTGAGTCGATTTTTTTTTCTTTTGTATTAACTTTAATGCCGAACAAGTACCAACTGTGACTGTAGATCGGTGTCGGTGATCCTTGCTGTTACCACTTTTACTACTGTATTTCAATGAAGTAGGGATACATTATATCTTTCAATTTATTCATTCATTTTGTTGTACCCCTTCCAAATACATACAATTAATATTAATCATAAATTACATTTAAAGAAAAAGCAAATGCTCACTAGACAAAAATCATTGTATAATATTCAATGAATTTCCCAAAATATCGTAATTATCATCCAACAAATCTGGAAGTAATTGTCAACGATTTTTTTCTTTTTTTAATTCTATGATTAATATATTTTGTGGATTATGTCACTCCATGGTTGACATGATAATATCGTGAAACACAACATTTCCTGCAATTTTAGAAGGTCAATAGTGAATGCGTCCTGAATTATTATTATAATTATTATTATTATGTAAATTATGAAGCAGAGAGGAATTTAATGAAATTTCATTGAAAAAGTCAATTTAAAAATTTAACGAGTCTACGTTAATAATATCAATATGCAAAGAGATTGTTACGAGTCATACAAGTGATTTTGCTGCATTCTCAGCATTCCATTGTGCTGTACACTTTTGAAAGAGTATATTTTTTAAAACAGCAGCTGCTAACTCAAAGTTATGCTTGTGTGATCAACGATGTCAGTGATAATTCAATGAGACATTCTATGAGACTTGAGAATGAGGACTTTCTAGCTCTCAGTATTGGAGGGACGGAAATTTTAATTGATTTAAAAAAAAAAACTATATAGGAGAGAGTGGGGCAAAATGGACCCTCATAGTACCATGATTGAGGAATTTTTTTTCGGAATGAAGGACTCGACGAAAAAATCTGAAAAAATTTGAGAAAATCCTCCAACATATGTATATTGTTTGTGAATTTTTTCAGATTTTTTGGAGCAATGGCTGCTTTTTTAAAAAATCACCAGTCATCTCATCTTCTAGGTCCATTTTACCCCACTCTCCCCTATACTCATATTTAAGGTAATCCTAGTGGTTCGGGCAATCTATTTTCCCTTTTCGATTTTGGTCACTCTCGATAGAATAGCATGAGGAGATTTTTTTAAAATTCAGTTTACCCCATGTTACCGGACAAATAAGGCTAAAATTAATTTTTGAAAATAATTGAATTAACATTGAAACTCCATAAGCGAGGTTCAGTTTCAGTTTCACTGCGAAAATTCATGATCACAGACCTATTTTTTCCTTATACAACCTTATATGTTTTTTGTTCGTCAGAATGTCTATTAATTTTTGAGATCATGAAAAATGCATGTTACCGGACATATAACGACGATTAATGCAATTAATTACATGAAAAAATCAATGGCGGGAATATTGGTATTTGAAATCCGAGGATCCTCCAATCACAGTTCTAGATACTGGGACAGCGTGAGTCAAATGCGGAACAATATTGAATATTCATAATATTATCTAATAACAATTTATCATCTTGGAAATCGTTCTAGTATCGATAAAATGTTGAAAAATCGAAATAGTTATAGTAATCATAATAACTAAAAGGAAAAAATAAATAAAAATCGATCATTTGAACCTGCCACTAGGACTACCTTAAGAGAATTTATTTGATTTTTTGAATCATGGATCAATAGAATTACTCCTGAGTCGCTCCATTTCCATCGAATTCAGCTGAAACTGTACTTTACGTATACTCATTATATGCATCTCCACTTTTTCCTCTTTGTTATTGAATTTTTTTGATTGTTCATTGTGATAGGAGCATATATGTTTGAATGTAACGTGCTCAACCGTGGCATTTTAAAATCTTCATGTAAATATTGATGATAATACATGTGCCTTCAATACACACACACACATACACACATTAGTCACGTTTTGCAATAAAAACCAAGGTTGATACCAGCGGACGTTACTTTTTTTTCACCTCAAACAAAGGGCTCATTTCAAATCATAATTATAATGTAATCAAAATTATAATTATAAAATCATCAATTGAGTCAATTAAATATAAAAATCCTCTCATTCATTTAATTAATCGAAAACTCATTAAAATTCGAAAATAAGGACAGAATATATCGTTTTGCATTAAAAAAAAAATGCATTTAACAATCTTTAGTTTTTCTTATCTTTAACAGATAAATTGTTGAAAAAAAATGAAAAATACGTAAATTTAGTAAATTTAAAAAACTATAAGTACAAATTTTTCAAATATATTTTAAATAATAATTTATTAGCTTAAAAAAAATTTTAAAAATTGTCGAATAAATGGTAATTTCATTATAATAGATTTTAAACTGTTGCGCACTGTTAGATTTTAATTATTCCTTCCCAACAATTTAATATTTACGTTTATTAGATATCTGTCTAATAATTCAAACATGATTATACAATTTCAAATTCGCAGACTCTTTATATAAATGTATTGCGGAAATTGAAATAAAAAAAAAATCTGATAATCAACTTTCACATTTTCGAAATCAAATAATATATACAGAATTGACAAGAAACGCCATCTCCTGTTGTTCGCTTTAATTCCAAGAGACATTCCAATTTCCATTTCTGTAATAGTGTAAAAGCAGCTGAGTGTTGCTCCTCAACACACATATATAATAATAATAATAATAATAATAATAAATATAAATATATATGTGATTGTTGTGCTGTGGTGAAGATATTTTCTTTGTCATCGTACAACAAAGGGTTATTAAATATCAATTACAATAGATAGAAGTAATAATAAAAATCAATATTATAATTGCAAACGATACCATTGGAGTTGTTTTTGCAAAATAAAAATACTCAATTTGCTTCTTAACCCTTTTTTTTTATTATAAAACAAAGGAAAAAGAAAACGGGTGTGTGTTTGTGTGGAAATTGTATTGAAAGCCACAAAAGAACAAAACCATTCTGTCATCACTGTCTTGAAAATTCATTTATTTATTATTACATATATAGGCTATAAAAATAAGATTCATTGCTGTTGTTGTTGAATTTTTTTTTTATTCAAAAAATAATAATAACTTTGAGGATAATGGTATTAACAAGGAGAGCTACTCACGCTGGCAGTTGGTATACTGATTCTGGTAATCTTTATTGTCTTATCTTTTGATGAAATTTGGGGGAAAAATGGGGTAATATAGGCATTTCTATAAAACAATGAGAAAATTCATTTTTCAAATGATTTTTCTGAGAATAATGAAGAAATTTCCATTGAAAAAGGGTTTTTATAATTAATATTTGTCATTTTTTATTTGAAAATTCCACCATCTTGAGCTACAAATGTTAGAGCTTTTCCGTTAAAACAAAAAAAAAATAATAATGAAATAAAAATAAGAGAAAATTCGATAATACATATGCTTTAATAATAAAAATTACATTCTTTCAGGATATGAATTGAATAAGCAACTAGAAGACTGGCTCAATGCTGCTGATTTGTCACATGGACCTGCTAGAGCGATTATTGCTCCGTTAGGATGAACTTGTTTAAATAATACCAGATATGTGATAATTCATCTGAATGTAAAAAATGATTATAATTTTTAGACACGCTGGCTACAGTTACTGCGGTGGATGTGCAGGCTTTGCTTATCGTCAGATTAGTCCCATAGTAGTGTAAGATCGTATTAAATTTTTATATTATTCAATTTGAAGTTAATGATGAAGCGCTGATTCCTATTTGACCATTTCCTTATTTTTATTTCTGCAATAGGCGCCGAATTTTCATTCTGGGTCCATCTCATCACGTACGATTACCCGGTTGTGCTCTTTCCTCAGCAACAACGTATAGAACACCTCTATACGATCTAGCTATTGATCCAGAGGGTATGACGTCAATTTATGATGAATTTGCCTATTTGCACGATGCACTTCAAAACAATTCCAGAAAAAATTGGATAGTCTTGTACTGGGAGTCGAACCCAGGATCTTCCAATGTCGCTCTGGGCGCTCTACCGATTAAGCTACATTCTTTAGGGGGCCAATTGTCTCATTCTGGCCCCTATAGGGGCCAAATGTCCAATTCTGTCCCTTATAAGGGAAATATAAACTGATTTTTCAGATACAAAGTTGGCAAAGAAGGGTTGCCGGAGTTGCACCCCTTAAGGGGTTAATTGTCCTATTCTGGCCCTATAGGGGCTGAATGTCCAATTCTGGTTCTATAGGAGCCAAATGTCCAGTTCAGGTCCTATAAGAGCCGAATTTCCACTTCTGTCCCTTATAAGAGAAATATGAACTGATTTTTTTCAAACTATCATCCAGTTCTATACCAAATTTCTATTCGAATTGCCTTGATAAGTCGCTCACTCAGTATATACCCCCACCTCTGCCCTTCAATCAGTAATTTAAATTAAATTTTAATCAAATTTTTGATATATCATACTTTGCGTGACTTCTGCGTGCATTGTGCAAATAGCGTGATTCATTTATAATATAAAGAAAGGATTAAGTAGTGAAAAAAGAGGAATATTCTTCATCTATTCTCTTTTTTTTCAAATTTTTTCTCCTAAAGTGTGTCGAGAACTCGAGGAAACCGGTCAATTCGAGTGGATGGATATGAATACGGATGAGGATGAGCATAGCATTGAAATGCAATTGCCCTTCATTGCTAAAGTTATGGAAAAGTAAGTGTATCTGTTATTTTTCGATGAAAAAAAAAGTTGCAACATCTATTCTATTCTTTTTTTTTATGACTTTCAGTTTCAAAGATGGATTTACAATAATTCCAATTCTCGTTGGCTCTCTGACCCCGGAGAAGGAAGCAGTTTATGGACGTTTATTGGCACCATATATAGCAGATCCTCAGAATTTATTTATCATCTCATCAGATTTTTGTCATTGGGGCCAACGTTTCAGATACACATACTATGATCGTTCAAGTGGTCCTATTTACAGATCAATTCAAACTCTTGATAAAATGGTAAATAGAGCAAAGAAAAGAATAACTGTTAACTACATCAAGGAATGAATTTGCTTCTTTAAATAAGCTTATTATGTTTTATAGGGCATGGATATCATAGAAACATTGAATCCTGCTTCCTTCACGGATTATCTTAAAAAATATGGCAATACAATTTGTGGAAGACATCCGATTGGTGTTTTACTTCACGTAAGTGTACTATTAAACTTCAAAAAAAAAAAAAAAAAAAAAAAACAGTATTTAAATGTCATCAATACTATAATATTTAAAAAAAATTAATGTTCCAGGCGATTCAAAGCTTTAAGGAAAACTGTAATGATCAAAGAATGAATTTGAAATTTCTCAAATACGCTCAAAGTAGCCAATGTAACAATATGAATGATAGTTCAGTAAGTTACGCAAGTGCTTCCCTCGTACTCGAGTGACACTTTATACTTTAAAAGATCTCATTACACGCAATAATTATGAATTTGTTCATCTATAAACGAAAAATTATTTGGAAAAATGATGCAAGCGGACTCGAGCGATAGAACGATTAAAAAAAAAGAAACCAAGTGGAATACTATAATACTATAAGCATTTGATGGTTTTTACTTTAGACTTGATTTGCCTTACGTTTTTTTTTTTTTTTTTGAATGCGGAACCGACTTACTATTCCATAATCCATAATTAAATTAAAAATAATTCAATGATATAGTGTTGCAATATATGAAATAAGCTTAATAACGGTGGAAACTTAAATGTTTTTATCTATTTTTTCAGTAAAAAAAAATTGATTCAAGATAAAAAGAAGAAAAAATAACATAAGAATACGAAATTCACTTTAATCACGTGCAATTGTTTTGTGTTGTTTATTTTGAAATATAATCCAATTTTTAATAAAAAAAAAAAAAAAGTAAAAAGCAAAAAATAATTAAAAGAATGTGTTGACTTGAAAAAGCGAAGATTTATGAATGAACTGGTATACAGCTGGGCTGGATCGATAGAGCATCCCCCTCGGGCATAGTAATCAATACGAATGAGGAGGTGGGAGAATTTTCAGAAGGAGTGGAGAGAAACACAAATGGTACAGTCCATTCAGTAGAACCTGTAGGCCTCTTATTGATTGTGTAGGTGGTTGAAAACGTTTCGAATCCCTTTTGCCTTCTTCCCACACTTCATCCATTCAATGCATATATACATATATACGTATGAAATACTATGGCAAGTTAGCTACTATGTATGAGTTTTTAGAGCTGCCAGTAGAAACAAAGATTTTTCGACGAAACCAGATGAATGAAAATTTCAGAGTATACACCCGCGAATTAAGCTATGGTGATGGCTTCATTCACTGGAATTATCACGATAATTGCCCTATTCTCTATCACTTGCCTCATCCAAATAAGGCAAAATAATATCATCTAAATGACAATTCAAATCATCAACAGCTAAAAAAAAAAGACTTAATGTCATTGATTTTTTCGACTGATGAAAATTACATGATGATGATTTTTCATCTTATCTCATAATATGAAAAAAATTGGGAGACTCGAGTGAGCCATGATGCTGCAGTGAAAATGATGGAGCCCCATAGAGCTAGGAGAAGGATAGTTATATTCAAGGGTTGACCCACCCTTATTCTTCAAGAGCAAGAATAGAGAAAGGAGCTGGGTGAAATTCTCAAGAGAATGTATCTCGTGTAAATGTGTATATCTATATATATATGTATTTCAATATATAGATATATACATTGGCAGTAACAAACAAACGAGGAGGGAAAAAGAGGGAGAGGGTAAAAAAAGAAGTGGTGGAGGAGATGGCGTTGGTGGTGGTGGAGCACCTACAGACGTTCGGGCTCGTCACTTTACCCCCAGCGTCAGTTGGTTCACAGGCTTGATGGTTTCCGGACTCTGATGACGACCCACAGAGGCTGGTTCGTAATAATTACTATATTCCAATAATATAACATACATTATTATCATTATCAATTTGTATAATGAATAAATACAATTAGTTTCATAAATGTCAATACTTACGTGCATTTTGCCATCCCTCTCTCTTTCATGCTGTGCGTTTTCCAAACCCATTGACTTTGGCAACCATTCACTTGTTCGTTCATTCATTCTTGTCATCTATATATGGATATGTGTGCGCATATATATATATATGTAATATGTATATATATACATATATATATATCATCTATATATCTATGTATGCATATATACATCTATACATTATCTATATATCTATTCATACATATAACATCTATATTCTATTCCTCTTTAAAGAAGCTTCCAACTTTTTTATCATGAAAACGTCTATGTAAAGGTCAACCGGAAGATTTGGTAGGCCCGAGCTCTACTGCGACCTCGCAGATCACCCTCGCAGATCCCCGGGGGCTGTGAGAGCGTTATTGATATAAGAATTCATTACCTCAATATATATATTTTTTAAAAATTGAAGATTACTTTATTTTTTCTGTAAAATAAAGTTAAGTTTCTTTATTGTTATAATATAAATTATATAGTAGTTGGTGCTTTTTCTTCTCTTTTTGTTAGATCGACGTGGCACTTGTTGCGGTAAATAGTATTTTACGTATCCTGATCTCAATGAATTAGATATTTCCCATTAAAATCCATCATTTTTCATATAAAAACAAATGTGGATCCTCGTTCTTCGTTGAATTCATTCGTTCTACTCTCTGCTATTGCATTTTAATACGAAATTCAATCAGAATTAATAGATAAATTACATTTTCTTTTCTCATATTCAAAATTATTATTCTTATACATTGTAAATATAGTATACATATATATTCTCTCTCTGTTAGCTACAGTATCATTTAGATTCTGGGACATATCCAATAGCAACATATCGTTGTGTTCTACTGAATTCAAAAAAAAAAAACAGAAAAAAGTGCTCTAAACTAATTACAAACAAGGAACATTGCAAGGTATGACTAAATGAGGAATAATTGAAGTTTATCAGTTAAAAAATTAATAATAAATTAATACATTATTTACAGCAGTAGGTGACAATGGCATTGGTGATTGTATTGTTATTACATCTTTATGGCTTGACAATGATGATGATTAATGCTCAACGTTTCACGGATTATCCTATTTTACCACAGACTACTATGATTAGTCGACTGTCTTTCAGAGATCGACGAAATAAAGCTGAACCATCGTGCGATGAATTACGTGCTATGTGGAGATACAGTAAACGCCAGAGTAGAGCTGCTGAGGCAACAAATGATCTACCAATGTATCGTGATCCATTTTCTTACAATACTTGGGAAACTTATCCAATTAGATCTGCATCCTCACTTGGCTACAGAGGTATTTTTTTAGCATATTAAATTGATTGAAGAAGTGAAGAGGTAAAACGAGATGAGTCTCTTTTTTTCTCATGAATTTTTTTGAAAATAACTGAGAAAGTGGAATTTTTGTTCTTAAGCTCTCTTGTAACTCTTGGAATTCTCTACGAAAATGGTAGAGTAATATCACCTTATCTCGCTTAGTTTCCGAGATATTTTCTTTCGAAATGACCTCAATGATAAGTCGATTTATTCTGTTTTACCTCTTTACTACTGAATTTATGCATATGATTTTTTTGCAATATTTTTGATTAACCGAAATATCATTGGCAAAACTAGTTTTATACTGTGTATTTCTCTTTGTTATTGAGATACTGATGAAAAAGTTCGCAACAGAAGTGGTGGTCGTGTCCCAGTTTATGGCAAAATGGTACATAAAGCACCGGGAGAAGGAAGACTGCGTAATGGAATGCCTAACCGTATGAAGGCATTTGAGGAAGTAGCTCGTATGTATGGTACTGTTAATCGTCAACCACCGGATCCACGAAGACGTCATACATTCCGCGTTGGCGGTGGCTCATCGATGTCTCAAGTACCTCAAGCTGGAAGCTTCCAACATTTAAAAGAGCTTATACGTACTGAACGTGCACGCGAATTGCAAGTTAGTTTCAGAAACTTTGTGTTATAGTTTATACTTAATTGTCAAGTTTCATTGAAAACTTGGGAATTAATTATGACGAGAATAATGGACATGAACAAAGTTAGGGAGGAGGAAGAGGGATATGTAGAGGGGGGGTGGGGGTAAAGTGGATAGAAGGGATGAAACGGAGACGTATTAGTTTTAGTATTTTATGCTATGGAAATTACTTGAAATCAATGGGAATATGAGAGATAGGTTTTTTCTGATGATTTCATTGGAAAGCTGAGGAAATTTCCCATGGAAATCATATGTCAGAAGTTATTTTTTTTTAATTTTTCAAAAGTTCCATTTTTTGCTCAAGATTTGAAGGTGAAAGGCTTCTATTTTTGAAAAAATTCAGCTTTTCGGTAATATTTCTGGTTCTATTAGTCGTAATGACCTGGGGTTGATCTTAAATGAAAGGTGAGCTCATTTCCCATCGATTTATGTGGTTCAAAAGGGAAAATATGCATTTCTTCAAGTACTTATAGGACAAAAACTGTTTTTTAGAAAATGACCGATAAATATTTGAAAAATTGATTTAAAAAAAAATTTGAACCACATAAATCGATGAGAAATGAGCTCACCTATCATTTGAGATCAACCCCAGATCGCTGTGACCAACAGAACCGGAGATATCGCCGAAAAAGTGAATTTTTTCGATTTTTAAAAGGCCGTACCTTTTCAAAACTCGGCCAAAAAAGCAAAATCTTCAAAAAATCGAAAAAAATTAATTTCTACCAAAATTCCCTTATCTTTCCAATGGGATCATTGAAGAAACTCTATCTCGAACCGTTCAATTGGAATGCCCATTTTACCCCATCTTCCCCTAATTCGTTTACAGGATCAAAGAATTGCCGAAGAAATAGCTGCAAGAGCAGCTGCACTCAACGAAATGGGGAATAACCACAGGCGCAGCAATGAACCAGAAGACTCACGTGAACATTACCTGAATTCAGTACAATCATATCAAAAACCAAAGGAAGTCAATTACAATTTCGGCCAAGGACAATACGTACCAAGTTTGACGAGTTTCAATGATAGATTATTGGTAAGTATAACAATTGACTTTTGCATTTTTATCATTGATCAATCATTCATAATTGATGATATTAATTTTTATAATAGAGAAACGAGCAATATGATCGAGATTCACTGATGCATTAATAACATATAGCGGCAGAGATTCAGAACGGAAATTAACACGAACTGCCCATTACAAATGGTAACTGCAATTCTCGGATGGAAAATGTTAACAATGTGAATAAAAAATCAGGTACTTAGTCCATTCGCAAGGAATCGAAAAAAAAAAAAAACACACAGAAAATCAGGCACATATTGTAATGGATTTGAAATTTTAAGTCTTACAATATCTATCATTGGAGCGAAAAAATTAATATTTTTCGACCCCTATCGAGTGGACTAGTTTTCTTTAATTGCTTATCTGTTATTAACGGTCATAAGTTACTAATGTAAGAAATTGGGATTGACAGACGTAAATCAATAACGTGATTGTTCTAGGAAATTATAATATGAAATAGGGGCATTTTCCTTGGCGAAAAACCTCAAATAAGGAGACTAATCCGTCTGCTTTTTCATTCGGTTTAGCATTACAGCTCTATTGGCATTTTATTCATATAAATTTTTTTTTCTCGTTTCATCCTTGCACTGAGAAAAAAAAATGGCAATAAAAACTATCAAATATCCATATCATTGGTCTTTAGCAAATATTTGTTTGAAATGATTGAAAAAGTTGTTGAATTCAACAACTTTTTTAATTATTTCAAAAGCATATTTGCTGAGGACCAATTCCATCGATATTTGATAGTTTTTAATCACTATTTTTTCCTCATTGTAACTATTCTCATTTAATGTGACAATTCCAAGTCTCCTGTCACTACATAATCATGAATTTTAAGCTACTAAAAAACTTCCAAATACTTATCAATTATACATATTAATTTACTAATTTAATTTGATGATATTAATAAGCTACGATTGAGAATTGAAAAAAAAAAAAAAAAAAAATTCTCAATCATTCGTCACCCGAGTTCGATAATAAATGAGGATAACAGAATTGAAAAAAATAATAATTATGAGCCAGACATACGAGGTATCGTAGAATAACAAAATCTAAAAGAAAAAGCAGTTTAATATATCAAAACTTTATTGGAAAGTGAAAAAAATAAAAAAAAGAAGCACGTAAGAATAAAATAGTGTAGATACCATTCGCTATGGTCAGCTTGAGAATGTCTCTCAATAGTTTTGATCAGGGGCTTTTACTATCGTTATATCTTTTAAAATTTAAAAATAAATTATAGGGATTTTTCCGCAGTAAAGGTCTTTACAAAAAAAAAAAAATTTGAATAAAAATACTCGCATTATCAGTATATTTAAATTGAATGTGGCCATAATGAGAGCAATGGTTGAAACCAGTGTACCTATCCTATTAATGATGACAATAATTAATTTTATGTACGTTTTCATAATGAGAAAAATCTATTCTCTACTCTATATTATTCAAAAAAAAAAAAAAAAATGATTTTAACTCAATAGAAAAAAAAAAAAATTTTTTTTCGATAATAAAGTTCGGATATGAGAAGCTGCACTAGCTGCAAATAATGATGGGCAAAAAAAATTAATTAATTGAATAACCCTAAGAGGACAATAAACGCGTATCATAAATTATATATGAGAGATAATAATTATATATTATTGTTATGAATTATGATCACAATAATAATCTTCGTCGTATATTTTATATATATATATATATATATATATCGTCGCTTTCAGTAAGTCAAGGGGGCATAAGGGATATGGTATAAGCATAGCTTTTACACCAGTTTGGCTCTAACACGACGATTAATATATATTTTAATCGCTTTAATCGACTTAAATATTCCATAGACTAAAAAATTAATTATTATAAATATTAATATGATGATGATGATGATAATAACATGGACAATAATATACAGAGATGAAATAGGAATAATTGTAGGGAGAATGTGGGGTGAATTGTTCGATGAGATTAATAACGATCTCCTTTCTGTGATGATTGTTTTATCTACCAATTCGTGTTGAATAATCTCCTCACTACTTTTGAAGAGAGACAATTTAGAATTTCAATTTTTCTAATAACAATTCCAAAAAATGTTTTCTAGTCATCTTTTTGAATTTTTGCGAAAAATAAAAAGAAAAAAAAATTAATTTCCAAAAGGATTCAATTTCATTTCGTATATATATGTATCTATATATATTATTTGGAAAAAAATCTGGAATCTTATCACTATACGCCATATCAACCAAAATGAATGATAATGATAAGCAAGATTATAATAATTATAATTATAATATTTACGATGATAATATTGAAACTGAAAAAAAAAAATACATATATCCCAAATTAGCTATCTGTAGCTTTCAGAGATGTATTTCAATTATCTATATAATTACATATGTCAATATTGTAGGGACTTTATTCATGTCCCAAAATACTCTTAATTATGCATAAGACAATAATTTTGAAAAAAAAAAAAAACAAAATAACAAAAGGATGAGAAATTGTACGCACGATTAATGAATTAGAATGTTGAAAAAGAATTATGCTCTATCAAATATTATTCAAGTCAAAAAATCACACACTAAAGTTCGATTGAAACCAAAAAAATATTTGGTGAAATATTCTATCTTGAATTTATTGAGGGTAAATGGCATCAGGTACAAAATAAATATCTCATTTGTCACATTATATGTTAATGAATAATTTAAATTAATCGTGCGTACTAACTATTGATAATAATGTTAAAGACTATTTATTATTTTATTGTTTTTATACATTTTTTCTTTATTATTAATTTTCGAATATACATTTTCAAATGAAAAAAAGAATGAATTTAAGGAATAAGCCACTTTTTTATTTCTGCATTGAAATGGAAAAGTTTAAAAAAAGTTTATCTAGCCAGTGTACGGGTATGAATTTTATTTTCGTAAGCGTATGCAGTTTTTCTCTTTACCAATTACACGATATTGCTTATTTACTATGAACGACTCAAATTGATAACTGAAATGGTATTAACATGTTTTTTTTTGTGTTAAAAAAATTAATTTACTCAATTACAATGTAAATTTATGTTTGAAATTTTATGAAAAAAAAAAATTTAATTAGTTCATTTTACTAATTAACTTCTCTGTTTGATATTATTATACAAGAAAAAAATATATATATATCAATAAGATGTGTCAGACAATAACACGGCTTAATGTCACTCGATGGTCACTAAGCCTGACTGAAAATAATGATAATGATAATAATAAATTATGATAATAAATGACAATAATAGTAATTTTAAAAAGAAAGATGGAATATCATGGATCCCATATCTCCTAATGGGGGATATATATGTACTGTACTTATTGTAGAAAACTGTATTGAATTTAATTGATTAATCATTTGATGCGCAATGTACTTATCGATGAATGGCTCTTATTTGATTGAATTCTCTGAACCCTGACCTATTCTCCTATCTTCCTTTGACCTCGTCCTTCCATATTCATCTCAATATTACAGTATATTCGTATTTTTCTCATTCAATGAAGAAAAATTTGAAAAATCTATTATTAAAAATTATTTTTTATTAATCACGAAATAGATGACAAATTAAGAATACGTTTACATCTATTACAGGGTTCGTCTTTTGCTGATTCAGGATACTTTTTACATCGTTTGCACAATGAATATTCAATAGGTTTGACATCAACAACTGGTGATGTACAAGAGGAATCAGCAAGTAGAGTGACTGAAGATACTTGCAAGATATTTGCCAATTCGGACGTTGTTGAAATTTCATCAGACTGTAATCTTCTTAAATGGGAAAATGATGTGTCATTAACTCTGATGGTCGCAGTGAACTTGGCCGTATTAGCTGTTATGATTTGATTGATATTTCTTCTAATCGATAGTGCTGTGCTCATGATTTCCTCAATTTCCATTGAATTCCATTCATCGGAAGGAACAACTGGTGTAGAATGATGTAGTGGTACTGAAGTCAGATTTTCTGGGTAATAAAGCCACACTTCCTCAGCTAAATGCGGTAGAATTGGAGCTAATGATCGTGTTAAAATAGTTAAGATGCTATCTAAAACAGTTAGTGCTGCTAATCTCGATGGACTATTGGCTTCTTCACAGTACAAACGATCCTTGATTAGAGAGCAATATAATCCAGAAACATCATTAGCCACGAAATTCAGTATTGCTTTAGAAATATGGTGATATTCGTAATCATCATAAAATTTTTCAATCATCTTATAAAAATGATAGAGCCTGTGCAACATATATCTATCCAATACCGAATATTCTGGGTTGTTGTTATTATTATCCATGTCATACGGATGTAGTGCACCTAGAAGAAATCTCAGGACAGAACGTATTTTGTGAACAGAATCCGCACTATCTTCAATAACAGCATCAACAATTTGAATTTGACTGTGTTGGACTCCATGAGCTGCAACCCACCATCTCAAAACGTCAATACCACGTGCAGAATTGGATCCTTTCTTTCCTTGTATGATTTCCTCAGGTTTCACAATATTCCCCAAGGACTTTGACATTTTCTGTCCATTTTTATCAACAGTAAAGCCATGCACAAATATTGAGGAAAAAGGTGGTTTCTCCTGAAGGGCTATAGAAGTTATTAGAGACGAGTAAAACCATCCGTTGAATTGATCCATTCCCTCCAGATAAAGATCCGCCTTTTTCTCAGGCAATACTGATGACCAAGAAATTCCACTGTCAAACCATATATCCATAATATCAAGGCCCTTTTCAATTTCACCTGATTCTTGATTAGATTTGCTGCTATCATGTTTATTCAACAATTTATCAACAGGCAGTGTCCACCAGCAATCAGCTCCATGTCGTTCCAAGAGTCCACATAAATTCTCAACAATTTCGCTGCTCGTAATAATTTCATTATTATTCATTTTATCATAAAAAACTGGAATAGGCGTGCCCCATGAACGTTGTCGAGAAATGCACCAGAATGGTCTTGTAGATAATTGTTGAATCAAATAATTCAGTGATACTTTATCTTTACTCTTCGGATGAAATTTTATTGAATCAAGGGATTCTATTGCTTTTTCTTTTAAAACTTCTGTGTTTAAGAACCACTGATGACTTGCTCGTGTTATAACAGGCTTTTTCGTTCGCCAATCGTAAGGATAACTGTGGCTTATTATCTCTGTATGGAGCACATTTTCTCCGATGTGTTGTAGAGCTTTTTCTGTACCTTCTTTCAATACTTCCAAACCAGAAAAATTGGTGCCCGCTTCTTCTGTGAAACATCCATCTTCACCAACCAGTGATTTGACAGGAAGATTGTGATTAAGACAAACGAGAAAATCTTCATTTCCATGTGCAGGCGCTGTATGAACTAAGCCTGTCCCAATTTTGTCAGTAACATGATTTGATGGAAGAAATGGTGAAGATTCTCTAGAAATTGGGTGCAAGTATTCAGAGCCCATTAAATCATCCCCTAAAAATGTGCAAATGGGTTTCAAGGTTCCAATTTTCTCAGCTATTTCACTCAATAACTTTTCAGCAACGATATAAAGAGTTCCACTCTGATCTTCAGCTATACAGTACGAAATATTAGAGGCATAAGCCAATGCCTGATTGGCTATCAATGTCCAGGGTGTTGTTGTCCATGTTAATGCATAAATCACTCGATTCTCAAATGTTTTCAGCTTATCTGGGAGTTTCGTTAATAATAAACGAACAGTTGCACATTTGCTCTCATGATTCTCGTTGTACTCAAGTTCAGATTCAGCCAAAGCTGTTCTAGATGATGGGGACCAGTAAACTGGTTTGAAATCTCTGAATATCAATTTTTTTTCATATAATTTTATGAATTGTCTCCATTGATTGGTCATGTAGGATATATCGTTCGTGAAATAACAACCAGAATCATTCCAATCAGCCATAACGCCCCATGAAATAAATGCCTGTCGCTGCTTCTCTAATTCATTATGGGAATACGTTCGAGCCAATTTACGAAGTTGAATTGGTGTTAGAGGCTCAGGATCACCTTTTCTACTGGAGAGAACTTTGATTTCAATTGGCAATCCATGACAGTCCCATCCTGGTACATAATGGACTCTTTGACCTCGTATTACATGACTTCTGAGTGTAATATCTTTCAAAATCTATTAAAATAAATGAGACTGAATTAATTTTGTTTACGGGAAAACGATTGATATAGGTGAAGGTGGGGTGAACATTGATTTTAATTTTTTTTTTGTCATGAAAATGGCTTAAAATCAGTGAAAATACTTCAGATAGGTTTGTTTTCTTTATTCCATTGGGAAGCTGAAGAATTTTAGGTGGAAAACCTGTGTCAAAATTAATTTTTGAGAACTTTTTGAAAATTCTATTTTTTCAGGGGAAAATTAGGGCTCTAAGCCTTTGTGAAATTTCCAAAATTCACTTTTTCATGAATATCTTCGGATTTATTGATTGCAGCAATTCGGGGTTGATCTCGAATGAAATGTGAGATCATTTACCATCACTTTATGTGGTTGATAAAAGAAAGTTGTAATTTTTTGAGGTATTTATAGAGAAAAAACTGTTTATTACAAAATTGCTCTTAAGAACCTCAAATTTCGATAATTTTTTGTTTTAAACTACATGAAACGATGGCAAATGATCTCACCTTTCATTTAAAATCACCCCCAAGTCGCTACGACGAATGGAACCAGAGAAATCTTCGAAAAAGTGAAGAAAATCGAGAATGGAAAGGATTTGACCCCTCATTCTTACCCCAAAAACTCAAATTTTCAAAAAATCCCAAAAAATCGATTCTCAGCCACATTTCTCATCGGGAATTTCCTCATTTTTTTAATGGAATCATCAAAACAAATCCATCTCAAGCCATTTCATTGGAATCTCTCTTCTACACCACTTTCTCGTATAAACTATATACTTTATACATAATATACATACTTTATTAACTGCATGTCCCATATGAGGCTCACCATTAGCATAAGGTGGTCCATCGTGCAATACAAAATCTGGCCCCGAGAGATTTTCTCTCTGCCACTTGTACAATTCTAAGAAGCCGCATTTCTTTGGGAAGAAAAATCCTATTAATAAGTGATTACAATTGCCTGTCTTCAAATACTACAAATTACCACCAATATAAAAATAAATGAAAAAGCTTTACTTCTAGCAGGTAGTTGTCCATTTCTATCCTCTTGCTTCCACTCAATTTTTTCGGAAATTTTGTTTGTGGCAGTAAAACTGTGCTCTTGTATTCTTTACTCTTTTCATTACTGATTTTTTTATCCTCAATTCTCGTGCAGTATCTGCTGAAGCCGAATGATGTCTTTCGTAAACGATTTAAATCCTTCAGTAAAAAATGTAGAGGAATTTTTAATTGAAGAGCCATAGTTAAGTACTATTTGTTCTATTTTTTATGTACAACTTTCAACCAATTTTAGAGACCGGTTCTCCATCTAAGAGAAAATAAACATTCAAGTTGCATCATAGTCACAGCTGATATGCACATCCACAACCGGCTAATACACACACATACAGTCTGCTTATGAAAATATTGTTATTCATGACCTAGCTTTACCTCAGACTAGATGTCGCTCGAGTTTAAGGGGTAACGGATGAGGTAAATTTCAAATTTTCAAACCTATTGTTTAATAATAATTAGGGGAAGGTGGGGCAAAATGGACATCAGGGGTAAAATGGACACATCTAAATTTTTCGGCAGTATTATGGAAAACTTTTGAAATTAAGAGAAATATTGATGGTAGATTGTTTTTGATGATTTCATTGTAAAGCTGAGAAAATTTTAGGCGGGAAACAAGTGCCGGAATGAATTTTTTTGAATTTTTTGCGATTTTTACTTTTTTGAGCATTTTAGAGGGGTGAAAGCCTTCCTTTTTTTGAAAATTTTCAGTTTTTTGAGAGTATCTTCGGTTCTATTCCTCGTAGTAAAAAAAATTCGATGGGAGGTGAAAGGTGAGATCATTTGCCATCAATTCATAGGGTTTTCAATTTAAAAATATCGATTTTCAAGGTATTTATGGGGATTTTCGTGAAATAGTTTTTTGAAACCGTTTGTGGCCTATAACTATTCCAAAAATTGATATTTTTGAAATGAAAACCCCACAAATCGATGGGAAATGAGCTCACCTTTCATTTGAGACCAACCGCGAATTACTACGACCAATAGAATCAGAGATATTTGCAAAAAACTGAGAATTTTCAAAAGAGAAAAGGCTCCTACCCCCCAAAAATGCCAAAAAAATACCGAATTTTCAAAAAAAACGAAAAAATTACACCTAACACTCATTTTCCAGCTAGAATTTCCTCAGCTTTTCGATAGAATCATTAAAAAAAATCCAGCTCCAACCGTTTCATAATAGTGTCCATTTTGCCCCACTCTCCCCTATGATTTTTTAGCATTCAGTATCAGAAGCATCGACTTCCTAATGTTCTTCACCAGTCGTTGCAACTTTCCTATCATAAACATATGAGGCATTCCACGCTATTTCACTCGTTTTTTGGGTTTGATTTTTTTCATTTTTGGATATGTTTTGGAAATGCTCAAGACAAGTCATTTCCCACAAAAAAAACCCCAAAAAAAAATTATTTTGAAAATTTTACGACCCTTTTCATTTTTGGAAAAACGCTGTTTTTTTGGGGAATAGTATATTTCCGGACGAGAGAGACAGAGTTTTTCAAGGAGTGTGAAGTTGGCGCCCGAGCCGAAGGCGAGGGATGCCAATCACACGACTTGAAAAACTCTGTCTTTCATGTCGGGAACATAGTTTTTCTTTAGTGATTTTACGTTCTCAAGTTCGAGAAAGGGTTTTTTCCAGGCTAGCCTGGAAAAAATTTTTTCTCGAGCGTGTGAACGTAGCAACAGTAATGAAAAAACTCATATTTTCTCTAGCTTTAAATGCTCATATCTCATTAAATATTAATTATATGAAAAAAGTAAGAGAGAACGTTTATGTGGGGAAAGATCATAGAATTGCATTGACATTTTTTCCAATGATCGAAACGCGATTTTTCTATTTTTTATTAACTATTTAAATAAACAAATTGACGGAAATTATCGAATACATACTTTTAAAAATCAATATATTGATAAATATTGTCAAACAATTGGTTTGAAAATTCAATAAATAAATGAGGCGTTCCAAGTGGGGGTTCAAGTGAGACTCTGGGGAATTTTAGTGCCTGAAGAGTCGGTAAGCTAGGGATATTATTAATTATTGAGCGTTTTAGAAAAATTATTGTTGTATAAACTCACTTCACACTTCAATTATTATTATTATTATTATTATTATTATTATTATTTTATTATTATTATTATAGTCGAATTGCCGATTTTTTCTTCTGTGATTTCAACTCAGTCTAGTTGGTCACTTGAATTGATAAAGTAATTTTTTCGATAACCGACTGTTCATATTTTTTGCAAACATAAAAATGCATGCAGATGGCACTGGAGAGAAACAACAATACAGATATATTGTGACGTGACACATTTATAAAGTGAATGAATAAATGAACGTAAATATTATATTTCTCGAATAATAGATGATAATAAAGAGATGAAAGATACTGTCGAAAAATTTGAAAATGATTCAATATTGTATGAACTATTGGAGTATTTTGTGAAAAAACAAGATCCTGAATTAATTGTAAGTAGCAGATGTATTCTGTCTCTCATGTGACAATGAAATTACCAGACATCTGACAATGTTTTTGAATTTTTTTTAAACAAATAAATTGTTATTTAAAAAATATTTCAAAAATTGGCACTTGTAAATTTTAAAATTTTCTGCGTTTTTATATTTTTTTTTTATTTAAATGATTTATTTATTTAGAATATAGAAGTAGGAAGAATTGTCAGCTATCTGCTATTCTCAGTATCATAAATTAGCTGATATCTGGCAATTTTTTCAAACAAATAATTTATTGTAAGAAAATATATGAAAAATTTGCACTCGTAGTTCCTTAAATGCATATTTTAAATTTTTTAAAAATAATTTATTTGTTGAAAGTCGAAAAAAAATGTCAAAAATTGTCAAATTTCTTCAATTTCCTGTCATTGTCTCGCATATAAATGTTGACACACTCATTTTAATTTATTTTAAGAATTAAAAGAATTTGAATAATTTAATAATACCGAAAATTTGCATTTTCAGAGATGGAAAGCTGATGACACAGGTATTCTTTCCACCACTGGAACCATAAAAAATGCCCTTCGATATTTAAACAACAGATATTCTCTACCAGAGAGTATCTCCCAACAAATAAGCTTAACAATACCATGGAAATTAGCAATAGATGAAAGTGGCAGACATCTGGCCCTTCTTCAGGAGAATCACATCGAGTTTCGTAAGTCTAAGGATGAATTTTCCACCGTAATTGGCAAAGCATCAATAGCAAAAGATGCATTTCCCCAATGGCGAAAAATATCCTGGAGTCCAGATGGTAGCCTACTTGTTCTAGCTTCAAGCAATGGTTCTCTCTCATTTTACAATTCTTTATGCAACAATATTTTTAATATCAAGCCAAAAAGCATCAGTCAGAACCCAGAAATCCTAGAAGCAGGAGATGCCATATCATCTTTAATATTTACAAGTGCAACTAAAGAGAATGAGAAATGGTCTTATGAGTTACTGGTAGTAACATACAGTGGATTATTGAAATCTTACAATATTTCGTGTACTCATGGCTTCAAAAAGAATTACGAATTCTCGTTTGGCACTTTTTACAGGAAAGGAGTCAATGCATTTGCTTATGACAAGAAACACAACATATATATAGTGGCTGGTAATAGTATGAGCCAGAGCAATTTGGTCTCTCAAGCAGTGAACAATGGGCTAACATCGTGGCGAGCACTTAATGACTATCCATACTTCAAATTATCATTTACTTTTGAGGAAAATTCATTGTCTACTGCATCGGCTTCATTGTCACTATGGAACTTGATTCCAACGTTTCGAGCACTTCCTGATTCAGTGATTTTTCGAATCAGTATATCACCAAGTTGTGATAACGTGGTTTGCCTGCATACTGATGGATCAATATCATTGTGGGACTTGCCGTCTTTGAAACTGCGGAAAAAGTGGATTTTGAATGATCAATCTGCCTACGACATTCAGAATCCTTTGGGACTGAGGAATTTGAAGAAATTGCCTAGTGGATTCTCTGAGTTTCATCCAGTAGACATCGGCTGGTGGTCGGACCATACAATTATCATTGCTCGTTATTCCGGAGCTGTTTCTGTTTGTTCCATGAATGATTTAACGAACTTATTAGGCAGTAGTCCAGAATTTTTTTATGGACAACCGCAAATATCGGAATTCAACTCGGAGAAAGGATTTTTGATACTAGATTGTGAAAGTTACGTTACTAGTAAAAAAAGGAAAAGGACACCTAGTCATGATGGATCACTTTCTGATAATTCAGACAGTGATAATGAGGATAGTGAGCTGGACAAAATAACTTTGCTTGATTATACGATAAATTTGATTAAAGGCATGCTCTATTCGATAACTGATATCGAGAGATTTCAACCGAAGAGGAAAAAGACTAAAATACTTCAGAGAACGTACAGAATTTTGGGAATTAAGAGCACTACTCCTGAGGAACTTTATGCTAGAAAAATTGATATTGAAGAGTATGAGGATGCACTTGATCTTGCTAATACTTATAATTTGGATACTGATTTAGTGTATCAAACGCAATGGAGAAAATCTGAATTTTCATTGAATGCTATTACTGAGCATTTGAGTAAAGTTTCGAAGACATTTTGGGTACTTGAAGAGTGTATTATGAGAGTTCCGAAGACATTAGAGGCAGCCAGAGAATTGTTGAATTTTGGACTAAGAGGCACTGATTATGAAGCATTACTGGCATTACTTTCTGATGAGAATGATCTTCAATCCGAAAGAACTGATGAAGCTGATGAAAATAACGTTAAGAAGAGGAACGAGTTTCTCACTGATCTTGATCCATCAAAATTCACCGAATCACAAAAAAAATTGATCAATTACAGGATAAAATTATTGAATCATTCAGATAAACTCAAAACTTACGAAATAATAATTGGAAATAATAAAATGAATTATAATAAAGAATTTTATGAGAATTTTCGAAGGCTCTCGATAATTGAGAATGCAGTAAAATTTGCTAAAGATGGTGATTACAAAGCTGTTGAAATTATGTTTACGTATCATGGATCAAAGTTAATGCCTCATTGGCTTGGAATAATCAATCATTTCCCAGAGACTCTTAATCCAATGGAATATGAAAAATTGCTACCACAATGCGATGATGATGGACAACTTTATTTGCTCTATCAAAGAGAACATAGGCCTAAAGATTGGTCTGAAAATCTCATTTTCGATGAGATAATCGATAAAGAATTGAACGATGAATCCAGTATTATTTACTATTCTAATCCTCAATTATCAGTTTATAATACGACTGAATTAACGATGAATTTATTAATTAAATGGTACAAAGATAGAGCGTATCAGATTGAAAGAGACTCTGGAATAATAGATAATGCTTTGGATTTTATAAAAATAGCGAGAGAAAAGAACATTATTGAAATGGAAAATTTATTAATCGATCTCGAGACATTACAAACTCTCGTTTATGAACTTGAGTTCGAAAAAATGTCACTAGTGCAACTCGAAAAATTATCAGATTTCGAAAAAATTCAGTTATTTATGAGTAAAACTTCAGAGGATAATTTCATATCTGATATAAAATATTACATTATTCCTTTTTTACAGAAGAAAAAAAATTACCTGGGATTAGAATTAGAAAAGCATTTATTTAAAAATTATCTTATCAATTTGAGTAAAGATGATTTAACTCTACCAGCAATTTTTTTCTACAATCTCACTCAAGATATTGATTTATTCGAAATTGTCGACGATATAACGACACTTGCTCTCGATTGTCTTTACGCTTGTACAAATCCAATTTCTATGTTCACAAAATCCCAGGAAATATTCGATTCCATCTCGAAATTAAATGTTTCAGCTAGTAACAATAATTCTCATCTCAATGAACTTGATAAAGAGATAAAATGTCTAAAAATTCTTAATAAATACGGAATAAATGTAACAATTGGATTTATACATGACAGTAAAACTGATCCAGAGCAAGTGAAAATCATTTTCAACGAAATGACAGAAGCTCTGATAGAAAATAAAATATCTATTTCTATGCAGAATTTTTGGAGCGAGCTTTTAAATGACATTTTAGAAATTCAAGGATTTATATTTAGCTGCGTTGATACTGCAGTGTGTTTAGAAATTTATGTAGCTGCAAAATTGTTATCGGGAGTCAAGAGTAATATCGAAAGCTGTAAATCATTCATTATTCCAAATGCTAAAATGAGACAAGAAGCTTCGTTGAAGGTGCCTTATAATAGAGCTGTTGACTTAATTTTGGAAGCAAGCAGAGAATATTTCAATTCTTCGAAGAGCTTGTACGACTCGCCTATGGAGCTTTCAAAAGCATGTCTGAATCTAATTCAAGATGAAAATGATTTAATTAATGAAGAGCTGGATTTGATAAATTCATTGAATATTCTCAATGAATTTAACGTTAATATTTTGCCTCTTCAGATCAGAAATTATCAGGATAAACTCAAGTTGATTCAACTCTGCTTGAATAATTCAGAGGGTGGTTATAAAAAACAGCAGAGACTCTTAACACTGGCTTCTTATCTTCATATTGAAGACAATAATGAGAAGAAACGTGAAGGAAAAGTCCTGGAATTAGTAGCAATAAAAGCATTTGATTCTGATGATTTCAGTAATTGTGCAAAATTTTGCCAGCAATTAATCAAAAACAGCTACTATCCAGCCTGGAAAATCATCAAAAAATTGGCATTTTCAGATAATTATAATGACATGGAATTCAAGAAATTATGCTGTTGGTTTATCGTTACACATGGACCAAGTGAAATTCTTGAGGAGACCCTCAAACAAATTCATTCAATCGAAATTCAGTTACTCAACAAAAATCTCAAGTACTGGATCGAGCCAAACGAGTTCAATGAAGCTGATGGTGGCAATAATGATGACGACAGTGAAAAAGCAGAAGATGAGGACAGTGAAGACAATTTTACTGATGCCATGACATCACCAAAAATCGAAGTTATGGAATTTATACCAAAAATTATTGAAACTTCCAACGAATTAGTTAAAAATTCTGGTCAAATCTTCAAAGAATCAATGGACATTTTGACAAAAGTTAGTAACAGAAAATTCTGGAGGACTTCGAACAATATTGAGGCTGCAGATATTTGGCAAAATGCATATGAACCCTTTGGTAACTTCATGTCAGAGAGATCTAGAGGCGAATTACAAAGTTTTCCATCTTTTTATCAATCATTGCATGAGAATTCACTGATTAGCAGGATTGATACGTTCTATTCTGATTATTCAAAGCCAGTTATGGATAATACGAAATTCAATATATCGCAGAGCTTGTTGAGAATTATATTGTTAAATGAAACTGCGAGTTATGGCCTTGAAACATCTGATATCAATCATTTTTTGACTAAGTCTTGTGGCGATGTCTTGGCCGATGATTGGTTACTGGGTGTATCTTATTTATTGAATTTGAGAGAAGAAACTTTGACTTTTCACGTAGATAAAGTTTTTGAGAGCTTACCAGTTACTAATATGTATATTCAAACGTGTATATATCTACATGCGCTTTGTAATTATAGTCGTATTTCATGTGATCCATTCGAATTGATGAAAATCAGTATACAAGAGTCAGTTAATGGTTCTGAAAATGATTCTGTGAAGAAATCGATAATTTATTGGTATAAAAAGCTCAATGAAAGCTTTTCAGCTAATGATGAGGTGAAGAGGGACTCTAAAAATGGAGATTTAGTTATTGAGGGTTTAAATAAAGAAGTGGAAGTGCAAGAAGAAATTAAAAATGACAATGAAGTTGATAGTGCAGAAAAATTTGAATTGAAAGATAGTGGATGGGATGAAGAAGTTGAAATAAATGAGAATTTTGATGATAACAAGATTGAAGTAATTGCTGATAACGTTGTTTCGAAGGAATCCTGTGAAAATGAATGGGACACTGATTGGGACAATTGTTGGGAAGATCCTGTAGATGATGAAAATGATAAAAATGATGAAAATCCGCAAAAATCATTGAATTCATCAGAGAATGAGGAATTGAAAAATGAAGATGAAATTTCATTGCCTGATGATTCAACAGAAGAAAAACGTTACAATATATTCGAGGAATTATTTGCTGATATAGATAATAATGATAATTATGTAAAAATTAAAGAAAATCTCAGGAAGTGGCCTTCCTTCCACGAATCAAGATTCAATTGTGCAGATCAGCATCCTGTTCTTCGAATGATTGAGAGAGCTGCTTCTTCAGCTGTTTTCGACAAAAAATATCCAGAATGTGAGACTGCTGCAATTGTAGAAGAGTATAAAGACCTTTTGAAAGGTCAATCAATATCGCCCGATCTTTTTCGTCAATTCATAGAGAAAATTGATGAAAAAATAAGCCCCAATGAGAGAATATTCCTGAGATTGTCCACAAACGATTCGAGATTTCATGCAGAAGCTGTGGAACTCATGAAAGCTTCAGATAATTTCGAATTTCCTGTGCCTATTCTTGAAGAGATATTTTTCAAAGACTTATCTTCGTCCTTTCCACCACATCATCCAATTTACAATAAAGTAATTGAGAACATCTTCCTTAATCATGATTTATCTCAAGCCGAGTCAAATTTCAAATTATTAATTAGGAAATTGATGGAACAGCAGCATATAACTTATGCAATTGCACTCTGGAATCAATTGGCAGCAGTACCACCTGCATTATCTACATTTGAGAGTTCAATTCAACTTTTTATGAAAGAATGGCCTCTTTGATTCATTTTTTTCATGAGTGCCTCTTTAAATCCCCATTACTTTCAATGCTGTAATTTAAATTATGAAAATTTAGAAAAAAATTTGTATTGTAAATAATATAATTAATAGTCAAAAACCCATAGTGAGATAAAATTTAGGATAAATGAATTTATAAAGCACAATAAATATTTGTTATGTATTTTTTTATTACATTAAATTCACAATTCTGTGAATTTTTTTTTAAGACTCTTTGAACAGAAGAAATTGTATTTGCTGGAATTGCATTGATAAAATAATAAAGTAATAAAAAAAAGATTTAAATGAAAAAAAAAAGTCTCTAAGAAAATGATGATTTAAATAATGTTAAGAGATTTAGTGAATGAGTGAGTGACAAGAGAGATTTAATTTCAACAAGTAGCGTTGAATCCAGAAATTAAATTTGTGGATAAATCACATATAATGTGATTTTTTTGTTTCCTTAAAGCGTAGTCTCTCATTCAGGGTTGAATAAAGTCATGAATTTTTAATCAACTTCCTCCATTCTGGAAGCATCCTCACTTTCACCCTCGATAGCAGGAACATCGTCGACTTTGGCCTCTTCTGGAATTGGATCCTCCTCGTCAATGCCAAGACCAAGTTTGATCATGCGATAAATACGTGCAGCATGAACCTGGGGCTCATCGAGTGTGAATCCTGAGGAAAGTAGGGCAGTCTCAAAGAGAAGAACAACAAGATCTTTAACAGATTTGTCATTCTTATCAGCTTCAGCTTTTTGCCTGAGTGTCTCGATAACTGGATGATCAGGATTAATTTCAAGATGTTTTTTGGCAGCCATGTAGCCCATTGTGGAGGTATCTCTGAGCGCCTGCGCTTTCATGATTCTCTCCATATTAGCTGTCCAACCATACTGTGAAGTTACGATACAGCAGGGTGAATCTACAAGACGATTGGAAACAACGACTTTCTCAACTTTATTATCAAGAATAGTCTTCATTGTTTTGCAGAGTTCCTCGAATTTGGCCTTGTCCTCCTCTCTCTTCTTCTTTTCTGCCTCATCTTCAGGAAGCTCGAGGCCTTCTTTGGTTACAGAGACCAATTGTTTACCGTCAAATTCTTTCATTTGCTGTACAACATATTCATCAATTGGCTCAGTCATGTAGACAACCTCGAAGCCACGTTTTTTGACACGTTCAACGAATGAACTGTTAGCAACCTGCTCTTTGCTCTCGCCAGTGATGAAGTAAATGTGCTTCTGATTCTCCTTCATGCGACCAACGTAGTCCTTGAGTGAGCAAACCTCCTCACCAGATGCTGATGTATGATACCGTAAAAGATCAGCTAATTTGCTGCGATTTGTACTATCTTCATGTATACCAAGCTTCATATTTTTACTAAATTGTTCATAGAATTTCTTGTAATTCTCTTTGTCCTCAGCGAGTTCTTCGAACAATTCCAAACACTTCTTAACGAGATTCTTACGAATAACTTTGAGAATTTTGTTTTGTTGAAGCATCTCACGTGAGATGTTGAGAGGTAGATCTTCTGAATCAACAACTCCCTTCATGAAGTTCAAGTATTCTGGAATTAATTCTTCGCAGTTGTCCATGATGAATACTCGACGAACGTAAAGCTTGATGTTATTTTTACGTTTCTTGTTCTCGAAGAGATCGAATGGCATACGACGTGGAACGAAGAGAAGTGCACGGAATTCAAGCTGACCCTCTACAGAGAAGTGCTTCACAGCCAAATGATCTTCCCAATCATTTGTCAATGACTTGTAGAACTCGCCGTATTCCTCCTGAGTAATGTCATCTGGGTTTCTTGTCCAAATTGGCTTTGTCTTGTTGAGTTCTTCATCTTCCTCGTATTTTTCCTTGATAGTCTTCTTCTTCTTCTTGGAAGCCTTCTTCTCTTTGTCCTCCTCGTCTTCATCTTCACCTACATCTTCAATCTTTGGTTTTCCATCCTCGTCCTCTTTCTTCTCCTCCTCAGGTTCAGCCTCAGCTTCATCGTCACTCAATTCCTTCTCACGTTCCTTCTGGACAACCAATTTAATTGGATAACCAATGAACTGCGAGTGCTTCTTGACGATTTCCTTGATTTTAGCTTCTTCAAGATACTCAGATTGATCTTCTTTGATGTGCAGTACAATTTTTGTACCTCTACCCAAAGGTTCTGAATTATCTAAGCGAACTGTGAATGATCCACCTGCTGCAGACTCCCAGAGATACTGCTCGTCGTCATTGTGCTTGGACGTGACTGTCACTTTATCAGCAACTAGATAAGCAGAATAAAAACCTACACCAAATTGTCCAATCATAGAGATGTCAGCTCCTGCCTGCAACGCCTCCATAAATGCCTTTGTCCCTGATTTTGCAATTGTACCAAGATTATTAACAAGATCAGCCTTTGTCATACCTATTCCAGTGTCGATAATCGTCAATGTACGATCATTTTTATTTGGAATAATTTTAATACTAAGATCTTTGCCACTGTCCAATTTTGATGGATCAGTCAGGGACTCGTAACGTATCTTGTCTAGGGCATCACTCGAATTTGATATCAATTCACGAAGAAATATTTCTTTGTTAGAGTAGAATGTATTGATGATCAATGACATCAATTGAGCAATTTCTGCCTGAAAGGCAAAAGTCTCCACTTCGCCTCCTGAAGTCTCCATTTCCTCCGGCATCTAAAATCAATTGAATTTCAATTACTATAACCTATTCATTTATTTTTAATTTTTTTCAATTTTATCATGATTTATATAATAATTCTAATAATTCTGATTTTCTTCGAATTTCAATGATACTATCAGCTAATATTCACTTTTAATTCGCTATGAATGCATAAAAAAAATCAATATCTTCTTCCCTTTTTTCTTTTTTCGACAAAAAAAAACGATAATTAAATTATCTAAAATTAGCAATTAATTCTCTGATATCTAAATAATAAAAAAACAATTTCAATTCAGCTTGACATACCTTGTCTAATGACTTTTTCGTCAACAAAATTCACTTATTTCTCTTTATTCTATCTTGCAGTGATTCAGCAACGACACGTTTACCGGGTCATTCCCTTGTACTTCTGTAGAGGCGCGCCAATTTTCTGCCCCTTTATATACACTCAGTGATTCTCGAATGTTCTGGAAGCTTCTCGAATGTTCTCGTCTACTCTATCGCCTCATTTCCGTTCAAATAAAATTTGAAAAATAACAAGCTTCAAGTAATTTTTACAAATTTACAACAAATTAATAAATTTATGATTTAAAAAAAATCGTAAAAATTCGATTAAATTTTTTCGTTAGTCACTTAATTGAATATAAGTTTTAAAAAACGAGGATTTTAGTCGATAATATGATAGTCCTGTACTTCCGGTATTTGTTAGGGACACATGGCTTGGAAAAATCGCCGCACGCATTGATTTCTTTCATGCAAAAACTCTTATTAAACTATTATTTTTTCATTCAAATCAGCTTTGACAAGTACATTTTTCTTATTCAGACGTAATTGTTAAAAAAAATTAATTTTTTCGAGAAGAAAAAGGGTATTTACAAGTTAAACCTTTGAATTTTGAAAAAATGCTATAAAATCAAATTTTAGCCATGTCATTCAGTGAAATTATTAAAAAAAGATTAATTCCGCTGCATTTTATGAAAATATCAATTTCAATTGACTTTTGCCTGTATATTTTTTTTACTTCGATTTGTTTTTATAAATTTTATAAATCTTTAAATTTACAAACTCATGCATTTTCCTGTGCGATTCCTTCTTTATCAGTGATGACCAAAAAAGGCATTGATAGAAGCCTCGAATGGTAAAAATTGTGAACTGTCCGGAAACTAGCGCCCTCTAAGTAAACCACAATTCCTCATCATCCTTCATCTCCCAAAAATCATCATCTATCATGGAAAAGAAGTGAATCGAATAGAATGTCAAAATAAGTGGCAATTATTCGGAAATAAAGCGAGATACATCACAAATAAATTTATTATCCCGAAAGCTTCGAAAATTCATGAAAAACTCATGTATAAAGAACCAGTTTTCATTATTATCAACTTTCATAATGCAAAGTGAGGGAATTTCGAAATTTGTACACTAAATTTCCAGCATCTTGATCAATGGATCTCAAGAGCCTCCAAAATTTCACAAATCCCCCTGTTTTTTCCGTAATTTCTTGAGTCTCCTTCTTAATGACCTTTCATGCGCGTCATAAATTACGATAATTTCGCACCTTCATGTTTGCTGAGAGGCCGGTTCCACCTTCGACGCCGCAAATACTTCGAAAATAAAGATGGACAGAGGAATGAGCTCGAAAATTTGAAAATTACCAATTAGGTTTTCACTTTTGAGATGTTTCCTAGAAATTTAACGTACATCCACTGAATGAAAAGATATCTTTAAACACCAACTAATCCCATTTTCGAAATTGAGTTAAGCCACTGAGGCAGGAATCAAAACATCACCACACAATGTACTATTATTCAATATTATATGTTTGTAAAGCTTTAAAACTGAAAACTGAGCTCGCAAATTTGCTTCCTGAACTTGAAATTTATATATATTGGCGCGATATTCAATTAGGAAACTGTCAATTTCCTCTAAATGTCAGCATCGAAACATTAATGAATATAAATTAATAATATCTCATTTCTGCAGTTAAAATTTGCATTAAAATTCTTCGAAAAACTATTCATTTTCTTACAAGCATAGAAATAAATGATCATCTCAATCAGCTATCATCGTAATTATTTTATTTTTCATTGAATAAGGATTGAAGATAAGATACACATATTAACATTGAAATCATAATTTTTATTGTTTCAATTGAAGAAAAGGACATTAATAGGCAATTATTAATCGTTTTTATCGAATAGTATACAAAATAATGAGCATAATTGTGAAATTACAAAAAAATTAACATGCTAATTTTTACAATTGCCTTTTATTTGTGAAGTATGACAATTTTGCGCTTTATATCTAGATAATAAGTTTCAATATGAATTTATCGTTGTAGTTGATATGGCGAGGAACTTAACTCCGGTAACCTAGCTTTATGACGTCGCAATAATACTCATACAGCTAGATAACCAAAGAAAATGTCCGCGCCAAATATCTCCATTTGAAACTCCAGAGGTTGATGATCCTTCATGAAGCTTCTTCCTGCGTATCTCCATATTCCCGCCTTTTCTGCTTCCATTCTGTACCTAAGGCAAAATTCTCATGAAAAAGAGCGTCTTATTGAGCTAAAAAATTCTGAGAGCCATAGAAATGGAGAAACAACGAAATCATTACCAGCATTTTGCAGTGAAACTAATGGATACAATCAGACAATAAATAATGTCCCTCATAGCGTAATCATCATTTAGCAACGTTATTTTTTGAAAACTCTGTATATACATATATATCTATAGTAACAAGGAGTGAGAAGCTTACTGATGTCTATAACTCTTTTTCGATTATGGAAATCACGAGAATTTCATGAAATGTTGATGTGATACTTCATGTTTTCTCAAATAAAATTCGTACAACATTTTATATGGTACCATAAGGAGAAAGTCATGACGTTTAATATCATACACACGTGTCGAATTCGATTTTGTTCCGAGGCTCAACTTTCCACGCGTAGCAAGAGAAATCCTACAGTTGTGTTTTTTCTCTTCTTTTTTTTTTTGTCCGTTAGACATTGAAATCTGCTGAGTCAGAGTATTTGTGCTTCAATGGAAAACTATTACCATTCTCTTTCTATTTCTCTTTCTGTTTGTTGAAGAATGAGATGAATTGAAATAATATCAAGAAATTTTAACTACTATTAATACAGTAATGATGTACGTCGAACCGCAGAGGAGGAAGAATTGGATTTTGCTTTTTTTTTTTCGTAGAAATACATGAATAAATGACGTCACTCGTGATACACTAATTAACTTGCGAGAGATGATTCAAAAAAGAATCATTGATTCGTCGTTTGAATCATACAAAACGGGTATTTACACTTTAAATTCAGATACAGGAAATAACGATGCTATACACGTTCTCCAAATGATTAGGCGTTTTTGTAAAAAACAAAAAAAAAAAGAAAACTTTTTTTTCCATCAAATATTTCGTCTTTGAGAACAAAAAAATCTCCGAAATTTTGTGAGCATCTTTTTTTAGGAAATCTACGATTTAGTTCTTTCAATAAATTGTCTTCTATTTAAAAAAAAGATGATAAGCATCTCATCAATTTATATTTTAATCGTTATCCACTTATATTGTAATTATTTTTTACTCAAATCTGAAATTATTCGTTTTCGACGCCTGAAGTATAAGGCCCCCCATTATTTCGCGAAGGTCCCGCCTATAATAAATCTATATATATATACATATGTGTGATGAAGTGAAGGTTACGGATTTTCTGAAAAAAAAAGAGAGACTGGAATATTTAATTTAACAATATGAGAAACTGCGACTGCATACAAAACGAAGATATAGACTTTAAAAGTTGAAATATCACAAGTAGTCAATCCGGACACTCATTTTTTTTTACCAGATTATATATAGCCCAAATATATTCAATTGAATTAGAATTGAGAATTATTTTCAATATATAAAGTGTAGAAGAAAAGAAAAGTTGAAAAAAAAAAAAATAAGAAGTAAAGGAAAGACGAACGCCGAAGCGTGTCGACAATCGGATAGAAAGTAACAAGAATGCCGACAATGTTTTCCGGTTGTTACGTGGGAACATGGTTACATCGAATGAAATTCTCTACTTATTATATCTATTTGAATTAAAAATCGTTAGAGAGAGAGAGAGAACACACACAAGGTGAATAAAACTTGAAGAAGAGTATCAATTCGAGAATTCTCGAAAATTTCGTTAATACTGTGTCTATCAGTGCTAATAATGATGATAATAAAAATAAAATAAATATATATATATTATCATTGCAAGAAGACTATTGAAATGTATTTTCTCTGTTGGCCAAATAAAATTTCAAGAGTTACAGTACATTAATACTTTTTTTTTTTTTTTTTTGTAAAAATCTTACCTTTCTTCCAATGATTTCATCGTTACATCCAAGAATTTACGCAAAATTCTTGAAGTATTACTCTCTCAGACAGGAATAATATGAAAAAATAATTGTATATAAATGATAAATTTTCATCCACAAGATATGATAAAATAAAGTATTTGGATTTTTCAAGCACCTGAAGATTGGCGTCAGGATGAGATCACTACCGCACTCACTGTGAAACTGGCCCCACCGCCCCGATATCGGGGTCACACACACCTTTCGCATGGCCCTTCATGTTACTCCCCACCTATTATTTTCAAAGTGTCGAGTCTTCCGATTGGTCGAATTCGAATATCCTCACTGTGTGACGTCACGTGCAAACGTATAACCGAAGGAGAAGGAACCCGTTTTCTCTCTGTCTCACTTTGGGCTTCACAGTGTCCTCGTTTTACCTTCACGGATCTCTGTGTCTGGAACGTCTTTTTTTTTTTTTCTTTTATTCAGTGAAGAGAAAAAATATATGCTCACAGAAGGAGTGGGGATTACTTCGTCGGTTGCTCGGCCGATGCCACGATTACCTCTGTATAAAGGCTGGAGCCGACTCGCCAGGTATACACATTGTGAGACACAAAAAAAAAAAGAAAAAGAAAATAGTAGGATTAAATTTTTTTTTTTTTTCTAGACAAATGTAAAGAAAAGACGAGAATACGTTGAAAAAGGACGCATTCCAACTAAACATCTTTCAGACCTGATACGCATCCTTTTTGGAGATGAAAACACGTGGATTGATGCAGACGCAAAAATTGTAATTACTTGCAGGCTGAAATCATTGAAATATTGAATTTTTTTTTTCATTTAGAATGATTTATTTAAAATTTAATTAGGATTCTTTCTTTTAGCCTTGAAATTGTGTGACCGACTCCTGAACAATCAAAACACATTGAATTTTCAAAAAAAAAAACATTAAAAAATTGAATTGCAACAATATTTTGTGAAGCATCAATATTTACCGATTTATTATCATACGAAAACTTTGATAGAACACTCAATGTAATTGATGTGTTGTCCTCTAACTTCCGGTGGATGTCGTTCGTCCTTGCATCTTTATTTCCTCGTACAAGAATAGAATAGAAATCCAAATGAAGATTAAGCAAATATTTTCTGTAAAAGTAAAAGTTAATTAACAATGTAAATCTTGGAAATAGGAGAGAATAAAAGCAATAACTGGAAAACGAAAATACCCCCGGTAGATTTGAGAAATCCCATAGAATAATGCAGTCCTCCTCAGGTATATATATATCTGTGTGGCGGTTATAACGTACACTACACGGTCGTTGTAATTTTTTTTTGTCGGATGGGCCGTTACCATGCGGAGACTATAGAAATCGGTTCGCACCTGCCCCAGGGTCCAAGTTACAAAAGAAAAATCTCTCCTTAGAGCAGCCCCACTGAGGCCTAAGCTTCAGGTTCCCCATGAAGAACGCATAAAGGAGAGAGAGAGACGGCCACAGGATTCGGTTAGAGAAGTTTCATCTTCCCCCATCCTATTAGAGGCAATCTCTGATTTTCTTACCTGTCTTCTCTACCTCTAGTCTACATTTCGTTCTTCAACCTTAATATTTCTTCTCTATTTTTCAGTAGATCCATTAACTTTCGTCAGGTGAAATGTGGAATTATTTTATTTTTATGGATTACATGAGAAGAGCCTAAAAATAACAGAGATTCGTCAATTTTTAGGTTTTTTTCTTTCATTCAACAGATAAATGATTTTATAAAATTGATTTTTACTGACCGTTTTATTCATTAAAATTGAATAAAATCAGGGTGAGGACTGAAAACGAATTTCAAAATTCCCTGACTTTTCCCCTGGCTGAAAATAAAGTTCCAGGACTTACACAGAAAAAAAAAATTTAATATACGTTAAAATTTTCAGTTATTCCTGAGAACAATCTTTTAAAATGAGAATTTAACAATAATACCCGAAACTGCGTTAAATTTTTGGAATTGTGATTTTCTGTTAAACTTTTTGCAGATTTGCGACTAATCGAAGAGTTCAATTTTTTTCGATTAACTATCTGTAACTTTTAAAAATATGGAAATAATAAAAAATAAACTACTTTCAATTGTTGAAGGTGGTTTTTTAGGTATCCGCAGAGATCTAAGAGGCCACCTTTAACAATTAAATGAATTACTAAGGTTGTATATCCAAAAATATTGAGAATAAAGTATAAATTTCCCTGATTAACACTAAAATTCCCTGACTTTTCCAGGTTTTCCAGGTTCTCCAGGTCAATCGCCACCCTGAAGAAAAACTACATAAATATCTTTTCCCAACTTTTCGGTTACAATCTGGAACCCTCTTCAGGAGACATCATTATTTTTCATCTAGAAATTATTACAAATTGCAAAATTAATGTCTATACATATCATTAAAAACATGGAAATCTCATAAAATTTATTTTCTCTCATTATTCAAAATATTTATCGTATGCATTAATTATTGAAAGAAAATAAGTGCATGTAGAAAAATTAAAAATCTACAAGTGCAAATTTTTTAAATATTCCCTTCTTAACAACTTGTTTCTCCAAAAAAATGCATAAGATCGTCAGATGTCTGCTAATTTCGAATCATTGAATAAGAGACATTTCCTTCACACTCAAGCCTCAGTTGAAGTCTCCAAGAATTGACTCCAAAAAATGATATTCATGATTTGATATTCATTTTAATCTAAAAATAATAAAAAATGATAAAAAAATATTGAACAATTTGAATTTGCAATGACTTTGTGATGAATTCTTTTGATTCAATGAACAAAAAAATTTCACATCTTCATAAAGGATCTCTCTCACAGTATCTCTGAGGGGTATTCTTTGAACCACCGATGATGTCATTGGTAACTTCTATGTGCTTGCCGTTTTTTTTTTCCTTTTTTTTCTCTTCTTTCATACCTCTATCGAAGACGATCTGGTTAAACATCTTCGCTGGCCAAGAAGAACGTACAAATGGCGGTTATACACTTTTAGCTACAGTAACGCTTTTTCAGAGACGGAGGACGCGCTTATATTATCCAGCATTTTGCCATGACGACCAACAGGAGATAGAATGGGGCCTGTGAGAGAGGAACCGTGCACGATATTCGCAGGACTATAGAGTTTGTAATACCGGTTATGCAGATATTCAGAGAGGCAGTTTCAAAAAAGAAGGAAAACAAAAAAAAAATAACAATAAAAAAATATAAAAAAGAGAAAGGCTGGTATTTTTTGCATCTTCCTTTTTTTTTGCCTTGTGACGGTAAAGATTCTGCTTTACATTTGCACATTCCATGCTCAGGACCACAGGACATGTCTATGATAATTACTTTGTTAAAATTTGAATAATTCAAAGAAAGAAATTTGATTTAATAAAAAAAAAATTCAAATTTCCCAGATTTTTTAAAAAATCTCTTGAAAAAATAGTTTAATTGATCATTTGACCATTCGAATTTAACGGAAAATTTGAAATTAAAACCGTTAATTTCGTAATTTTCATCGTTATGTTTGAAATTCAAAGTAAAACAAGAAGAAAGCAACATGTATATGAAATAAAGGAAAAATAAGCCGAGGTTCTCAAGCCAGTACGTCCCACTGAGGTTGAAGTACTGGGGTCATTTGCGTCGACCTTGAATGAATGTGTTTCCATTGCTTTCTTTTTTTTTCATGATTATTACGCGTTTTTCTTACTTCAAATTTTACAGCACACAAACTCGTAATTTACTCCAATTTTAATAGAGAAATTAGGATTTTTTTTAAAAATTAGATAATTAAGGATTTTCTTCATTCATCTTTTGACTCAATGCTTTGTTCTTTTTTTTTTTAAATGTGATAGAGAGGAATATTTCGAACACCCCAATGGGTGTACCATTAGGCCCTGGTCGGTTGGGTTGGCCGAAGTGGGTCCAGGAACGAACAGAGGAGATGAAGAAGGAGGAGGGGGATGGAAGTGGCCGGTCAAGCCACATTCCACCAACCGACTCTCCAACCCAATGAGTATAGCCCTCTCGCCATTGCTTTTGCTCTTTTTATCTTTTTATTTTTACTTTTTTTTTCTTCTTCTTTAACCACACGAGGGGACAGCTCCAACCGAATATATGGAATAATATTATTCTCCAATGGTACATGGTCGTAAAAATTTCATCTGACCTTGTACCGATGAAATCAAAAATGGTTTATTTCAAAATTCACATGAAATAATAGAAAAGTACATGATAAAGAATAGAAAATTGACAAAACAGATGATTTTCTCTGATTAACGAGTGAAGTAGAAATTTAGTTTTATTACAGTATTCATCAGGATAATTTTTTTCACTTCATTTCTCGACTAATGGACCATCTCATTTGCGTTTAAAACACAGGGTTTTTTTTTTAAATTTAATTTCTCTCAGTACAGAATGTATATTTCATTGCTCTGGAAGAAGCGTACACACAGTGAAGCTTCGAGAGACAGCCTCTGGAGCCGGTTCCCTCGCCCACGCTCTCTCACAAGCTGAAAAAGAAAAAAAAATTTACTCTTAACGTTCTACCTTTTCTCTCTACCTCTCATCGTTATTTTTATTTTTTCATTTATTCTCTCAAATCTTGAGATTTTCATGATTCTTCTCGAGTGCTCGATAATTTTTTATGCATTACTTTGATAAAAATACAAATTTTGGTCCTCTTGATTCCTCTAAAAACAAAAACGAGTTGTTTTTTCCTGCTTCTTCTCATCATAAAGATGAAAAAAAAGCAGAATAGGTAGAAACTGAGCTATGTGGACGGGATTTGTTGTTTTTTCTTCTTTTCTTTTATCATACTCTCTGGCCAGAGGGAGTCAGATATAAGAAAAAGGTGAAGTGAAAGAGAGTAGATTGGTGAGGGAATGAACGAGAGGGGTTCAACCTCAAGAGAGAAATGAAAACTCTTCTGGGGTGGGTAAGAGTGGAGCGACATCAAGTAAAGTGACTGGATGGCCTTGGTTTCGAGACTCTGTTAGTTACCACGCGGGGTACCGGCTATAACTGTCCCGCCTTCATGGAACGAGGCAGTATCTCCAATTTTTGCCGGCTCCTTTTCTTCTTCCTTTCTCGTTATTTTTTTTTTCCTTTCTTTTTTCAATCAAGTTCCAGGTTTGAATTTTCAGGTCGTCTCGGACTTTGATTTTTTTTTTTTTGGTTCAATTTTTCAATGCTTCGAGAATGATGAAATTGGTGTAATTGGGGAAAAATGAATTTTCGAAAATTTATCTCTTCTTTGGCTTCTTTATTTATCGATTTACCATTTTTCATTAATAATTTGGATTTTCTCAGGCTTTTAATTGAATTTGTTGGACATTATATCTGTGGATCTTGATGTAGAATGGTATATATATATATATAGGAGAAGGTGGGGTAAAATGGGCATGAGAAGTAAAAGGGACACGTGTTGATTTTGGTATTTTATAGAGTGGGAATTACTCGAAATTAATGGAAATATTGGAGATAGGGTTTTTCTGATGATTCCATTGGAAAGCTGAGGGAATTTACCATGGAAATCATGTGTCAGAAGTTATTTTTTTGAATTTTTCGAAAATTTCATTTTTTGGTCGAGATTTGAAGGTGAAAACCTTCTGTTTTTGGAAAATTTCGGTTTTTTGGGGATATCTCTGGTTCTATTGATCGTAGCGATCTGGGGTTGATCTTAAATGAAAGGTGAGCTCGTTTGCCATAGATTTCTATGGTCAGAAAATGAAAATGATCGATTTTTCGAGTATTTTGAGGGCAAAAACTGATTTTCAGAAAATGACCTAAAAATATTTGAAAAATTGATTTAAAAAGGATTTGAACCACACAAATCGATGAGAAATGAGCTCACCTTTCATTTGAGACTAACCTCAGGTCGCTGCGAACAACAGAACCGGAGATATCGCCGAAAACGTGAATTTTTTCGATTTTCAGAAGGAAAATCCCTTCAAAACTCAGCCAAAAAATAAATTTTTTTCAAAAATTGATAAAACTCATTTTAACACATGTTTTCCACCTAAAATTTCCTCAGCTTTTCAATGCAATCATTAGAAAATCTCGATCTCGTACCGTTCAATTGGAATACCCATTTTACCCCACCTCCTCTTATATCTACAGTTTCATGTCATAATCACTTTTTTTTGTTCTTCAATGCTTTAAATACGTATATGAAATGTTGATAAAAAGTCTGATGCTCGTGTCACGACATGCTCGAATTCTAAATAAGATAAAGCACCATCGCCATCGATATCACTTTCCTCCAGTACTTTTCTGCAGATTATTGTAATTTCTTCAGTTGTAAGACCATCATTAACTAATTGTCGGCAAGTTTTCTCAAGATCCGACATACCAATGACTCCATCCTCGTCAAAATCTGATGATAAATAGAAATTTTTTAGTAATAGCATTGCAATGTATATTCAAATGATTTTGACACTGTATTAAATCAAGTTTTACTACAAAAAAAATAAGTATTCTCAAAACTCACCGTAAACCTTGAAAGCATAAAATACTTTTAAATCGCGTGGTGCTTGTTCAGAAAATACTGACATCATTTCTAAGAATTCCTCGAAACAAATGCCTTCATCTTCGGAGTTTCTTTGAGCATGTGACGATGTGAAAACCTCGCAAATTCGTTGTCTAAATGGATTTTCCTGAAATTAATTGTTGTCGAAATTATTCACAGAATTAATTTAAAAAAATAAGAAATATGCAATGATTTAATGAAAAGTTTTACTTTAAATTCAGGGATTTTCTCGAGACAAGATAAGGAAAGTCTCAATTTCGAGGCCTCATCCGATGTCATTGTACGAGGAATAACGTCGGAATCTCCTATTTCTCGAAATTTCTTGAAAATCCTGTATTAAATAGATATGAATTGATACAAGTTCCATTAAACAATCAAGAAACAACGATAAATAATGGATAATTTAATTTTACCGTAATATTTCTTTTCGCGTAAAAAAAGTACAGTCTTGATAATCCTCGAGTTGTTCCTCACTGAATGTTGCAATTTTATTACCCATTGGTAGATTTATAAAGCCACTCAACAAGTTATATTTTATCCAGAGTAAAATTGGCCTACAGTATCTCAACTCATAGACTGAAATTGTACTGAAGAATTGTATATTTTAAACGTATGAAAAAAAAAAAGCTCTCCCATGTTAAATACAAAGTAAGTCACTAATAACTTGGAGGTGTGTCCTGGCGCTCCTACTACTTCGTCGTGGACGTTATTACATTTGCCTGACTTTACTCAATTCACAAATGGAAACATGATAGATTGTCTTCAATCTTTCATTTTGCTTTTACATACTCATTATCTTACAATCTTCCTAATATGTCATTCCCCGTGTACAATTCAGTTGAGTTAATGAATAAGGATGCGATGAAGCAATTTAATTAAAATTGAATGACTTAAACGATGAAATGTTGACGTAAAAAAAACACATTTACTCTTTATTTCATCATTATTATTGTAATTATTAAACGTAATGGTCTTGATAATTTTCTTGACAGTCCTGCAGATGATTTAAACACTCAACAAATTCATCTTGTTCAAGACCTGAATCACCGAGGTAGTAAAGTTTCTTTACATTCTTTATTTCTGATAATTTAGTGTGCAGAGATTCAAATAATCCGGACATTTCTGGAGTACTGTGAATTCCGGCTAGTACTGCAACTTTTTTCACACCTGAAATAATTATTCGTCTCATTATCTATACAATGGTGAATATAAATTATGATTCAATTAATTTTAATTATAAAAACTAATGGAATTGACGAGAAAAAAGAAATAAAGAAACTAACTCTCTTCAACAGGCCCAGCAGCAATATCTCCATTTCCATGAACATTCTTCGCGAAAATCGTGGGAAAAGGCACAGAAACATCGAGTCCCGTATTAATATTCGTTAAATAGGTTGCAGAAGCATGACAGGAGTAGGCCAAATGCATAGTCATCATTTCGTGAACACTGGAGCATCTATAAGCAGCTTTATTCATCTGTGACTTGGCTTCAGCTATTGGTCTTTTCAGTCTTGTTTCCGGTATGCCCCTTAATGCTATGCTTTGCATGCATTTGTCACCAGATATCTCAACATTTGGTGTTAAACTCGTCCAAAGTTTTTTGATTCCATCCATATCATCAAGACTGTCGATTAGATCCTTCTGTGCTTTCATTGGGAATGGTAGACTCAAGCTCATGGCAGCAGCTTTTCTTCCTAATTTGTTCATGTCTGCGCACAGATCTGATAGAGATGACATTGTGTGCTCTTTGTGCCTGTATCTCACGCTGATCGTTTCCAATGCACAGGCCATTATAGCACTTGTATGATACTTCAATTCTTTATTGTAATTTAAATACGGGAATTTCCTAGCAATTCCTGACCTTGCCCAAGGATCTTCAGTACAGCAGAGAGGAATGAATAATGATGCGGATTCTCCAAGCTCTTGATAACACAAGCCTGTGTTGAGGGGCTCTAATACCGAGCTCCTCGGTGATTTGCACTGTTGAGACTCAATCAAAGGAAATGCCAGGATACTTCTGCCATACTCGTCGTGAAGATGCTCTATACAGGATGTTCCCAGTCCTCCAAACGCATTACAAGAATCCAACAAAACCTGTGATAACAGAACGTGGTGATAGTCTCAATTCTTAGCTTCTTATTTGGTTTTCTTTCGATTAAATGGGTTAAACTTTCCAGGAAGAAGTTGGGTGTGATTTTTAATAAATTTAATTAGGAGTCTTCCTTTTATCCTTGAAATTGTATGGGTAACTCTCCGGACAGTTAGAATATACTAGGGGAAAGTGGGGTAAAATGGATCTGATTTTTAAAATGATTTGGGATTTTTTAGAGAATAGGCAGCTGTATGAAAAAATTTGAAAAAATTCTACCAAAATGGAGACATATTGAAGCATCTTCTCAAATTTTTGCCGATTTTTCCTTCGTGTACTTAACATAAAAAAAAATCATGAATTATGTTGTTGCAGGGGGCCATTTTACCCCATTCTCCTCTATAATTTTTTTAATTGACATGGAAAATCGAATTATAACAATGATTTATGTTGCGTCCATGGGGTAGCACTTTCCCAAATTATCTATCAGTGCTGAGAAGAGTGGGGTAAAATGTAGATTCCTTGTATCTCTGTGCCACCACTTTATCATTACTCTACCTGAAAGCCTTGCAGCCAGTCACATTCCTCTGCATAAGCCCTTATTTTATCAGAGAAATCCTCCTGAAATTGCTCCATCTTCCAGACATTCTTTCCATAATGAAAAACATCAAATGGACTATCCGTGCACTTATGTTTGTACTCTTTGATAACATTAACAGTTCTAGGATGGAATTTTGGGACCAAAAAGTCCACCCAACTGTCAACATCATTCTCAAAGTCATAAGATTCTTTTTCACTTGTTACTGCATTGCCTTCCAAGTTCTTGACGAATGGATTTTTCGGAGGTGGATCTTCAGATGTGACACTGAATTTTCCAGGATCCCAGAGATCACCAGGAGCAGTATCAAATTCACCCTGATCATCATAAAGAGTACCATGTTCACTGAGATGTCCAAGGGATCCTTTTAAATCCACAATTAGTGCACGTGGTGTGAAAGTTATTTCTTTCTGAAAGATAAAAATGAATTAATGTTTTATAAATTACTGTTTTTTTTTCTAAAAAAACGTCTCTTTTCTCTTCTTTCATGCTTACTCTGTAATTTTCACCCTCTCTGAATAGAATATCGTTATTTAATTCTGTTGGAACTGCTGGATCGTACGAAAAATTGGCTTCCTTAAAAAATTTAAACAATAAATAACATTATATTATCACCTTAGAAACAAAGTGGCATAAGTCCTGTATATTAGCATAGCACTTACGCCTCTTTATTTCTAAAGCGTCGACATCATTAGTAACATTAAAGAAAAATTGCTCGACTAAATTAAGAGCAAAAATTCAATCCCTTAAGTCCATAACAAGAGGTTAGAATCTAAATTGCATTTAATTATTATTTCATATTTTACTTGTAAATTCCACCAGTGTGCTCCAACGAAATTGGCATAATGCCCCATTTGTACAGTAATTATTTCTCTTCCAGACATCTTATTATATTTTATTTATCAAAAAAAATTAAAATTCCTTTTTTTTTTCAACAATTAAAATGAAGAAGATAAAATAATGGACTTGATATTGTTGTCATTATTATAGAATTTCTGATTTTGAAGATTGGTCATTTGAAGAATCATGCATAAGCTCCAAAATTTGAAAATTATCGTTATTTTGGCTCTTGCTCCAATTTGTATGCAATTGAACTTTAAATTTCTTTCGGAGTCGCTTCCACACACACATATACATATATATATCGTCACCTTAGAAACAAAGAGGCGTAAGTGCCATGCTTATACACAGCACTTATGCCTCTTTGATTCTAAGGTGACGATATATATATGTAGACTCGCCAGAGGGCGTGGACTCCCCAAAATGAGCAATTATCATGAATTTTACGAACCCAAGTAACTATTCAAATGCACTTTTCCACTTCCTGGACCATTTCGAAGCGTATTTCAATGAAAACTTGCAATCTAAAGCGAAAATTGAGCTGCAAGCTTCATTTGTACGAAAAAAAAAATGCAAAAACTAATTAATTCGCATTTTCTGCTTCACATTTACCTTTTTTTGTGAGCAACAAAATAAACAGGAATTGACTACGCAATATCTCATTACATACTTCGCAGTATGCGTGAAATGGCTATATGTTAATGAATTAGTATGCTCAAGTGGGCTCACTGGCAATGTATCCGATTACAATCGTCTCCAGCCCCCTCTGATCAAAGGTTGGCTTCAATGAGGTCAATGATATATATATATATATATTGTAGCTGGAATTTGTTCTACGATTGAATTCAATGAAATTGACAATACGATTCATTGCTCTCTGCCTTATTTTTTTTTTTTTCATAGATTTAACTGCTTTTTTTTTATTTTTCAGACTTTTTTCCTGCGTATGCGGCACAATTTTGCGCTTTCTTCCAATTGAATTGGCAGAATATGAAATTTGAGCATAGTACTGAAACTTTCGAGTAACGCACAAGGAGCAGATTTCTGCTTGTTTTTTTTTCAATTGTGATTTTATTTCATGTAATATTTTGAAGCTGCAATATTTTTGATTTTGTGTTTATTTTTTTGCACAGTAATATTTTGATGCATGTTTTTTTAACGTAATATTTTGACGCTTGATATTCAGACATGTCACCCAATTTTGCATTTACATACACTGTGCATAAAAATAATGGTAAAAACAGTGAAATATTGAGGCAAATGGCTCTTAGCAAATATTTTTTTGAAATAATGTAAAAAGCTGTTGAATTTGCTGGATTCAGTCAATTCAACTAATTAATCTGTTTAAATCAATTAAATTCAGTAAATTCAACCATTTTTTTAATTATTAAAAGAAAATATTTGCTAAGGACCATTTGCCACAATATTTGATTGTTTTTACCACAATTTTTTTTTTTTTTTCAGTGTAGTGTGATATTGAAGCAGCAACGAGGCGCTTCAACTTAAGGTTACTTCGGAGTCGTCTCAGTGCTGCAAAGCTGCAGTCACACAGATTCGGCAGTGCTGTCAGATTTATCATAGAGTCTTCCCAAAGAGCAAAGAAAAAAATTGCTGCAGTTAAATACATATATAAGAGTCACTGAAAAATAGTGATAAGAGTTAAAAATTTTTATTTATCTTTCGTGATTAAATAAGCAAAGAAAATAAGACTTATTGGCTGTGAGAAAAGATATATTGTTTTGAGAAGAGAATTGCGGTGGCAAAATGCTCATCCATGATATCATTTACGTTGTTATATTGTTAGCATGTATTGGAATTGGTGAATTTTTTCGAAAAATTGAAAATCCAATTGTTAAACAGTGGTGTGCTACTGGAATTGGTCTATTAATTAGTATTGTTGTATCAGGAGTACATGTACTACATCCTCTAATATGTACGATCGTTACAGCATCACTTTTAATAAATTTACCAAAAGCGTGAGTATATATAGCTTTTCTTAATTCAATGAAATATAATAAGATATGAAAATCGATGATATTGTATGATTTCTCCTTTTTTTCAGAATACGACACATTGCTGGTTTTTCCCTGTCATTTTTCTATCTTTTGGTGATATTTCGACTCTCTGATACTTGGTATGGAGGATCACCACCACCAACTCATACGAATTTGATCCAAATGATGCTGACCCTGAGGCTGGCAAGTCTTGGATTTGAGATGAATTCAGCTGATGAGAGTCTGAAGGATGATCCTGACAACGAAACTTATAAAGCTGTGAAAAATATTGTTTTCATGGATATATTCCATTATGCAATGGGATACATGGGTCTATTAACAGGTAACTAGTTGAATTAAGAATTTTCTCTTTGATTTGATACACAATTTTTGTTTTTCAGGTCCTTTCTACACTTATAGGACTTACTGGGATTGTATAAATCGTAATTTTTCGAAAAACATCGATTGTTGGAAGGAAACATTGGAAAAGCTCAAGATTATTGCTTTCGTTTCAGTTCTATATCTAGTTCTTAATTATCTATATCCTATCGAGGTAAATTACATTTTTATCAAAGAATATTAAACGAATGAATTATGGATTAATATCGAACTTTATTGTATTTTTCAGTATGTTTATACGAAAGAATTCCAAGAGTGCTCGGTGTTATACAAATATTGGTATGCTCATCCAGCTTTTCTTTCATTCAAAGCTAGAATTTATGCAGGAATGATGTTTTCCGAGTGTGTTTGTCAAATGGCTGGTCTCGGTGCATATCCCTCTAGTACACAGCCCATGTCCGGATTAGGACCTAAAGACTATAAACGAGCTGTACAATTGTAATTATCACTACTATCATCAGTTTAATCATTTTATTTGGATTTTTCTTTCACTTATTTAAGTTTCTTGCCTTTTCAAGAGCCAATGATCCAGAACTAATGAAAGCTGAGAAGATTGATTTCGAAACTATACACAATATTGATATTACTGGAGTGGAAACTTGCTTCTCACTTAGAAAAGCCATGAAATCATGGAATATAACTGTTCAATACTGGATGGCAGCTTATGTGTACAAACAATTCCCACATAAAGTACTGAGGACACCGGTTACTTTTATTGTCTCGTCAATCTGGCATGGCTATGCATTCGGCTATTATGTAACTATTCTGTCGGTTGTTTGGTTTTTACCAGCGGAGGATCTCTACATGAAACTCTACAAAAATAGTCCAGAGCAGAGTCTAGTAAGTTCTTTAAATACGGATTATTAAGAGGCAAATGCTTCTTTTTTAATTATATTTTATGGTTTTTTTAAAAATTAAATTGACTTTTCATTTTCAGAAAAAACAGGCACTGTGGATATTCCTGTTCTTCCTGCGAGTCACTGCTATGTCGTATTTAGGCATGGGTTTCTTGCTTTTATCGTATGAAAATACGATGCACTTCTTGAGCAATGTTTATTATGTAGGGCATTTATCTGTGCCTTTCCTCTATATTATTGCCTATTTAATGCTGATGTACAGTAAGACTCAGTCTAATAAAAAGGTTAATTGAATTTTTTATTGAAATTTTCGTGTAATTTTTCTCTTAACATTTTCATCAATGGACTATTTCAATTAAAAAATTAAACGATGTGTGATATAATGGTTCGAGATGAATTAAGACAGACCTTCAAAGATGTTTACGGAAATTTTACAAAGTTCACGTTCATAATAGCAAAGGATTCAACTGTCTTATCACAAGTCAACTTTATCTCCTGTAACATTTACTCCAGTGACACAGGGCAGAGGAGAAGAGGGAAGATAGATAAATAATGAATGATCAATGATAACTGGGAATGATAGAAAAACATAAAATATCAGGAGAAAATATGACTAATGTCTTTTTATTCATCTCTATTAAAATTGATTTATTCAATAATATACTATAATAAAATTGAAGAAAATATCTGTTGTTTTACTGAAAATAATGAAATATACATCAGTGATACTATTATATACTTACGTTTTACACACTGCCCTGAAATAAGTTTATTATTATTATTTTTTTTTCTCAATGGAATTTCCATGACCCCGCGATTATAATCTGCTGTGAAATAATAATTCTGGGTCTCTGGCTTAGTTCGAGTCTATAAAATTCGAGTTTTGAAAGATTTTTTTTTTTTGTTTAGAAATACCGGGGAATATTTGTATCATTAAACTCACGGTTTCGACGTAGACGGCCAACACACGTTGATACATCACTCAGGATAGAAACTCGCCAAAGAAGATATCCTAAAATTCTCCAAACTTGTTCACTGGATCAATATCAATAATGTTTGAAGTATTTTAACTTTAAATATGATAATTAAAAGCTTATTATTTCAAACATTATTGATATGCACGCGCAGTTAATCTGTGATTAGACGATCCGGTTACCCCACGCTCGCCGCCAACTACCGATGGTGTCTGGTGATGATCTACTTGCATCTTTGTAACTGCCCATCAAAAAATTTGGTTCCATTCTTTTTTTTTTTAATACTCTCATTCTTTCCTCAATTCCAAAAACTCTGAGCACCCACGAAAAGACTCGACCCGAATTTTTTTTCTTTTCGCGAACTGAAAATGATTGCTTTTTTCTCTTTTAAATACTCGTTTCCATCTGTTTTTCCGTTTTCACCAGACCACCAACCGCCTTTCGATAACAGCAAACAACAGCATAGATCCCCGCTACTTCCGGTTTACTGCTTACTCTCAGCTACCACCCCATCATCGGCTACACTCGACACGCCACTCCTTTCCACCGCCTGTGGCACCATAAAATCACAACTTAGTTACGTACAATAACTCAGCTGCATCCATATAATTTTTCTTTTTTTTTTTTTCTGTACATTTTTTTTTTTTTCATAGTACATGGGGCCGTGATTCAAATAAAGTTTCAAATCAGTTGTGATATTCATTTCCATGTTCATAAATTGAGATTTAAGGATCATGAGATTTTGGAAATATTGAATTTAATAATACTAATTAATTGTCAAATGAACAATTCATCCAGTTCGTTTGACAATTATTAATATTGTCATAATTCAATATTTCCAACGTCCCATGATCCTTAAATCTCAAGGTTTTAAATATTTCATAAAATACGATGCCATACGACTACCCCTTTTTTTTTACACAACTAAACGTTATATATTTTTACTAAAGATTGATGCACATGAATTTCTTGTGATTTTAGTATTTTTCTTGCGTTGATGTATTGTTTCTTAATACATATGCTTTATTGGAAATGGCAAACGTACATAAATAAACCTGAAAAATTGAATAATTACAAGAAAAAACGCAAAACTTATCATCTAGAATTTTCTTCTTTTTTTTTTGCTACAAACTTCCAAAAAAAAAATCTACATGTGTTTTTTTTTCCTATTTGCTGATTTCCCTTTAATTTCATTCGTTAAGAATTGTTAGAATTTTCTGTTATGACTCTAAATTTTTTTTTTCAGTTATCTTTGCTTATTCAAATTCAAATCGTCAACTAAAAGTCATTATTATTTTTTTTTTTTACTATTATAAGTGAGAAAGAATGAATGAAATAAAAACAAATTATACATGTATTGTTTAAACTTATTCTAAAACAAAGCATACTATCAGTAAAATGTTTTTTTTTTTCTCACTGACAACAACTTCGTTATAATTCAAAATTCAATTTTTCATTGTTCATTTCTCAATAAATTCGATTAACACTAGTATCATTGACACGTTAATATATTTAGAATGACATTGAATGAATAAAAATCGACCTGATAGTTCATTTCCTTTTTCATTTCATTTAGTTTCTTTTGTTCCTCGTTTTTTTTTTTTTTTTTCAACTTTTATAATGTCGAAGGTGAAACTTCATATAACATTGTAATTCATTAATTTTTGGAAATTATTCATACCAACAGACGAAATAAAAAAAAAAATAAAGAAAATTTTGTCACCATGGTTAATATTATGGAAGGACAGAAAATTTAAAGAGAAGAATGGAAAAAAAAAATATATTAAAAAGGGAAAATATGACGCGATAATTATTTTTAATGTGCTGAAGTTGATTTTTTTTTTCTTATTTTAGTTATGGAGTATATTGTAGTAATATACCTTTTGCAAATTGTAAGAATTGTTTCAGCATTGCTCATCACAATTGGCCACGTTCATCTCAATAACGTCCTTCCATAACAATTCCTCGCTTTAGTCTCTGCGAAATAGAAAAATGAGATAAAAAAAATTATCAAATTATTATTTTCCATATGAAAAAATCGAAAAAATAAATAAAGAAATAGAGGAAAGTGAAGCAAAATGGACCTGTTTGTTAAAATCATTTGGGATTTTTTAGAGAATAGGCAGCGTTATGAAAAAATTTGAAAAAATTATACAACAATGCAGACATATTGGAGCATGTTCTCAAATTTTTTCAGATTTTTCAATCGAGTCCTTAACTCAGAAAAAAATTCCTGAATTATGTTGTTGCAGAGGTCCATTTTGCCCCATTCTCCCTTATAATCAATTACTATACCTTGACTTTGAGCGACTGTTGTTCTGTCTATCTGCACTCTTGCTGCGTGAACGTGATTTACCTCTAGAACTCTTGCTGTCTGAGCGTGAGCGACTGTGGCTTCGGCTGTATGAACGCCTGCGATCACGATCACGACTTCGTGACCTAGAACGTGATCTAGAACGAGATCTTCTACGATCACGGCTGCGACTACGGGATCTGAATGAGATAATTAAGTGAAAAATTGAATTTATCCAATATATATTTAGTCAAAATTCACCAGAATGATGAATCAATTTAAATTATTAAGGAAAAATGAGGGTAAAATGGACCTTCATGTTGCGACAATGACTCAGGATTTTTTTTCAGGGTGAAGGACTCGATGAAAAAATCTGAAAAAATTTGAGAACATGCTCCAATATGTGGACGTTGTTCCTGAATTTTTTCAAATTTTAAAAAAAATTCCTTCACTCTCAAAAAAAAAATCTTGAATCATTTCCAACTAAAAATCCATTTTACACCAGTTTCCTCTATAAAAAGAACAGATAGAAAATTTACATTTTCTTTTTTTTTCAGTAGAATAAATATCTATTACATTATTCCATTTTCATAATGGCCAATTATTATATTCTTCAATTAAATACTCTTCAGTTTCGGAGAAATTACGTACCTTCCTCTGCGTCTGCTTCCACGACTTCTATGGGGTGAAGTTGGCCTTCCATATCTTGCCATTTGCACACGTAGTTCCCTTCCATCCAATAATCGTCCATCCATGGCATCGAGTGCATCTTCAGCATCACGTTTATCATAAAATCTTGAAAAAAGAAAAATAGCGATAAATAATAATCCAAAAAAAAAATTACAAAAAAAACATATATTCCAAAAAAAAAAAAAAAAATTTAATTAAACAAATTAAAAAAAAAAACTAGGAATACTCATGAATTTTTTTTTTCAGATTTTACATTAAATGTGGAAATGACGTCACAATTTTTTTTTTTTAATTGAAATATGAAATTCAATGACGTCACAATTTTTTAACATTACATGGGTTAAGGTGATCCATACGGAAGTATGAAATTAAAAAAAATCCAACAAATGTAAATGTGGAAAAAATGACTTTTAGAATTGATAAAAAATGAATATACATACCTAACGAATGCAAAACCACGACTTTCACGTGTAAAACGATCTCTTGGTATGTAAATATCACCAACTTCACCACAACGCTCGAACACGCGTCGAAGATCCTCTGGTGTTGTGCGATAAGTCAGATTATCGACTTTCAAAGACACCATCCCATCAATACGAGGTGGTGGACGTCCGTAACTCATTTTAAATTACAATATTAATATATTATTTGAATTTTCAGATGTATTTTCACGTTATTTGATGCTATTTTTTGTATTTCAGATTGCTTCTTCAATTGGAAAAAAAATTCAATAGTTGAGAATTCGTGTTACTCACACAATGCCTACACACGACAAAGAGAAAATGGCGTCTGCTCCAAACGAGTAAGACGCTTTAGATATTTTCACAACCGGAAGTGACGTACTACTACGTGAGTTGCCGCTTTCTTCCGGGATTTAAAAGGATACACAAAAGAGTGGGAAAATTCAAATTAATTAATTTTATTAACTATTTTTTATTAAAAAAATTTTTCTATTATTTTTTTGTAATTTTAATTTGAAAATAGTTGTAACGTATTTTATAGGTCAATTTGAAATTGACTAGTGACGTATTTCCGGTTACTTGAAAAAATTTTAGTGTGAAAAAATTTGAATGGAATTAAGTTTTTTGTTTTTTTTTTAAATATTATTTTATGGATAATTAATTATTTTTAATGTGGAAAAATTCTCGTTCGGATCAGGGATTCATGCTCGATGAGGAATTCAATAAAAAAATGAATATAGCGAATGTTTTGGTGAAAAGTATGGCAAATAAATCAGGTTAGTAATTTTGGAGAGATAATTATTATTTTATTGTGATAGTTAAAAGGTTTTTTTCTTAGTTTTAATGAATTTTTAGATGCGGACAGAGCGAAAAAATGGCTGATTCGAGTGGGAAACTTGAAATCACCAGATTTGCAAGTTAAGAAAAAGCGAAATGCTTTTTTGACTTGTTTGATTGATGTTCTTGAAGATGGAGTACTGCCTGTTTGTGCAGACAGTTGTTCGGGAACTGTTAGCGATCCTCACAGGATTCTGCAGCTTTTACAGGAATTGGTATTTGATTTATTTGTTGAATGGGAAGGTGGGAGAAAATGGACACTTGGGGTAAAACGGTTTTGGTATTTTATACTATGAAATTTACTCGAAATGGATGGAAATATTGGAGATAGCTTTTTTCTGATGATTTCATTGGAAAGATGAGAAAATTTACCATGAAAATCATATGTCAGAAGTTATTTTTTGGAATTTTTCCAAAATTTCATTTTTTGGGCAAGATTTGAAGGTAAAACTCTTCTGTTTTTGGAAAATTTCAGGTTTTTGAGAATATCTCTGGTTCTATTGATCGTAGCGATTTGGGGTTGATCTCAAATGAAAGGTGAGCTCATTCCCCATCAATTTGTGGGGTTTAAAAAGCAAAATATCAATTCTTTCGAGTACTTATAGGGCAAAAACTAATTTTTAGAGAATGACCTATAAATATTTGAAAAATTGATTTAAAAAAAATTTGAACCTCATAAATTGATGAGAAATGAGCTCATCTTTCATTTGAGATCAACCCTAGATCGCTACGACCAACAGAACCGGAGATATCGCTAAAAAAGTGAATTTTTTCGATTTTCTAAAGGGAAACCCCTTCAAAACGTGGCCAAGGAAGTAAATTTTTCCAAAAATTGAGAAAAAATAATTTGACACATGTTTTCCGCCTAAAATTTCCTCAGCTTTTCAATGGAATCATCAGAAAATCTCTATCTCAAACGGTTTAACTGGAGTATCCATTTTACCCCACATAGCACTTACGCTCTTTTGATTTTTTATTTATTTTTTTTGCCTTTTTGATTGTGAGGTGACGATGATTAATTCATGGGGTTTCTTCTTTGATAGGACGACACTCCAGATAAATTGAACGAAAGAATTCAGGACACTGAAGAAAATAAAAGAGAAATAAAGTTTCATTCAAAATGGTCCAAGGATAAAAAAACATATGTTGCAGTGAAACCACTTCCTGGAAAAGGTGCACTGGTCTTCATGGCAGTATCAAAACGTCCTGGACTCCAAAATTGGGATATACCACCTCCAATGAAGAATAATTTAAGAAAATGAATTGATTATTTCGTTCAAGATTGGAGGAAGAAGTAATTACATTGAAAATATGATTATTTTATATTTAGAGGAGAAAGAGGCATCAATGTATGATTTTTTTTACAAAATTTAATGAAGTTGCTTTTGAGATATCACAACAATGTTCTTGAAAATAATGCCTTGAAGTTTAATAAATACCAGAAATTTCAATTCATTGATGATTCATCTGGAATAACATTAGGGGAAATTGGGGCAAAATGGACACATTTAAATTTTTATGCAAATATTATGGAAAACTCTTGAAATTAATATAAAAATAGGCGGTAGATTGTTTCTGATGGTTTCATCGGAAAGCTGAGGAAATTTTAGGTGGGAAACAAATGCCGGAATTAATTTTTTTGAATTTTTTGTCGATTTTGACTTTTTTGAGCATTTTAGAGGGGTAAAACCCCTCCTTTCTTTGAAAATTCCCAGTTTTTTGAGAATATCTTCGGTTTTATCTGTCGTAGCATGAAAATTCCAATGGGAGGTGAAAGGTGAGATCATTTGCCATCGATTCATGGGGTTTTAAATTAAAAAATATCGATTTTTGAGGTATTTATGGGCATTTTTGTGAAACAGTTGTGTGAAACAGTTTTTGACCTATAACTATCCCAAAAATTGATAGTATTGAATTCAAAGCCCCATAAATCGATGGGAAATGAGCTCACCTTTCATTTGAGACCAACCCCGAATTGCTACGACTAATAGAACCAGAGATATTCCCAAAAAACTTAAAATTTTCAAAAAACGAAGGACTTTTACCTCAAAAATGCCAAAAAATATCGAATTTTCAAAGAAAATCGAAAAATATACATCTGACACTGGTTTTCCGGCTAGAATTTCCTCAGCTTTTCAATAGAATCATCAAAAAAAATCCATCTCTAACCGTTTCATTACAGTGTCCATTTTGCCCCATTCTCCCCTATATGAATAAAACAAGAGATAGTGATTTTTTTTATTGTCTCGATTCATTCTATGAATCAAAATCTATCAAATTACGCATAAAAATTATGATCTTAGTAATTATTCTGCTTATATATTCAAAAATTTATATGCGAGAGCTATAAAGAGATAGAAAATGAAAAATGTATTACACTCCTCTGTTAAATGAAGGGAAAATTAGCATTAATATCGAAAAAAAGACCACCTTAAAATTGTTGTTGAAAAAAAAAATATTTAATAAGAGCATTTAGTATTAACATTCTGTTTTTTTTTTTCATGAAAAAAAAAAGACAGCAGGAACAGAGAATGAATAAATTCTCGTGAACAACTTTAGAATAATTTTTAATGAAATAGAAATGAAAATGTACGCTGCAATGACGATCATTGTGTGATTTAAAAATTGATTGACAAATATATAAAGTTTTAGGCCATTTTTTTTTTTTGTTACATAAAAATCGTCACTTACATTCTATTTACTATTCAACAGTTGAAAAAATACTTATAACGATACACACAACCTTGAATAATCTCAACAGCTGTTGGTCATGATTCGACTCAACTTTCAATATTTTTTTTTTTCATTCAAAATACAAATTTAATTTTTTTCTTTTCCCTTTTTTTTTCCTTTTTTGTTGCTATTATTTCTTACTCACCATAACATATTTTGCACATTACCATTTTTTTTTTATATTATATAATCAATTTATACTTTTTTTTTCTTTTCTTTCTCGTTTTATCTCTTGTGTTTTCTGCATTCTCTTGGCTGAAAGAGAATCGTGCAAATTTACATTAATTATTAACAATATTAATTTTCTTCTTTTTTTTTTATATAAAATACATCAGGGCACTGTCAGTTTTTTTTTATATAGTATAAATTATTCACTGGAGTATTCGCAGCATTTTTACTTATTCCTTCTTTTTTTTTTTGCAATTTTTTAATGTCATTGAAAACTCATCAAGCCTCGTGTCATTTTAATTTTCTGTAGGTAAATAGAATAAAAAAATAAGCTCATATTTATTATAATAGAAAAAATAGTCTCTATATTGATGAAAAATCTAATAATTTTTAAAAATTCATAATCTGATTAAGAATAAACATTATGCCACTAAAAATTCAGAAAAAAATTTCTCGATTCTTTAATATTTTAGATATTTAAAAATGAAGTTTAAATTCACATTTAGCCATTGATTATCAATGAATTTATAAACTTTCATGTTCAATGGCTCTTGAAAATTCTTCAAATCGAAGAATTGTAAAAACAATTACTTATTTTAATATTCTACTCCACTACAGATCCTCATTTCCTCTCAACTTATTCCATTATTTCAATTATTCTGGTTATTATGATTAATTATTAATTAATTATTATTGTTATTACTATTATTACAAATATATGTATGGTATAAAAATAATACTCAGTCAATTAGTTCTGATTAATACTCGCTTGTGACATGAATGAGATTTAACTTTGATCAACTGTGAGAAGCGTGTGATTTATAATTTTTTTTTTTCTTCTTTTTTTTAATATTTAATTATTAAATTATTCCTATGCGATCTACGCGCACTAGATTATCGAGAAGAAATTTCTCAATTTTTTTTTTCTTTATCTTATTCATTTTCTGTTATTCACAATTTAAAATGTGACGTAGAGCGGACGGAATAGATGCCATGAGCCATACTTCAAAATTCAGATCAGTTTCATTATTATTTTTTGTACATATCTTCAATTTTTTATTTTTTTTGCTCTCTTTTTCTTCGAATATTAAAATGTTCAATGAGCCTGTATCAAGGAAAAAAAAAAAATAGGAGAGAGCAAAAGAGAGTCGTTCAAAAATGTGTTTTCGAACCGTCCGTCTTATTATACAGAAAAAAAAATGAAAAATGACAATTATATTCAAAACATTTTAATACCTTTTCCCAGATGATCTATGAAAAGAGAAAAAAATAATGAAAAATACACTCATATAAAATAACATTTAACATGATAATAAATTAAGCTGATCGTTGCTGCAATTTAAAAAAAAAAAAAAAAAAAAGGAAAAAAAAATATTGCCGCAAACGGACAAGACAAATAAGTTATAATTGATAAAATTAAGAAAAAAAAAAAAAAACGGAGGGACTGTAAAAACAGATGTAAGAAAAACCAAACTATTTTACCTAAAATAATCAATTAAGTAATCAATTGTTTTTTTTCTTTGCCATAATTAAGTAATCTTTTTTTCGTTACAATGAAAAAAAAAAGACTTACATGCTAAAATCAAAGGTATTGAATACTGACGTAAAAGAAAAGAAGAGAAGAAAAAAAACGAATATTTTCTAAAAACAAAGCATCTACTACTATTGTAAAAAAAAAATATCATTTTGCTATTCACCCATGGCAATTTTATAACTCACAATTAATGCAAATTGAATGAAGATGATAATGAGATAATTTTTTCTTTTTATATGATTATTGAAATAGCAATACTCGGGAGAAACTGATCTTATGTTTTATATAAAAAATATCATTTCAATTCTTTTTTTATCAATAGAGAGCTCAAATCTACTTATTATAGTCTAATAAGGCTACCTTGATTCTCTTCAATTATTTATCCATGTATAATTGGATAGACAATTGATATATGAATAAAGCATCATAAATATATTTATATTAATATATATGTATGAAAATGCCTAATGAATGAATGAATTGTCCATTATTTTGCAACGTCACGCATCAATAGCCATTTGGTCTTTGTAATGTACTGTAATGTTTTCTCACTTTTTTAGTCCATTTAAACATTTTTTTTTTTTTTTTTTGGAGTATCATTTCATGAACAAATCATTAGCGAATAAAAGAAAGACACGTTTTCTTCTCATCAATACATAGATACAATTACAATAAGGAAGTGCATAATGGAAGAATTACATTCAAACGTAACTACATTAGTACTCAACGAGTTTTTCTTTAGATTTTTTTTTTTTTTTTTCCATCACTCAGTTATAAGTTAATGTCCATGAGAAAAGAGTTGAATCAATCAAATTTTCTCGTATAAATATCAAATAACAAAATGAACTGACAATTCGTTTGAAATTCTAATAAAATTTTCAAAGGAAAATATATTGGGAAAAGTCGAGTAAAATGGACATTTCAATAAAACGGCTTGAGATGGATTTTTTTGGAGGATTCCATTGAAAAGCTGCGAAAATTTACTGTGGAAAACATGTGTCAGAATTGATTTTTGCTTCTTTTTTAAATTCTATTTTTTTTTTGTTTTTAGGAAAATTCACTATTTTTACGAAATCTCTGGTTCTATTGGTCGTAGCGACTTGGAGATAGTCTCAAATGAAAGCTGAGCTCATTTACCATCAATTTATGAGGTTTTACATATTTTTAAATTAATTTTTTACTATAAGATCGTGAAGAATTCCTTTAATGCTTGGTAAAAAATATAGAATTTTTTCAAAAAATCCTTAAAAATAAAATTTAAAACATGTTTCCCAACCGAAATTCCCTCATATTGTCAATGCAATCATCAGAGAAATCCTATTCTCTATACTTCTACTGATTTCCATCGATTTTCGCCATAGAAAACATTGAAATCTAACTAAAACGTGTCCATTTCACTCTAAAACCGTTTTTTTCTGTACAATTCTTTCTTTTATTCCATTAAGATTTTTTCATTCCACTTAATGATAAAAAAATTTCTTCATTCTCATTCAAACTCTTGTCATGGTTCTTTTTTTCTTCATGCCTATATGGCGAGAATATTATTGTTACAAATTTAATAATTTATCGATATAAATACATTTTTTTGTCATAGACTTATTTGCTTCGTATATAAGGCTTCGTTAATTCCTTGAGTTAAAGCGGATTAAATTTTCGAGTACTCATTTGTTTATTCGATTTTTTTCATCGTGATCCACCATTCAGAGACTGGATTAAGTTAAAATTGAAAGGAAAAAGATTAAGAAAAACAGAGAAAAAGAAAAACGCGAATCTGTTTTCTTGTTTGATGCCCTTAACTATATCTACGTTTAAAAAGACTAAATCTATTTTTGGTAAAGTTATTTAGGTATTATGACATTAGGATAATTCATTTTTTTACATGAGTAAATGCACTGGCCATTGTTCTTTTGTTGTGTTTTTATATCACCTTTATGACATATATTTTGTTTCCAAGAATAATTAATAGTTGGCTATTTTAATGTAAATATTGTAATCCGTACAATTCAATTGAAATTATTTAAATGAATCACGGGTGGTTGTATAATCGAATAAAGCAAATGAAAACACGTGGAGGGGGTATATTAAAATTTTTACGAAAAAAGAGAGAGGAGCTTTCGCAAATTTATACATCTCTGAATGATAAAAAGCGAATAATTATCTAAATCCTCATGAAAATTTTTGAATTTTCTCTCAACATTACGCAGAACTTTAAATTGTCTTGCTTATTTGATTTTCATCATTTTTTTTTAAGTACAGAACAGTACTCAACACACTCCGTTGATTTACGAAATAAATCCCAAGCGCACGTGGAAGCGAAGAGCCGCATTTTTAAAATTCATATAAAAAGTTATTTTTAAAAATCGAGACTAATAATTGCCCCATTTACACCTATTTAATCTGGGATGATCAATGGAAGAAATTTAATTCTTCAATTTCTAGGCTTCGATACAATTTTATTTAAAAAAACCGCGAATTTAAGGCGCTCCGCTTATAGCACGACCAATGGAGTGTTAGCAAAGAGAATTAAACGAATTGCTGATCTTTCAAGGATCATTTGTAAAATTTTCTAATTGTATAAAGTATTCAGCATTGCCTCAATCAATTTTCGAAAGTAATTGGCGATAGAAAATAAAATTATCTTTTTTTTTACCCTGCTCCCTCGTAATGTTTGATCTTGACCATTTTTTTTAGTGAGATTAAATTGCGTGATGATTCATTTCCGCTTGTTTTTTGTTCCTTTTTCTTAGTTTTAAAAAAGAGAGGTACGTTATTTCGGCACTTTTTAATAGTTTATGAAGATTCTAACTTTCTAAAATCATTAACTTAATACTACTCAGTAAGTAAATCCTCCTTATTGTTTTTTTTTCGAATTAGAATATAGTAGAAATAATATCAAGAATAGCACACAGATGTGATTAACTTTTAAAAATCATGTATGGCGAATCACATTGACACTGGCAAAAAAAATGTTTTAATAATAATAGCTGAATTGAAAGAAAAAAAAAATGTGTGTAGAGAATTGTTGAAAGATGGTGTCTTTTTACCCGAGTCATAAGTATACTCCCACATGATTATTTTAAGCCAATCATATGTGCAGTAAATCATGCATTCAAAAAGATTTGGAATCTGTAAAAAGAGCAAATCTCTGTATTTTAAAGCACAAAATTTTTTTTAAAAACAATTGAAAATTGCATTAGTTCTGTGCAATTTTGATAGATGAACAGCCCGTGGGATTAAAAACGTAATTTTTGATTTTATTGAATTTATATTTTGTGCTCGAATATTAAAAAAGAAAAACAAATGCATTTTGGTCTCTCGTCTCGCTCGATCAAAGAATCATAGAAATATTGTATTTTTTTTTTTCTTTAAATTCCCTCGGCAATTATCTGTTCAGGGACGAGAATCACTCTCCAATAGAAGAACGTTTTTTTTTTCTTTAGTGAAAGAATATAATTTTTCATAATCTTATTATTAATATTTGTCATGTTTCCAACTTCTCCACGACTACAGATAATTTCTCTTTTCTCCGTTTCAAGTTTTAATACTGGTTTAATATCATCAATTTTCAATTAGAATATATAAAATGAGCTCTGGACCACGGGCCACGTTAGCTTGAGAATTAAGCAATTACGGTAAAGTGAAAATCAAATATTCCATTAATTCATTTGTTTTTCTTAGATACTTTCATGTTAAATAATTCTTTTTTTTTTTTGTTAAATGTTTAATTTACTTTACCGCAACTTTCATCATAAATTTAAATTCCTATTAGATTGTTCATTTTCTTTCTTCCCCATAGAGAGCTTATTTACGATTTAGGGGTTTCACAGATTTAGCAATAGAAATTAATAATTTTACTAATATATATGAGACGAAGGATATTGATATATAGAAATTTTCAAAAAAAAAAAAAACTGTTTAAATTCAACGAAAAGCCAAAAAAAAATATTGGGGGAGTTTCTATTCCGGTGCTCATAATTCAACTGTAGTAAGCACAATAAAAAAATGTGCCTATGTGATGAGATTCTTGACGATCAATTTGCCTCTTCTGAGAGTGACGTTGATACGAGATTGAGCGGTACATCCGAAACATTTTCTTCATTTCCACCTTCCATTTCACCTGAGTCATGTCGTTCCCTTGGTTCTCCTTTAACGTGCTGCGCAAAGTTTATGATATCACTCGAATTTGTAGTATTTCCATTTACACCATCGCGTGTCACACGACTAACTAGATCTACTGAATACATGTGAGGTGTACTCACGTGCATCATGTACGTGGATAATGGAAGTGGATAATTTAATTGTCTAGTTGATGAAGGCGGTGGTCCTGATAAATGAGATGGATTTAACGCTGCCATCATTAAATGTGGTTGAATTTGACGTCGTAAAGCTGCCAACATGTCTGCACTCTCTGTATCCATTTGATCAGGTGCTGCTGTCGTAACTACATCTTTTTCTAATTAACAAATTATTTTTATATTAATACATTTAGTCCATGAATTATTAAAAAACATTTCTTTAAAAAAAAAATAAAAAAATACTAATTAGTACTTACTTCTATGTCTCGTTGGTTTTTCACCTTTCGGTCGACGTCTGCGTGTATGAATTGTATCTCTTCTCATCGTCACCGGTCTATTCACACCATGCAATTTATAATAAAGACCACAGGCATTGCATACCATTTCACCTTTCATATTACGTCGCCAAATTGTCGTCGTCATCGTACCACAATTTGTACAGGACATGTCCACTTTCTTTGTCATGTTGCCGCTCTGTTGATCGAACTGTTGCTTCTGTTCCTCTACCTGATGGAATTTTTACGGTTTTAGATAATATATATGTATAGGGGAGAGTGGGGCAAAATTGACATTGTTATGAAACAGTTAGAGATGGATTTTTTTTGATGATTCTATTGAGAAGCTGAGAAAATTTCAGCCAGAAAACAAGTCTCAGATGTATTTTTTTCGATTTTTTCGAAAATTTGATATTTTTCAGCACTTTTTAGGGGTAGGAGCCTTTCCTTTTTTGAAAATCTTCAGTTTTTTGCAAATATCTCTGGTTCTATTGGTCGTATTGATTCGGGGCTAGTCTTAAATGAAAGGTGAGCTAATTTTCTATCGATTTATGGGGTTTCAAATTCAAAAATATCAATTTTTCAGATAGTTATAGGCCAAAAACTGTTTCACAAAACTGTTTCATAAAAAGGCCCATAAATACCTTAAAAATCGATATTTTTCCATTGAAAACCCTATGAATCGATGGCAAATGATCTCACCTTCCACCTCCCATTGGAATTTTTACGCTACGACAGATAGAACCGAAGATATTCTCAAAAAACTGAAAATTTCCAAGAAAAGGAAGCGTTTTACCCCTTCGGAATGCTCAAAAAAGTCAAAATTGCCAAAAATTCAAGAAAATTAATTCCAGCACTCGTTTCCAGCCTAAAATTTCCTCAGATTCCTAATGAAATCATCAAAAACAATATACCGCCAATATTTCTATCAATTTCAATAGTTTTCCATAATATTTGCCAAAAATTTAGATGTGTCTATTTTACCCCTGATGTCCATTTTGCCCCACCAGTCCCTATATATATTATATATAGAACAGCCACACGGGCATGAAGAGAAGCTTCATGTATTTTACCTTGCTCTTTAAGTTATTTGACCATGATGTAAAATTACGGGCTTGTTCTTCACTGATATCTTGCTGGTAATTCATTGGATCTGGTGGGCTCGTAGGTGCTTTGCTTGGATAACTCTGCTTTCTTCTACCCTTTGTTTCTTTTTTTCCAATACTAGCTGGACTCGATGGATTACTGTCCATCGAAGTATTCTAACATGATAAAAATAAAATAAGAATTAAATAATCCAATCCTTAGAACATGATTTACACGTTTCTTCAAGCGAATTAATATAATTATAGATCTTTCTCACAAACATTAAAGCGTTGCTTTAAAGGAAAATGGGGAAAAAAAGAAGAAAAGAGAATGAAAGATTTCGCTGAAATTTCAGCCAACAAAGAGGACACCCTGAAACTCTTCTTGTATTGTATGTGTTTATCTGAACATCTGTTAACAGCAGGATTGACGTGGTAAAGGTCCGATTTCTTTGAGTTAGTATAGCATATATTTCTTCCTAAGGATATCACAAAGCGTCACCTTTTCTAGTTATCTATTATCTTGGTACATGGAGGCCAAAAACGCCCAAGGTACCTTTTACCTCAATACCTGAAAAACCAGGCAGGTGGGACTTGAATAGGATAAGAATAAAAAAAAAAAAAAAAAGAAGCAAAGTGGAGGGGTATATTCTCTTTGACATCCTGAAGGGTCACCTGACCTGCCACCATCCGCTTTTTATACCTGAGAGAGTAGCAGAGTCCCTTGTAGGCTCACTATTTGCATCGCACAGATATCTAATTCCATTTTACGATTTTTTAAAGGCTTTTTTTTTCCCCCCCCGTACTTTCGATACATTATGCACAAATCATATCCAATATTTACTTGAAAAAATCCATACAAGTTCAATTGATACTGAGTTGCTCGTGCTTTATGGCTCTTAATGTAATCACGAATGTTTTGTACGATTGAAAGATTGCGAAAAGTTTCAAAGCAAAATTCGGCATCCTTTCATTGTTACACTGTTATTTTTCCAAAGAAATGAGGTATATTTTGGGGCTGTCTTCCCTTTCCACTTTTTCAGGATTAGAATGAATATATTGAAGGGGAGACCTAGTTAGAATTTTCAAAAAAATCTGTTTTCTCCGATTTCCTAAAATTATAATATCTTATGAGTGGGGCAAAATGGACTCTCATAGTAACATGATTAAAGATTTTTTTTTGGAATGAAGAACTTGCCGAAAAAATCTGAAAAAATTTGAGAAAATCCTCCAACGTATCTATATTGTTTGTGAATTTTTTCAGATTTTTTGAAGCAACCGCTGCTTTTTAAAAAAATCTCGAGTCATTTCATCTTCCAGGTCGATTTTGCCGCACTCTCCCCTATATAGATATATACATATCCTTTTTTTGGAAGATCTAACTAGATCTCCCCCTTAATATGTTTACAGCATATTTTAAAAACTTCTTCCTATTTTTATAAATAAATTAATTACCTTATTCTCTAAGGATTGCATATTTGTACGATTTCCAAGGATAGAACAATCAGTACGTTCCATTGTAGTACCCTGTGTATCCCGGTAAAATTTAATTTGAGGTGAAATTCTACCAGTGTCAACAGCAGTTATACCAATTTGCCTATTATTTATGAGTGATCGTAAGAGATTCGTTGCCTCGCCAGTATATCCATTGTTTAATTTATCACTATTAGTTCTTGTTATTTCTAAATTTCGATTGCTGCAAAAGAAAAAACAAAAATTAATTGTTAAATATTGATATTCAATGATTATATAGAGATAATCGATTGAATAATTGAACTTTTCATTGACTTACTTTGCAAGAGCTTGCCATAATTTTGTTGTTTCCTGATCAATATTAGTATCTGAACAATTACTCTCAGGTGTATCCAATCTATTAACAGGACTGTGATTAGGTGATCCTCTCAATGAATCATTGTAATCATCATCGAGTCTTTTACGTTTAATTGTCATGTCATAGCCATTTTCATCCGCATCATCATCATTGTCTTCACGATCTTCAATTTCTAATCTATCTGGATCAGAGCTATTGGAGCATACATCATCATCTGGCTCACACTTAATAATGTTATTTTCAGGCTGTTCATTTGCTTGTAACTCGAGATGATGTGTTTGTGTACGAGGTAATGAATTTTGATTAATGCTTGCGGGTGAATTGGGTTCATCATTGAATAGTGTTTTATTCAATTGTAAAAATGATTGTAGTGGACTCAAATCAGCTATTTTGGCAGTGGAGAAAGATTTTTCCTTGAATCAATAAGAAAACAAAAATAAATGTTGAGTATGCCCTTTTTTTCAGCTAATTGTGACGAGTTTAAAGAAGATAATAATTCAAACAATACCTGGATATCAGGTGAAGACAACTGTTTAGCATACTCGAGATACTGTTTGAGTATAACGTCAGATTTACGTGATACCTCCCGAAAATTATGCAGTATATCCAATTTGTATACACATCGATGGCAAATAATTGGTGGCAATGAGTCTCCATCGCTCACCTGAAAAAAATTACATTCAATGAAAAATTTATTAAGTAATTTTTAATTATAATCTCTAAAAATGACAAATTAGTCTCAAATTTTTAAATTCTTGAAAAATCTTGGGTTTTCCTATGCGATATGACATATGCATATATATATTATATGCATATTATCTAATATTCATCAAGAAACATCTTCATTTCACAATTCTGTATGATCATTAGATTTAAATTTAATGGACAATATTTTTTAACAAAGATCATTCTTTTTTTTCAAATTGTTAACAGAAAACAATTTGACCGCCAAATATTGACAATTTAAATTCAAATATTTGACTATCATGAAATATTTTTTTAAGACAACTGAAAAATATTTATATTGAAAAAATGAATTTTTTCAATATAGTAAAAAAAAAATTCATGAGAAACTTCATGCTTTTGATCTTGTGACAAGACTCTACTGACGTACAGTTCTGTCTGATTTGAGGCGTGTGAAACTTGATAAGAGGGCGGTCCAAATAAGGAGCTCAATCCCTCGTAACGGGTGTTATATATGTACGTCTCTCCCGTAGTGGGTGCTGCGACACAGAGATCATTTGTCGTAGTCGGTAGGAGAAGAGAAATGAAAGGCCCGATAAACAATGAAGAATAGGTAACGAAAAAGGAAAAATAAATAAATTAAATTAAATTAAAATGAATAAAAAAAAGACACATGATTATGAACAAAATAGAAGAAGAAATCTTTGAGGTTCACTCCAAGTAAGTTTTTTTAGCAATCCTTACGAATGGAGAATTAGTACAGTAAATTTAGATTTATTTATATGTGTTATAGGAAGTTGAGCTCCAGGGGATGAAAAATATATCAATTTGTAGGAAAAAAATCTCCTGATTATCATATCAAAATGTTTTTATGCTGCAGATGGATCTGAAAAAATTGTAATTAATTAAAAAACGAAGGTAAAAAATTGAAAATCCACTTCATTTATCAATTACTCCAAAATTTCTGCAATTTTCGAATGGGAAAAAAAAAATTTCTCATGATAAATTCAATAATTTCCTTCAATACAGAGTTGAGAATGCATGCAAAATAATGAACCCGTTAATTTACAATTAATTTTTAAAGTTTTGATAGTGTGCAAAGCTAAAGGCTTATCACTGCCATTTTAAATCGCCCGTGTGCTTGGTCTGCTTATCTCGTAGCCACATCTCTTCTCGGCCAAACTTTCTCTCTCCCCAGTTTGCGGACAGTATATATAGGAAAAAAGAAAGAAATAAAGCAAGGAGAACTAAAAGAGCCTATCAATGATCATAAAGAGAGAAATAACCCAAATTGATAGAGACCAAAAAAAATTCCCCTAAATATAGCATTATAGTTTGAAATTTGAGCGAGAAGATGAAGTAATTGATGAAAAATTTTGATTTTCCACATTTGAAAATGAATTCTGAAAACAAGTAAAATGCGGTAGGATCTCTACCCCCACTCCCCCCCCATTGCCATCGACCCTTTCTCTTCCCAGATGTTGCGTCTATTTTTAATGACTCTTATTCACTCAATGAGACATATCGATAATAGGAATTCTCAAGATTTTTTCAATTTTGTCAAAAAAATCAACCAATGAATACATCAATAAAAAAAATTTAATTAAATCATCAAAAACTCACCGTTATTGCAAGACATGTAAGTATTTTGTCGGCAAAACTACGTTGTGCTCCTTCATCATCAAATATCGACAATTTGACACCGTCTGAGGATAAACAAAGACGACACAGCTCGTAGAACTTGGGCGGTACATTGAACATAATTATGATAAAAACTCCGAAAAAAAAAAATAATAAAAATTAAATAATTTTTATCTCAAATTCACACGACAACTCATTAAATTAATTTCTTTTTATCTATTCCTTTTTTCTTTGTGTCACTGATAATTTCATATAATTAAACACTCATCGAACAAAACTTGTCTCCAATAAATCCACACTATTTCTCTCTTTTCCTTTTTTTAAAATTTTTTTTTTTTTTTTTTTTTTTACTTCTCTTGTCTATCTTTCTCCACTGCCACTGCGCGTTTGTTAATCGAGGCGTGAGGAATACGGTGGAGAGGTTCACTTATCACAGTCACCGTGGCGGCTCATTGTCAGAAGCGAAGCAGCACACTGTACTCTCACACACCATCATATGTTTTTTTTTTTTCTCTTTTTTTTTTTTTTTTTAGGAATTCAGTAATACGAAGGAATAATATGAATTACGCTTGCTCCTTGGGTTACGAAAGATTTGAGAAAATATTATACATACATCTACATATATATATAGATATAGTATGTATATATTTATACATATATATATGCATGTATGTGCATGGTATTTTTACATATTTATTATATTATATAGAATAGATGTACACACACACACTGGGCAAACGCACATATATACGCACATGTGAATGTGTGTGTGTGTGTCTGTGTTTTTTTTGTTGTATATATATTAATTAAGTAAAATTGACGAATTAAACAGGTATATATACGATGAACTGGTGCCCTATTCCCTCCTTCTCACGAAAACGAAAAACTTAGGATTACTATACAACACGCTTCCTCCGGAGCACACTCTCACAACTGTACGAGGTTTTATTTTTTTTTTTCTTTCTATTTTGACAAAGTAACACGTCCGGGAGGGCGCTAAGGTCGATGCTACTTCATGTTTGCCAACACATTGAAACGAGAAGTGGAGGCGAAAATCAAACGATTCTTCTGTGATCATGTGTTTTAGCTGAATCTTCTATCATTGAATTTTTTGAAAATAAGGGGCTAACATTAATTTTTTTTTTTGATTTTTTAAAAAATTAATTTCTCAATAATTAAGCCCAGTAAACGGCGGCAAAATTAGCGCTAATTCGGTGTTAATTTAAATTAATTTTGCGCCTCAAATCACTAATCATGGGTTAACTTAATTCGAGATTAAAACAGAAATGAAAATATCAGTTTTATCATGCATTTTGTTATAATTCTCAACCCTGATCGTTGCCATTTTTTTTCTCTCTCAATTACGTTAATTGGCCGTTAACGAAATACACCCCAAAATCAGAATTACTAACACGGAATTAGCGCTAATTTTGCTTCCGTTTACTGGGCCTTATTGGGCCCGAGAAATGAAGGAAAATCAAACGATTCTATCATTAATTTGAATTTTTTGAAAATTAAATATTAAATTTGATTAAATATTCAATTTTTTGAAAATGAGGAGCTAATATTCATTTTTCATTTTGTTTTAATTTTTTTTAAATTCATTTCTCAATAATCATCATCTATCAATCAAATTTGCTCATCTATCATTGACCTACGAACATCCTTCAAACGATATAGACAATAAAAAATATCAATTTTACGTCAAGAGGTGCTAACTCAATGGAGGTATTGTTGAACTAGCCAAAGACTCGACTTCGCTAACCTCCGGAGTCGACCGAAGCTGAAATTTACGTGTAGCAGCTTAGGAGCCGAATATTTCCGAGGCTGCTTCATTGGCTAGTACGACTTTAGGAAAATCTACTTCTCCAATAGTCATCCACTTTCAGGAGACAAGGGAGCCAATAGGTAATTTCTCGAGGCCTTCTGTCCTTTCAAAAAAATGATAAAACGATGTTATAATCTTTTTTTCCATGAATTTTCAGGTATTTCCATCGAGATATCTTCTTTCCAGCCAAAAAAGTGGCAATTTCAAATATTGCAGAAGGGCATTCGATGGAATTTGAAAAAAAAAAAGGAATGACTATATAGTAATAGTGAAAAAAAGTGACTGGTCATGGATATAAAAAGTTATTTTCTTATCACTCATCAGAATTCCAGGAATGATATTACGTCAATTATAATGATCTCATAGAAAACATTAATGCAATGATGGGGAGTGACTAATAATTTGAGCAATATATATAGTATATCACGATTCTTGAATTTTTAACTTTAATGAGGTGATTTTTATTTCAAGAATATACAAGAATATCATAATTTAGTTATGACTTTGCTTTTTTTCTTTGCTCATTAGATTAAAAAAATTTTGTTTTCAAGCTTTCTGCTTATTTATATTAACAACATTATTTACATATTTTTTGTAAGTAGAATAAAATAATTACAATCACTCTCGGTCATAACAATTAGATATTTTTATAAAGTGCTGTACATAAGTATTTTTTCCTTTATTTGGAAATATTTGAGAATGATTATTCTCTTTTTCTTAATATTATGCACGTGTCATTGCCAATTTTTCGGAGATTATTGCGATAGTCGTGGAATTTTTTCAAGATTTTGTAGAATTTTTCGTCTGTTGATAAATTTTCAACTGAGCCTAGAATCAAATGTATATCTCTGATATGTTCCAATCGTTGTAGAATTTCTCGTCGTTTATTGGAGACAGTGAGCTTTGGCAAATAATTTCGCTGTCTTCGAAGCTTGCGATAAGCTTGCAACTGATTCTCTATACTATCGAGACAAAGTTTGCGTGTTCTTGCTACACATTCTTTGGGAGGTTCACCAGCTCCCATATTACAGATATTGACGAGTGCTTCGATGTGGGAATCATCGTCTAAATTAGCGAGAATGAAGTTCAATAGATTTGGAATGGTTATTGGTAATGTGAATGGATACACCGTACTATCTTCCTTCCTGCAAAAAAAAAGAATAGGAAATATAAGGAAAAGTGGAGTAAAATGGGGATTCCCATGAAACGGTTCGAGATAGAGATTTTCTGATGATTCCATTGAAAAGCTGAGGAAATTTTACGTCGAAAACATGTGTAAAAATGATTTTTTTTTGCATATTCTGAAATTTTGATTTTTTTGGTCAAGATTTGAAGGGACTCCCCTTTTGAAGAACGAAAAAATTCACTTTCTTGGGTATATCTCTGATTCTATTGATTGTAGCAACCTGGGGTTAATCTTAAATGAAAGATGAGCTCATTTCCCATTCATTTATGTAATTTGGAATTTTTTGAAATAGATTTTTCAATTACTTAGAACCTTTTTCCAGGAAATCAGTTTTTGCTCTACATTTATTTGAAAAATCGATAATTTTTTTTTTAACATTATATGAATTCATGGAAAATGAGCTCACCTTTCATTTGAGACCCACCCCAGATCGCTACGACCAATAGAACCAGAGATATCTTCAAAAATGTGGAATTCTTCAAAAATCAAAAGGTTTTCACCTTCAAATCTTGGCAGAAAAATCGAATTTTTGAAAAATTAGAAAAAAACAAATTCTGGCACAGGATTTTCATCGGAAATTTCCTCAGCGTTCTGAAGAAATCATCAGAAAAAATCTATCTTCAATATTTCTATTGATTTCGACTGATTTTCATAATCTAAAACATCAAAACTTGAGATGTGTCCCTTTATAACAAAAAAAATACTCCAAAAAAATTAATAAACTTACCTTTTCGCTGGAGAAAAAAGAATCGATGGATAGCGATTCATATTATACTCCCAGGGCAGATCATTATTATCCCCATCAATTCTGGTGAATAAAATATCCATTCTTCGGAAATACTGTGCAATAGTAAGATAAACATAAGTAACTGCACTGCAAAATGCACAATAAGGCGAGTAATAAAACACAACAACATTTTTATCTGGATTCAGTACAGTCTCCATGAAAGTCTCAGTGGTAAGTTCTGGTATACAAATTTCATTGAATTTTCTCTCACTACACTCTGAAACAGTCTGAAAATCTCTGGCGAATCTTCGAGTAGTATCAGATCGCAGAGTTCTTGTTAATGAATTTCTTGTAAAATTATTGATGAAATTAATCAAAGAATTTCTGCTCAAATCGTCTGTCATTAGATATTGACTCTCTTGCTGCGAATCTAGGATAACAACTACAGTTTTATTTCTCATTTTGAGGAGATCAATCCCAAGTCCTTCAGCAAAATGAAAGTAATTCAAGCTGTCGATAGCAATAAATGTGAGAGATCGATTATTATTGCAAGCCGAAACTTTCAATTTGACTTCATGATCTTCTCCCTCTTCTTTTCCATCAGCATGAGACGAAAATACTGGATAATGATAGTCATTAGCCATAAACAAATTCCTGCAATTCTCAATCCTCATTTTCGTTCTGAGATTCTTTGGAGAAAAAGGATCAGATTCTCCACTTATTACTGGTGAAAAAGACTTTTTCTTGGGGATTTTTACTTTATTAAATGATTGTATTTCCTCATGAAGGCTCTCATCACACGAGGAATGATCATTGTCATCATCATTCTTAGCAGTAAGCTTAAAAACATCTTCCTGATGACAAATTTCGCCCAAATTATCTTGTGCAACGTTGCAAATCTCTTCTGTTCCTCTATTACTACATTCAGTTTTCATCAAGCACTTATTCGTTGAACATTCTGAACATGAATTATTGTTGATCCAATCTTTGATCGAAATGCTTGCTGGATAGTAAGGATAATCTGACTTTGATAGCTGTTTTCTGCAGTTTTCCATGGTTTTAATGTATTCCAATTGCGAGTTTGCTCTTTCTATTTTCAGATAATCTATCAATTTTTGGGTCCACAAGAGATCATTGCAGTTGTGATATTCAAGTGCTACTTCTTGAATGAGCCTGTAGTTGTAATTAACAGGATAAAGAGGATTTCTCGGTGTAAATAAGAGAAGAACAGGTCCAGTATTGAGATAAGGTGCTAAAGTAAGAGATTTAATACGTGGTGGCTGCAACCAGACTGAAATTCTGTGAGCAAATTGCTCGATCCACTCCAAAATGTTTTCTGTACTCCAAATTTTGTCTGGAGGATAGATTAAAGTCTCGTTCCAAAGGTACATATTTGCTGAAGGAAACTGCTCAATACCAAATTCATCAAATGCCTTTTTTGCATTAGTCATAACTGCGAATTTAATCTCTTGATTTGGATCCTTTTCCAGTGCACGAATTGACGCCTTGTAAAAATCTTTGTAGCCCGGACTTATAGAAAGTCCTGTAAAGTTGAAAAAACCAACGACTACTATCTCATTTTTAATCAATAGCTTACTCAATTCTTCACGATCTGTAATGTAGTTCAAGGAATGCAGATAATTCTGGAGAAATCGCATCATGTATGCAGCTTTCATAATTCCTTTGTATGCAATTCCAGAGCCACGAAGTGGATAGAGTATTAATACTGGGTAACTTTGAATTCTTGGATACTGTGCACGACACTCAGAGCCAGGATGCCAGCAATTTATCGCTGAGAAAAATACCTGTATTTTATTATTTACTATATTAATTATGATCAATTGATTAATGGGGAAACATGGGCAAAATGGACCTTTTTGGGGGAGTAATCGTGGTTTTTTTTTTTGAGACCAAAGTTCACTAGGAAAAAAATTGAAAAAATTCACCAACAATGTCAACATGTTGGAGTATCTTCTCAATTTTTGCAGAGTCCTTCAATCTGAGAGAAAAAATTTGAGACATTTTTGGATCATTCTGCTCTGGAGGTCCATTTTGTCCCAGTCTTCTCTAGCGGAGAGTGGGGCAAAATGGACACTGTAATGCAGCGGTTAGAGATGGATTTTTTTTGATGATTTTATTGAAAAGCTGAGGAAATTTTAACAGGAAACCAGTGTCAGATGTATTTTTTTAATGTTTTGTGAAAATTCTATATTTTTCGGCATTTTTGAGGGGTAAAGCATTTTCTTTTTTGAAATTTTTCAGTTTTTTGCAAATATCTCTGGTTCTATTGATCGTAGCAATTCGTAGTTGGTCTCAAATGAAAGGTGAGCTCATTTCCTATCGATTCATGGGGCTTTTAATTCGAAAATATCAATTTTTGGGATAGTTACAGGCCAAAAACTGTTTCACGAAACTGTTTCACAAAAATCCCTATAAACACCTTAAAAATTGATATTTTCAAATTGAAAACCCTATTAATCAATGGCAAATGATCTCACCTTTCACCTCCCATCGGAATTTTTACGCTACGACGAATAGAACCGAAGATATTCTCAAAAAACTGAAAATTTTCAAAAAAAGAAAGTGTGTACCCCTCTAAAGTGCTCAAAAAAGTCAAAATCGCCAAAAGCTCAAAAAAATTAATTCCGACACTTGTTTCCCGCCTAAAATTTCCTCACCTTTCCAATGAAATCATCAAAAACAAGCTACCACCAATATTTCTATCAATTTCAAGACTTTTCCATGATATTTACCCAAAAATTTAGCTGTGTCCATTTTACCCCTGATAAATTCTTTATAATTAGAAGGTATTGGTCGTAATAAAAGTAAATACCAGTGAATGATAGCGTTGAGCAACAGTCTCAAACTCATGTCTAACTATTTGTGATTCTGCATCCCAAGGTGCATAATACATGACAAAACTCAGATCAGTATCAGATGCTCTTTCAATCATTGCACCAACTTGTCCTTTGTAAAAATCCATTACCACTGAATTTTTATTGAAAAAAGGTCTTGCTGATGGAGGTTTCGAGATTCTTGGTGGCCTGAAAATGTCAAAATATCCAATATAACAAAATAAAGAAAAAAAAATTGAGAAAAAAACACTCATTAAATGACCTAGATCATCAAATCTAGTCAAATATCATCATTTATCATTTAAATATGATTTTTAAATGACTAAAATCATAGAAAACATAACCTTGAACTTACGCACTGTGTATTGCAGCAAATGCAAATGTAAATATGACTAAAATTAATAAAAAAAATGCTTCACGTGAGTATAAAAACATTTTGCTAACAAGTCTTTCTTCTAACGATGGATTTCGTGGCAATACGTTCGCCACGTTGCAGCTTTCTGTATTTGTATGTGAATTTTGGTTATCAACATTGCCCATTGACTCTTTCGTATATTCCCTCTCGTTCAACATCATCCAATCAAGAAATAACTCATTAATACATTAAGATAATAAATAAACTAAATTGATTAAAAAAGTTTAAAGGAAATCACTAATTCCTTTTTTTCTTTCTTCTTTACTTTTTGCAGAATTTTTGTGGAGCTTCACTTGGAGTCATTTTGAACTTTCTGCAGGAATATTCAAAAAATGCGGGGAAGTAGATAAATGTCACGACTAGACCAACCGAATACCCCCATGCATATATACATGGAGTATATATATGTTTGTGTGTGTGTGTCAAGTTTGTTTATTAATTTTTGACACAATTCATCGTTGAATCAATGGAAAACTCACTTTTTCCAACTTTGCAAATGAGGACAGGTAATTGTTTACTATATATACGTTGCAATAGCTACAATTTCATAACATGACATATATATATGTTTTTTTACAGGTGAATGAAGCACTGGAGAACTTAACCTAGGAGGAAAAATTTGAATTTTCAAATTTTTTGGACAAGAACTTTTTAATTTTGGAGGGAAAAAATGATTTTTTCGGAGTAATTGGAGCTAATTTCGAATTTTCGCGCGCTTTTTTGGGGCAAATAATGTTTCAATGTGGTAAAACAATGAAATCAGTGCTGATTTTTATTCCACAGAATTTTTTAAAGGAAAATCCAGGATATATTTATGGTACAGTTGTCTATGATGAAGACAGTAGGACTAAAAAATTTTATTTAATTGGAATACAGTCTTCAGATGTTCGGGGAAATACGAAAATTCAGAATGAATTTATTGGATATTATGCTGGATGCAATGGAGATGAGACGATCGAGAAGAAAACGAGTGATTGGATCCAGATTTATTCGAAACGAGAGGAGGATAAAATGTCTTATGAGTATTATTTGAAAAATTTATTTATTGGTAATCAGAGAATTGAGACAAGTATTTATCATACTGTAATCATAATTTATGATCAAATGGGTTTGCTGAAAGCTGAATTATTCACGAGTTACAATAATCCTGGAAATCATTTTTTGGAGCTGAAGGAGATTTTAGAGAAAAAAGCTATTGAAGAGAAGATCAAGGAAAGATCATTTTTCATTGAATTTCAACGAACTTTGCTGATGTATACTGTTTTATTTTTGATGTATCCAGTAATTTTCTTTACCAAAGTCACAAATAAGCTGCTGCCAATTTTAAAATATTCTACATTGGGTCTTCATTTAAATGGATGGCTGGAAAATTCGAAATGGCTATTAATGACGATAATGCAGGAGAAGAAGATCAGCTTGAGAACGAGAAATCACATTCTTGCAACAATTTTCGATATTTCTCTTGGAATTTTGGCTCTGAGATTACTTTCACATTCAATTGGGGGGATTCCACCTTCTCAGATACTTTTGGAAAATGCTGAGAAAGTTGTTGAATTTTTGAAGAGTCTTGTTGGATGGTTGATGGGTTCACCAGCTGGACTCAAGCTCAATCACTCGTTGAACAAAATGCTTGGAAAATTTTTTCTGTATCATATACATCTCTGGTGGATTTTTCTGATTTTTATACAGCCAGTTATGGATTTTTTCTTTGAAGTATTGCTGTTATTTGGAACATTGGGAATTACTTTTCAAATTTCCATTGCTGCTGATCTTTTGGCACTCGTCAGCTTTCATACGTACTGCATTTATGTTTATGCTGCGAGGTAATAGTTATATTGAGAGTTAAATGAATATTTGGAGTGGGGGTGTGGAAATTGTAAATGAATCGGATTGTGAATTGAATAATATTATTCAATTTGGAATATTTATAGAATTTGAAATATTTTAATAATTTAAAAAATTCGGATAACTCGAATATTCAAATAATTGGAGTATTCGCACACCCCTAATTTAAAGTTTATGTATTTTTAATTATTGTATTCATTTCCATAATTTTAATGATACTTTTGGCATGTCATAAGGAATTGAAAAAAATAAATAAACAATACTAATTCATTGTCAAATTGTGATGAAGCTTAAATTGTAATATTATAATATAAGCAAAATATCGCGATTTTACAATAAATTAGTATTGTTCATTTATTTTCCCAATATTTATGTATTATTTTCATTTTCTACTCTACAGATTGTTCAATATTCAAGTTCGAGGATTAACTGCGCTCTTCCGGCTGTTCCTTGGCAAGAAGAAAAATCCACTGAGGGAAAGAGTAGACTCGTGTCAATACCAAGCTGATCAATTATTCGTTGGGACCCTTCTTTTCACAATACTATTGTTCCTGATGCCCACTACATGGGTTTATTACTCAGTATTTACTACAGTAAGTATAGGAGAAAGTGGGGCAAAATGAATCTGCTATTCAAAATCATTCAGGATTTTTCTTAAGGGTGAAGGCCTCTGCAGAAAAATTTGAAAAAATTCACCAACAATGTAGACATTTTCGAGCACATTCTTGAATTTTTTCAGAATTTTTCATAAAGTCCTTTATTCTGAAAAAAAATTATAGCTCATTTTGCCTCAATTTTCCTTAGGAAAAATATAAAATCCAATCGAGGCAGTTAAATCAACCTTCTTAGTGAATTTCTATGATCATTTATCAATTTTTCCTGAATTTCCCTCACAGCTCCGATTGATACTTATTGGCCTCGGAGGATTTTTGACAAGATTAAGATTCTATCTTCAAATGATTCCAGTTTATACTTTTATCTGCTGGTTATTCCATTGTAAAAGTACAAATAGTAAGTTGACATGAATTAAACATGAAAATCCATCTAAAATCAAAGACACTAAATATTATCTTTTTCATTATGGTTTTCAGGTTCTGTAAAGTTGTTGAAAAAATCCCGAGACCCTTCTGGTATAATCACACTCATGATGACTACAGTAGGTTCTCCCTGGAAAGAAACTTGGAAACGATGTATTCCAGATACTCTGACCTATCATCCCTCAATCGAATGGAACGTAATAGTAAATAATATATTCTGGGGTCAATTGTTGTATCCATTATAAAATTAAATGGATCGACAAGTGAATAAAAGTGTCACAAATTCTTGTTTTATACTATGAATTATGAATTATAATTGGACAATAAGAATAACAACAGATAATGATAATCTTCAGTAAATTAATTTGATTTGTACATATTAGGAAAAAGCTAAGGATCTTTACATGATGCCAAAGAGTTGATTAAATCTTCTTCTGTGCCTGGTAGTTGACTTGTGCAATTTTCTTTTTGAAGGCTTCAGCATCAACAGCATCAAAGTAATCACCCAGCTCTCGATCGAAAATTGCATCAATATCATTCGCTTCCCTGAGATATACAAAGTAGATGAGAAAAGCCGCAGTACTTAAACCAACTGATAATGGTTGAAACCAAGGAGCATCATCTTGTGGATCACCAGAAAAACTGTTTCTAGCTGCCCAAGTTGCTGCTGGTGATGTTGAATATTCAATTGGTTTATTCAATTCGTCATCTTCATCTAGTTCTTGTTCCTTCGTACTTGGTGGAGTGGCTTTTGTTTGAAACGAGTGTCGAATCGGCCTTACAGTAACTCTGTAAAAAGGTATATATTGGCAATTATCAACAAAAATGTACTAATTTACAACATAAGCTCAATTCTTAGTGGGGGAGAATGGGGTAAAATTTACCGCTGCAACAAGATAATATAGGATTTTTTTTCAATATTAAGGACTCGAAGAAAAAATCTGAAAAAATTTGAGAAGAAGCTCCAATATGTCTTCATTTTTGTATAATTTTTTCAAATTTTTTCATAGAGCTGCCTGTTTTCTGAAGAATCCCAAATCAGTCTAACAAACAGGTCCATTTTGCACCACTTTCCCTTATGCGTAGCAAAAACCATACTTATAGGGGAGAGTGGGGCAAAATGGACACTGTTATGAAACGCGATGAAACGGGTAGAGATAGATTCTCTTTGATGATTCTATTGGAAAGCTGAGAAAATTTTAGCCGGAAAACAAGTCTTAGATGTATTTTTTTCGATTTTTTTGGAAGTTCGATATTTTTCAACATTTTTGAAGGTAAAAGCCTTTCCTTTTTCGAAAATCTTCAGTTTTTTGCAAATATCTCTGGTTCTATTGGTCGTAGCAATTCGGGGTTAGTCTTAAATGAAAGGTGAGCTCATTTCCAATTGATTCATGGGGTTTTTAATTCTGAAATATCAATTTTTGGAATAGTTCTAGGCCAAAAATGGATTCACGAAACTGTTTCACAAAAATGCCCATAAATATCTTAAAACCCAATATTTTTAAATTTAAAACCATATGAATCGATGGCAAATGATCTCACCTTTCACCTCCCATTGGAATTTTCATGCTACGACAGATAAAACCGAAGATATTCAAAAAAAACTGAAAATTTTCAAAAAAAGGAAGGGTCTTACCCCTCTAAAATGCTCCAAAAAGTCAAAATTGCCAAAAATTCAAAAAAATCAATGCCGGCACTTGTTTCCCGTCCGAAATTTCCTCAGCTTCCCAATGAAATCATCAAAAATAATCTACAGCCAATATTTCTATTGATTTCAAGAGTTTCTCATAATATTTGCCTAAAAATTTAGATGTGTCCATTTAACCCCTGACGTCCATTTTGCCCCACCTTCCCCTACTCACATTTTTCTATGTAATAAAGGGGAAAACTGTGTAAAAGGGAGGATTCAACAAATGTAAAAGAAGATGCAATGTAAAGAATGAATAGAACGTGCAAATTAAAACTCTGTAACTTGTAATTTGGTAGAATGTGATTGGAAGGTAATCATAATTCATATTAAATATTAAATATTGTTATTAAAGGATGAGACTAACTAAAGAAACCAAACATATTTCCACAATGGCTGTAACATATTAATAATACTTTGTAGAATGCTGATAGCAATAAATAAATGAATATGTAAATAAATAAATAAATGGATAAAAGGCTGAAAAGCCATACATGTATTGAATAAATAATAATATTTTGGCATTTTCAAAATATATCTGGAAATTGAGCAGAACGTTATTCAAAAAAATTTATGGTTAATTGCAAAATAATGTTTATATTTTTACATTTGTAATAAACTGTTGATTCCAATTTTTGCACGCGTCAGAGGTAATTGAAGAAATGCCATGATTGGTCGATTCATGTTACACTGACGTCTTTCTGTTATTCCACAATTTTTTATAATATTGTTTGTAAAATATACGATTTATTATCTTACTTTATACACAATTTGCAGAACACACACACACACACACACATGATGTGAGAGCGACATCTGCAGGTGTTTCTGATAAATTGTTGAAGTTGTGTGTTTGGACAGCACGCAAATCTATTTTTTATCTTTCAAAATAATTCACAAACACAACAATTCGTTCATTATATCACAGAATATAATATATATAACTGTTTCAATTGAAAGTAGGAAGTTAAGCCTTTGTTTACTCATTTCTCACTTAATTAATAGAAGAAAATCTCCAAAAAATTCATTGATTCCTAGTAAATTTTCCATTTTTTGCAGTTTTTTTCTTTCAAAAAATCAAGTTTGACGAATATTTCTGCAACGTGGAGATAATATTTTTTTTTCCAATGTTTTTATTCTATATATTGCGAATAAATAAATAACGAAATATTTCTTCATATCATAATATATATATATATATATCAGTCACAAAGAGTATTCAATGCTGCCTACTCCACGCCCCCTTTTCCCTTTCCACATTTCCTCGTTTGTGTGTATATGTGTGTGTGTGTTCTCTTCACACCATTTTTCGAGGCATTGACTAAGTCATCATTATAGAGTTTATCTTGTTCTCTCTTACTGTGTTCTATAGATTGAATCTCAGTATATATTTATAGTTAAAAATCGAACATTTTCCCTTTATTATTTTTACATTGATTAGCTGTTAAATACTCTTGAAATTTGCTTCTTTTTTTACCTTCATCAAATGCAAGAAGCCAATGTTTTATGAGATTTAAAACGTGTTTTCTTGAGATACAATGTATTGATGAACCTAACCTCTGTTTTGTCTGCCGAAACGGTTGAGAATAAGGATCAGGACAATCATTACGGAACACAGTTTATCACGGAACAGCTTGCATTTTTTAATTTGTCAGAAAATCATCAGTGCAATTACATAGTGAGTCAATTAAAAAAGCAATAAAAATAAGAAAAATTCTTTAAAAAAAAAAAAAAATTATTTTAATATTTTTTTCTTTATTTTTTTTTAACCCATAAGGTTGCGATATATTGATGATAAATTGAAATCATGATGACATTCTGATTTTTTTCTCATATTTCAAAATCATCAGATATTTTTCACACCAAATACTATTTTTTGGGGTCTTCCTTTAATTTTCAAAATTACTAAAAAAAAAAAAAAAAAATGAAAGAGAATTTAAAAAAAAAAAAAACAATTAATAATGACTTCTGAAAATTTATTTTATTCAATAAAAAAATTGAAAATATTAATTATCAAATGTTAATGCATTATGAATGATAAATGTAACTTGCAATTTGACAGATGCAATGATGAAGTATATATATATGTTTTGGGTTTAATTCGAGAGACTATTTTTATTATTATTTTTTTATTAATTATTTCATTATATTTGTTGCAGTGTATTTTTTATTTCAAATATGAAATAAAAATCATTTTTATCAAATTTGATATTCTTTGAAAAGGGTTATAATAACAAAAAAATTTATTTCGTTATTAGGATTCATTGGAAGAGAACGAGATCTTGCCTCAATCAATTCAAGATTACGGAATAACCGTTGAACCTGCACAAATAGAGCCATCATTTCTTTCAAGGAGAGGAGGGATGCCTCGCAGTAAGCGGAGAGCGCCCTCCAATACTAATTATCATCATCATTCATCTGCTGATATGTCACCTAGTGCCCACGAAGACAGTATGCCCAGACATCCCTCCAAGAGACTGAGACATACATCAAAGTGAGCATTTCTTTTTTTTCGAATTTATTGCTTTAGGTTCACTTTTTTCCTCCAAATGACGTTATTAACCACGAAATTCCACCAAAAATTTCATCATTACGTCAATTATTCCAAAATATTGACGAAAATTGAAAATATAGTTTTATATATCATTATTTTTCATCACAATTAAACTGAGGGATTGAAGAAACTGAGAAAGATGCATTTAAACATAATATTAAATTTTTTTGGCTGCAATAATTAAATTTCATGTTTAATATAAAATTTAACAAATGATAGTTTAAATTGTATTCTTCATAAAGATCGACAGATACTTTTACTATCACTACAATTAAACTTAACATATATTAGTAGGCATTAAGATATATTTACTGATTTAACTGTAGTAGTATAGAAGCAAAAGTTATATTTAGACTGTTCATAATTTTAGTCTGCCCTTCCTAGTCACTTCAGCTGGTCGTATTTTCCTGCCTGTCTTATTGCTGTTGCTCTTCAGTTTTTTTTTCTTCTATACATATTTTATTAATCAATATATAAATGATAAGTAGTGTTATACTCCTTGAAATACAGTATTTCAACGATTTTTACCAGACTATTCTTTCAATTAATGTCAATTAAGAGATTATTCGTGTAAATAGAAATTAAAATTCTTGAATCTCTCATAGTGCATGGATGACAATAGGTTTGTAGAGTGTTACTAGAAGTCCAAAAATTAGTTTTCTCCTGCAAACAATTGAAATCTGTAAGGAAAGAATAGGATTTTTCTTTATATATTAACTTTTATGTTTATTTTCAGTGCAAGACGTTACACGAAAACGGAGGATGTATCAAGTGCATCATCATATTCTCAGAAAAAGTGTATTACCTGGTTCAGAGAGTACACAGTTCCAGATGATCCTGATACACTTGGTCCAGAGGGAATGGAAAAATTTTGTGAAGACATTGGAGTAGAGCCGGAAAATGTTGTTATGCTTGTACTTGCATATAAAATGAATGCACGTCAAATGGGTTTTTTCACAGTAAGTGAGTGGCTCAAGGGACTGTCGGAATTACAGTGTGATACAATAGGTAAATTACAACAGAAATTAGAATACCTGAGGAATTTACTCAATGAGCCACACACATTCAAAGGTATCTACAGATATGCCTATGATTTTGCAAGGGTAAGATATTAATAATTTACATTTTTTTTTGGAGTAATATTGTTTTTCTTTCTCATGAAATCATTAGAGTTGTCTGAATATTTTGATTATATGATGAAATTCATGACTGCTTATGATTTTTCGAAAATATGAGTACTAAAGAGTAATGCTTTACTAATCATTAGGATAAAGATCAACGCAGTATGGATATGGAAACTGCTCGTGTGATGCTTCAGTTACTTTTAGGAAAACATTGGCCTCTATTTTCACAGTTTGCACAATTCTTAGATCAATCAAAATACAAAGTAATCAACAAAGATCAATGGTGCAACATTCTTGAATTTTCACGAACAATCAATAATGATTTAACGAACTATGACTTGGATGGAGCGTGTAAGTATTAATTCTGTTTTTTTTTTAAAGATAATGGAAAGAGGAGGAATATTGTTTCACACATCTTAGCTAATAGATTAAGAATAATAATGATAATAATTGATTTTAGGGCCTGTAATGCTCGATGAATTTGTCGAGTGGTTAAAAAGTCAACGAGGTGAAGGAACCTCTTCAACTCATGTACGCTCTAGCTGAAATATCACATTACTTTTAAATTCACTTATATGGAAAATAACATTTGCGTAATTCGACAATTAAAATCTCTCTCAATCATTCATGTCATTAAAAGTTGCAAAAAAAAAAAAGAAATTTCTTTCCAACTTTCAATATTATTATTTGTCTTTAGTACTATTCATAAATTATTTGAATTTTCAATTTTCACTTTACCACTGAAAATTCTTCTTTTTTTTTTCTTTCGAAGTTGAGAAGTCTTTCAGCGAAAAGTTTTTTTCACCTACAAGAAAGAAAGAAAAAGAAATGAAAAGTACACACATACAGAAAATGATTAAACTATTTATGAGAATAAAAACGTGAAGCAAGGTCGATGATCAAAAATGAATCCTTTTTTTTTTTCTATGCGGTAATCAATTAGCGTTTAATTTTAGTACATTAATATTGCCGTGAATTTCACCAATGGTTGTGCTTAGAATAGCGATTTTCGGAAATGAAGATAACGAAAAGAAAACAGTAAAAAAAATAGTTAAAACGAATCTTCTCCCCCCCCCCCCCCCCCTCCCCACTATATTAAATTCTTCTTCCCTTATTCCTCTACTTGCATATATATTTAATAAAACCGTCCAATATCTCTGTATACATACACCTCGCAACCAGACTCCCATCAACAAAAGAAAGAGAGAGAGAGAGAGAGAGAAAAATTATTCATGCTAATTTACTCGAGTTTTTTTAATGAGCTCTGGTAATGTATCTCAAGTTGGAGGAATTTTTCATTTGGACGGTAGCTCGATTTTGAGCACAATCATGTAAATAACGGTGTAATTTAATTAATAATTAATAACTTGATTGAATTACAATTAGTCGACTTAATTCATTGAATAAGTAATAATATCTGTGGTCAAGTGAAATAAAGAAATAAATTGAATTTTTTTTCGGATTCTAGTGAATATTTTTATTATACAATTATAGTTTGTTAGTAAGAAAAAATCCATCAAAGTATTTTAGTAATTTAAATTTTCAATTATTTGCAATAACGATCAGCTTTCATTTTACTTCGTCTATCAAGCAAAGTTTCATGAAGACTACCACTATTTTTGGCCTCTTCTAATTGATCATAGTTGTCCTTATTGATCCGTAATTTTTTATCTTGAAACTTTTGAAACTTTCGTCTGAAACATATTTTATTGATAAATCATTATGAATATAGTATATTAGAATACAGAATATAGCTTTTCCAATAAAAAGGAAGTCCAGGGTTATTCTTAGGGAAATATTCAAAATGAAATGTTCACTCATAAAAAGGTGCACCATTTGGAAGCGACTTGCTAATGAATTAGCAGATAAAACTATAATGATAACTATAATGATAGCAGATTTCCATTTGTTTTACAATGTTAATAATACGTACACATAATTAACTTCAATTTGTGCGAGTGATCCTTGCTCTTCAATAGGTACATCCTTATATGGATCGTCCACTTTTTGTACTATACTTCTTAAAAATACGTATTCTCCAGGTCCAGCTACTTTATTCTTGCACACAGCATCTTCCTCATCTGAAATGGACATGAAACAATTGTTGCTACCCAAAATTGCCAATTTCCCATCCTGTAAATCAAAAAGTAGTCATAAAAATTATGCAAAAAAACAGCAAAACGTAGGGGAAGCTGGGGCAAAATGGACATTGTAATGAAACGGTGGGAGATAGTTTTTTTTTGATCATTTTATTGAAAAGCTGAGGGAAATTTAGGCAAATATTAAATGCTAGAATTAATTTTTATCAATTTTTGGAGAATTTGATTTTTACAGTGAAAGCTTTTTGATTTCGGAAAAAAATTCAGTTTTCTTGGGATATCTCCAGTTTTATTAGTCGTAGCGACATGAGACAGGTCTCAAATGAAAGGTCAGTCCATTTCCCATCAATTTATAGGATTTTGAATTTGAAAATATCGATTTTTCAGATAGTTATGAGAACTGTTGCGAAAAATTATGACCATCGGTTTTTACCCTATAACTATGTGAAAAATCGATATTTTTTGATCTAAAAAGTCATATATCGATGGCGAATGATCTCACCTTTCATTTAAAATCGACCCCAACCCGCTACGACCAATAGAACCAGAGATATCTCCAAAAAACTGAATTTGCTCAAAAATCAAAAGGCTTTTACCCTTCAAACATGCCCAAAAAAAATGGAGTTCTCAAAAAATTAATTCTGCCACATGTTTCTAGACTAGAATTTCCTCAGCTTTCCAATAGAATCATTAAAGAAAACCTATCTACAATATTTTCATCCATTTAAAGATTTTTTCATAATATATGCATAAAAACTCTGATGAGTCTATTTCACCTCTCACGTCCGTATTGCCCCACCTTCCCCAATTTTTTTTTATTCTTCGTTTTAAAACGCATAATTAATTCAAAAATATTGAAAATACTTGAAATATAGGTTCCCACTGCTCCATTGCTCCAACTGCATCACTTCTCCCAATAACAGCACCTTTTTTATCCACACCAATGTACTTGCCATATCCTGATTTAAGTGCTATCCTTGTTTCATTTACTGGAAATGCTGTGAGGATTTCCTCGGGAGAAGGACCCTCGCCTTCATTGTGAGGAGCACCAAGTGTAAACAATCCGTTGTCCAGAGCTTTTACATAAGTGTGATTACCGAATTCAATAGCGACTGTGCCTGTTAATTCACTGATGTCTTTGATTTTCCACCAACCACCTAATAACAAAGAAAATATTATTTTATGAGGGCATTATTATCAGATTCATGAAAGTTACAGTAATAATTGAAGTACTACCGTGTTGAATAGCATCCTCGTCTCTTTGGGTATCGGAATCTCCTTCATTACGACCATGTTTTTTACTATGCTTCCTTTTTTTCGATCTGCAAATTAAACATTAGTGACACATTTAATAGTAATAGTAATTCAATAATATAATAACAACGATACAAGGTTAAATCAGATAGATGAATATCTAAAAAGCCAATATTTTTCTTTAATACTCACTTTACTTTTTCTCCTTTGAGAGATAGTTTTTTAACTCTCACTTTATCGTATTCAGACATTCTCTTCGTAATTAGTAAAAATGAAAGTTGTAGGATAGTTTATGTTCTCAAAATTTCAGTATTTTGTGTTTATATTTTGGGAGTATTTTTTCCCAAAACACGTTAATCTGTGTATTTTTATGCTAAATTACTGTATTACCGATTTGGACCAGACACAGTGGGAGGAGCTTATTGGAGAGATCACCAGAGGGGGTGAGAGGCCACGGGTGCTATATATATAGGTCGTTTGTTCGACAGGTATTACAGAACAAATTATTCGAATTACTAGCACGTGCAAAGACCGAAATTTGCTATCGATACTTAGTAAGATACCGATAGTGTAAGAGACCATTATTATTAAGGGGTCACAGAACTCCTTGTCTCTATACCTTTAAGGGGTAACGGAACCTTTGTATATATTGAATTTTTGAACTAATTGTTTGACTATACAGTAGACTCTCAAATAAGTTCCACCCAATAAAGTTCCGCTCTCGTTAAAGATCCCCAGATTTTTCCATTAAAGTTCCTCGTTGGCTCCCCCACTCTACTTCTTTAGAGGACCAATCAAATTGAGGTTAAATGCGCGGCATTTTGAATGAGGTTACGTGCACAAGATGTAGTCTAGAATTATACATTTTGCGCATCTAGCTGCGCAGAGGAGACTAATCTACGTGAAAGTGGGGAACGGAACTTTAACGAGTGCTCTGGAACGGACAGGGGAACTTATTTGAGAGTCTACCGTATTTATCAATATTTTTATGATAGAAGAGTCGCAACGACTGGGGAAGGACATTAGCAAGTCGATGCTTCTGATATTTAATGCAAAAAATCACAATTATTACTAAACAATGGGTTTGAAAATTTGAAATTTACCGGGTCTTCCGTTACCCCTTAATATATATATATATATATATTAAATTCTTGAACTAATTGTGAATTCTTGAAAGATATTTATCAATATTTTTATCATAAAAGACTGTAAACGAATGATAAAGTTGATTAAAAAATCAATGCTTCTGTTATTTCATGAAAAAATTGATAATTATTGCTAAACAATGGGTTCAAAAATTTACTAGCTCTTCCGTTCCCCCTTAATCACCATTATTTGGAAAATTCATCATTAAATCGATGAAATACTCTTTTGAGAGTACTTGAATGGTAGAAAGATTTTTTTTAGGCAGATACTATCAAAGAAAAATATTATTCCGCACGTCATGCGTAAAAAAATGGTGCGGTAAAGATTTTCAGACATGTGTGATTACAAAACTCGCCTTCAGCTCGTTTTGCAACGTCACAGTAGTCAGAAAAGTACTTTGCCGCACTTGTTAGGTAATATACTATTTTGTCTGACCGTGTGGTCTCGTGTGGGACTAATATGAGACCATAGACACGTAATTTACGCGGATCATTGCAAAATTCTTTGCAAAAAATCGATGGATTTGCTTTGTTGGGCCCTTAACACGAATCATTCACTATCCAATACTCCCTGACATTCAATTTTTATAATGCGAATATTGAGAGAACGAGAATTTATTTATTCTGCTTTCATCAGATGGAAGCAGAAGAGCTTTTCTAGAAAAAAATACAATGAGTTTGACTAAATTAAATGAATTTGATCTTGACATGAAGGTGTACCATTCGCATTTTCCAACATTTCCATTCTTTCTCCACTAGACGTACTCTAATATCTTAAATGTAAATCAAATAATGTCTGTCACAAGTTTTGCGCTTCCCATTACTACTGCCAGTGGATTTTCATCAGATAAGAAATGAGGATTCTGACTCCCTACTATTCCATCAATTCAGGTTTTATAAAGCTGATCGAAAACTTCGGAAATTACACTTTCAATATTAAGGTAATCCTAGTGGTTCGGCTAATCTATTTTTCCTTTTTGATTTTGGTCACTTTCGATAGAATAGCATGAGGAGATTTTTTTTAAATTTAGTTTACTCCATGTTACCGGACGAATAAGGCCAAAATTAATTTTTGAAAATAATTGAATTAACATTGAAACTCCATAAATGAGGTTCAGTTTCAGTTTCACTGCGAAAATTCATGATCACAGACCTATTTTTTCGTTATACAACCTTATATGTTTTTTGTTCGTCAGAATGTCTATTAATTTTTGAAATAATGAAAAATGCATGTTACCTGACATATAACGCCGATTAATGCAATTAATTACATGAAAAAATCAATGGCGGGAATATCGGTATTTGAAATCCGAGGATCCTCCAATCACAGTCCTCGATACTGGGACAGCGTGAGTCAAATGCGGAACAATATTGAATATTCATAATATTATCTAATAACAATTTATCATCTTGGGCATCGTTCTAGTATCGGTAAAATGTTGAAAAATCGAAATAGTTATAGAAATTACAATAACTAAAAGGAAAGAATAAATAAAAATCGATCATTTAAACCTGCCACTAGGATTACCGCAATTTTTTACGATAAAAAATGGAATTCAATGACAAAATTCATATAAACATCAAATTTCATGCAAATTTGATGTTTAATTCAACATTAAATGATTTAAATGCGATAATCAAATGAATTACCAGACATTAATTGAATTTGGTAAATCAATAAAACATGAACGAGTGAAATACCGAAATTTTCCAGCATTTTATAAATAAATAATAAAAAATAAAATACATATTGAAGATAATTGAATATAATCGCTCCATTAAGCTGTACAACAGGCTATTAGCAATGCGAATATCAAGTGGCAAATGTTAGTTGGAACACAGTGGTGCCTTGCCAAGTACCACTGGGAATTTAAAAATTGTGAAATATACTTGACTCATTCAAATCTATTGTCGTTTCAGGCTGAAATTATTTCGGTCACCATCGATTCACATCCTGCTAGAGTCTGAGTAAGAAAGAGATAGTGAGAGATTGTGTGAATCTTTGGGGATGTCGGGTCATCGATGAATATTTCATTGACACGTCTCGGCCTTAGTCGTCTCTTTCGCTATTTCCGGTGTCTCCTTATCGTTCTTTAAGACCACTGAAAATATACTCACTGCCCATTTGCTGCTTCAATCTAGCCTTTTGAGATAAAATCAAGAGACAATCTCTGCAGTTTAATTTGACAATGACACTTTATATATATCTGAGAAAGAAATTTTGGTCTTTAAACTTTTGCTTTTAACTTATTCGTAATCTCCATTAATTGAAATGGAAGCACTTTGAAATTTTTCATGTGCCAGTATCTCGCGCCAGTGCTTTTGAGTGCAGATCATTTGTCTTTATTCATTCTGACGTTTTTCAAACTGCTGAAATAAAATGATTAACTAGTGATTTTGCTGCAATCCAATAATATCAGCTCTTTTTTTGTTTTTAACCCAAATTTTTTCATGAAACTCATTCTCTTTTATTCCTCCATCGAAAGCTCTCGTCTCTTCAAACGACTTTATCCCAAAGTCCGCTTTATTTCCAGAAACCGATAACCGATGAGTGGAAAATTATGAAGTACAAGAGTTCTTCAAAGTTTTTTGAATGAAGTTAAAGGATCGGGGGATCTTTGAATAGGGTTGCTTCTAAACTGGAGATAATTTTTGCGTGCTTTTTTTTTTGAAGGAGAAAGTTGATGGCAGATGGTTGTACTTGAAAAAAAAAAGGAAAAAAATTACATAAGATGAATGGAGCTTTGGTTAAAAGTTAGAAGCTACTGCAGTGTGGAGAGAACAAAAAAAGTGAAACGTTTCACGGAGAAAATAAAAAAGAAAGGGTTGTACAGAGCAATTGATATACCTGACTTCTTTACTGGGTCTTGGCCTATTTTACTGAGGCCAATACCTGCAGAATACCTGTGGAAATGTTAACGACAAAGCCAACCAATGGCCAGGAGTCTCGTCGCAATATGCCGCATTCGCACATATATATATAGATATATATGTATTCATTTCAATCATCTTTTGATTCCTCTTTGAGTACTTTTTGTTGTATTTACTCTTTATATTCTACCAGTGTGCACCGGGTCTTGCGACGAATCCAATCAACTGAACATGCATAGAGCCTCTCCCACGTGTGTACGTGCAGTCAGTAAACTCATTTGAAATAGCCCGAAGCTTTGTTCAACACAGTAGTACATACTGATTGCATTTTTTTCCCTCCAAGAATTTATTCTACCATTTTTTTGTTATTACAGCAATGTTGAACATATAATTTCGTTGGTAGAGATGAAGAGACAAATGTGAATTTTAGAATGTTCTACCGGTATTTTATCAAACTGTTGTTATGTAACTCTTAAATATGTTAATAAAATCTATTAATCGTTAATCGTTATCAAAATTTGAAAATGCAAGGATTCAATTAAATTTTTTCCAAGGTTCTCCAATTCATAAAGAAAACGTATGCAGAATTTTGGATTTCTTTCATATCTGGTTTAAAACTTATGAATTTGGTAAAAATCATCGTTTAACATGTGTTCTTATGGGAAAGTCACGAAAGCTCAAGAAACTTTTCGAAGAATTCTTCAAACTTGATGCAATTTCGGATATAGGTGAGAAATTAACCCCCGCACAAACGTTACATTTTTATACGAGGATTGGGTCAATAATTGGCATTAAAATTAATGAAAATGATTGAAGAATTGCCACTGGTGCGTAATTGCTGCCAGCTTGTGTCGCCAGTATTTCCTAGGATTCAATGCTTTTCTCTAAATAATTCTCATACTAATTAAATGAAAGATAAAAAAAATATCTATGAAATATGATGATAATAATAGAATATTTGGACACCCGCAGCATTCCACAATTCCCTGAAAATGATTTTAAGAGGAATGTAAAAACTCATTTAGGAAGTGTCACTGTGAAATTTCATCAGAAAATACGCCACAGAAAAAAAGTTATGAAGATTTGAAAATCGGGATTTTCATGATGGCTGATTTTCTTCGACTATTCCTTTATCCTCATTTTTCACCCATTTCCCGTAGAGATACGAGGTTTTCCTTGAAATTTCGCAAAGAGTCGATTGAAAACACGATGTTGGGGGAACCTGAATGGCCAAAAGCCGCAAGGATTCGGGATATCCAGTTTTTGCGGAATTTTATCAGTTTTTCTCAATTATCTCGGTAAATAAGCGAGATAGAGCGAAATAGACGTTAATATGGAGTCAGGAAGAAAAAATTCCAGTTTTCCGCGATTATCTCGGTAAATAAGCGAGATAGAGCGAAATAGGCACTAATTTGGGATCGGGAAAGGAACATTTTCAGTTTTTCGCAATTATCTCGGTAAATAAGCGAGATAGAGCGAAATGGACGTTAATATGGGATCCGTGAAAATGTCAATGTCTGCTCTATCGAATTTTCTGAACCATTCGCGATACTGTTGTGAAATTTTGCAGGCTACTTCCTGACGACCTAGGGAGAGTCACTGTAAAATTTTATCAGGAAATACGCCACAGAAAAAAAGTTATGAAGATTTGAAAATCGGGATTTTCATGATGGCTGATTTCCTTCAAATATTCCTTTATCCTCATTTTTCACCCATTTCCCGTAGAGATACGAGGTTTTCCTTGAAATTTCGCAAAGAGTTGATTGAAAACACGATGTTGGGGGAACCTGAATGGCCAAAAGCCGCATAGATTCGAGGTATCCAGTTTTTGCGGAATTTTCAGGCCAAACCCAGAGGCAATGGCCTTTGCTCTATGAAAATGACCATTTCTGCTCAATCGAATTCTCAGAACCGTTTGCGATACTGTTATGAAATTTTGCAGGCTCTCTTATGACGACATAGGCAGTGTCACTGTAAAATTTCATCAGGAAATACGCCACAGAAAAAAAGTTATGAAGATTCGAAAATCGGGATTTTCGTGATGGCTGATTTCCTTCGAATATTGCTTCATCCTCATTTTTCACCCATTTCCCGTAGAGATACGAGGTTTTCCTTGAAATTTCGCAAAGAGTTGATTGAAAACACGATGTTGGGGGAACCTGAATGGCCAAAAGCCGCAAGGATTCGGGATATCCAGTTTTTGCGGAATTTTATCAGTTTTTCTCAATTATCTCGGTAAATAAGCGAGATAGAGCGAAATAGACGTTAATATGAAGTCAGGAAGAAAAAATTCCAGTTTTCCGCGATTATCTCGGTAAATAAGCGAGATAGAGCGAAATAGGCACTAATTTGGGATCGGGAAAGGAGCATTTTCAGTTTTTCGCAATTATCTCGGTAAATAAGCGAGATAGAGCGAAATGGACGTTAATATGGGATCCGTGAAAATGTCAATGTCTGCTCTATCGAATTTTCTGAACCATTCGCGATACTGTTGTGGAATTTTGCAGGCTACTTCCTGACGACCTAAGGAGTGTCACTGTAAAATTTTATCAGGAAATACGCTACAGAAAAAAAGTTATGAAGATTTGAAAATCGGGATTTTCATGATGGCTGATTTCCTTCAAATATTCCTTTATCCTCATTTTTCACCCATTTCCCGTAGAGATACGAGGTTTTCCTTGAAATTTCGCAAAGAGTTGATTGAAAACACGATGTTGGGGGAACCTGAATGGCCAAAAGCCGCAAGGATTCGGGATATCCAGTTTTTGCGGAATTTTATCAGTTTTTCTCAATTATCTCGGTAAATAAGCGAGATAGAGCGAAATAGACGTTAATATGGAGTCAGGAAGAAAAAATTCCAGTTTTCCGCGATTATCTCGGTAAATAAGCGAGATAGAGCGAAATAGGCACTAATTTGGGATCGGGAAAGGAACATTTTCAGTTTTTCGCAATTATCTCGGTAAATAAGCGAGATAGAGCGAAATGGACGTTAATATGGGATCCGTGAAAATGTCAATGTCTGCTCTATCGAATTTTCTGAACCATTCGCGATACTGTTGTGAAATTTTGCAGGCTACTTCCTGACGACCTAGGGAGAGTCACTGTAAAATTTTATCAGGAAATACGCCACAGAAAAAAAGTTATGAAGATTTGAAAATCGGGATTTTCATGATGGCTGATTTCCTTCAAATATTCCTTTATCCTCATTTTTCACCCATTTCCCGTAGAGATACGAGGTTTTCCTTGAAATTTCGCAAAGAGTTGATTGAAAACACGATGTTGGGGGAACCTGAATGGCCAAAAGCCGCATAGATTCGAGGTATCCAGTTTTTGCGGAATTTTCAGGCCAAACCCAGAGGCAATGGCCTTTGCTCTATGAAAATGACCATTTCTGCTCAATCGAATTCTCAGAACCGTTTGCGATACTGTTATGAAATTTTGCAGGCTCTCTTATGACGACATAGGCAGTGTCACTGTAAAATTTCATCAGGAAATACGCCACAGAAAAAAAGTTATGAAGATTCGAAAATCGGGATTTTCGTGATGGCTGATTTCCTTCGAATATTGCTTCATCCTCATTTTTCACCCATTTCCCGTAGAGATACGAGGTTTTCCTTGAAATTTCGCAAAGAGTTGATTGAAAACACGATGTTGGGGGAACCTGAATGGCCAAAAGCCGCAAGGATTCGGGATATCCAGTTTTTGCGGAATTTTATCAGTTTTTCTCAATTATCTCGGTAAATAAGCGAGATAGAGCGAAATAGACGTTAATATGAAGTCAGGAAGAAAAAATTCCAGTTTTCCGCGATTATCTCGGTAAATAAGCGAGATAGAGCGAAATAGGCACTAATTTGGGATCGGGAAAGGAGCATTTTCAGTTTTTCGCAATTATCTCGGTAAATAAGCGAGATAGAGCGAAATGGACGTTAATATGGGATCCGTGAAAATGTCAATGTCTGCTCTATCGAATTTTCTGAACCATTCGCGATACTGTTGTGGAATTTTGCAGGCTACTTCCTGACGACCTAAGGAGTGTCACTGTAAAATTTTATCAGGAAATACGCTACAGAAAAAAAGTTATGAAGATTTGAAAATCGGGATTTTCATGATGGCTGATTTCCTTCAAATATTCCTTTATCCTCATTTTTCACCCATTTCCCGTAGAGATACGAGGTTTTCCTTGAAATTTCGCAAAGAGTTGATTGAAAACACGATGTTGGGGGAACCTGAATGGCCAAAAGCCGCAAGGATTCGGGATATCCAGTTTTTGCGGAATTTTATCAGTTTTTCTCAATTATCTCGGTAAATAAGCGAGATAGAGCGAAATAGACGTTAATATGGAGTCAGGAAGAAAAAATTCCAGTTTTCCGCGATTATCTCGGTAAATAAGCGAGATAGAGCGAAATAGGCACTAATTTGGGATCGGGAAAGGAACATTTTCAGTTTTTCGCAATTATCTCGGTAAATAAGCGAGATAGAGCGAAATGGACGTTAATATGGGATCCGTGAAAATGTCAATGTCTGCTCTATCGAATTTTCTGAACCATTCGCGATACTGTTGTGAAATTTTGCAGGCTACTTCCTGACGACCTAGGGAGAGTCACTGTAAAATTTTATCAGGAAATACGCCACAGAAAAAAAGTTATGAAGATTTGAAAATCGGGATTTTCATGATGGCTGATTTCCTTCAAATATTCCTTTATCCTCATTTTTCACCCATTTCCCGTAGAGATACGAGGTTTTCCTTGAAATTTCGCAAAGAGTTGATTGAAAACACGATGTTGGGGGAACCTGAATGGCCAAAAGCCGCATAGATTCGAGGTATCCAGTTTTTGCGGAATTTTCAGGCCAAACCCAGAGGCAATGGCCTTTGCTCTATGAAAATGACCATTTCTGCTCAATCGAATTCTCAGAACCGTTTGCGATACTGTTATGAAATTTTGCAGGCTCTCTTATGACGACATAGGCAGTGTCACTGTAAAATTTCATCAGGAAATACGCCACAGAAAAAAAGTTATGAAGATTCGAAAATCGGGATTTTCGTGATGGCTGATTTCCTTCGAATATTGCTTCATCCTCATTTTTCACCCATTTCCCGTAGAGATACGAGGTTTTCCTTGAAATTTCGCAAAGAGTTGATTGAAAACACGATGTTGGGGGAACCTGAATGGCCAAAAGCCGCAAGGATTCGGGATATCCAGTTTTTGCGGAATTTTATCAGTTTTTCTCAATTATCTCGGTAAATAAGCGAGATAGAGCGAAATAGACGTTAATATGAAGTCAGGAAGAAAAAATTCCAGTTTTCCGCGATTATCTCGGTAAATAAGCGAGATAGAGCGAAATAGGCACTAATTTGGGATCGGGAAAGGAGCATTTTCAGTTTTTCGCAATTATCTCGGTAAATAAGCGAGATAGAGCGAAATGGACGTTAATATGGGATCCGTGAAAATGTCAATGTCTGCTCTATCGAATTTTCTGAACCATTCGCGATACTGTTGTGGAATTTTGCAGGCTACTTCCTGACGACCTAGGGAGAGTCACTGTAAAATTTTATCAGGAAATACGCTACAGAAAAAAAGTTATGAAGATTTGAAAATCGGGATTTTCATGATGGCTGATTTCCTTCAAATATTCCTTTATCCTCATTTTTCACCCATTTCCCGTAGAGATACGAGGTTTTCCTTGAAATTTCGCAAAGAGTTGATTGAAAACACGATGTTGGGGGAACCTGAATGGCCAAAAGCCGCAAGGATTCGGGATATCCAGTTTTTGCGGAATTTTATCAGTTTTTCTCAATTATCTCGGTAAATAAGCGAGATAGAGCGAAATAGACGTTAATATGGAGTCAGGAAGAAAAAATTCCAGTTTTCCGCGATTATCTCGGTAAATAAGCGAGATAGAGCGAAATAGGCACTAATTTGGGATCGGGAAAGGAGCATTTTCAGTTTTTCGCAATTATCTCGGTAAATAAGCGAGATAGAGCGAAATGGACGTTAATATGGGATCCGTGAAAATGTCAATGTCTGCTCTATCGAATTTTCTGAACCATTCGCGATACTGTTGTGGAATTTTGCAGGCTACTTCCTGACGACCTAGGGAGAGTCACTGTAAAATTTTATCAGGAAATACGCTACAGAAAAAAAGTTATGAAGATTTGAAAATCGGGATTTTCATGATGGCTGATTTCCTTCAAATATTCCTTTATCCTCATTTTTCACCCATTTCCCGTAGAGATACGAGGTTTTCCTTGAAATTTCGCAAAGAGTTGATTGAAAACACGATGTTGGGGGAACCTGAATGGCCAAAAGCCGCAAGGATTCGGGATATCCAGTTTTTGCGGAATTTTATCAGTTTTTCTCAATTATCTCGGTAAATAAGCGAGATAGAGCGAAATAGACGTTAATATGGAGTCAGGAAGAAAAAATTCCAGTTTTCCGCGATTATCTCGGTAAATAAGCGAGATAGAGCGAAATAGGCACTAATTTGGGATCGGGAAAGGAGCATTTTCAGTTTTTCGCAATTATCTCGGTAAATAAGCGAGATAGAGCGAAATGGACGTTAATATGGGATCCGTGAAAATGTCAATGTCTGCTCTATCGAATTTTCTGAACCATTCGCGATACTGTTGTGGAATTTTGCAGGCTACTTCCTGACGACCTTGGCAGTGTCACTGTAAAATTTCATCAGGAAATACGCCACAGAAAAAAAGTTATGAAGATTTGAAAATCGGCATTTTCATGATGGCTGATTTCCTTCGAATATTCCTTCATCCTCATTTTTCACCCATTTCCCGAGGGAATACGGGGTTTTCCTTGAAATTTCGCAAAGAATTGAGTGAAACGCACGATGATGGGGGATCCTGAAGGGCCAAAAGTCGCAAGGATTCGGGATATCCAGTGTTTTCGGAATTTTCAGGCCAAACCCAGAGGCAATGGCCTTTGCTCTATGAAAATGACCATTTCCGCTCTATCGAATCTTCAGAATCGTTTGCGATACTGTTATGAAATTTTGCAGGCTCTTTCAAGACGACATAGGCAGTGTCACTGTAAAATTTCATCAGGAAATACGCCACAGAAAAAAAGTTATGAAGATTCGAAAATCGGGATTTTCGTGATGGCTGATTTCCTTCGAATATTCCTTCATCCTCATTTTTCACCCATTTCCCGTAGAGATACGAGGTTTTCCTTGAAATTTCGCAAAGAGTCGATTGAACACACGATGTTGGGGGAACCTGAATGGCCAAAAGCCGCAAGGATTCGGGATATCCAGTTTTTGCGGAATTTTATCAGTTTTTCTCAATTATCTCGGTAAATAAGCGAGATAGAGCGAAATAGACGTTAATATGGAGTCAGGAAGAAAAAATTCCAGTTTTCCGCGATTATCTCGGTAAATAAGCGAGATAGAGCGAAATAGGCACTAATTTGGGATCGGGAAAGGAGCATTTTCAGTTTTTCGCAATTATCTCGGTAAATAAGCGAGATAGAGCGAAATGGACGTTAATATGGGATCCGTGAAAATGTCAATGTCTGCTCTATCGAATTTTCTGAACCATTCGCGATACTGTTGTGGAATTTTGCAGGCTACTTCCTGACGACCTTGGCAGTGTCACTGTAAAATTTCATCAGGAAATACGCCACAGAAAAAAAGTTATGAAGATTTGAAAATCGGCATTTTCATGATGGCTGATTTCCTTCGAATATTCCTTCATCCTCATTTTTCACCCATTTCCCGAGGGAATACGGGGTTTTCCTTGAAATTTCGCAAAGAATTGAGTGAAACGCACGATGATGGGGGATCCTGAAGGGCCAAAAGTCGCAAGGATTCGGGATATCCAGTGTTTTCGGAATTTTCAGGCCAAACCCAGAGGCAATGGCCTTTGCTCTATGAAAATGACCATTTCCGCTCTATCGAATCTTCAGAATCGTTTGCGATACTGTTATGAAATTTTGCAGGCTCTTTCAAGACGACATAGGCAGTGTCACTGTAAAATTTCATCAGGAAATACGCCACAGAAAAAAAGTTATGAAGATTCGAAAATCGGGATTTTCGTGATGGCTGATTTCCTTCGAATATTCCTTCATCCTCATTTTTCACCCATTTCCCGTAGAGATACGAGGTTTTCCTTGAAATTTCGCAAAGAGTCGATTGAACACACGATGTTGGGGGAACCTGAATGGCCAAAAGCCGCAAGGATTCGGGATATCCAGTTTTTGCGGAATTTTATCAGTTTTTCTCAATTATCTCGGTAAATAAGCGAGATAGAGCGAAATAGACGTTAATATGGAGTCAGGAAGAAAAAATTCCAGTTTTCCGCGATTATCTCGGTAAATAAGCGAGATAGAGCGAAATAGGCACTAATTTGGGATCGGGAAAGGAGCATTTTCAGTTTTTCGCAATTATCTCGGTAAATAAGCGAGATAGAGCGAAATGGACGTTAATATGGGATCCGTGAAAATGTCAATGTCTGCTCTATCGAATTTTCTGAACCATTCGCGATACTGTTGTGGAATTTTGCAGGCTACTTCCTGACGACCTTGGCAGTGTCACTGTAAAATTTCATCAGGAAATACGCCACAGAAAAAAAGTTATGAAGATTTGAAAATCGGCATTTTCATGATGGCTGATTTCCTTCGAATATTCCTTCATCCTCATTTTTCACCCATTTCCCGAGGGAATACGGGGTTTTCCTTGAAATTTCGCAAAGAATTGAGTGAAACGCACGATGATGGGGGATCCTGAAGGGCCAAAAGTCGCAAGGATTCGGGATATCCAGTGTTTTCGGAATTTTCAGGCCAAACCCAGAGGCAATGGCCTTTGCTCTATGAAAATGACCATTTCCGCTCTATCGAATCTTCAGAATCGTTTGCGATACTGTTATGAAATTTTGCAGGCTCTTTCAAGACGACATAGGCAGTGTCACTGTAAAATTTCATCAGGAAATACGCCACAGAAAAAAAGTTATGAAGATTCGAAAATCGGGATTTTCGTGATGGCTGATTTCCTTCGAATATTCCTTCATCCTCATTTTTCACCCATTTCCCGTAGAGATACGAGGTTTTCCTTGAAATTTCGCAAAGAGTCGATTGAACACACGATGTTGGGGGAACCTGAATGGCCAAAAGCCGCAAGGATTCGGGATATCCAGTTTTTGCGGAATTTTATCAGTTTTTCTCAATTATCTCGGTAAATAAGCGAGATAGAGCGAAATAGACGTTAATATGGAGTCAGGAAGAAAAAATTCCAGTTTTCCGCGATTATCTCGGTAAATAAGCGAGATAGAGCGAAATAGGCACTAATTTGGGATCGGGAAAGGAGCATTTTCAGTTTTTCGCAATTATCTCGGTAAATAAGCGAGATAGAGCGAAATGGACGTTAATATGGGATCCGTGAAAATGTCAATGTCTGCTCTATCGAATTTTCTGAACCATTCGCGATACTGTTGTGGAATTTTGCAGGCTACTTCCTGACGACCTTGGCAGTGTCACTGTAAAATTTCATCAGGAAATACGCCACAGAAAAAAAGTTATGAAGATTTGAAAATCGGCATTTTCATGATGGCTGATTTCCTTCGAATATTCCTTCATCCTCATTTTTCACCCATTTCCCGAGGGAATACGGGGTTTTCCTTGAAATTTCGCAAAGAATTGAGTGAAACGCACGATGATGGGGGATCCTGAAGGGCCAAAAGTCGCAAGGATTCGGGATATCCAGTGTTTTCGGAATTTTCAGGCCAAACCCAGAGGCAATGGCCTTTGCTCTATGAAAATGACCATTTCCGCTCTATCGAATCTTCAGAATCGTTTGCGATACTGTTATGAAATTTTGCAGGCTCTTTCAAGACGACATAGGCAGTGTCACTGTAAAATTTCATCAGGAAATACGCCGCAGAAGAAAAGTTATGAAGATTTGAAAATCGGGTTTTTCATGATGGCTGATTACCTTCGAATATTCCTTCATCCTCATTTTTCACCCATTTCCCGAGAGAATACGGGGTTTTCCTTGAAATTTCGCAAACAGTTGATTGAAAACAAGATGATGGGGGATCTTAACGGGCCAAAAGCCACAACGATTCGGGATATCCACAGTTTTTTACAGTTTTTCGTGGTTCTCTCGGTAAATAAGCGAGATAGAGCGAAATAGACATTAATATGGGATCAGGAAAAAAAATTTTCAGTTTCTCGCGATTATTCTTTATAAAAAGGAACAAGAACGCAAACAATCGATGTATCGAAAGTTGTCACGATTCAAGTGAAGTCCTCTTCCTTATTGGTCAGTTAAATTGTGAGTAGTATAGTACACGTAATATACTATACTGAAGATACCTAACGGGCGCACGCTGTAGCGCGCCATCGGTCTCGTAGATATAAAAAAGAAAGAGTTGGCAATACAATGCTACGTGCACAGTATAAATAGTGCTTTTCTTGCATTCTCCGAAATGAATAGGAAATGGCCAAGTAGCCATAATCCTTAACCACAGAAATATAATCCAGAACGAAAATTAGAAATGGTTCTCTAGAAGAGATGGAAATGTACAAATATAAGTAGCATGTAATCATCCTAATAAACGCCAAAAAGCTAGCTGTAGATAAAAACAATGAATGCATAAATAGAGCCTAGAGCGGTAGTGTCAAGAGTAGTACAATAAAAATTGAGAGCGTATTTATTAAATGTTTTCAACTAATCATGCAATGTTGTTGGTTCTTAGCATGAACCATAGTAGTATTAATCTGAAGCTCATATAATAAGCGAAACGTCGCGAATTGACAATATTTTAGAACTGTTTTTCAAAAGAAATCTCCCAATTTCCCATGATAATTCAAACTAAATACATAAATACCGAAACTGTCTTAACAAAGCATGTCGTATATCGACTTTTTTTTTGTAAATCTTTAATCTTCACATTCAGTCATTCGTTTATAAACGAGTTGTAATTCTCTACACTGTACACAGGCCTAATAAAGGGATAACCATTAAAATAATAATAATAATAATAATAATAATAATCCAGAAGGCTCATGATTAGGTATGGACTGGTAAGTGTAATCTCTCTGTTTCCACTCGTAGTCTTGAAGTGTATTCACCTGGAGCTTTTCATTATTAATTTTGTTCGTGGTAGTTTCCTTTAATTACCCCCCGGGGCATACACAAGTAAACTAAACGTAGTAGTAGCCTTACTCTCAGTTACGGACACAGTCACTACTCCGGTAGTTTTGTGCCCAATGCACAATGGACCTCCTCTTCTCCTCCTCCATTTCTCAAAGTGTCATAATAGAACAGCACTGACGTATGCACTCTCTTAGGTCATTATTTATTCGCAATATCCGTAATATATGATGCCTAAAGACACAAATAACTGAAAGCACAAAAGTCTGAAAAATAAAAATATTTTTTCAATTTTTTTTTTTGCTTCCTTTTTTTTTTCCATTGCAAGTAAAGATATGGATAGAATAGTTTGAACAGGAGAAAAGACCATCAAAAGTGCAGACCTGAATGTGTGTATCAATGTAGCCAACGATCGAGCATTTTGTGCGCTTGTCGAGTCTGGAGATTATCGTTGTGCTCTCTTTCCCCAGATTATCTCCTGGATATAGCGCAAAAATCAATGGTGAAAATAGTACGAGAGAGTGTATATATGAGACTGAAAAATTTTCTGAACAAAAACGATGAATAAACTGGAATTTTTTTTTAAAATCCATATTGATACTCTATTTTATTATCTCAAGTTTGCTGCAATTGTCATTTTCAAAACGTTAATAATTCTTCTAGAGTTATTTTTTTATTCGAGTAAAAACTTGTAGACGTAAAGCAAATATTATTTAATAAAATATCATTTGCATCGTTAATTCCCTTTAATTTTCTCTCTAAAAAAAAACGAGAGTAATAAAAAAAGTGAGATGTTGATATCAGTGGATAAGGTGAACTTCATAGAAAGTCACTTCATATTCCGAGCCAACCGTATTCCCTCATATTTCCCATTCTTCTTTCCTCTTCGCATGATAGTGTCCAGTTTTTTTGTCCTTCCCATGTCTTTTTTCTTTAATGACACCGAAAAATGCAGCACTCTCAACTATGAAGCTATGGTTACCACAGAGATGTCTTTTTTTTTGCTCTCCATTGTCCTTCTTTTCCCTATATTTCTTGTACTTTTTTTTTTACAGTATCCGGTTAATTTTTTTTTCTCTTTCACCCTCCATTTTCTCCATGCTCACCCCATAATGTCTCGCGTGTGTAATTTCTCTGTTTTTTTCCATTTTTTATCATCGCAATCCTTCTCTGCAGATATATATATATATATACCTAGACACACGCACTCATTCCTTCTGTACCAGAAAATATTTTCATCTTTTGCTACCCCCCCCCCCCCCTTCCCCCCTACACACACCTATTCTTTCCAGCATCATTTCTTTTTTCACCCCTTTTCCACTTATTTTTATTTTCTCCATCTCACCCGTTGTATGATTCTTTTTCATATTTATTTTACAGATCTCTGTCATACTACGTGAAGATCCGTTGTTTTCTCTCGTTTCCTGGCACTGAAGAATTTGTCGCGTGGCGTTTATTGGCTCGAACAAAGAACCATTCTCCCTACTCCACGAAAAAAAAAAAAAAGGAGTTTTCTCTCTTTCTCTCGCAGTGTTGAGAATATATAGGAAAAAAGATAATGGGTAAAGCATAGAAGAGCGAATGTGATTCAGGCAGGGTGATAGAGCATTGAGTGATGAGCTACCCTGGGATTTCTATGATTTTTCTTGATTTTCCTTTTTTTTTTTTTTTTTTTTTTTATCTTCAGAATTCTATTCATGTTGAATTTATGTGGACAATCAAATATTGAGTGCAGTGAAGTTTCACTGATAGATAACAATCGTTTTGGTCTCGATTATTCTCAGTTTTCTCGATTGAATTCAAAACTGAGGGAATTTTTTAATTTTTCATTTTTTTTTTTTTTTTATTTCTCCGAGTTTACACTTTTGAATGTTTGAAAATTAATTATTGCGGTTTCAGCAGAATTATGAATTGAAACATTCATTTGACTGCATTTTCAGTGAATGCAATTTCCCATTTAACAATTAAATGTGTCAACATATATTGGTCAATGTGTGAAATTTCATTCAAACAAGTGCGAAGGGGTTTTCCAATATTATTGATTGTGACACGAATATGTTGGGGAAATGGCTTGAGGTGAATTTTTTTTGATGATTCTATTGAAAAGGGGAGGAAATTGCCGGTGGGAAACATGTGTTGGAATTAATTTTCTTGGGATTTTTGGAAAATTCAATTTTTTCGGAGACGAATGAAGGTGAGATAAAGAGGTAAATAAAGAGGTAAATGAAAGGTGAGATCGTTTGCCATCAATTTATGGGGTTAAAAAAATAAAAATTGTGGATTTTCAAAGTATTCATGAGCCATTTCGGGGAAAATTTTGCACTTTTAGTTTTTGCCTCTTAAAAATGTGCGAACATGAAGTTAGCACGGATAATAGTAGCATGACAACCTATTTTGATGGTTCTGGATAGGTTTCGATCAGTTCTATAGTTCTTGCTCGAAAACGCGATAGTTCATGACCTGGAAGTGAAAAAATATTTTTTAATTTTTTAAAAATATTTTAGCGCTGAATCGCATGTGCACAAAATATTTTTTCGACCGTACGATGTCAGTACATCAAAATATCAGAAATATACATGAGTGTAGAACTCATTATAGTTCATTATAATGAAATGAAACATTATAGTTCGGCTAATAGAACACTCCGATTAGGAATTATTGAAAGAATTGGCTGATAAAGTGCTTATATATTTCGAATAAACTTTTGCAATTGTTTTAACGGCAAATTTAGGTAAGGATTGTATTTGTAAGTATCAGTTCTATTCATTTTTGGAAAAGTTCAATTCAATTACGCAAATGGAATGTCAACTATGGAGGATGATAAAAAATGAATGCTCAATGCCATTTAGTATCAGTGTCCGCTTTGTCAGACACGTCTCAATGATCCGAAATTCGATGAAACGCGATGAGCTCTGGACTTCTCGATGATAATTCCTAACTGGAAAAATGGAGAATATATATTTAATTTTTTTAGAATCATTTTCGTGCTAAATAACATGTGCACAAAAGACTTTCTCAAAGAAATGATGTAGCTACATCACAATATCACAAATATACGTTAGTTCTACTGACAAACACTATAGTTCAGCTCATAAAATAGCTACATCATTTCTTTGAGAAAGTCTTTTGTGCACATGTTATTCAGCACAAAAATGAGTTTATCATAATTTGTGAGTTAATACCTTTAGTAATTCCTCATCAAAGTGTTTTATGAGCTGAACTATAGTGTTTGTCGGTAGAACTAACGTATATTTTTGATATTGTGATGTAGCTACATCATTTCTTTGAGAAAGTCTTTTGTGCACATGTTATTCAGCACAAAAATGATTTTATCATAATTTATGAGTTGATACCTTTAAAAATTCCTCATCAAAGTGTTTTATGAGCTGAACTATAGTGTTTGTCGGTAGAACTAACGTATATTTTTGATATTGTGATGTAGCTACATCATTTCTTTGAGAAAGTCTTTTGTGCACATGTTATTCAGCACAAAAATGATTTTATCATAATTTATGAGTTGATACCTTTAAAAATTCCTCATCAAAGTGTTTTATGAGCTGAACTATAGTGTTTGTCGGTAGAACTAACGTATATTTTTGATATTGTGATGTAGCTACATCATTTCTTTGAGAAAGTCTTTTGTGCACATGTTATTCAGCACAAAAATGAGTTTATCATAATTTGTGAGTTAATACCTTTAGTAATTCCTCATCAAAGTGTTTTATGAGCTGAACTATAGTGTTTGTCGGTAGAACTAACGTATATTTGTGATATTGTAATGTAGTTACATCATTTCTTTGAGAAAGTCTTTTGTGCACATGTCATTTAGCACGAAAATGATTTTATCATAATTTATGAGTTGATACCTTTAAAAATTCCTCATCAAAGTGTTTTATGAGCTGAACTATAGTGTTTGTCGGTAGAACTAACGTATATTTTTGATATTGTGATGTAGCTACATCATTTCTTTGAGAAAGTCTTTTGTGCACATGTTATTCAGCACAAAAATGATTTTATCATAATTTATGAGTTGATACCTTTAAAAATTCCTCATCAAAGTGTTTTATGAGCTGAACTATAGTGTTTGTCGGTAGAACTAACGTATATTTTTGATATTGTGATGTAGCTACATCATTTCTTTGAGAAAGTCTTTTGTGCACATGTTATTCAGCACAAAAATGATTTTATCATAATTTATGAGTTGATACCTTTAAAAATTCCTCATCAAAGTGTTTTATGAGCTGAACTATAGTGTTTGTCGGTAGAACTAACGTATATTTTTGATATTGTGATGTAGCTACATCATTTCTTTGAGAAAGTCTTTTGTGCACATGTTATTCAGCACAAAAATGATTTTATCATAATTTATGAGTTGATACCTTTAAAAATTCCTCATCAAAGTGTTTTATGAGCTGAACTATAGTGTTTGTCGGTAGAACTAACGTATATTTTTGATATTGTGATGTAGCTACATCATTTCTTTGAGAAAGTCTTTTGTGCACATGTTATTCAGCACAAAAATGATTTTATCATAATTTATGAGTTGATACCTTTAAAAATTCCTCATCAAAGTGTTTTATGAGCTGAACTATAGTGTTTGTCGGTAGAACTAACGTATATTTTTGATATTGTGATGTAGCTACATCATTTTTTTGAGAAAGTCTTTTGTGCACATGTCATTTAGCACGAAAATGATTTTATCATAATTTATGAGTTGATACCTTTAAAAATTCCTCATCAAAGTGTTTTATGAGCTGAACTATAGTGTTTGTCGGTAGAACTAACGTATATTTTTGATATTGTGATGTAGCTACATCATTTCTTTGAGAAAGTCTTTTGTGCACATGTTATTCAGCACAAAAATGATTTTATCATAATTTATGAGTTGATACCTTTAAAAATTCCTCATCAAAGTGTTTTATGAGCTGAACTATAGTGTTTGTCGGTAGAACTAACGTATATTTTTGATATTGTGATGTAGCTACATCATTTCTTTGAGAAAGTCTTTTGTGCACATGTTATTCAGCACAAAAATGAGTTTATCATAATTTGTGAGTTAATACCTTTAGTAATTCCTCATCAAAGTGTTTTATGAGCTGAACTATAGTGTTTGTCGGTAGAACTAACGTATATTTTTGATATTGTGATGTAGCTACATCATTTCTTTGAGAAAGTCTTTTGTGCACATGTTATTCAGCACAAAAATGATTTTATCATAATTTATGAGTTGATACCTTTAAAAATTCCTCATCAAAGTGTTTTATGAGCTGAACTATAGTGTTTGTCGGTAGAACTAACGTATATTTTTGATATTGTGATGTAGCTACATCATTTCTTTGAGAAAGTCTTTTGTGCACATGTCATTTAGCACGAAAATGATTTTATCATAATTTATGAGTTGATACCTTTAAAAATTCCTCATCAAAGTGTTTTATGAGCTGAACTATAGTGTTTGTCGGTAGAACTAACGTATATTTTTGATATTGTGATGTAGCTACATCATTTCTTTGAGAAAGTCTTTTGTGCACATGTTATTCAGCACAAAAATGATTTTATCATAATTTATGAGTTGATACCTTTAAGAATTCCTCATCAAAGTGTTTTATGAGCTGAACTATAGTGTTTGTCGGTAGAACTAACGTATATTTTTGATATTGTGATGTAGCTACATCATTTCTTTGAGAAAGTCTTTTGTGCACATGTTATTCAGCACAAAAATGAGTTTATCATAATTTGTGAGTTAATACCTTTAGTAATTCCTCATCAAAGTGTTTTATGAGCTGAACTATAGTGTTTGTCGGTAGAACTAACGTATATTTGTGATATTGTAATGTAGTTACATCATTTCTTTGAGAAAGTCTTTTGTGCACATGTCATTTAGCACGAAAATGATTTTATCATAATTTATGAGTTGATACCTTTAAAAATTCCTCATCAAAGTGTTTTATGAGCTGAACTATAGTGTTTGTCGGTAGAACTAACGTATATTTTTGATATTGTGATGTAGCTACATCATTTCTTTGAGAAAGTCTTTTGTGCACATGTCATTTAGCACGAAAATGATTTTATCATAATTTATGAGTTGATACCTTTGAAAATTCCTCATCAAAGTGTTTTATGAGCTGAACTATAGTGTTTGTCGGTAGAACTAACGTATATTTGTGATATTGTAATGTAGTTACATCATTTCTTTGAGAAAGTCTTTTGTGCACATGTTATTCAGCACAAAAATGAGTTTATCATAATTTGTGAGTTAATACCTTTAGTAATTCCTCATCAAAGTGTTTTATGAGCTGAACTATAGTGTTTGTCGGTAGAACTAACGTATATTTTTGATATTGTGATGTAGCTACATCATTTCTTTGAGAAAGTCTTTTGTGCACATGTTATTCAGCACAAAAATGATTTTATCATAATTTATGAGTTGATACCTTTAAAAATTCCTCATCAAAGTGTTTTATGAGCTGAACTATAGTGTTTGTCGGTAGAACTAACGTATATTTTTGATATTGTGATGTAGCTACATCATTTCTTTGAGAAAGTCTTTTGTGCACATGTTATTCAGCACAAAAATGATTTTATCATAATTTATGAGTTGATACCTTTAAAAATTCCTCATCAAAGTGTTTTATGAGCTGAACTATAGTGTTTGTCGGTAGAACTAACGTATATTTTTGATATTGTGATGTAGCTACATCATTTCTTTGAGAAAGTCTTTTGTGCACATGTTATTCAGCACAAAAATGAGTTTATCATAATTTGTGAGTTAATACCTTTAGTAATTCCTCATCAAAGTGTTTTATGAGCTGAACTATAGTGTTTGTCGGTAGAACTAACGTATATTTGTGATATTGTAATGTAGTTACATCATTTCTTTGAGAAAGTCTTTTGTGCACATGTCATTTAGCACGAAAATGATTTTATCATAATTTATGAGTTGATACCTTTAAAAATTCCTCATCAAAGTGTTTTATGAGCTGAACTATAGTGTTTGTCGGTAGAACTAACGTATATTTTTGATATTGTGATGTAGCTACATCATTTCTTTGAGAAAGTCTTTTGTGCACATGTCATTTAGCACGAAAATGATTTTATCATAATTTATGAGTTGATACCTTTAAAAATTCCTCATCAAAGTGTTTTATCAGCTGAACTATAGTGTTTGTCGGTAGAACTAACGTATATTTTTGATATTGTGATGTAGCTACATCATTTCTTTGAGAAAGTCTTTTGTGCACATGTTATTCAGCACAAAAATGATTTTATCATAATTTATGAGTTGATACCTTTAAAAATTCCTCATCAAAGTGTTTTATGAGCTGAACTATAGTGTTTGTCGGTAGAACTAACGTATATTTTTGATATTGTGATGTAGCTACATCATTTTTTTGAGAAAGTCTTTTGTGCACATGTCATTTAGCACGAAAATGATTTTATCATAATTTATGAGTTGATACCTTTAAAAATTCCTCATCAAAGTGTTTTATGAGCTGAACTATAGTGTTTGTCGGTAGAACTAACGTATATTTTTGATATTGTGATGTAGCTACATCATTTCTTTGAGAAAGTCTTTTGTGCACATGTCATTTAGCACGAAAATGATTTTATCATAATTTATGAGTTGATACCTTTAAAAATTCCTCATCAAAGTGTTTTATGAGCTGAACTATAGTGTTTGTCGGTAGAACTAACGTATATTTTTGATATTGTGATGTAGCTACATCATTTCTTTGAGAAAGTCTTTTGTGCACATGTCATTTAGCACGAAAATGATTTTATCATAATTTATGAGTTGATACCTTTGAAAATTCCTCATCAAAGTGTTTTATGAGCTGAACTATAGTGTTTGTCGGTAGAACTAACGTATATTTGTGATATTGTAATGTAGTTACATCATTTCTTTGAGAAAGTCTTTTGTGCACATGTTATTCAGCACAAAAATGAGTTTATCATAATTTGTGAGTTAATACCTTTAGTAATTCCTCATCAAAGTGTTTTATGAGCTGAACTATAGTGTTTGTCGGTAGAACCAACGTATATTTTTGATATTGTGATGTAGCTACATCATTTCTTTGAGAAAGTCTTTTGTGCACATGTTATTCAGCACAAAAATGATTTTATCATAATTTATGAGTTGATACCTTTAAAAATTCCTCATCAAAGTGTTTTATGAGCTGAACTATAGTGTTTGTCGGTAGAACTAACGTATATTTTTGATATTGTGATGTAGCTACATCATTTCTTTGAGAAAGTCTTTTGTGCACATGTTATTCAGCACAAAAATGATTTTATCATAATTTATGAGTTGATACCTTTAAAAATTCCTCATCAAAGTGTTTTATGAGCTGAACTATAGTGTTTGTCGGTAGAACTAACGTATATTTTTGATATTGTGATGTAGCTACATCATTTCTTTGAGAAAGTCTTTTGTGCACATGTTATTCAGCACAAAAATGAGTTTATCATAATTTGTGAGTTAATACCTTTAGTAATTCCTCATCAAAGTGTTTTATGAGCTGAACTATAGTGTTTGTCGGTAGAACTAACGTATATTTGTGATATTGTAATGTAGTTACATCATTTCTTTGAGAAAGTCTTTTGTGCACATGTCATTTAGCACGAAAATGATTTTATCATAATTTATGAGTTGATACCTTTAAAAATTCCTCATCAAAGTGTTTTATGAGCTGAACTATAGTGTTTGTCGGTAGAACTAACGTATATTTTTGATATTGTGATGTAGCTACATCATTTCTTTGAGAAAGTCTTTTGTGCACATGTCATTTAGCACGAAAATGATTTTATCATAATTTATGAGTTGATACCTTTAAAAATTCCTCATCAAAGTGTTTTATCAGCTGAACTATAGTGTTTGTCGGTAGAACTAACGTATATTTTTGATATTGTGATGTAGCTACATCATTTCTTTGAGAAAGTCTTTTGTGCACATGTTATTCAGCACAAAAATGATTTTATCATAATTTATGAGTTGATACCTTTAAAAATTCCTCATCAAAGTGTTTTATGAGCTGAACTATAGTGTTTGTCGGTAGAACTAACGTATATTTTTGATATTGTGATGTAGCTACATCATTTTTTTGAGAAAGTCTTTTGTGCACATGTCATTTAGCACGAAAATGATTTTATCATAATTTATGAGTTGATACCTTTAAAAATTCCTCATCAAAGTGTTTTATGAGCTGAACTATAGTGTTTGTCGGTAGAACTAACGTATATTTTTGATATTGTGATGTAGCTACATCATTTCTTTGAGAAAGTCTTTTGTGCACATGTCATTTAGCACGAAAATGATTTTATCATAATTTATGAGTTGATACCTTTGAAAATTCCTCATCAAAGTGTTTTATGAGCTGAACTATAGTGTTTGTCGGTAGAACTAACGTATATTTGTGATATTGTAATGTAGTTACATCATTTCTTTGAGAAAGTCTTTTGTGCACATGTTATTCAGCACAAAAATGAGTTTATCATAATTTGTGAGTTAATACCTTTAGTAATTCCTCATCAAAGTGTTTTATGAGCTGAACTATAGTGTTTGTCGGTAGAACTAACGTATATTTTTGATATTGTGATGTAGCTACATCATTTCTTTGAGAAAGTCTTTTGTGCACATGTTATTCAGCACAAAAATGATTTTATCATAATTTATGAGTTGATACCTTTAAAAATTCCTCATCAAAGTGTTTTATGAGCTGAACTATAGTGTTTGTCGGTAGAACTAACGTATATTTTTGATATTGTGATGTAGCTACATCATTTCTTTGAGAAAGTCTTTTGTGCACATGTTATTCAGCACAAAAATGATTTTATCATAATTTATGAGTTGATACCTTTAAAAATTCCTCATCAAAGTGTTTTATGAGCTGAACTATAGTGTTTGTCGGTAGAACTAACGTATATTTTTGATATTGTGATGTAGCTACATCATTTCTTTGAGAAAGTCTTTTGTGCACATGTTATTCAGCACAAAAATGATTTTATCATAATTTATGAGTTGATACCTTTAAAAATTCCTCATCAAAGTGTTTTATGAGCTGAACTATAGTGTTTGTCGGTAGAACTAACGTATATTTTTGATATTGTGATGTAGCTACATCATTTCTTTGAGAAAGTCTTTTGTGCACATGTTATTCAGCACAAAAATGATTTTATCATAATTTATGAGTTGATACCTTTAAAAATTCCTCATCAAAGTGTTTTATGAGCTGAACTATAGTGTTTGTCGGTAGAACTAACGTATATTTTTGATATTGTGATGTAGCTACATCATTTCTTTGAGAAAGTCTTTTGTGCACATGTTATTCAGCACAAAAATGATTTTATCATAATTTATGAGTTGATACCTTTAAAAATTCCTCATCAAAGTGTTTTATGAGCTGAACTATAGTGTTTGTCGGTAGAACTAACGTATATTTTTGATATTGTGATGTAGCTACATCATTTCTTTGAGAAAGTCTTTTGTGCACATGTCATTTAGCACGAAAATGATTTTATCATAATTTATGAGTTGATACCTTTAAAAATTCCTCATCAAAGTGTTTTATGAGCTGAACTATAGTGTTTGTCGGTAGAACTAACGTATATTTTTGATATTGTGATGTAGCTACATCATTTCTTTGAGAAAGTCTTTTGTGCACATGTCATTTAGCACGAAAATGATTTTATCATAATTTATGAGTTGATACCTTTGAAAATTCCTCATCAAAGTGTTTTATGAGCTGAACTATAGTGTTTGTCGGTAGAACTAACGTATATTTGTGATATTGTAATGTAGTTACATCATTTCTTTGAGAAAGTCTTTTGTGCACATGTTATTCAGCACAAAAATGAGTTTATCATAATTTGTGAGTTAATACCTTTAGTAATTCCTCATCAAAGTGTTTTATGAGCTGAACTATAGTGTTTGTCGGTAGAACTAACGTATATTTTTGATATTGTGATGTAGCTACATCATTTCTTTGAGAAAGTCTTTTGTGCACATGTTATTCAGCACAAAAATGATTTTATCATAATTTATGAGTTGATACCTTTAAAAATTCCTCATCAAAGTGTTTTATGAGCTGAACTATAGTGTTTGTCGGTAGAACTAACGTATATTTTTGATATTGTGATGTAGCTACATCATTTCTTTGAGAAAGTCTTTTGTGCACATGTTATTCAGCACAAAAATGAGTTTATCATAATTTGTGAGTTAATACCTTTAGTAATTCCTCATCAAAGTGTTTTATGAGCTGAACTATAGTGTTTGTCGGTAGAACTAACGTATATTTGTGATATTGTAATGTAGTTACATCATTTCTTTGAGAAAGTCTTTTGTGCACATGTCATTTAGCACGAAAATGATTTTATCATAATTTATGAGTTGATACCTTTAAAAATTCCTCATCAAAGTGTTTTATGAGCTGAACTATAGTGTTTGTCGGTAGAACTAACGTATATTTTTGATATTGTGATGTAGCTACATCATTTCTTTGAGAAAGTCTTTTGTGCACATGTCATTTAGCACGAAAATGATTTTATCATAATTTATGAGTTGATACCTTTGAAAATTCCTCATCAAAGTGTTTTATGAGCTGAACTATAGTGTTTGTCGGTAGAACTAACGTATATTTGTGATATTGTAATGTAGTTACATCATTTCTTTGAGAAAGTCTTTTGTGCACATGTTATTCAGCACAAAAATGAGTTTATCATAATTTGTGAGTTAATACCTTTAGTAATTCCTCATCAAAGTGTTTTATGAGCTGAACTATAGTGTTTGTCGGTAGAACTAACGTATATTTTTGATATTGTGATGTAGCTACATCATTTCTTTGAGAAAGTCTTTTGTGCACATGTTATTCAGCACAAAAATGATTTTATCATAATTTATGAGTTGATACCTTTAAAAATTCCTCATCAAAGTGTTTTATGAGCTGAACTATAGTGTTTGTCGGTAGAACTAACGTATATTTTTGATATTGTGATGTAGCTACATCATTTCTTTGAGAAAGTCTTTTGTGCACATGTTATTCAGCACAAAAATGATTTTATCATAATTTATGAGTTGATACCTTTAAAAATTCCTCATCAAAGTGTTTTATGAGCTGAACTATAGTGTTTGTCGGTAGAACTAACGTATATTTTTGATATTGTGATGTAGCTACATCATTTCTTTGAGAAAGTCTTTTGTGCACATGTTATTCAGCACAAAAATGAGTTTATCATAATTTGTGAGTTAATACCTTTAGTAATTCCTCATCAAAGTGTTTTATGAGCTGAACTATAGTGTTTGTCGGTAGAACTAACGTATATTTGTGATATTGTAATGTAGTTACATCATTTCTTTGAGAAAGTCTTTTGTGCACATGTCATTTAGCACGAAAATGATTTTATCATAATTTATGAGTTGATACCTTTAAAAATTCCTCATCAAAGTGTTTTATGAGCTGAACTATAGTGTTTGTCGGTAGAACTAACGTATATTTTTGATATTGTGATGTAGCTACATCATTTCTTTGAGAAAGTCTTTTGTGCACATGTCATTTAGCACGAAAATGATTTTATCATAATTTATGAGTTGATACCTTTAAAAATTCCTCATCAAAGTGTTTTATCAGCTGAACTATAGTGTTTGTCGGTAGAACTAACGTATATTTTTGATATTGTGATGTAGCTACATCATTTCTTTGAGAAAGTCTTTTGTGCACATGTTATTCAGCACAAAAATGATTTTATCATAATTTATGAGTTGATACCTTTAAAAATTCCTCATCAAAGTGTTTTATGAGCTGAACTATAGTGTTTGTCGGTAGAACTAACGTATATTTTTGATATTGTGATGTAGCTACATCATTTTTTTGAGAAAGTCTTTTGTGCACATGTCATTTAGCACGAAAATGATTTTATCATAATTTATGAGTTGATACCTTTAAAAATTCCTCATCAAAGTGTTTTATGAGCTGAACTATAGTGTTTGTCGGTAGAACTAACGTATATTTTTGATATTGTGATGTAGCTACATCATTTCTTTGAGAAAGTCTTTTGTGCACATGTCATTTAGCACGAAAATGATTTTATCATAATTTATGAGTTGATACCTTTAAAAATTCCTCATCAAAGTGTTTTATGAGCTGAACTATAGTGTTTGTCGGTAGAACTAACGTATATTTTTGATATTGTGATGTAGCTACATCATTTCTTTGAGAAAGTCTTTTGTGCACATGTCATTTAGCACGAAAATGATTTTATCATAATTTATGAGTTGATACCTTTGAAAATTCCTCATCAAAGTGTTTTATGAGCTGAACTATAGTGTTTGTCGGTAGAACTAACGTATATTTGTGATATTGTAATGTAGTTACATCATTTCTTTGAGAAAGTCTTTTGTGCACATGTTATTCAGCACAAAAATGAGTTTATCATAATTTGTGAGTTAATACCTTTAGTAATTCCTCATCAAAGTGTTTTATGAGCTGAACTATAGTGTTTGTCGGTAGAACCAACGTATATTTTTGATATTGTGATGTAGCTACATCATTTCTTTGAGAAAGTCTTTTGTGCACATGTTATTCAGCACAAAAATGATTTTATCATAATTTATGAGTTGATACCTTTAAAAATTCCTCATCAAAGTGTTTTATGAGCTGAACTATAGTGTTTGTCGGTAGAACTAACGTATATTTTTGATATTGTGATGTAGCTACATCATTTCTTTGAGAAAGTCTTTTGTGCACATGTTATTCAGCACAAAAATGATTTTATCATAATTTATGAGTTGATACCTTTAAAAATTCCTCATCAAAGTGTTTTATGAGCTGAACTATAGTGTTTGTCGGTAGAACTAACGTATATTTTTGATATTGTGATGTAGCTACATCATTTCTTTGAGAAAGTCTTTTGTGCACATGTTATTCAGCACAAAAATGAGTTTATCATAATTTGTGAGTTAATACCTTTAGTAATTCCTCATCAAAGTGTTTTATGAGCTGAACTATAGTGTTTGTCGGTAGAACTAACGTATATTTGTGATATTGTAATGTAGTTACATCATTTCTTTGAGAAAGTCTTTTGTGCACATGTCATTTAGCACGAAAATGATTTTATCATAATTTATGAGTTGATACCTTTAAAAATTCCTCATCAAAGTGTTTTATGAGCTGAACTATAGTGTTTGTCGGTAGAACTAACGTATATTTTTGATATTGTGATGTAGCTACATCATTTCTTTGAGAAAGTCTTTTGTGCACATGTCATTTAGCACGAAAATGATTTTATCATAATTTATGAGTTGATACCTTTAAAAATTCCTCATCAAAGTGTTTTATCAGCTGAACTATAGTGTTTGTCGGTAGAACTAACGTATATTTTTGATATTGTGATGTAGCTACATCATTTCTTTGAGAAAGTCTTTTGTGCACATGTTATTCAGCACAAAAATGATTTTATCATAATTTATGAGTTGATACCTTTAAAAATTCCTCATCAAAGTGTTTTATGAGCTGAACTATAGTGTTTGTCGGTAGAACTAACGTATATTTTTGATATTGTGATGTAGCTACATCATTTTTTTGAGAAAGTCTTTTGTGCACATGTCATTTAGCACGAAAATGATTTTATCATAATTTATGAGTTGATACCTTTAAAAATTCCTCATCAAAGTGTTTTATGAGCTGAACTATAGTGTTTGTCGGTAGAACTAACGTATATTTTTGATATTGTGATGTAGCTACATCATTTCTTTGAGAAAGTCTTTTGTGCACATGTCATTTAGCACGAAAATGATTTTATCATAATTTATGAGTTGATACCTTTGAAAATTCCTCATCAAAGTGTTTTATGAGCTGAACTATAGTGTTTGTCGGTAGAACTAACGTATATTTGTGATATTGTAATGTAGTTACATCATTTCTTTGAGAAAGTCTTTTGTGCACATGTTATTCAGCACAAAAATGAGTTTATCATAATTTGTGAGTTAATACCTTTAGTAATTCCTCATCAAAGTGTTTTATGAGCTGAACTATAGTGTTTGTCGGTAGAACTAACGTATATTTTTGATATTGTGATGTAGCTACATCATTTCTTTGAGAAAGTCTTTTGTGCACATGTTATTCAGCACAAAAATGATTTTATCATAATTTATGAGTTGATACCTTTAAAAATTCCTCATCAAAGTGTTTTATGAGCTGAACTATAGTGTTTGTCGGTAGAACTAACGTATATTTTTGATATTGTGATGTAGCTACATCATTTCTTTGAGAAAGTCTTTTGTGCACATGTTATTCAGCACAAAAATGATTTTATCATAATTTATGAGTTGATACCTTTAAAAATTCCTCATCAAAGTGTTTTATGAGCTGAACTATAGTGTTTGTCGGTAGAACTAACGTATATTTTTGATATTGTGATGTAGCTACATCATTTTTTTGAGAAAGTCTTTTGTGCACATGTCATTTAGCACGAAAATGATTTTATCATAATTTATGAGTTGATACCTTTAAAAATTCCTCATCAAAGTGTTTTATGAGCTGAACTATAGTGTTTGTCGGTAGAACTAACGTATATTTTTGATATTGTGATGTTGCTACATCATTTCTTTGAGAAAGTCTTTTGTGCACATGTCATTTAGCACGAAAATGATTTTATCATAATTTATGAGTTGATACCTTTAAAAATTCCTCATCAAAGTGTTTTATGAGCTGAACTATAGTGTTTGTCGGTAGAACTAACGTATATTTTTGATATTGTGATGTAGCTACATCATTTCTTTGAGAAAGTCTTTTGTGCACATGTCATTTAGCACGAAAATGATTTTATCATAATTTATGAGTTGATACCTTTGAAAATTCCTCATCAAAGTGTTTTATGAGCTGAACTATAGTGTTTGTCGGTAGAACTAACGTATATTTGTGATATTGTAATGTAGTTACATCATTTCTTTGAGAAAGTCTTTTGTGCACATGTTATTCAGCACAAAAATGAGTTTATCATAATTTGTGAGTTAATACCTTTAGTAATTCCTCATCAAAGTGTTTTATGAGCTGAACTATAGTGTTTGTCGGTAGAACTAACGTATATTTTTGATATTGTGATGTAGCTACATCATTTCTTTGAGAAAGTCTTTTGTGCACATGTTATTCAGCACAAAAATGATTTTATCATAATTTATGAGTTGATACCTTTAAAAATTCCTCATCAAAGTGTTTTATGAGCTGAACTATAGTGTTTGTCGGTAGAACTAACGTATATTTTTGATATTGTGATGTAGCTACATCATTTCTTTGAGAAAGTCTTTTGTGCACATGTCATTTAGCACGAAAATGATTTTATCATAATTTATGAGTTGATACCTTTGAAAATTCCTCATCAAAGTGTTTTATGAGCTGAACTATAGTGTTTGTCGGTAGAACTAACGTATATTTGTGATATTGTAATGTAGTTACATCATTTCTTTGAGAAAGTCTTTTGTGCACATGTTATTCAGCACAAAAATGAGTTTATCATAATTTGTGAGTTAATACCTTTAGTAATTCCTCATCAAAGTGTTTTATGAGCTGAACTATAGTGTTTGTCGGTAGAACTAACGTATATTTTTGATATTGTGATGTAGCTACATCATTTCTTTGAGAAAGTCTTTTGTGCACATGTTATTCAGCACAAAAATGATTTTATCATAATTTATGAGTTGATACCTTTAAAAATTCCTCATCAAAGTGTTTTATGAGCTGAACTATAGTGTTTGTCGGTAGAACTAACGTATATTTTTGATATTGTGATGTAGCTACATCATTTCTTTGAGAACGTCTTTTGTGCACATGTTATTCAGCACAAAAATGATTTTATCATAATTTGTGAGTTAATACCTTTAGTAATTCCTCATCAAAGTGTTTTATGAGCTGAACTATGGTGTTTGTCGGTAGAACTAACGTATATTTGTGATATTGTAATGTAGTTACATCATTTCTTTGAGAAAGTCTTTTGTGCACATGTCATTTAGCACGAAAATGATTTTATCATAATTTATGAGTTGATACCTTTGAAAATTCCTCATCAAAGTGTTTTATGAGCTGAACTATAGTGTTTGTCGGTAGAACTAACGTATATTTGTGATATTGTAATGTAGTTACATCATTTCTTTGAGAAAGTCTTTTGTGCACATGTCATTTAGCACGAAAATGATTTTATTATAATATATGAGTTGATACCTTTAGTAAGTCCTCATCAAAGTGTTTTATGAGCTGAACTATAGTGTTAGGAGGTAGAACTAATGTATATTTTCGGTATTGTGATGTAGCTACATCATTTTTTTGAGGAAATCTTTTGTGCACATGTTATTTAGCACGAAAATGATTCTTCAAAAATTAAATATATATTCTTCATTTTCCCAGTTATAAACTTTCATCGAGAAGTCCAGAACTCATCGCGTTTTATCGAATTTCAGATTATTCAGACGTGTCTGACAAAGCGGACACTGATACCAAATGGCATTGAGCATTCATTTTTTATCATCCTCCATAGTTGACATTTCATTTGCATAATTGAATTGAACTTTTCCAAAAATGAATAGAACTGATACTCACAAATGCAATTCTAACCTCAATTTGCCGTTAAAACAATTGCAGAAGATTATTCGAAATATATAAGCACTCTGTCAGCCAATTCTTTCAATAATTCCTAATCGGAGTGTTCTATCAGCCGAACTATAATGTTTTAAGGTAGAACTCATGTATATTTCTGATATTTTGATGTACTTACATCGTACTGTCGAAAAAATATTTTGTGCACATGTCATTCAGCACTGCAATATTTTTTAAAAATTAGAAAAATATTTTTCCCCTCTCAGGTCATGAACTATCGCCGTTTTTGAGCAAGAATTATAGAACTGATCGAAATTTATCCAGAACCATCAAAATAGGTTGTCGTGCTACTTTTATCCGTGCTAACTTCATGTTCGCTAAAAATGTCAAGAATCGGTAATACATTTTTTTTTAACATAGGGGAAGATGGGGCAAAATGGACATTAGGGGTAAAATGGACACATCTAAATTTTCAGGCAGACATTATGAAAAACTTTTGAAATGAATAGAAATATTGGCTGTAGATTGTTTTTGATGATTCCATTGGAAAGCTGAGGAAATTTTGGGCGGAAAACAAGTGCCGGCATTGATTTTTTTGAATTTTTTGCGATTTTGACTTTTTAGAGCATTTTTGAGGGGTAAGACCCTCCCTTTTTGAACATTTTCAGTTTTCTGAGAATATCTTTGGTTCTATTTGTCGTCGCCTAAAAACTCCGATGGGAGGTGAAAGGTGAGATCATTTGCCATCGATTCATAGGGTTTTCAATTCAAAAATATCGATTTTCAAGGTATTTATGGACATTTTTGTGAAACAGTTTCGTGAAACAGTTTTTGGCCTATAACTATCGCGAAATATGATATTTTTCAATTAAGAACCCCATGAATCGATGGAAAATGAGCTCACTTTTCATTTGAGACTAACCCCGAATTGCTACGACCAATAGAACCAGAGATATCTCCGAAAAAGTGAAATTTTACCATTTTGGAAAGGATTGGAGCCCTAATTTTTCCCTAAAAAAGTGGAATTTTTTGAAGAAACTGTCAAAAACCAATTTTATGAGATTTTTTAAGAGAAATTTCCTCAGCTTTCCAATGGATTCATCAAAAAAACCCTATCCCAACGATTTCCACTGATTTCAAGGCATTTTCATCTCGTAAAACATCTCTATTCTCCATTTTGGCAACAAGAAATCCGAAAATTTCGTTATTCAGCTTTCATATAATTCCCCAAAACTCTCAGAAAAATGAAAATCCAGATTGTTGAAGCTCTCAGCATTTGTGGTGTCCCGTGGTCCAGTGAAAATGTCGAGTGTCCTGTGGTTATGTTTATAATTCCAAGTTCGGTTTAGCCTCCATAAATGTGAATGGGATTTGGGCATTCATGAATGCGCAATTGTGTCGTACAGAATAGATTCAAACACAGCACACAGATACGTAAAATTTCTAGAAACAAATTACATTCAACTGAGTGATTTCTCCATAAATTATACTTTGAACTTCAATGAAATGCAGTTTAGTACGAAACAGCTGTAGACATAAACCATCTAATTTTCATTTAAATAAAAAAAAAAAAAAGGAAAAACCTATGCAGCAGTGTATATGTATAGAGAGTCGAGGCGAGCGATGGATAGAAAACTCTTGGCACGAATGCATTCGCATGAAGCATTACCGGAAGAAAATGTTCAGAGATTGTGCCCCAAAGCGAGACGTATTCGGGTCAGCTCGAGCCTTCCAGCAGACCTGATCCTGCAGTCGTTTGCCTTTTTTTTTTACCACTGTTTTTCGCTGTACTGGCTCTGTGCAATATTACCCAGGCTCCTTTGGCACCTGTCAGGTTGGGCATACAGATGAAATGAAAAATTCCAATTGGTTATTGCACGATTTCTGGATTTTATTAATGCATTTGTAATAGCTCGAGTTATTGACTGGACTATTTTCATCGGAATGATGTGGGGAAAGGTGGGGTAAAACGGGCAAGGTTTGGTATTGGTATTTTACACTATGACATTCACTCGAAATGGATGGAAATATTGGAGATAGGTTTTTTTCGATGATTTCATTGGAAAGATGAGAAAATTTCCCATAAAAATCATAGGTCGGAAGTTATTTTTTGAAATTTTTCGGAAATTTCATCTTTTTGGGCAAGATTTGAAGGTAAAGTCTTCTGTTTTTGAAAAATTTCAGGTTTTCGGGAATCTCTCTGGCTCTTAAATGAAAGGTGAGCTCATTTCCCATTGATTGATGGGGTTCAAATAAAAAAATATCAATTTTTTCAAATATTTATAGAGCAGAAACTGATTTTCAGGAAATGACCTATGAATATTTGAAAAATTGATTAAAAAAAATTTTGAAACACACTAATTGATGAGAAATGAGCTCACCTTTCATTTGAGATCAACCCCAGATCGCTACGACCAACAGAACCGGAGATATCGTCGAAAGAGGGAATTTTTTTGATTTTCGAAAGGGAAATCCCTTCAAAACTTGGCCAGAAAAGTAAATTTTTCCCAAAAATTGAAAAAAAAGTTTTGACATATATTTTCCGCCTGAAATTTCCTCCGATTTTTAATAGAATCATAAAAAAATTTCACAATTGAACCAATTCAATTGGAGTATCCATTTTACCCCACTTTCCCCTATCTATATTAACGAGTTGTTTGTTTCCGTCATAACGAGGCTTCTCTTGATGCATTAATTATGACGAAACATTAAGCTTGAGAATGATGGTTGATTTATTTTGAAGAATGCACACTTTATACTGTCGTGGGAATTAGAAGAGCTCATATATGAAAATCCTCATGCACCAAGTGGAGCCCTCACGGGAAGGCTGGGTTTCTAAATTGCAAAATTTCCGTGCTACCAGCATCATATTTCCTGCAACACTGAGTCTCATAATCTTCACGTTGTTGAGAAAGAAAATTCCATCATAATATTCTTTCTCTTCTCATAAGATGGATTGAATGGCAAATAGCGGGATTAATAAAACAGTGGAAAAAAAGAGAGGTAATCAATACAATAAATATTTGATTTCCCCTTTTTTTTTTGCTGGATAATTGACGAACATAAGCGCCCTTGATAAAATGAATAATTGATAGATCACATTAACTGGAATAAACGAGTGATTTACTGCAATAAATAATACATATTGCAGCTGTGTGTGTGTGTTGATGTTAATTTTTCTTCAAGCCTCTCAAGACTTAATCACTAAAAAGGCTTTTTGTGTCACTCCAGATACTCAAAGTTTTTTTTTTTTTTTTTTCAACAAAGCTTTGGAAACTTGACGTAACGAGCCAATCAGGTCATTCTAAAGTGCAGACGAAAAAGTTTAATAGATGAGGAAGGCTGGAAAATAAAAAATAAAAAGAAACTGGAAAACCGTCAAACAATTTGAATTTTGCTACGACACCTTGCCGAAGAGTGGCCCTGTCTACTTTACAAGGCACTTGTTCATCCTGTTTTCGTCGTGGCTGGATCGTCACGTCGGCCTCGTTACTTCAAGCAACGAGAATGATAGAAGTGAGGAAGAAAAAAAGGAGTAACAGTAGGGCAAAGAGAGAGAGAGAGAGAGAGAGAGAGAGAGAGAGAGAAGGAGGACACGATGATGGAGTGGGAGAGGCTGTAGAAAAATGAGCAGAGACTATACTCAATTCTCAGCGATTTTTGGAAAATTCTCTTCACTCATACTTGATTTTCGAAAATGGCCCATTGATCTGAAGTTTGATCTAGTATGGAATAATTCAAATCAGTAGTGAATAGATAAAACAGGATGAATCGACATATCTTTGAGGTTATTTCAAAGGAAATATCTCGGAAATTAAGCGAGATAAGGTGATACTACTCATCTGTTTTTGTAGAGAATTTCAAGAGTTACAAAAGAGCTCAAGGGCAAAATTGCTCTTTCTCGGTTATTTTCTGAGGTATTTTAAAAAAAACTTGATGAGAAAAAAAGAGACTCATCTTGTTTTACCTCTTCACTACTGAAATATTCATGACAGATACGTCAAGACATTGAATTTATTGGAAGGTTAATCTGCGGAGATTGTGACAAACTTTATTCTTTCTTCTTTATTTCAGGTGAATCGCTTATAATATATCAGTATTAAATTCGATTAAATATTGACGGTGTGCTAATCCCGGTAGTTCAATAATTCTACTTTGCTGAGGAGAGAGAGAGAGACCCCAAGGGCATAATTTATTTTCAGAAAATCGTATTTCACTCCATCATGTATAATGAAAAGTGGACGAGCACAAGCTCATTGCTTAATTCAATGAATAGATCTTTCTCTTGATCTCAATAATTGATTAATGCGATTTTCTGCATGAAGCTACTCTTCAGGAAATATAATTTTGTCTCGTCGAAGACCGAAAATGCCGTTCGATGTGCAACGATCAATGAAATGCGAGAGACAACGGACGTCTCAGACATTTGAGATGCAAATAGTATTTTGATATATATATATAGAATATTCCTTCTGCCATATTCGATATAAGGTTCAACATTTGGAACGGGAAGAAACGTGACGGTTTGCAGAGTTATAAGTTTAGCTTATGTTACACACCATTATTTGACGTATTCTTGGCAAAAGAATGTTTTTAAAAAGAATAATTTTATTATTATTATTTTTTTTTTATTTTTCAAGAATTTCTTTTGGTTAAGGTGGCTTCCTTGAAAGCATACTGGGTTGAATCTTTATGATGATGGTCTTTTCCTTGGAGTTTTTAGATTCTTATCAAAAACATCTATTATTCTGCGAAATTTATCTTGGCTCGTTGTTGTCTGTAGACGACAGGCTTTCACGAGCTTGTCAGGTTTTCTCGTTGCTTCATCTAATGTCTGTATCAGGCAGATGAAGAATATTTACTTGATACATAATAACAATCTGCAGGCGATCTGTTTCAGAATTTTTAATAAAACAGCCATCAAATTATCCATGAAACTGCTTCACTTGAAGCAGATTGTAATTCATTTTTTTTTTTTTTTTTTGAAAATACATATTTCATCTCTTTTACATCAGAAAATGGAGGAAAATTCGAAGAAATTCATCGTTTAGCCTGCAGGTAAAAGTCATATTTACTTTCTTCAATCTCATTCTTGAATTTGCCTCTCTGCCATCATTATACACAGGAAAAAAAAAAGTTTATGTAAATCTAAATTCAATTTCATTTATTCAATTTTCCTCACAAGAATTGACGTTGGCAAAATCTCATTCATATCTCAGCAGATGAGACAGATAATATTCGGATTAGTTCAGGAATATTCAACTCAATTTTTTTTTCTTGTATTTTTTTTTTCTCTTTCATCCACAGTGCACACAATTCCTTTGTTTTATCAGTAACTGAAGTTGTCCTCATTCTGTGTGTTACAGAGTTTTCCTTGATTGAATTTTCATCGTGGTTGCTTGCATAAAGTATTTTGTACTGACTTTGTCTGACTAAAATCCAGCATATTCTCCTTCGAATTTTCTATCCTTCTTCAGCAACACTTTTTGGGGATTTGTGTATTTCTTAGATTTCCATGCACTCTTTCACTGCCATGGTCCCACAAAATGTCTGGCTAGACTTGGCTCAATTCCTAACTCACCTCTCCCTGTGCTGACGAAAAAAAGTGGAGCAATCAATGGAGCAAAAAGCTTATATAATTTTTTTTTTATTTTTCCTTAATATTACAAGGAATATTGACACAGTTAAATGTGAGTTTTGTTTTTTGCAATAATAAGCAAAGAAAAATGCTGTAGATTTTCATTTGCAATTTTAAAATAACGTGAATAATTCAAACAACTGTTCCATGAGATTCATGAATTCATAATACGTTGACATTGAATGAACTTTAAAATACAATTCTTATCCGTAAGAGTAGAAGAAAGAGAGAGAGAGAGAGAGAGTGAAAAAAAACGTCAAATAAACAATAAAAAGAGAGGAGAAAAAATAGGTAATGAGGAAGTGGAAGCATTGAAAAGAGATTTTACCAAGAAGTAAAGTTTTTTCGATAATAAAAAAAAAAGAGGGAAAGAGCATAAGAATGGAGAGCTTTCCGAGGAAACAAAGCACTGCCCTTTCACAATTCTCTACATTCTTTTTTCCCCTTAAAGCTCCTTTCTCCGTCTATTTGTGCCGGTATTCACATTATCCACTATCTTAATTTCTTCGGCCGCGATTTTCATTGGAGAAGGTACAAACGATTCAACGACAATTCCTATGGCAATTTTCTCGGACTCAATTTATTTTTAATTCTATTATCATTGCAATTGCACTTCTCGTAGAAAAATGTGGTGCCCATTCCATTTCACAATAAACTGGGGGCTCAACGCGCGCTTCGCACACGATTACGCTAAATTTCGTCACATCTAGGCCTCATATTAAAAAAAACTGAGGCATTTCCTTCGGATACTCTTGATCTTTCAACGGAAAATGAATCAATTGATCATTTCGTGATGTGTACAGAATTTTGAAAAATTCCATGGCAATTTGTCACAAAAGTAGATCAAAAAGTGACATCTGTACATCAAAAATGGCGCTGTTATGATGTGAAATGGCCATTTCTACTTAGAGATCATCAGAACGGAGTCCAAATGAGGAGGATTGTCCAACTTTTGCTCTGAAAATCAAAAATAAACAGTCAGATTACTCGTTATACTTGGATATTGCATTCATCACCGGAGAAACAGGGGCTGCCTCGTATATTTTGCATTTTCCAGTCGTTTTCTATATTGAAATCGAGGTGAAATATCTATTTTTCATGGGGGATCTATAGAATAGGGTCTACAGAAGGTGAATCGAACGACTTTGACTGGAAAAATCAAAAATGGCAATTCAGTTTGCTGAATGTACCTGAATAGTAGATCATCCCCGAAAAAACAGGGGCTGCCCAATATATTTTGCACTTCCCAGTCGATTTCTATATCGAAATCGAGGTGAAATGTCTATTTTTTATGTGGGATCTATAGAATAGGGTCTACAGAAGGTGAATCGAATTAATTTGGCTCTAAAAACCAAAATCAGAAAATGAATAAACCGATTACATGGCTAAATTCACCCTGCACGGAGAGAAATAGAATAGTAATCATTACTATGTTAACATAGTAATGATTACTATGTTGAACATAGCAATAATTACTATGTTAACATAGCAATCATTACTATGTTAACATAGTAATCATTACTATGTTCACCATAGCAATCATTCCTATGTTAACATAGTAATCATTACTATGTTAACATAGCAATAATTACTATGTTAACATAGTAATCATTACTATGTTCACCATAGCAATCATTCCTATGTTAACATAGTAATCATTACTATGTTAACATAGCAATAATTGCTATGTTAACATAGTAATCATTACTATGTTAACATAGCAATAATTACTATATTAACATAGTAATGATTACTATGTTCACCATAGCAGTCATGACTATGTGAACATAGTAATCATTACTATGTTAACCGGATCAGGAGGGAGTTTCTCCAGTTTTTTGCCAATATCTCGGTAAATAAGCGAGATAGAGCAAAATGGGCGTTAATTTGGGATCAGCAGGGAATTTTCCTGGTTTTTGCCGATTATAGAGGAAAATAAGCGGGATAGAGCGAAATGGACATTAACATGGGATCAGGAGGATATTATTTCGTGCAGAAACTCCCTCCTGATCCCAAATTAACGCCCATTTCGCTCTATCTCGCTTATTTACAGTTTTCCAGGTTTTCGTGATGATCTTGGTGGATAAGTGAGATAGCGCGGAATGGACATTAATATGGGAGCAGGAGGGAGTTCTTCCAGCTTATTACGATTATCTTGGTGAATAAGCGAGATAGAGTGAAATGGACGTTAATTCTGGAGAAGGAGGTGGTTTTTTTCAGTTTTTCGTGATTATCTTGGCGAATAAGTGAGATAGCGCGGAATGGACATTAATATGGGAGCAGGAGGGAGTTCTTCCAGCTTATTACGATTATCTTGGTGAATAAGCGAGATAGAGTGAAATGGACGTTAATTCTGGAGAAGGAGGGGGTTTTTTCAGTTTTTCGTGATGATCTTGGTGGATAAGTGAGATAGCGCGGAATGGACATTAATTTGGGAGCAGGAGGGAGTTCTTCCAGCTTATTACGATTATCTTGGTGAATAAGCGAGATAGAGTGAAATGGACGTTAATTCTGGAGAAGGAGGGGGTTTTTTCAGTTTTTCGTGATTATCTTGGCGAATAAGTGAGATAGAGGGGAGTGGACATTAATATGGGAGCAGGAGGGAGTTTTTCCAGTTTTTCGTAATTATCTCGGTGAATAAGCGAGATGGAGTGAAATTGACGTTAATTTAGTATCAGGAGAGGGTTTTTCAGTTTTTCGTAATTATCTCGGTGAATAAGCGAAATGGAGTGAAATGGACGTTAATTTAGTATCAGGAGAGAGTTTTTTCAGTTTTTCGCCACTATCGGTGGATAAACGAGATAGAGCGCAGCACACATATGGAATTATGAGGAAGTTTTCAGATGAAATAATATCCTTGACCCCAAATAGAAAGTCCATTTCGCTCTATTTCACTTCTTTGCCGCTATAGTCGCAAAAAATCTAATCAACTCCCTCCTGATCTCAAATTAACGTCCGCTCCGCTCTATCTCGCTTATTTGCCAAGATACTTACGAAAAACTAGGAAAACTTCCCGATGATCCCATATTAACGTCCATTTCGCTCTATCTCGCTTATTCACCAAGATAATCGTGATAAGTTGGAAAAACTCCCTCCTGTTCCCATATTAATGTCCATTCCGCTCTATCTCGCTTATTCGCCAAGATAATCACGAAAAACTGGAAGAACCCCCTCCTTCTCCAGAATTAACATCCATTTCGCTCTATCTCGCTTATTCACCAAGATAATCGTGATAAGCTGGAGAAACTCCCTACTGATCCCATATTAATGTCCATTTCGCTCTATCTCATTTATTCACCGAGATGTTAGCGGAAAACTGAAAAAACTCTCTCCTGATTGAATATTGATACCCACTTCGCTCTATCTCACTTATCCACCAAGATCACCACGAAAACCTGGAAAACTGTAAATAAGCAAGATAGAGCGAAATGGGCGTTAATTTGGGATCAGGAGGGAGTTTCTGCACGAAATAATATCCTCCTGATCCCATATTAATGTCCATTTCGCTCTATCCCGCTTATTTTCCTCTATAATCGGCAAAAACCAGGAAAATTCCTTGATTTCAAATTAACGCCCATTTTGCTCTATCTCGCTTATTTACCGAGATATTGGCAAAAAACTGGAGAAACTCCCTCCTGATCCGGTTAACATAGTAATGATTACTATGTTCACATAGTCATGACTGCTATGGTGAACATAGTAATCATTACTATGTTAACATAGTAATTATTGCTATGTTAACATAGTAATGATTACTATGTTAACATAGCAATTATTGCTATGTTAACATAGTAATGATTACTATGTTAACATAGGAATGATTGCTATGGTGAACAGAGTAATGATTACTATGTTAACATAGTAATGATTGCTATGTTAACATAGTAATTATTGCTATGTTCAACATAGTAATCATTACTATGTTAACATAGTAATGATTGCTATGTTAACATAGTAATTATTGCTATGTTCAACATAGTAATCATTACTATGTTAACATAGTAATGATTACTATTCTATTTCTCTCCGTGTGGCTCCTCTACTTAATGAAGCGGAATCATACATCTTCATTCATAATTATCTTCAATGAACAATTTTTTAATTCAACAATCTCAACATGTCTAATAATTTTATCATATCTCGAATTTTTGCGGTTTCACTGGATTTCAACACAATATCGTGGCTTTGGAAGTACGATAAAAACGTGGAGAGAGTAGATAAAAAAGTATACTACTTGTTACAGGCTCTCAGTTTCTGGCCCGAGCCCGTCTACGTGGGCAAAACCAAGTTAACAAGTTCGAGTTTAACAATGCACGACCAATGGGCGTAGCGGATAGTTTGGACACTATGAGAGCGGCTGAGGACTACGGTCCTCGACGTACCTTCGAGATGAGTTCTACAACGCTTAGCAATACTGCACATATATATGCACATGCACATTGATAACACAGACATACACAGAAATGCAGTATTTCGATGAAATGAAATGAACCGCGCTCAGGGCTTTCCTCTTCGAAAATATCCAACAATCGCGCAAATGTGTGTCGAAGTTTGTGTATACGTGTTTGTATGTCAGGTACTCGGAGGTTCAGCTTCCGGATTTACTTTTTTTCGGTCGTTCCAGCAAATTGAACTCTGTCACTGTCTAACAGAGACTCGTGTCTCGTTTTTATAAAGTTTTTTTTTTTTGTCGTAGTACAAATGATATTGAGAATGAATTTTATCTGATTTTCCCCAGTTAATATGATCATTTGATGGTTTAATTGTTAATTATTCTAATAACACAAAGAGCAGTTAAAATGAGATTTAATTGCATTAAATACATTAATAATGAATATTTTGGGATTTTTAATTGAATAATCTGACACAGTGCTCCACTTGAAAAATGAAAATATAGCAGCACAACTGGGAATTAATTTTCTGGTTAATTTAAGTGAATTGTCAGTGCAAGCGAAAATTAGAGACAAAAGCCTGAAACTTTCGTAATCATACCTAGCGTACTGTGGGGACCTGGGAGACGATGTTTCACCCACATAAGGGCGCGTGACCTTACCCATCTACCTTCTTCTCTCTCTTTCTGTTTCAGTGGAGAACGCTGACTCCGACAATCGTGGGAGACGCGCGTGTTCACTGCACCAAACTGCTGCAAAACTGAGTTAACAAGATCGCGTTAACAATGCAACATCAATGAGCTTACTATACTGTGACCTCCCGTCTTCTGTTATCACAGTTTATGCGTCTCATGTGCATATAAACTTTGTGATCCTGCTAATATTAATATTAATCAATATTATGTTTGTGAAGAAGTTGAGAAAAGTTTTTGGGTCAAAAGAATAAAATTTAAATTATAAAAATCAGTGAAAATAGGTTTTTTCTGATAATCCCCATTGTACCCCCCCCCCTCCTCCACTTTCTCCCATTAACTCAAAGGTTCCAAAGGAAGAATCAATAGTTAACTAGACGATATCAAAAGTAGGTACTTTGAGAATCATCATTTCTCCAGAAATATCGGTAGTTACTAAGGTTTTGAATTTTACCGCCTTCAATTAAGCCTTTATTGCTCGTAAGCACTAGTTTGATTTATACAAGCTGGCTTTGAGTGCCCCATGGAATTCTTCCAATACCCTCATTTCCGATAATACAGAGATAATTTAATATCAACATTGTTGTACCGTTTTTCTGTATCTCGAATGGACTGTTCAATCCAATTGTTATTTGGAATTTTCTGAAAAATCGAAACACGACACAGAGAACCAGAAAGAGAGCAGAGAAAACGTACAAATAGCCTGGAGGAAGCCAGGAGTTATAGTGAAGAGGTTCAACAAACGAGACGAAGAAAACGGATGTATAACATGCTACCTCCACCTTATTCTGTGCTAACGTAGAAAACACAAATGTCTTCGTATCTCTTCTATGTCTTTGGATTCAAGCCAGTCCCTCAGTGTTTTAAGATATTGCTTTCTGGTGTAGGCGAGACGTTGACGCGAGGACATTCCTCTTTTATCCCTGACCTCACATCACTGTGTTTCACCTCAGAGTGCTGTTATAAGCCAAGCCTAAGAGGTTATTTCCTATGGCCTTGGTGCTGAATTGTGAATTATTTCGTTTCTGTGTCTTTCCTCTAACTTGAACAGTGTCATTTTAGATTAGAAGATGCAATTTTCAAATGCAATCACTATCCAGCCAACCGTTGGAGTCTACACTAGCCTCAATCGCTTCTCGCAACAAGCCAAAATCGTTTCTCAATAATTTTTATCTCTTTTTTTTCCCATTATTTTTTTACTTCATCCTTTTTTATTGATTTGTCCGCTCAGATTGACTGATCCAATCTTCACGTGGAATAGAGTGAATATAATTTAGAGGAAAATAGAATGAAATGGACATCTAGACGAATTTTGCAGGATTGAATTTAATGAATAGCTGTATTGGAGGATAATCGGGTTGGAAAAACACTTATTTTGATAGTTGTGCAAGATTCTTTTCATCTCCACTCGAGATTATTATCCATGACACGCGTTCTCGAGAGAAAAGTGTCATGGATAATTTTTCAATTGTCTATTTTAATAATATTTAGAAGATTATTATGCATGATAAAGAAACGTTTTTTCAAAATCAGTTTTCATTCAAATCACCATCCAATTTCAATCATTTTTTTTTGCCTTCTCAAAGACAGCTATTTGATTGGTTCATAACTGATGAAATTGCTGATATACATTAGTACAATGATCTATAGATCATTTTGCTCTGCTTTGTTTTATCACGCATGTTTGTAGATTTTTAATAAGATCACTTTAACGATAAAATGTAGCATTTTTTGAAGGAATCTTGTGATAGCTGAGTGGTTAGAGTTGCAGACTGGTAATCCTATAGCATTTTCCGCACGCCGTGCGGAAAGTACCCACTTTCCGTACGCTACGCGTGTGGTCAATGGCACTTTCCAAACGTTGTACGTAAAAAAACAGTACCTTACACGTGCCGTAAGGATTTCCAGACTCGTGTAATCACAAAACTTACCCTCGTCAGAAAAGTACTCTACCGCACTTGTTGGGTAATGTACTATTCCTTCATTCTTCAATTCTTTTCCTTCATTGATATTTTTTTCATATAGTTCTTCTTTTTTCGGAAATACTTTGTTATTTTTACTGCCAAATTATCGAATCAATGCATTTTCTTCTCTTGGTTGGTTACATGGTCTTCTAAGGCTGCAGTCATGATAAACTTATATACATATATATATTATAAATTTCAGTTGAGAGTTATCATTATGACAATACTACGTATTACCACAAAATCCAATAACCAATCCAATTAGTAGATTCAATGGTAAAATGTTTGTTCATAACTTGAATAGTAAAATTTTCAATTGAATCGTATAATTTGATCGGTAACTGGATATCTCTGTCTTTAGAAATTTAGCAACGCGTGATATCGTTCGAATCATTCAGGTACTACGTTATAATGAAACTTTTGGATAGAAAAGGATCATGAATATACTATAAAAGCACAAACGAATGGAGAGACAAAGAAAATGAACGTGGCATAATGTAACAAGAGGAGTGAATTAAGTTTCAGAGAAATAGTTGTTGGACTACTATAAACACACTTTCTTCATACAAAATTACATGAAAAATTCTCACATTCAAAGGAGATTCTTTGGATGGTAAAAGAAGAGAAAGATTTGAATATATTCTCATTGTATTCTAGTAATGTTAGACTGTACCACGTGCTACCAAATTAATGCTACCAGTTACAAAGTGGATGTCAGTGAAATTGTACTCTGTGGGAAATTTTATTTTCGTTTCAGCTTCAGCAACACTCATTACGGATTGTTTCACAAAGAAGCCTTGTAACTCTGAAGAAATACAGTTAATTGAATGATGAAAAGAAACACGAGAAAGATGTTCTTCAATTCAATGTTTCAGAAAACTTTAATATTATTTTATATTATCCAGCTCCATTTATGAAAAATGAAATTCATATAATTGCTATAATTCTCAGAAGTATTAATTAATTAAAAAAAAAAATTCCAATAATTCAAAGGAACATCTGAAACTTGTGAATCATTGAAAATACTAATAGTAGATGGTTCACGTAATTGACGAGATACTCCTTTCAATTTGAAATAGGAAATGAATTGTAGAGACAAAAAAAGAAAGAGTATGCAAATGAAAGGTTGATACATAATTACGTGTATAATACCAGTTAATGAGATCCCACGGAGCTTGGAGGATCCTGTAAGATAGAGGCAATAGACCAAGAGTCAACCTTGGAGGAGGTATAAATCCGTTGGCGGAAATTCACTTCTGCCTGAGATGGCACCCACGTTGGAAAAGTGGAGGATCACCAGTAGAAGGATCAGAAGGAAAAGGGGGGGGGGGGGAGAAATAAGTGATGGAAGTAGAGATGAAACTGAGGAGCAAGCTATGAAATGGAGAAGAGAGGAAGTGAGAAAAAAAATCGTTGAAGTATATAAGAGGAAAGAGTATAAAGTTAAAGGACAGAGAGAAAGAGCAGATTACATGCTAATGTTCACAGCCTGGAATTTTCAACGAGAGGAGATTGAGATCGGTTTATATGGAAGAAGTAGAAATGTCTGATTTTTTTTTTGTACATATATATTTTCCAATCCTACGTATTTACTCTATTACTTAATGGATCCTTATCTGATTGATCAGGTAAATAAAAATGATCTCCAGTTAGCTCGAATAGGTATATCTCCATGGAATAACAGCGAGTAGCGAAATATTATCATGTAATATAACTTTCATTTGATTTCACACTGTTGAGTACATTCAAGTTTGTACTATCCTATCACTACTCTTGAATCTCATTTTCATATTTTCTCCATGTATACGATACGGTAATGTACATTCTCGATAGTATGCGTCAAATGTTCATAGAAATATTACAGTTAATATATATGACACGAGAACCACTAAGCACGATAGCAGAAGCTCCTAACGTCCAGGTCAATGACCCTTTCATCCCTACTGTGTGTATGTGTGTGTGTGTGTTCTATCCCTTCAACTTTCTATGCACTTCGTCTTTCAAACGAGACGGAGCGTCATTGACCCGTTACCCAATGAAACGATCTATACGACCATACCAAAGATGTACGGCCAAACTATCTCATCCTCCACAAATTTAATAATCGCATCGAAATCCAATATCGAGTGCCTCTTATTACATGTCCCAATCTCTCATATTCCATCAGAATGAAAATTTAAAAAATCCCACAATTTATGCACTCACTTTTTACCATTGTACATCTTCTAGAAAGTCAATTTATTACAATTCAATGCTGTTCTAATTCTTTGATATAAAACAATTGTAATTTTGGAAAACAACAAAGTTATAGCCGTGTCTATCCATTCAGATTGAAGATTAATGCATTTCAGTATAAGGCAAGAGAGTACCCAATTGCCAAACTCACCAGGCCTTTAGAAATACCCACATACGGGATTTCACTTGAGCAGAGGAGCAGAGGCATTAATAACCTAGGGCACATTCACCTCCCTTGGCCCAAAGTTGAATTCTCTGAATAAACCTAGTGTCTGCATGTGCCCACACGCATTCGCCGATTTGCTCCAGGGCAAAAGAGAGAGAGAGAGAGAGGCAGAATGAGGGAGCGATAAGCATCAGAGTTCAAGCTGGTGTGGCAATAGGACGGTCCTTCTGGTCTTCTGTGGTACACTCAAACGCCTCGAACGATTCATACTACTGAACAATATATAGAACATATATTTCCATTCCCTTTCCAGTTGTCGCTTTGTCTCCCTTCCTCATTCTATACCCATTCTCTGCTGAAACTTCAACAACCAACACACACACACACACACCAATTCTCTGGGCTCATAGAGAGAAAAGGAGATGCCAACAAGCACTCGGAATGGTATGCGAAATTTCGCGGCTAACCCATGCCGAAAATGCGCTTCTACATCTATGTGTGGTTAAACGTTTCACTAAGTCAATATTTCCATGTTTCCAAAGTTGAAGAAAGAATTTCTACTTTACGACAAGTCAAGAGAATGAACGAAAGAGCCCAAGCTGCCTGTCAATAAATACGTTTTCTTTACCTAAGTAAGTAGTTTGAATAAGTAAGTGTTCCTGAAATTCCTTCATTCCAAAGACAATTACGGGAAGGTGGGGCAAAATGGATGTCAGGGGGTAAAATCGGCACAGCTAAATTTTCAGGCAAATATTATGAAAAACTTTTGAAATTAATGGAAATATTGGCTACAGATTGTTTTTGATGATTCCATAGGAAAGCCGAGGAAATTTTGGGCGGGAAACAAGTGCCGGAATTGATTTTTTTGAATTTTTGGCGATTTTGACTTTTTGGAGCATTCTAGAGGGGTAAGAGCCTTCCTTTTTTTGAGAATTTTCAGTTTTTTTAGAATATCTTCGGTTCTATTTGTCATAGCGTAAAAATTCCGACAGGAGGTGGAAGTTGAGATCATTTACCATCGATTCATAGGGTTTTCAATTTAAAAATGTCCATTTTTAAAGTATTTATGCGCATTTTTGGGAAACAGTTTTGGGAAACAGTTTTTGTCCCATAACTATCCCAAAAATTGATATTTTCCAATTCAAAACCCCATAAATCGATGGGGAATGAGCTCACCTTTCATTTAAGACCAACCCCGAATTGCTACGACCAATAGAACCAGAGATATTTGCAAAAAACTGGAAATTTTCAAAAAATGAAAGGCTTTCATCCCTCAAAAATGCCAAAAAATATCGAATTTACAAAAAAATTGAAAAAAATACATCTGACACTCGTTTTCCAGCTAAAATTTCCTCAGCTTTTCAATAAAATCATCAAGAAATAATCCATCTCTAACCGTTTCATTGCAGTGTCCATTTTGCCCCACTCTCCCCTATACATAAAAATTATGACTTGAGGAATAAAGATGCCTCGACAATAAGTTTTTAGTTAATTGCCATTCATGCTCGTACTTTTTCGGAATCTACGCATTCCGGAACATTACGTGCAGCAATCAAATGAAGAAGGAAATAATAATTACATCGATTAGTTGTGAATAAAAAATCATAACGAAAGTATTCAGCAAATAAATAAAGCTAAGAATGAAAGTTAATTTTTGCTTTTCGTAGAGGTGAGAGATAGGAATCTAACAAGAATAAGCAGATGGAATAGAGTTGTCAAGAAAGCCCATCAGAAGGCCTCTCGCAGTGACATTGATAATGAACAGCTTTTAACATTTAGACTACTTTTCAAGTTCGAAGAGCTGTTTTCATTGCTCTCTCACAGTAAAAAAAAAAAACTTCTCAGATACCAGATGATGATCTGGGAGTTCGCAGTATCCTCTGTATAATTGTTCAGCAAATTCCCATTTTTTTCCCTCCTAAATAAGTAAAATGCATTTAAATTTGCTAGAATAATCTCCAGAATACGTTTCAACGGAAACACCATATTTTTCAACAGATTTCCAAAGCTTTTATTTAAAATAACTCTCCTTTTTTTTTCTCTCGCCCAAAGTTATGAGGTTCGAATAACGTTGGCAACCGAGCTAGCCCCTGTGCACAAGATCACAGCTTTGTTTTCCATCCATATAAAAGCGAATCGCTTCATACGCGTTCTATCACTCATTCTCGGCTCTCTTCTCGTCTATCCGTCTCTTCTGAATTTTGCCTGGTTGCATACCACACTCATTGTGTCACAACCCACCTCTTTCCTCCTCTCCTCTTTCGATCATGCGGTGTGCACGAATAGAGGACCCATTCGTCTCCTCTATCCGTGCATCGAGGCGGGAAGAATGTGGGGTAAAAAGGAGATGGAAAAAATTACGGAAAGGCTGCAGCATCCCTCCTTCTCCCCAAAAACTAGAATTCAGTGCCAGCATCCACCGTTCAATGCACGAATTTTCAGCATACGTGTGTCTATATAGATAGTAGCTATATACTACGGTGCACACCGATGTCAGTGATAGATTATGAATTTACGAGACTATTACTTCAGTATATCAGAACCACTAAAAATTCAAAGATTATTATTTTTTTGACCTTTTCTCCATTTATTTTATCGTATTCATTTTTTTTACCTCTTATCATCAGTCAAACTCTCTCTCTCGAGACATCCAATTTCTTTCTCATCAGAAGCAACTTTAGTTTCTTTTTTTTTGTTTCACCTCCTCTTCTGTTAATGCAGAGTGACACTTTCGATTTTCGTGTGCAGCAAGTAGTTAAACGATATCTCTTTCCAGTCTTATCTCAGCTGTCTCATTCGTTTGGTATTTTCAGTGAAAGAGCTCTTTCTCAACGGTTGTCCGAAAACCCCCTCCTCCCCCTATCCTCCACTCTCAATTCTACTGTCCGAATAGTCTTAGATTCTGAACGTCGTCTAGCTACGCCCAAGAAGATTTATATCCACCTTTTAACAAGCTCTCAATCCATTCTCCCTCGTTTTTTTTTAAATCCCCCTTTTTTTTCTGGATTTCTTTTATAATACATGTCTGACTTATTGTGATTAACACTACTTGTACTATTGTACTTTCACGATTGTCATTGATTAATGAATATTAAAAAAATTCAAGATGCCCAAGGTAATCAATAATTTAATGGGCTTTAAGGACAGATTTCTTATTTTTTCTCGAGTCAATACGATTTTTTATATATACTCGTTTCCATTTAACACTCAGTTCCGGTGATGGCGTGTTTGCCGCGCGCGATTGTATTGTTTCCGCTTGATTCAACCGTTGGATTCTCGTCTCAGACGTTATTTTGTTTTTTTTTCTTTTTCCAAGCATTTTCTTTCTCTCGCGTAAACTCTTTATATCCTTTCATCCTTTCATTTTTTTTTGCCCACTTCATTCGAGTAATCTCATTCAACGACATTTTTCTCCTCTTTTTTCTTCAGCAATCTGCGAAAAATTTTTTTCCCCGATTTTCTCCCGAAGATGTCGGAATTCTGGATTCTTTGATGAAACCAATATTTCTGCTATATATAGAAGAATGAACACATTGACCTATTGCGTAAAAATCGCCCACCTTCTCAATGAATGACACCGTCACTCCAAGAGAATGCCGATATTTTTATTATTAATCACGGGATTCATTTCCATTTTATGAATTAATATATTGGTTGCTCATAGGAATATTGGAAAAATCATTAACATCAAAATATCGTCAAATCGTGACTTTTTACTGAACAAAGTCAGCTTTTTCTGGCTCTGAAACCAAACGTGGAAGCTATTTATTGTTTTTGATTGCACTTATCTTTGTATAAAACCAGAAAAATCATATTATAAGATTATATTAATTAACCTTAAATGAGAAAATCATCTCACATTCATTTTAGAATACAAATTTACAGATTCCTTCTCAAAATGTCATGTGAAGCGTCTTATTACTTCTAACCCTCAACTACAATTTATTTTTTTACCTTGGCATTATTGATGCATTGTCAATTTAAGATTATTTTCCATAATATGGAGCAAAAAGCAATTTTTATTATTTCGTGACATAACTTTTTGCGGCAATTTCAATCATTTATAGGCTTTGTTCGTTCATGAGAAATTCATCTGAACTTAAATGGAGATAAGGCTCAAAGTGTTTGAGTACTTAAATTTCTAACCTATTCAGGTTATAGCAGTTGAAATCTCATATTATTGCGTAAAGATGGAAATCAAATCATTAAATAAATCAATTCAATCAATTGAATTAATCAAATTGCACAAGCTTCTGAAAAAATGCCATTATTGTTCCTCGTTTTGTTTTTTCAAGTGAGTAAAAACCCATCTACATTAAGGCAATTCCAAAGGAACAAAAGAGTAACACAGAAGGAGGTGAGTGTTGGAACCCTCTGGAATACAGAAAAAGTGCGTCGATAGAATAACAAACATCCTTCCAGCCCCCTCGTCACCGTGATATCCTAAAGGACGAAGGGAAAAAAGAGTAAAAGCTGCAACGAATACCACAATAAAATATAAAAGAGAGGGAAAACGCCTGTAGTCATTAGTCGTGGCCATCATTGAGGGATGAGATAGGAAAACAATGAAGGAGTTCTTTGAAGCAAGCTCGGAAGGAGGAGGGAAGTGGAAAAAAGCGTGCCTGAGGGATAGAAGCATTCTCACTACCTCACCCTTTTTTTTCCCTCACGTACTCTATGTACTTTACCTATCGTATTTGTTCCCCTACAAACGCGCACTTTCTCGCAAGCTCGAAGGCTCACTCTCTTTCTCATATCCATCGCACGATTTCCCTTCCAAACGAGTGAGCTTTTCGTTTTTCCACCTCTCACGTTTTTCTAATGTTATGGCACCCTCTTCAGAATCCACTGGTTTCCATTGAGAGCACAAAAAAAATTACACTACAAACTTCAAATGAAGAACAAAAAAGCAAGCAGCAGCCCAACGCATTTTTTCATTGAGGTCCAAGGCTTTATCGAAGAAGACAGTGAATTTCTCTCCTCCTTGATTTTTTTTCCAGATGAAAACTCAAGTTATGAAAGTTTTTTTTTCTCTCTCCTCTCCGAAGCATATCCACCTGAATTACTTTTCTCCTCTCTCTCTGTCTCTCGTTCTCTGCCGAACTTGCAACTTTTATGGAAAGAACTATGATGAAGTATCCCCTCTTTCACTTCTCTGGCTCTTGGAGCTTTATGTTTTTTAGACTTGCAAATTTCAAGCGGAAAGGACAGTAAGGTCTATCCTGTGAAGCTTCACATAAAAACATGAAGTGTCTCTGTCCTCGTTGGATATATAAGTTTTATTTGATAGAAGAATAAGTTCTGGACCAGTAAATTTTCTGCTTTTCTTCTGAATTTTCGCCTGCCCTCCCCCCAGTCTCCCTCCTCTTTCCCACCGAATTATGAGGGGCCAAACGATGTCCTGTTCTTTCTGCACAGAGCAAGGGCTGCTTCATCGAAAGAGATAACGAGTAAAGAAGAAAGAGAGAAAGAGAGAGAGAGTGAGAGAAGAAAGGGTTGACCGGTTGCAGAAGAGGAGAACATCCGGGGCTACCACGAGCTTCTGCAACGTTTTTTCTCTCCTTAATAAAAGCATATATAATGCTGAATGAAAAAGGAAATAATGCGCATGCGCAGGCTGTTGCCGCCGTTATGCGCGGGGAAAATGAAAGGTAAGTGGGAACATTTAGATGGCGTTGGGGTCGTACAGTACTACGTTTAGAATGGGGGAGAATTGTTATAGTGGGGGTAAAAGAGGGAGGAAATTGGAAATTGCAAAGAGGGGTAGAGGAAAAGAGAGATGGAGATAGTAATTGGATAGAGATAGAGATAGAAGAGAGCCAGGGTTGCCATGGGAGCTACCCGGCCGGGCAGCAGAGGAGCTCCAGTCTTGCCGCGGCGACTCGAGCGCGCTTCGGCTTTTCGCTTTTCCTATATTCACTGATAAAATACACGAATAAAAGACTGGTGTATGTTTGAAAATTATGTAGTCCCGGTATTAACGCGTGTGTGAGTGAGTGAATGTGTTTTAGGAGTAAAATTTAATTCACTTTAGAATTATATATTGTCGTACAGGGGATTTATTATTAAAGGCAACATTGAAAAAAAAAAACAAATTTCAGTATGATAGTTTGAGGAAAAAATTTTATACAGTACGTATGTTAACATCTGTGCGTGATATTAAATTTTTTTTTTCATCTACGCTAATTATTACAATGATAATAAATTTTGTCATTCAATGATAAGTTATAAATATACGAAATTTCAATTAAAATGAAATTTTTGAGTATCTACTGAAGAAGAAGATCGTCCTTGAAACGTCGTCCTTGTTTATTCTGCCGTACAGTTATATTTTCACTGCCCACGCGTCTTCTCTCATTCCACGAGAAAACTTGGAGATATATTCCAAGGGAGAGAGAGAGAGAAAATAGTGCTTTAATTCCCATATGTCCAGGATGCTGGGAATAAATGAGTAAAATCTCGAATTTTCAAGATGATGAGAAGAAAAAAATGAAGCACCAAGAGTTTCTGGATGTTGGAATTTATTAAGAGGTTTGTATTTTCTTGGTTATTTCTAGGCTTACTCAGTATTTTTCATTTTTTTTTTTCTCCTTTTTTTTTCGGAGACGAGAGGACAATTTCAAGGTGATGAGAAAACTCGTGGTTCAACGTGTTATCCATGTATATATTAAGATGTGTACATGTACTGTAAATATATAGATATATATATACATAGACATGTACATATAGATATAGAGCAACCCTAGAGGTACATCATTACTGCAACCGCGCGCTCGTTTCACCGAGACTTCTCCACTCTCTTCCACTATCGGGTATCACGCTCGAGGCGTCTCGACGCCGTTGACGTCTCGCCATTCCAATCCACTCTCGTATACTTCCTCCTCGTCCTTCCTTTCCTCTGTTTCTTTCATTTTTTTTTTATTTTTCCTTCTTTTCTCGCTTCTTTCACTTCTTTCTACTCTTCAGCACCTTCGACAGGAAATACAAAAGGTTGATATAAAGAAAGGCAAGTTAAGAGAGAGAAGAGGAAGAGAGAGAGAGAGAAAGAGGATGAGGAATTGAACGTAGTCGATTGCACCAAAGCTTATGGCTTTGTGCCCACAGTTTCAACGGATCTAAGTCTCTGACTTTTCTTTGCCATGTATTTCCTTTGGATTATTTTCCCTTTTTTTTTCTCCTCCTTTACAACTTCCTTTTCTTTATCTGTCTCTGCCTTCTTATCTACTCGAGTGTCCAGGGTCGGGTTTTTTTTTTTCCAGGAAAAAACAATAACAGTAAAGTTGATTACATTCGATGCCCTCTGGGCAAACATTAGGTCCAGTATCTTCTTTTTTTTTTCTATTCTTTTGATCCTTTTTGCTACTTGATAAAATCATTTACCACTTTATTTCTCATTAATTCTGTTATCATTGAAAAAAAAAATGAAAAAAATTAATTCCCTCTAATTTTTCATCGTTCTACGAATTTCTCAGGAGATACGGAAGATTTAGGTCAGACGTGGGAGATATTGTCTGGGTAATTATCCATTTTTATTCGAGAAATTCTATTAAAAAGGGGTTTTTGTGTGCATCACTTTATTTTTATTCTCGTGAAATTAATATCATTTATCTTTGTACACGAGAAATGGTGAAGAGGAACAGGAGGAGGGGGGGGGGGAGTATTTTTATCATAGATGTTCATATCCGTTCTCTCTACATTTTTGTAAATGTGAATGTAATGAATGGTAAACGGTGGCATCTTTCTCAGAGTGCACTCTAGATCGGAGAGATTGGCCTGGTGAATACAGAAAAAGAGAGAGAGAGAGATAGAGAAAAAGAAAGAAGAATTGCTACAACCCCAATGTGTCTCATTCTTATCTAAACCCTCCCCCCCCCCCTTTCTGCTGGACTGTTGCTTTTGTTTTTGTCCCACTTTCAAAGTACTTCCTCTCATCCCTATCCAATTATTTAAATTAATTAATGGATTTTTTTCCTCGAATTACTATCAAAGACTCGTTTGTTGTTAAATTCGTTCTCATTTTTTGAATCTCACGCCACTTTGATTTTTTGTCGTGCTTTTGTATTAATTATTAAACAAACGTTGGGAATTATGAAAGGGTACATGAGCAGAAATGGATAATTTTTGTAGAAGCACTGAAGACTTGAGTGAAGAAATTTAATGCAACCAGTTGCTATTCCTTTTTTGCATAGTATAACCACTTGCTGCATATTTTTTCAATGCTCTTGAAGTGACTAGATGAAAAGAGGAGAAGAGGAAATATGGTGAAGACTGCATTGAAGGGTGGAATGAGGGAAATGGCTTCGGTTCGCATTTTTTTCGATGATTTCATTGAAAAACTGAGGAAATTTCGGGTCAAAAACATGCGCCAGCAATGATTTTTTTCTGGAATTTTTGAAAAATCAACTTTTTATTTCGGAAAAATTCAGGATTTTGAGAATATTTCCGGTTCTGTTGATTCTAGTACATTGGGGCTGGTTTCAAATGAAAGCTCAGCCCATTTCTCATTGATTTATGTCGTTCGACAGAAAAAAAATTATAGACTTTTAAGTGATTTATAGCCCATTTTATGAAAATCAGTTTTATCTCATGATGTCTTGAAAAATCGATGAAGAAAATATTAAATGAACATAAATCAATGGCAAATGATCTCATCTTTCATTTAAAATTGGTCTCAAGTACCTACCTATCAATAGAACCGGAGATATCTTGGAAAAACTGAAATTTTTCAAAAAAGAAAAGGCATTTTCACTGAAAAACTCGGATTAAAAAAAAAATCCAAATAAATTATTTTTGATACATTTTTCCATCAAAAATTTCCTCAGCTTCCCAATAGAATCATCAAAAGAATTCTATCTCAAATATTCTTCACCTCTATACTTTCCATTTCATGCGAAATTCTTATAAAATACCTGAAATTCTCTAGTTTATCAGTATTTCATCATGATTGCCATAATTTTCATGAGATTCCTTCGAATATTTAATTAAAATATCCTTCTTCTGACTCTTGATAGAAGAACGAATAATATTTTATCTAATTTTAATTACATCATATATATTTTTAATTAAACCAAAAACGTGATTATTCACAGTGGCATAGTCGACTCAAGTTTAATTATAAGTGGAATTCACTTTAATTAATTTTTTTTTCCAGGCCATATGCCACAACATTAATATCAAAGATAAAAGTGTAATTTTCACCCTCTAAGATTCGAAGGGAAAGAAAATTGAAGAAAATACGGAAAAGTCTGAAGAAAAAATTTCCCTAGGCTCGCCGAATGATTTTTTTTTATATTAAATCCAATTAATCTACTTTTTACTCTCTCCCTCTTTTCTCAAAAATTTGCCAACTCTACTAAAATAATAATTCCGTTTCTATCAACTGTTTATTCTCAAAATTGCTGGATAACGTGAAATCTATGTTTTTTTTATCAAATGAGTAAAAAAATAGTTTGTGCTGAATATAAATTCAACTGCACAATTTACTATTCAAATCAATGTTTGATTTGCTCAACTCTGCATATGAAAAAGGAGACAAAAAACGATTTACCACTGCAATAAATTCACAGCATATTTTCTGATAGAAACAGATGATTCAATAAATAAATAAAAATGAAAAAAAAAATAATAATAAAAAAACAGAAGAAAATTCACCCTTATGAAAAGACAGAAATCCTGTGGACTTGAGACGTGTCTTGAAACAAGCTAAACCCCTGTATCAGAGCTATATTGGCCACTTGTTTCCTCTCTCTTCTGTTCGTTCTACTTGCCTCGAAGCGAAACTACACATGATCCGATTGGGATCGATCTCGCGGGAGCACGTTGAAGCTCTTTGAGGTTTACAAATTTCGTTAGTAGCAAGGATAACGTTAGAAAAAAATGGAAATTTCATAGACACAATTTGATGGGAATATTCATAAACGTGATACTGAATTTTTTTTTATCAATGGGAAGATGGTTATGAAATCTGGGAGTTTCAGAGGAAATTCTAAGGAATCTATGAGTCTCGAGTAGAATTGAGACGGAAGTTCTACGAATTACTTGAATTTTTGACTGAACATGAATTTTCAGAATCGAAATTACTTGAATTTTCATATTTTTTTTGAATTTTTGCTATTTTTACGAAATTTTTAAGAAACAATTAGGCTGAAATTTACGCATTTCATTGATATATAGGCGTGAAATTATTTGAAAATCAATGATGTGTTCATTTTTCAATGACGTAATTATCTGGAATCCCACTGGAAATGTGAGAGTGTGTAAATATTTGAGATTTTTCGAATTATTTTCAAATTTTCGAAAATTTGAACATTTTCTTGGAAGATTTTGCAAATTTTCGTAGGAAATTTGATTTTTTTTCAATTTTCTTTGGAAATTTTTTCAAATTTGAAAATTTCCTTGCAAAATTAAAAAATTTTCTTGGAAAATTTGAAAATTTTCTTGGAAAACTTGAAAAATTTTCGTGAAAAATTTGATTTTTTTAAAATTTCATTTCAAAATTTTCTCAAATTAAAACTCCGGCAACTTTTCTTTGCCAGCATAAATTAAAAAAATCAGTTTTATTCCACTATTTGAGATTTTACGCAGGTTTTCTTCAAATTCTGGTAAATTTGCAAATTATCTCCTACTGTGACTCGTTTGAAATCTCCGGGTTTCTGCACAGAAAATGCAGACGGGAATTTTTAGCAATGAAGCATGTCTATTATTTCCCATATCCTTATTGTTTTACATGAGAAATGGCTTTACACAAGCCTCAATTACGTTCTCCACGTATCCCCATTACCTTAAATCCTTCAAATGAGTTTATCAATGAGCCAATTAACTTTTCAGTTACTCAAATCGTTCCAGCACACTCAGTCATTCAATTTATCATTATTCACGTGTATACGAGGGAAAATGCCGTATATTTTTAGTCATGATTGACGTTGACACTGACTGAACCCCAATGTTAGAGTACATTGATGGTAATCTAGCATTATGTTTAGCAATGCTTACACAAATTTCACACGAGCATGCCTCTGATAAACCCTCAAAGGGGTAATCTCAGTCTTTCCTAACGGTATCAGCCTGCAGCCCGCATAATTTGTTATCGATCGTAAATTCTACTCATCCCCTCTTGCCTCAACTCATGCAGGAAAATCCGCGTCATCACTTGGGGGATTGTAGCCTCACCTATTATCATCGAAAATTTCGCTTCAGTTTACCTTATATTTTGTTGTAATGAGGTGACGATTAATTGTGTGGTCAATTATACTGCAATCGTGTGAATGAGACGTGACGGCAAATGATGGTCCTTGAGTGGTTCTCTGAAAATGCAGAGAGAGAGAGAGAGAGAGAGAGAGAGGAATTCGGGTTAATACGACACCGGAGGAAACTTCTGCTTTTATAGGGGATACTGGGGCAAAATGGATACGGGCTGCACACAGAAAATGCTGAGCATAGAATATGAACGCAGCATTTCATACAATATGATTTGGCCTTTGACATACAGTATGCTCTAATTATGCATATTTAATGCACTCGACTTTTGAATAAAATATGTATTATTTTCCATTATATATGTACAATTGTACATGAAATATATACTATTGTGCATAAAATATGGATTAATAGGGGTGAAATATGTACTAATAATATGTTTATCTTGAACATATTTTATATTATTGATCATTTCGCATTTTATGCATTTATAGTAAAACATAAAATATGCGCATTATGGCCATATTCTATGTACTAAAAAATTGACATGAAACATGCTTAATTAGTGCATATTTTTATGTACTCATAGTGCATGTTTCATACAAAAACAGTAGTACATATTTTGTGCACTACATAGTGGATATAATATGAACAGAAAGTTCATATTCTATGCACAGCTTTTTCTGTGTGTGGTTTTGGTATTTTATACTATGAAATTTACTCGAAATGGATGGAAATATTGGAGATAAGTTTTTTTTGATGATTCCGTTGGAAAGATGAGGAGATTTCCCATGAAAATCATATGTCTGAAGTTATTTTTTGGAATTTCTCAAAAATTTCATTTTTTGCGCAAAATTTGAAGGTGAAAGTCTTGTGTTTTTGGAAAATTTTCAGTTTTTCGGGGATATTTCTGGTTCTCTTGATCACAGTGACCTGGGGTTGATCTTGAATGAAAGGTGACATCATTTCCTATCGATTTAGCGGGATTTGAAGAGAAAAATATCAATTCTTCAAGTATTTATAGGGCAAAAACTGGTTTTCAGTAAATGATCTATAAAAATTTGAAAGAAAAATTTTTAAAAATATCCTAACTACATAAGTTGATGGGAAATGAGCTCACCTTTCATTTAAGATCAACCCCAGGTCGCTACGACCAATAAAACCGGAGATATCGCCGAAAAAGTGAATTTTTTGAATTTCCAAAAGGAAAACCCCTTCAAAATTTGCCCCAAAAAATCAATTTTTCTAAAAATTGTGAAGAAAAAATTCAACACATGTTTTCCACTCAAAATTTCCTCAGCTTTTCAATGGAATCATCAGAAAACTCAAATATCGAACCATTTGATTGAAGTGTCCATTTTGCCGTTTTTCCTTTTCTTCCTATGATGCGAAAGAGTGGAACTTAGAAGATATATATCTCTCACGTGGTCTTACCAAAGAAATTCTTCAATGTCAGCATTGGATCGTCCTCAAGGCTCAAAGACTCGTGCATGCCCCTTTTATTTCTCATTTAAAATTGCACCACCATCAGCTATATCCCATTTTCCTGTGTACCAGCATCGTCATTCCATATTGGCTGCCCTAATACCGTTATAACCACTTACTCGAACAGCCTCATGGTGTCGTACATACTAATTTTCCACAAAATCCATACTAGTAATGGTAGTTCAGGACGACAGAGAAAGTGGTTAAACAAAAGCTGAGAGAGTAAAAAAGAAGAAAAAAAAGTCATAGTCAGAATGAACTTGTATACTCTCGAGTACCCAAGTAAGCAGAAAACGAAAGCAACTTAAAAAAAAATAGTGAAGTGATAATAGAGTAAAAAAAGGAGAGAATATGACCAATGAAGGAGGGAGAGAGACACATAGAGGGGAAAAGGTAGAAATACTATGCCAGAAGATACTGCAGACTTTTTTCACTTTTATTTTATAGGAAATGAAAGAAAAAAATTGAAAAAAAAATTGAAAAAGAAAGAGAGAGAGAAAAAAAAAAAGTTTTTCACCTTCTTGCCAGTATATTTTGCCTCTACTTCAGACTTTGCATTGTATTTTTCAAAGTTGCGTACAAGAGATTCCAGCCTCGTTATCGTCTGGCTTCTAAAGGGCTGGAAAAAAAAAGACGAAGAAGAAGAGTGAAGAGAAAAGTAGTATAAAGTAAAAAAGGGGCGCGTGAAGAAGAGTCATGGGAATATAGAAGAAATAAGAGAAAATGGAAACAAGAAGGAGAAAAAAAAGAGCCAAGGGTAGAAAAGATATACTGTGTGGCAAATGTACAGGCTGCAGTTGGAAATTGCAACTGTACAGGTCTAGTGCTGCTTCATAGGGCTTGAATACAAGGTTTCTCTCGAATCTCGTGAAATGGGCTAACTGAAAAACAGAGAAGAATAGAATAAGTGAGATTGTAAAAAAAGAGGGGGTGAAAGGGAAAAGAGAGAAAGAGAATGAGACTTTCACGAGATTCCTAACTAGCCAGGTGTAACATTGAAATTGCATCTGCAAGAGAAGAATGGATTAGGTGAGGAGAGAGAGAGGAAATGCAGAGTCATCTCCTGTGGGAGTGATATGTATGGATTTACGCAGAGCATTCGAGGTCTATTGGCTCATTGAATTTCCAGTCAGTCAGTCCCGCGCGGTCCTCACACGTTTCCACTGTCTGTTAGTGATTTATAGAGACTGGCCCCTTTCTTTCGCAGAAGAAAAAGCTCAGTTATTATCATGTTGAGATAGGAAGAATAGCATTGTTCAATCTGAAACATTGAATTTTAACGAGATTAGTTAATTAAAGTATGTTTTTTTTTGCTTTTCCAGATGGAAAATACATGCAGAAAGGAGTGAAGGAGATTGCTGCAGTTGATTAACACAAATTGGGCTGTTGAAGTGAAGTCAGAGTGTTGAATGGAGTGAAAGAGTTGAAAGTGTTGAGAATAATTGAAATTGTGGGCCGTGTTTAGGTCCATCCAGTCTAATAGGATGGACCAGTTTATGGATGGGGAGGACATGGAGACGAGATTGAGGTGGTTGCACTGTAACATGGTGAAGTTGTCGGCGATTCACTGGTGCCAAGGATTGGTAATTACCAAACCTATGGACCTGAAGACTAACACAGCAACCAGCGTATCCCGCTAATCGTTCACAGTCGTGTTCGGTCGAGGCGATAACACAAGTTAAAGGGAACACCATATCCCTCGAGAAAAGCAGAAGATAGAGAGAGAGAGAGAAGGGTTGGAGGCTGGGTTGAGGATGCATCACACTGGTGGTTACGGTGCTGGTCCACAGGAGCGTGTACACCAGGTATCGAGAGCCTCAGGCACAACTACAGTTGATGGCAAATGTCCATATGATACTTATCCAACTCCGATACCCGATTGCTGTGCTGCTGCTGCAGCTGCAGCAGCAGCACAGGATCCATATCCAAGGCCACCAAGTGCATATGATGGACGATGCTACGATGACTGTCACAGAATTCGTACACCTTATCAGGAAGACAATTTTCCACAGGTATGAAATTTTTATGTGTTTATTCATCTTTGTATGACATGTCGGCGTTTTACAATTTTTCACCCCTCCTTTTTCTTTTATTTACTAGGCTAGAATAGAGTATATTGCAATTGTTACAATGGTTACCATCTGTTCTCTTATAAACTTTCCATTCATTCAATAATTAAAACAAATAGTTTACAAGAAGTTAGCCAAGTTTTTAGCCTACGTCTTATTAGTAGGGCCGGAGACTGATTTTTGAAAACGACCCACTGATCTGAACTTTGATCTAGTATTGAATAATTCGAATGTTTATGATGGATGCGTCGAAGCATTGAATTTATTGGAAGGTCAATCTGCGAGGATTGTAACAAAACTTATTCTTTCTTCTTTATTTCAGGTAAATCTCTTATGCTATTCGGTTTGTCACGATCCCCGCAGATTAACCTTCGAATAAATTCAATGCCTTGACGTATCTGTCATAAACATTCGAATTGATTAGTTCCTATTTATTCCCAGCTTCAACGTCCTACTAGATCAAACTTCAGATCAATGGACGATTTTCGAAAATTAAGTCTCTGGCCCTATTTATTAGGTCTAAATGACCTCATTTCCTCGCTGCATTATTTTTGGCAGGAGTTGCAAGAGGATAGGCCTCCCATATGCCTCTTTGGTACCAAAAGTCTCGTTTAGGGATGAAATGGTTCAGGAAACTTCTGTTCTATGGATAAAACTGAAAGAAGATTTTTCCTTCCAAGGGGAGGGGATTATCAGCTTTTATTGTGCATTTTTTAATTTTATCATCTTTTTCTCCAACGTTTGTTTATCTTGACTCAATCAAGACGATCTGCCTTCTTTAATCTCAAGCTCTTTGATGTAAGTCGAGAAAAACTGCAATTCACAGTCTGCAAAATTACACGGAGAATGACACTATAGCAATGAAACTCAGGGATGACACGTACAATAGTATTTAATTGTAGTCAGGAGACACTGGAAAACATAAAGTTACAATTACCTAATACCAAGTGAGACGAGTAACTCCCTGAGTATTTTATGGTTATTTGGAGTCTGATGAGAAAAGGTCGTCTGATGAGAAAGAGAGAAACCTGTCCTTGTCAATGCAACCTAGTACAGTCGAATATCTCTAGCCAACTAGTGAGAACCTCTATTAACGTACCACCATCAAAACCTCTCTCTTCTCTCTCATCTCATTCCTCTTTCCATCTCTTGACATATCTCTTTCTCTCTCGCTCTCCTCTCTTTTCCGTGTCACGTGATGCGAGCACGAGTACCCTTGAGAATCAACTATGCGATTCACAGACGAATTCACATGTCCAAAGTGCACTTCAACGTGCATTCAGTATCAAGTGTCATGGATTTTGAAATTATGTGAGAATTTTATGAGTTGGATTTTCAATGGACCAAAAAGAGTTTGAGAAACTTTTATTAATTGTCGAGATCTTTTCTCCTCGCGCTTTTTTTTTTTTTTTATTATGAAAACTTTTCGAATTGAAGTAAAATGATAATTTACTTTCTAAAAATTTATGATGCAGTTACAGTGAAGAACTCATTTAAAAGTTTTGTCTCTTTTCGCTTGGCTTGTATAAAATTACAGAAGTAGACCTGTATGTAACTCTTGAATTTTGCTATTGACAGAACTTAGAGCAGAAATTTTCTTCTTTTTTAAATCAACAATGGTTAATTTTCAAGCACATTATTATTCCCATGTGTTTTCTCCCATCAAAATCATATTAAAAAAAGTTTATTGTTAATGGACCGTTAGATGGTTATGCACAGTATAAATACAAACACCCATGGTAGTGTACCATTGGGGGTTACGATTGTAATTACACTTTGCTTTCATACTTATGTACTCTATTTTCCATGTACAGGTATATTCCCCCAGTATTTAAAGCCAAAGTTTCTCTTTAATTATTGGTAATTCACTTGAGTCTGCAAGGAAAAAGGAGAGATTAAAAAATTTAACATGTTGTGAAAATGAGGGGTTAAAAAAATTGAAAATAAATAATAAAAGAAACTAGTTTAAATCCAGCATTGGAGCCTCCGGAGTTAATGTTTAGTTCAGAAGGATATTGACCTTATTCGTTATAGCTAGTGCCTGAGAGGAACCGTGCCAACTTGACGCTCTCAGTCTCGAATTTCACCGTTTAGTCGCTTTACTGTACCCAGTGAAATTACATTAATTAACATAATTGCATAAGTTTCTGTTGGCACGTTAATCGATCTCGTTATCTGTCATCAAATTATCTTTCCAAACACTTGGAATATTGTAAAAGGAAAATTGCTTCTCAGTATTCTGATTCTTTGATCAAGTAGGTCTATTCTTTCTTTTTCCTTGAAAATATATTTCACAGAATTCTTGAGTGAGTTCTTCAGAATGGTTCTCGGTGCTTTGCTCTATTGCATATCAATTAATATGAGGAGGCCTTTTTTAAAAGAAGGGGCACTCGATTGGGAGGGGTCGATTTGTGCTCTCACCTGATCACTAGTCGAACATTAGTCGATGGTAATATGAATAACGAGATGACCAGCTATCAGCTGAACATTGGGTCGACTGTCGGTCGATCCCAAGTGGATACGTCGACTCGACTAACGATTGACCATGAACATGAAAGATCAGAAGAATTAAGATATTTCGTTTAGATGAAAAAAGAAGACAATTGTAGACAGTTTGAATGAAACGAGTCTCATGAGAAATTGTGAGTAAAGGTAAAATTTCTTTGATTTCGATTTAATAGGAAGTGCCACCAGCTGGATTACATCGTACACAATCCCATGTGGGATACGATGAGCAACGTCCGCAATCAAGGGTTGGTTACACAAGTGACTCAAGATGTCCCAGTCGTCTCGGCTATGACGATACAGGGGGCGGTTACCTTGATCAAAGTGATCCAAGGATGTACTGTACTGGCACTTACTGCATGGGTGATACGATGATGGCGACTGCCAGGGGCGTATGCGGTGAAGAGGTTGAGCTCGATATGCGAAGGCACATACAAGCATGCGCCTGCACCTGCAATCACATGGGTTATGGCAACTACATGGACTATCAGGTGAGAATGTAATTTTTTTTTTCATTTTTTATTGAGTACTATTTACGTCAATCAGATTCCATCGCGTAAAAACCATCGGATATTCATTATTTTTTTTCCAACCATTTATATATTTACGTGTTTTCTGGTCGATGCTCTCTGTTATTTGAATATTTACCAGGGTGTGTTCGTTCAGTCATTCGCTTAACGCTCCGTGATCGCAAACAAAAAAAAAGCTAATAAAAAGCGAATTTTTGAAAAAAAAACAAAAATCACACACAGCACAGGCAAGAATTCGTCGAGTTTTTTAGCTGTTGTTTTTCCATAAAATTTTTATTTCTGTTGAAACTAGTTTTTCAGGTAACACTGCTTGCGCTTGGAAAATCAACTTTTGTGCATAAAAAAAAATAGAAAAAAAGGGGACAAAAGTTGTTTGTATGATCCTCGATGCATTAATATCTATTTCACGACAATTCAATTGAATTTCTCTATCTTCATCGACTGAATTAATCACAGCTTTTTTTCACTGCATCTTTTCATTAAAAAAAAAAATAGCACCAGCATTGTTGATGCAAATGATCATTTTTTTATTTCTCGTGAATAATGGAATTGAGAAAATCTGTAGCGATTCGTCTGATTACATATAACCCGTATCCCACAATTGTTACCCCCTAATATATTGATTCTCATTCGTAACTGCTTCTGGTCCTGGTCGAGAAACAATATTAATTACCGGAGAACAAATTAAATGCAAAATACTGTAAGCTAACCAGTTGAAACTGGTGCTACAGTTGCTATTTAGAGTTTGCTATTATCATATTCTGTTCATATCCGTCTATACATTTTCCCATTTTATCTGTCTCTGAACCACCATGAATCCTATGATTACACTCGGAAATATTTCGCCCTTTATTATTTCAACTGATTGAATTAATTTTTCTTCTTTGTAATTCAATTCAATCATGAACACATATCGTTTTTATCAATTAATTCGAGTGCATTATATCTGTTACAAATTTTTTAATAGTCCTAGAAATTCAAGAAATTACATGGCAATTGAAAGCAATTAGTTTTAATTTAATTTATTATTTGAATAACGAAAAAAAAGGAGATAAATTATTATACTAAATTAAAATTTAAGTGATTAAATCATTTTCCAATAAAATAATAATTTTTAACTTTTATAAAAACTCTTTTACACTGCAGAATTATATAATTTCAAGTAAAATCTGGAATAAGTGGAAAAATTATTTTCCCAGCATATGTAAGCATATGTCCCATTTTTTTATAAACATAAAAACCATATGGCCATATCACTGCCCCTTTTCCAACTTTCAAAACCAGAGAAACTCAACTTGGTATAATCGAGGAAAGCCATATTGGGTTTTAGCACGCCAGTGAGCTCAAACTCGAAAAGTTTTCAAAGCCGCACACATCGCACTGAATCGCCAACACTGAGAGATAGAAAAGGGGGTGGGATGGGTTGATGGAGGTAATTTTATTTTCGAATATACACTAGTATTTTTTTTCTCTCTCTCTCAACTGCAACTATTTCATTCTTCCTTCTTTATTCTTCAATTTTCTGACTATACTGCACTGCAGTAACTCATGGAATTTAACAAAGCAATGTCACAAATCTCGATTGACACAAAAAGCCTCGTGACTTTTACCTAAACTCTTGGAATTTATCACCTCTTGTACACATATATATATGGACTCAAGTCAGAAAGTTCAAAGCTCCCACGTGCTTGAATTATTTTTATACGTGTTCATTGTTTTTTCACGTGTCGTCTTTTATACTCCCACATTGTGCTATTAAATATAGAGAACATTTATCGATTTTCTAAAGAGTATCTTTACAAAAAAAAAGAGAAGAATGCACAATCATGCTAAATGACGTGTAATATAATTGAAAACTTATTTTTTCCTTTTCTCCTTTTGCTTCATAAAATCCCTCGGTGCTATCATTGACTTCCCTCCTAAGCCCTGAGAATTTTAAATTGAAGAATGGTAAATTAAAAAAAAAAAGGAACTATTTACCTCCAAAGAGATTGTTTTCACAGAGAACATGAACGATCCTCCTCTAACTCTCTCGGTTCACAGCACATTTTCATCTTTATCGTGACCACACCACTCTCTCTCTCTCTATTTCTGCAGCCAAAGTGAGGCTGCTGAGAGTAAAATGTGGAGAGAGGACGGAAAACTACCTTGGCATACCACGATAAAGGTCAAAAATACAAAGGTCCGCTCAGGATTCCCAGTTTCCTTTGTTTGTGCCACTTTTTTCTTCTTCTTTTTCTTCACACACAACGTGAAAATTCCCCTCTTCTCTCTTATCCATTGCTCTTTTTCAAAGCGTCAAATATCCGCCCTTACATAACGAAGGGTCTCAAGATAACGACATATATATCGACACAGGTCGAAAGAAGACGTGGGCGCAAGGGGACAAAGCTGACACTTGATTCAAATAAATTCTTCCATTTATCAAGAGTTATTTTTCTCTTTTGATAAATGATAGAAAGTGTCCAAAATTTTTCAATAATTCCAAGAAAATCACTGAAGAAACTTACATGATTGGGATTAATACCGTAACAAGTAGAAGACGAGTGCAGGAACTATCTGTCTTCTTCAATATTGCTAACAGTCTTATTAACTCTCCTGAGATTTTGGAGAAGTTCGGTTTTATCTGACCAAGATCTTGGCCTGAGGAACAATCGACTGAGTGAATGGAAATTGACTGAGGTTACAGTCTCATTAATTCGACAGAGATGCATCAGTGTCCCAGGACTCTTCAATTCAAAATTTATCCCTAAACCTGACATATCACGGACGACCTTCAGTTTTGTTACACCTTGTATATGAGCAAATGGATGGTAATAAGCAATAATGACTCACCCAACATTTTTTCGAAATTTCGTAGAGGGCATATTGGGGTTCAGAAATGTTTGTTTACTGAAGATACACTATTGAGAAATTTTTTCAAAAAATGTTGGTTAAGACGTTGTTGCTTATCACTGTCCAAATCATGTTATGCACAAAGCCGATTGGCGTTTATACAAGTAAATAAATAAAAATTCGTGAAGTAGGTAATTTGGAACAATTTGATCCTATTGATTTCGCTCGTTGTCCACGAGTCGACCGAGATGGAAGACCTTGACATCAATACCAGGCACAGACCAGCAGCAGCAATCCCCCCCACTTCAGAGGCCTCGGTTGTGTTCCACCGCCATCGGCAGCATCCTATGCCACCCTTCTCCACAAGCCAGTGGCAAGCAAACGTTTTCCCCCTCTTTGCCTCTCCTCCCATCCTCAATTTCCAAGTATCCGAACTGTAACAGTTCCTGCACTACCGCAGCATCACTCATGCTCCATCGCTTTCCATGCGGCAGCCTCTTCGATCACCTCTTCATCTCCCTTTTTTTCCCTCCCCCCCACAAATTTTATCCTATTCCTCTTCTGCAATACGTATAACCCCGAGAATTCTCTCGAAAAATTCACGCCCCGTCTCTCCTCTTCATCCCACTCGTTTCTTCCGGCTTCAGCCAACTTGGTACACCCACGAATCAACTGATATAATCTGTTTGCTCCTCTCTTTCTTTCTCTTTTCATCCCTCATTCACTATTTCTCTCATGATCTCGACTGACGCTCAAACTATTTTGCTTTGTAACTCCCACGAAACTCTGCTCTTATCGCCTAGATCTCCTTGAACGATTGATTAGAAGCCACATAGAAGACTCATTGATATTCGACAAAAGTGCGGAAACTTAAAAATTGAATTTTCGGGTAAAAACTATTTTTTTTTTTTTTTTGACAATTTACGTTAAATGTTGCAGATAAATTTTTGGCTCTGCAATTTTTTATTCTGAAAGAAGAAGAAGAAAAAACTCTAATTATACTGTTCTTTTAATGTCAAAAACTTTTTGTCTTATTACTCAACTTATCTGAGCAATTCATCAAAAGCCTAATTTAAACTCATTTCAATTTCAAAACCCCGGAATTTTAATCAAAGTCAAGATAAAAATAGTGGAATTCTCATTAAGAATTTCCAGTTAAATTTTGAAGTTATGATTTGAGTGACATCTATTCTCTGTGCAAAATTTTAATATGAAGTTTTCGAAATTAATTAAATTCAACACAAACACACACACACACACACACAATCCAAAGGCCCACTGACATTTATTGAAAATTCCAGATCGCTTGTGTTTATCGAATAATAAATTCCTCAAAAAGCTAATGTACCAAAAGTTTATTCGAGAATGAACTTCAATGAAGTATATTGTTTTTATTTTTTATTTTCTGCAATGATGTTGAGTGATGAATAGGTTGATCGATGGTGTGTGTTAAAAAAAGAAAAATTAATGCTCTCTTGTCAGAGACAAAACAAAGTAGTACGAGCTTGAATTGTTATATTTTTGTGAATCGAGGGGGAGGGTCCCCTATACCCGAAAAACCCCTGGAAAATTAATCGTCCTTGTATATTCACCCTGTTTTCTCTCTTTCCTCTACACTCTGTGAAACACTAAAGCTCTGGAATAGTACACTGGCATTCTCTTGGGTTTTCCACACTTTTGCAAGTCATCTAGTGTTCAGTCGAGGCTGTTTCAGTTCATTTTGGTGCTTTCTTCTCTCATTTTTTCCTTCTATCTCCTACAATTTTTCTCTATCCTGAGGCAGAAAAATAAAAATACTTGAGAATAATAAAATTAATAGTGAGAATGAAAGAGAGAAATATTTTCTTGCAGAAAAATCTGGCAGTAGCAGAAAGAAAAAACTAGAAAAACAGAGAGATGTTATTAATTTAAAATGAATATATCCAATTTCTTTTTTTTATCATAGCATGAATATTTGAGAGAAATCATGAATAAATGAAGCAGCGAGTTATCAGCATGTATTAGAGTAGGGGAGAAAGAGAATAAAAAAGAGGGGCTGAGAATGGAAGTGAAATGAAAATGAGATGAGAGTATAAAATTTCCTTCAATTGCAGAATAATTCATACAAATATAAACATGTTTAATTACGGGATTCATTTCCATTTCATGAATTAATATATTGGTTGTTCATAGGAATATTGGAAAAAACATTAACAACATCAAAATATTCACATTCATTATAAAATACAAATGTACAAATTATTTTTCAAAATATCATCTAAAACATGTTTATTCCCTTTTTTTTTCACTTCTCCTCTCGTTTTTTTCCCCCTATAGGGAAGTTCAGTAGATCGTATAAGGTGCGATAAATCGATTTCCGGTTAGCTCTCCTGAGCCTCGCTTCCGGCATAAAGGGGTGGTAAACCCTCAATGGAGTTAAAAAAAAAAGAAGAGTATTACCCATTTTTTCCGCAATTCTCTCCTTCGATCTGTCAACTTTTTCACTGAAAATCCTGCATCTTTTCGTGCAGCAGCCTTCATGAAATATGAATGTCTCTCGAGCATTTATGGTGAACTTCCACGAACTCTGAGAAGAGAGTAGAGTGCATCCTTAAGTCCTTCAAGATGATAAATAGCGGGATAATAATTTTTATTTCATGATGCCCATTCTGCTTGTCCCCCAAGATTTCACGAAATTGATTTTCCACACACACACACAATGAGCTTTTCTCTAATCTGACATCATCAGCTGTACTATAGCCATGTATTAAGGAGAAGGGGAGGGGGGATGGATAGAAAAGGCCAATGGATAAAAGTGTTGGGGAAAAAAATGAAAGAATAAAAATTTCCGTGATAACACCAACGCTCTCAAGATACAATTATTATCGAATTCCCATCAGAGCATCGTTTGCCATCGACCCAGAAGCTTCCTCTGCCTCTTCTCCTCAATGGTGGAATGAAGTAGTTGGAGGCCATAGAGGGTTAGATGTGTTAGCTCGTCGATCTAATCGGTACTTGGTAGATACATCCAATGATGCCTGGAATATCGATGGAACGTGTGTGTGCTTGGGAATCGAGAGAATGAGCGAGTGGGTGAGAGAAGGTCGATGAATAGTGGGGATGAATGTCACAGGATAGAACTGATCCAATAGTGACAACTAACCGCTTGATGATAGCTTGAGATATTCATTCAAACACTCAATGTATGTTAACGTGATATATATATGTTATAAATAAATACAGTGTCAACATATCAGAATAGAGTGTTAATCACTAGATATCCTGCTATGAGTGGGATTTAAATTGATTATTATTTTTGTAACATCACATTTCAATGGTGTATCTGTCATAGAAGCGTTTTTACATGAAGATCAAGAGAACTTAAATGAAGAGAAGTCGCAAATTCTTGCTTTGACTTATTCAGTAATCATTGAAAGTCATATTGTCGCGTAAATGATGAAAGAATAGAGAATTAAATTAATTGTATTCAAGAAAGTAAATCAATTGAATTAATGATAATGCAGAAGTTCGAAAAATTTAGAGGTGCTGGGATTAAATTGTATAAATTAAAAGTATCATAAATTTAGTGGAAACCATGAGAATTGCTTGCTGCTCGGTTGCACCTGAATCCTCATTGTTACATAGTACGTGGATATCTAGAGATAGTATTTTACTGCCCGTTTCATGAGCATCTATTCACCATTTACCCAAAAAGTCAGTACAGAGATAGGTGTCAACATTCTCTGAATGCCTAAAATAGAACGAGAGATACTACAATAGCAGATGTTTTTTGGAAATTATTCTCTTATTTTTTTAAAGAGAGATTTAAAAAAAAATCATGCGAATCTCTGAAACTCATGACCGAATAATAATTCATGTCTGTGTGTAATAAAGAGAAGAATGAAGAAAATTTAACTCTATTCAGAGTAATAAATGGTAGCTGACCCCGAAGGAAACATGGAATATAATTAAATAACGTGCACTTTTAAAATTGTGAAGTAAAATTCATTCTCTCGTGAATTTCAATGTTTATATGTCCATTACAATGAGCAATGGAGAAGAAACGTGTAATAGAGAAAGAAGAAACATCTCAAATAACACTAACTGCCATTCTTGGCTTATAGGACTAGAGTAGAATTCAAACACTTCATACACGTATGATGTATCCTTGGGCTCTCTCACGTAAGTCGATAGGGCTTCCTAAGTATGGGATAGTAAGCATAGCCTTCCAACCATCTGCGGGAGTAATGCACCAAGTAACGTTATCGGCCTCAATTTCCCCTCTTGTCCCTCTTCGATCCTTCTCTATGTGCCATCGATAATGCAACCACTTACCCCACTTGTCCCACATATATTTGTCAATGCAACCGATATTGATATACCTGATCTCATCCTATTTACATATCACACATTTCTCTAAGATCAATTATCATTCAAGCTACCATCGAATTTTCATAGAAGACAAGACAGAAGGGATACATTGAAGGTTCCTTTTGCAAGGACAGACATGTATCAGAAACCGTTTATTGCCGCAGCTTCTTCCCTATGGAATAGTTCACTGACATCAATTACTACGGGACCATCTTTGGCTACTTTTGAAAGGATTTGTTCAATCACTTCATGTCAATTGAAATTGCTAATGCACATTAATTTACATAACTTCAACTAATGAAGCTCTATTATCAACTATGTTCTACCAAATTAACTATTTAAAAATTATAATTTTTTCTGCTTTAGATTATTTTTTTCTTTGATTTTCTTTAAATATTTCCATTTGTTTTTTTATGGCACTCATCTGTTGTAAAATGTATATTGTCGCCTATGAGTGAAAGGGGCGAAAGTGCCACTTTTCCTGATTTTTTTCCTCCAAAATAACAAAAAAACGTATCTCCACTATTATTGCTCCAATAGGCTTTCCGAGGCCTTTTACACAATATTAGTAGAAAAATAAAAAATAATAACATATAGGCGTAAGTTCCACTGACTAATCCCTTTCGTTCCCTTTCATTTCAAAATTGGTAGTTACGCCACTTTGTTATTTTAATTTTCAATTATCCAAATAATGTTCCAGAGGCCATAAAAAACATTTTGGAGTGATAAGTGGACCTCCGCCCCTTTCACACCAGAATTTCGTGTTTCTGGCACTTATGCCCCTTTAACTGTGAGGCGATGATATTATTTGTTGACTATATGGCTTTTTAAGGCTGCAGTCATAATAAACATTCAACTATCACAAGTAGACATTCCGGAAAGCCTCAAAATGATAAAGATCATCATTTTCAATTGAATTCCCATTCATCAGCTGTCGTAATGAGCTTTCCAAATCTAACCATCATCTTTTCTGCTACAATGTTCATATAATGGCGTTGAATGGTTGAGAGAGCGAGTTCAACCAGTTGAAAATGTTAGCGCTGTGTGTGTCGACTGTAGTACCCGGTAATGTGAGACTACTCGCTTCTATTACCTTACTAAATAGAAAAGGCCTGCAGATGGCTTGGTACAACCAATTCACAGTAGTACTCCCTCGGCCACGTTTAAAGTGGAACACTATTCGTCCCCTATGTGGTCGTTACCAACCTCGTCCAATTAACTCAGGCAGTGACGAGTCTAGTTCACCAGCTCGTCCACTTCTTTTTCGTACTAAACTCTCAACTGCAGTCTATTTTACTCTATCATGTATGAAGAACTTTTGTGTGCATCACCGAAGTAGTGAAGTCCAAAGAGAGCTCAGACATCGTTGGACACGTATTCTCAAAAACGTAGACCCTTGGTGAAACTTCATGTTGATGACAATGGAATGTTCCTCAATGAATAATGATTCAGTCGCTTGAATTGATGATTGGAAGTAGTTTTTTTCTGACTTAAATTTTTTTTTATTCCATTAGGACAAGTAGGGTAAAGTGGATACTTCAATGAAGAGACTTGAGATGGATTTTTTCCGATGCTTTTGTTGAAAAGCTGAACAAGTTTCCGATAGAAAACATGTGTTGGAATTGTTTTTTTTTTTAATTACTGATTTTCTGACCACGAATCTAGTCAAAATCCTTTTTTTTTCAATATTCTTGTTTTTTTTCTCACTTTTTTAAGGATATTTCCGGTTCTATTGATCGTAGCGACTGGAAAATCCTCAAAAAAGATTTTCTATCTAAATTTTCCAAGAAAAATTCTCCCAGCCTCTCAATGGAATCATCAGAAAAATTCTATGTCAAATATTTCCTCGAATTTCCATCAATTCTCTCCCATTCTGATATCTCGGAAACTAAGCGAGATAAGGTGATATTATTCGTCTGTTTTTGTAGAGAATTTCAAGAGTTACAAAAGAGCTTTAGGGCAAAATTGCTCTTTCTCGGTTGTTTTCGGGGGTATTTTCAAAAAACTTAATGAGAAAAAAAGAGACTTATCTTGTTTTACCTCTTCACTACTGAATTCTAATTTTCAAGAGAACTGAAAAATAGCGAGGGAATATCAAATAATATTTTGTACGAAAATATAACATAATAATGCCACGAGACAGCCTGTGAGATATACTTGAGCTGAATCGATGAGCAGCCACAGTTGCTGCCATATGGCAGAGGCCAAGTCTCAAGGAGACAAATTGAAATTCCGAATCCATCTCTTTAACCAGTACGCGATCTGCACTGCACCACTTCCATTTGCCTCAGATGCTGTATCTCATGTTTTCACCTTTAGTTTTATCCTTGCCTATTTTTTTCCGTCAATGCTAACTCGAATTCAAATACAGTAAAAGTGGATGAAAACTTTCAACTCTAGAAGAAGAAGAAGAAGGAGAAGAAAAATATGAATATATATAGATATATCAAACTACTCAGTGCACAGATACTGCACTTGAATATGGTGATAAGAAACGGAAGATTATTTCATGGTTCACCGAGATATTCACCCTCCCTAGTCTCATTTCATCTCTACAATTCATGATCAAAATCACTGAAATAACTTTCAGAAATTTCTATATATATGTATATACTAGAGGCATTCGATTCCTGGCTTGACTGGACTCAATTTGCCGCTTGCTATTCTTCCCTAAATGTCCATGCTTTTTCTTTTTTTTTATTGTTTCCTCCTCTCATTTTGTTTCTATCTTTCGCCCAGTCCTGCACCACTCGATACCAGAAACAACCAACGTCCGGAACCCTTGACTCCATTTACCTCGACTCATCCCGCCTATCTCATGTTCAACCAGGATACCATTGACCTGAAAAAACCCTCCGAAAAAAAAAACAAAGTAGAGATAATAAAACACAAAACATGTTGCCTGTGTAGTGGCTAGCCAATACAAAGAACCGCATGAACAGAAGTTTGTTAAGCCAAGTTAACACACGAAATTAGCCAAGGCTGTGTGTGTTTTACAAACCATCATCACGATTTATCTTAAACAGTATGCTCTTCTTACACTACTGTAACACACAGTTTCATTACACTTTTGAGCTTCAATTGATCATGGATATAGATTGTACAAATATAGCCCTTTGAATTTCATGAACAAGCACAAACTAAACATCAGTACCAGTCATCTACACTAATTCAAAGAAACACTGTAGTTTTGTGCACCAGTTGGTACAACAACGAGACTACTCGTAAACCAAAATCGAATGTTCGCCAGTGTCGAATGTTTGTCGAGTGTAACTCTATACCAGACTGTTGTGTATATGTAACTTGAAACTCGTATTTCAAGCCCGACATCGATCCAGTATTACTGTCGCTCTTTCAACTCTCCCAGTCTCTCCCTTTTCGCCCCTTGCAATTTCCATTGTGTATGATTGCAGTACCCAGTTGAATTGTGGAGACTGATATTAAACCTGGCGCGACTCGATTCATCGAAAAACATTACTGCCCCACTGTGTTTTTTTTTTGCGTCTCCATAAAATTTCTTCTATTTTCCTTTTCCTGTGGCATTCCTTATCAGTGTTTGCATAGCTCTGCACACTGATTCCATCGATACACGATCAATTCTATGGTCATTCAAAATGGACCAATAATTTATTTAAAGCCATTCAATGACAGAAGGACTCAATAAACGAGGTCAATATATAGATCCAATCGATACGCTAGCATTCAAAATTGAAAAGGATTAGGTTTATCATGGAGTTTCGTCACGTACCACTTTGATACTCTACTTTGTGTACGGTGAAAGGAACTCAAGTTGTCGTTGTGAATTCGATGACTTCAGGTTTAGAATTAATTACTACTTCGTGGTTATTCTGGCAGTAGAGAATGCCAGTAGAACAGAGAGTACAGTTAAGATGTGTATGTATAGAGTAGATTTCAGATACGGATCGTATCTGGGTTAGTTGAGTTAGTGTCGGAAGTAAAGCTGTTGGCAAAGTTTTGCCTCCTTGGTATGATGAGAGCTGGGAGGATTGGCTGCTGCTGCTGCTACTGCTGCTCAAGTGGCAACCCTGAGACTAGATAAAGTTGAATGACTTCTCACTGAGTCAAGATTTTCACTCAAAGTAATAGTTCAATTTGCTGCTTATTATGCCAATGTCTTTGTCCATTATCTCCAACAACTTGTATTACTTGAGGCCATGAGCTTGGGTTATTTATATCGTTCGGATATCAAACCTAATGGCATTGTCGATTCAATGTAACTTTACAGTTGTCCCTTTTGTTGAGAATTATAACAATAGTATCTGACTCTTTATAATCATTGATTGCAATCTAATTTGACTTTGTGTTTCTCAATGTATTGCAGACAACGTGCCTAACAGAGTTACCAGATGTTGCACCTTGCAATGGTACTGTACGTCTACCACCACCTTGTGAGGAATCACCGAGTTCTGGAAGTAGCAAAGACCGTAGAGATCAAAGCCCAAGACGAAGATGCCGTGTATTGGCCCCAATATTTCTACTAGTTGGTGCATTATTGTTGGGTGGATTGTGCCTACCACTTCTTCTTCAATCTGCTCCAGCTACTCATCAGCAAAGGCTCGATGTTATCAGGAGAATTCTCACTGAAGTGCCTCTCATCGATGGGTAAGCCATTGTTGTATCAATAGACCCAACGATTATTTAGGAAGGAAGTGCAGCAGAACTGCAGCTCTGTCACAACGGAAATGTGACAACGTCCTAAAAAAAATTCTAAATAAGTTCACTGGGTGATTAAAAATATATACCAATTTTTCCGAATTAAGTCACCGTAAAATAAGGAAAAAAATGAATATCAAAGTTGAACTTTTTACATAGGGTTATATAGGCGATTGGTCCATTGCGTTAAAATTCTACGTATTCGATCAGTCGGTCATCATGTAATTGTGCTACAATTACCCATCACCTATATAACCTCATACGAAAAAGTTTATTGCAATAATTATTTTTTCTCTTATAATAACGGTAACTAAATTCCAAAGGAATGTGTTCAGAGAATTGGAGCAGTCTGTCACATTTCCTTGTTTTTTCTGAGTTGCTGAAGTTCCTCCTCAAATTTCAATAAATGCACAGTTAATCGTTGCATTATATATAAGACGAGATTTTCAATTGTAGACTGATGAATGCAATCTGCAACATGTTTCATGTTGATGTTTGTATGTTTAGGCACAACGATTTGCCCTGGAACGTGAGAAAGTTCGTACACAATCAGCTTGGTGAAGTAAATCTCAGTAGTGACCTGGGTAGAATTGACCCTTGGGCCAGGTCTGAATGGAGTCACACGGATATACCGAGATTGCGCGCTGGTCTTGTCGGTGCTCAGGTAACTTGATTACGATTGAATTTGGCCCTTCCTAGTTTAGGTTGTTAGAGGCAGAATAGGATGTTCGTTATATTCGATGGATGGACATATGGGAAATACAGAGAAGAGCGAATGAATAAAACGCTTTGATTTTTCGATTGCCATCAGGATATTGCCTTTTGTTTTAATTCTTTTTCCACTTTATTGACCTACTCTACTAATTTGAATATTGCAAAACAGTTCATGAAATATATTCTCTTCTCTGAATTTTCTTTTATTCTATCCATATATGTTTGGATGAAATCTTTATGAGGTGCAAAATGATTCAGTTATCAATAAATTCCAATTTTTCGTCGAAGTAATTCTCACTGGAGATAGATATAAAAAATGTTCGGCCTACTGGGATCCCACAGTAGTTCAATAACTCATTGTAAATGGCCGTATAGGAAAGATACCCACAAAACGATATTTTCTGTACTACTAGAATAGGGTCTGAATCTCTACTGGCTAGATCCTCGAGATAAATTTGCTGGACATAAGGCTAGACATGGGGATCTTCGATAAGTTACGATCATACGTACCAGGTCAACAAGTGAGCATTAACTCTTATCCGGTAGAAAGTATCCTGTTCGTACTATACCACAAGGTATTTCTCTTGGTTGATATCGACAAATTGGTAGATAGATAGATCTCGTGTGGGTATACACAAAGTCCACGGAAGCCTTAAGTTATAACTCTCGATAAAGCATCAGCTGGCTCTCGAAATATATATATATATAGTATCAAAGTGATGATTAATTATGTGACATCATGAGAATGATGGAGTGACGTGGTTGATGGAGTTACTACTCGACAACTGCTTTGACCCCAAACCTCAAAGGCTCCCCGAGCATTGACTGTCACACATGCCAAAATGCTGCTGATGTGGGGTAGACGAAGCTTGGAATATATACGAATTGGAACATGGACAGAAACAAGAACAGCTAGATGACCCAAATGCAGCAACTGAGCTCAGTCTATTACCTCTATTCACACTGAATTACGCCCAATGATCCAGAGGACTGTTGGAATTGACCACTTAGTAAAGATGAAATTCCATATACCAAAGTTTTATTAACAAACATTGGCCAAAATCAATAGAGTATCATAAGCTCTAATAGCAAAGTACAAAAGAAGCACCAAGTCGAATTGAAGGGATTCACCAGAAATGGAGAGAAATATTTCAATAGTAAAGAGGGTTTTAGAAATTGGGTCAGCTAATCTTTAGTGCTCGTAATGCCTCCAGAAACTAAAGTATTCAGATCTCGCAATCTACCTAGAGTAATGGATTCAAATAGCAAAGTTTGACCATTTCATATATATATTTCCTACTCTCCTGTTGCGTATTGCCCAATGGAGTTTGCCCAAGTTCACAGTTGACAGAGTCTACTCTTCGTTAATAGTGGCAGGTGTCGATATGCCAATCACGTATTGAGATTACAGGCTTTGGGTCCTAGTAAATGACGTTGCTTGCACACCGAGAAAGGTCTAGTTAGTTAGTTAGATGAAGGCAGTATGAGGAGAAGTGAATATGGACTGGCGAAAGGGGGATTCGATGAAGTGGAGAAGTTGGATGGATTGTGGACATTCACTGGTCTGATGCTACTGCTGTTACTAATGAGGAAAAGGGGGGTAACGGTTAATGCTTGTCTATTCGTCGCAGAGGACTCTGATTGAACTGTATAGCTTTATACATAATTAGGTCATTCTGGGTTACCTAATGATACATCCGAGACATATAGATGCATTAACAAAGTGGAATCATCAAGTCAGTCGTTTTGAAAATACAATTACCAGTGAATGAACACATTCGTTTGATGTGAAAACGGTATCAATCAAAGTTTTATAGAGCAGAAATGAGGATATAATGAGGTATTAGGCCTCTTGTAATCAATCATACATAACTACGATAATAATTGGTATTAAACTGGTGTATATGTGTTCTGAATGTATAACAGCCAAAAAGTTATTGCTTTTCACAGTCACGGAGAAATTCATTTCCGATGTTTGTCCCCTCTTTTGGGACCAATACTTGGCATACGCAAATAACTCCCAGTACACTCGTAAGCTTTATCAATTCAGTTTCAACTGTATACTGTATACTACACTTGTAGCTATAATCCAACACAGAAATACTCCTAGATTCCACTTTCTCTCTCTCTCAGCCATTTCACTCATGCAGAATATAAAGCTCACTTGAATAAACATACGAGAATACTCAAGTCCCAAGTGTTAACCATGCATAAAAAAAATTTGAGCCCCATTTTCTAATTAAAAATTAACAAATATTCTATGCTCAGTCAATTGTTGAGAATCTTCTATTACAATTAGTATAAATGTTGGTGTGCCTAAATTTCTAGAATTTCTGTGTGCAGTTGAGTTTCACCACTGGATAAAGCCAGTAAACCAACCCCAGGCACCCACGGAAATTGATATCACACATGTACAGTCACGTGTATACACCTCTTGCGGAAATGCTTACGAATGGCTTCGTTCAATATATATCCCAAGCGGCGAAATCACAGTGAAGGATACAAATGTATTTCAATTTTTTTCTTTTTTTTTTTTTTTTGTTTTCTCATACCTCTTTTCTCTATTTTCTATTTCAATTTATGTGTAACGTATTCAAGCAAATGCTTTCAATCTTTTTGCTTATCGAACCGAAACGTCGATACAAATCGAACGACCACAATAAATGAATTTTCAAAAGTGCAATATCTTTGTTATAAAGTGATTCTTTCATTTTTCTCTTTTTTTTTCTTTCTCAATTATTATTATCATGAAAGAAAAATTATTGTACACATGAATTGAGTGAACTTGCAAATGACAAATAATTCTACTGGGAGAATGAGAATGCACTGACGCATTCGAATGCAAAATGCAACTCAAGGAGTACACAGAAGCACTTTTGCAGGCACTTCTTGTACACTTTTTGTGCAGTATCTCTGCATCTGAATTTGCCAGTTTCCATTACCAGATATTACCTTTTTTTCCCCGTGAGAATAATTTTCTGTTTTGTTTCAATGATACTATTCTCACCATTTGATTATACTCATAACGAGGTCAATCTTCTTCTACTTAACCCTACGCATTTACGTTTTTATATCATGAAACAACTGCCACAATTGTGGGAAAAACTAAAAAAATAGTATGATATGTCTGTACGGATATTAAAATATTCAAGTACATCTCTCAATGTCCCTCTTCGTGTTTTCCATTTAAACTTTTCTGTGTATCTTCCAGCTTGATTGTAGATTCTGATAAATCCACTGAAACCGGATGTTACTGAGGCAGTGAATTCTCGATTTGGGGGGTTTTGAATACATTTCAAATGGGAATAAGGGACCATCTATTCCATTTTCGACTCTGAGAAACCCACAAAAGCTCAATAATTCATTCACAAGCTGTTCCAATTAGTTGAAGAGTCCCACGTCACTTTATTCTGATAGGGGAAAAGAAAGAGATCTTGAAATTTTAATATCCTATCGAATATATTATCCTGGGATCACTTCAATATTCAATTGGGTAGAGAGAAATATTTCCTATTCCCATACAATTTAACTCCTGGCAACAAATACATGTATATAGGAGCTGTAGGTAGGAAATTTTTGGTGAAAAGGCTGCTGGAGGTTTACTGTAAAAGTAGCTACAAGTAGTATCAGGGAGTGAGAGGATGGCTTCCAGCAGAAAACCAACGTTGCATTAATGGAGGCTGAGAGTAGAAAATTCACATTGGTAAAGTTCAGCGCTTATGGTACTTATACATAGATAAAAGCTTGTGGTTGTTGGTTAAAGCTGTCCTGTGAAGAGGCAAAAGTATGGAGAGTGGGTTTTTCAAGATGGCTGAGGGATTTGTGAAAGTCTGAAGAAGAGAGCAAAATCTCATTCTTCACCATTAAATGTATCCAAATGAGGAAAATAGCACAAAAGTCATCGGTGATTCTGTCTGATTCTTCTATTGTCATTTTCTTGGATGTATAAACGCCTCTACGATCCATTGTTTTCTCCATTTGTTGCCGTGAATTTCAAGCCAATATATGTACAAAGTGTTTTGCAGCAGTGTTTGAGTTTATACACCAAAGAGACACACGCGAGACGACCAATACCGTAAATGGTAAACGAACAGCTTGTTGTTTTGTCGAAGCACAATATTACTTGGTCCATGTGCCAACCCAGATGCAACCAATTGAATACCTCGACGATTGTTCGATTGTTTAAATTGGTTTGGTTATCATCCTATCTCCAATGCCTCGCTCCCACCAACAATTTGAATTTGACAATCAAAGGTGATCCAGATTTTCATCGGCTGTTTTGTTCATTCATATCACTAGTATGAGTCGTCAATTGCATATTCCAGCATCCTTTAAACCTGAAACGATAACACTTGGAATACTGAAACTCCATTGATTATTTGATAGAAAATAATTTATAATAGATAGGATATACGACCTTAAATATTCAATATATTAAATTAGATGGTGGCCTTGTAGGTCTCTGCTTTATGGGAAATTGATTTTACAATATTTTTTAATAACGATAATCAATTGTTTCATCAATTGACAATAAGGAAGAAACAGTCTGATTTTGTGATTCATGTGTTTTGTTCAATTTATTCAATTCAGTGAATTTCAAATGAAATTTTCAAGAAATCGACATGACAAATAAATTTGCAATACTGTTGATTTTTAACAAATTAATTGAAATGAGAACAGTGTTAAAGAGAAAGAAGAAAAAAAGAAAAAAATCTTTTTTATTAATCAAAGCTCATGTAAATTGTCATCTAACATGACCAAGAAATTGTTTTTGAATATATATTAAACATCATAAACTTAATTAAGGTAACACCAAAAAATTATTTTTTTTAAAACAGTAATATCTGATATTTTGTAAAAGAATTTTAATTGTCAAATTTTGTAATTTTTGTTCAAGAAATAATTTAAAGAGGAATAAAATGAGTATCCTGAAGAGGGCCTCACAGAGAGGCCGAAACGTAGATACATCAAAATAAAATATTGTAAAATCAATTTCCCATAAAGCAGAGACCTACAAGGCCACCATCGAAAATAATTTACGTTTGGTCAAATTTTTTCCGATACAATGATGGAAATTTCAATTAATGAATAACTAGTTGAATTGTTAATTAACAAATCACTAAATAATGCTCGATGGAATTTTTTCTATTCTCTTAATTTCTCCTGTGATTTAACTCATCAACGGAATTTCGCAAAAATTCAATGGTTTTTTCACAGATGAACAGAGGGGAAACAGAATTGTTGAATTCAGTAGCGGAAGAGATGAGATTTCACTCAATGATCCAATCGCTTTTTCACTCAATGCGAATTCGTGACAATTTACGCCTGTTATAACGTCATGTAGCCTCGTATAGCTACTGTTCGTGTTAAATTTCTATGTTTCATTTTATGTATCTATATATATATATGTAGACAAATATGCACATGATGTATATACATGCATATATGAATGAATTCTTTCATGTATTTACCAGTTTTGGTCGGCATACGTGCCATGTGGTGCAGCACAATTGAATGCTGTACAACTGTCTCTGGAACAAATCGACGTTATACGGAGGTTGGCAGAAATGAATGCACAGCATCTCACTCTTGTCACATCTGTAAGAGGTAAGCCTGTGTTACACTATTTATTTTGCTACTGCAGTGTGGCATATTATTTTCACAAAACTCAATTCCAAACTTTGTGGTGATGCGGGGAAAATTCATTACTTCGTCGAAGTATCTATCGATACTTCGATGCAATGAGAAATTGAAAAATTAATGAGATCATGAATGCAATAAAATCCTTTTTTTTCTCATCGACTTTTGGTGTCTAGAAGACACTGCAATGGTAATGGAAAAAAAAATTGCGAGATTTTGTGGGAAAAGCCAAACTCTGCTTTTTTATAAAAAAAGTACATAAAAAAATATAACTTGTTAAAGAAAGTTTGGGAATTTCGAAAAATTCGAGGAAAGAAACAGCTTCTTAACGCCAACTTTTGAATTCACTATCTTTCTGGACTTTTTCCATTTCACTTCTCACTCAGTTTCGTATTTTTTTTTTTTTTTTTTTGATAGATAGCATTGTATCTATATCACTTTTCACTTAGTTTCGAGGATGAAAATTCTGTCATTTTAATGCATTAAATTCAAGACTAAGTGTGTTTGAACAGTCTCGATGGAGTTTCACTTGTTATATATATTTACTATAATTGGGATGAATGAGCGGGATTATCAAGCGACACGCAGTTAGAGTGTGTGGATGAAGAAGAGAAGAAGGGGGGTAGAGGGTATATGCGAACAACACCGTATAATGTCTGGTAATATTTCATGGTTGGAAAGAGAATGTGCATATCCGCAATGCGGATACTAAAACTGTAACAAACCACTAAGGCCAATTGCTGTTTAAATTCTCTTTCAATTCCCGTACTCGGATTCGAAACAATCATTATAGACACATTCGTAGTAATTCCATGAGAAAGACGAGCACTTTTTTCTAAAAAATGTTTTCGAGAAAGTGGAATTGCCTATAAAAAGGAATCATCAATTTTTTTCCATTTTTAGAAAAAAAAAATGGAAATTTCATAGACATTTTGATGAGAATTTTCATAAATGTGATATTGAATTCTTTTTTTAATGAGAAGATGGTTATGAAATCTGTTAGTTTCAGAGGAAATTCAGAGGAATTTATGAGTTTTAAGTAGAATTGAGATGGAAATTCTACAAAATACTTGAATTTTCAATTTTTTTTTTCGAATTTTCCTATTTTTACTAAATTTTTAAGAAACAATTGAACTCAAATTTACAAATTTCATTGATATCCAGGCGTGAAATTATTTGAAAGTCGTTGTTGTGTTCATTTTTCAATGACGTAATTATCTCAAATTTCCGTAGAAATGTGACTTGTTTGAAATTTCCGGGATTTTGCATGATAAATTCAGACGAAAATTTTTCCCAGTGTATACTTTTCGGTATAAAAAGCATGATTCATCATATTATCAGATTGATGAAAATGGGAATATTGATGACATGATTTCATTGAATTTAAGGTCTGATTGAGGCACACAGAGAGGGCAAAATAGCGAGTCTCATTGGTGTTGAGGGGGGCCATTCTCTCGGCAATTCCCTCGGGGTACTCAGGACATTTTACGGACTTGGAGCACGCTATCTAACATTGACGCACGCCTGCGACACATCTTGGTAAGTCCTTCGTCTCCTTCGGGATACATTTAGCCTGTGTTTCATGTCCCTGTTTCATTCCAATAACTCTAAATCATCGTCAATTCCTCACACCTCCTGATAACCAAATTTTAAATTAGTACATCTCTATTTTCCGAATTGAAAGTTTTCCTTCCTGGACCAAAGAACAAAAAAATCAATCCACAGAAATCACGGTTGATTAAATAATACAGTCTTTTTTTTTCATACAAGAAATTTAACATTTACCCAGCACCATTTAGTTCCCTTAGACAAACTCACAGGAAAAAAAAAAGGTAAAAAGTTCACTGGGATTTGTACATGGTTGAGAAAAATGACTTTTTTTTTTCCCAGACACAACGAACTGAGTAAACTCGTTTTTTCTCTGTCTACTTTTGCCCTCTCTACCTTGGTTGACTCAGGGTCCAAGGAGAATATACCCATGTCCATGGTCCCTTGATGGCAAAACCCTCTCATTCCATACTCTCCCTCCTCCCCCCCCCCCTTCCTCCCCCTCTAAACCCCTTTTTCCCCTACACGTTCTTCTGTTTTCTCAGTGGACCTTGTGCTCTATCCCAGCAACGATAGTTTTCAATCCTTGCTATACTAGGTGTCTCCCACTTTCACGCCTCCCACGACGCAAACGTTGCAGAGAACCGTAAATAAACAGTTGGAGCCGTTGTTTGGCTCGCACGGCTGACGCAAAATTACTTAGGGCCACTCTAGCACTATCTACTCACTTCGCTCTTTCACCTCCCACGACCCTTCCTCCTCCTCCTCCTCCTCCATCCAGTCCAAGCCCCATGACTCTCTTCAACACCCGTAAATTCCCATTTCACAAGGCTCACGAACGCACACCCTACCATCCAAGAGTGATCTACGTCCGTTTATCGGCCCACCTAGAGACAACAACACTGCATCCACTCTTCCTGAATATACACTAAACTACTCAACACCACTGTACCCTATACACACTGTGTTCCCTGCTTAATTGGTAAAAAAAAATTACATGAAACCTTTTTTTCCCTATTACTTTGCACAGTTTAAGCGAAATTAAAAAATGATATTGTCCGCTCGTTTGATTATTAGACATTCCTTCCGCTATTTATGAGAGCTTTTTGAAGAAGAAGAAAAAAACAAACTGGGGACGATGGAGATTAAATTTTTTAGATTATTATTGTTATTTTCGTCTTCCATGGTATTTATCATCGTAAAAAGTTAATTTAAAGGCTGATTGGGATATTAGACTGATCAATTCAGTAGTGAAGAGGTAAAACAGGATAAATCGACTTATCTCTGACGTCATTACGAAGAAAATATCTCGGAAACTAAGCGAGATAAGGTGATATTACTTATTTATTTTTGTAGAGGATTTCAAGAGTTACAAAAGAGTTTCAGGGCAAAATTGCTCTTTCTCGGTTATTTTCTAAGGTATTTTCAATAAAATTGATGAAACAAAAAGACTTATCGTGTTTCACCTCTTCACTACTGAATTAATATTTTGAGTGAATCTGCACACTTATCTTCTAAAATTGCGACGTTTCGATCCTGATGAGAAGCTTCTTTCAGGCTCTATAAATAGAACAAAATCATAAATTTGATACATCGACTGCAATACAGAAAAGCTCAAACATAATGTGTTCATATTTAGATTAATGTAAATTGTCATGAAAATATCAACCTCTTCAGCATCGGAAGCCACTATAGTGGCGCGAAAGCCGTGCCATCATTTTGGTTGTACAACTCATATATAATGATATGAAAATTTTAAACCATAAACCGAAAAAGTCGTCGAAAAATGGCTCGGTCCTGAAAAGGTTGAACTTGAAGAATCGTTTCATATTTTGTCACTTCCCATCATGATTTTAACGATATAATGAATATGAATAACATTTAATTAATAAATAAACAAATTTATAAACTAAAGATTGATAAATTAAAATTTTTTAGATTATGTGCCTCTGGATGATCTTTTTGCGCCCCTTGAAATTCATAAACATTATAAATGTACACTCTCAATTTTCCAGTTGTTGCAATAAACAGTTTGAATCAGGCAATTTCCGAAGACTCACGTAAAGAGCGTAAATTTGTTTTTGTTTTTTTTTTTTAGCTTCTCGCTGTACATTCTGAATCAAACTTACGACTTGACTTTGTGATTTTCGTGTGCCTTTTTTTTCTCCTTCTTCTTCTTCGTTTTGCCTTTATTTTTACTTGGAGTCTCGCAGGGAATTGAGAAAAGTACAGTGTGAGATGGGAGATTCTAACTCACTACCCCAAGCGGGCTCTGGCACATAGCAGGCCAAGTGCACACGAGAGAAAAAAAAAAGAAAAGGTCGCAAAAGCCTTTCGCCTTTTTCCATTTCCTCTCCAAAGACATTTACGAGCTATTTTTCTTTTTTTTTGCTTTATATTATTCTTAACTGGTTTCTGCCCACTATTCTCAGATCCTTATGATTTTTCTTTCCATCCCCTCCCCCCCCCCCCCCCTTCTATTAACTTGGGGTATTAACAATACGAAATTAAAAACTCGCAACAGTTTCTAACCATTTCTCTTCATATCTTTCTTCTGGCAGGGCAGTGTGTTCTGTCGGTGAAACTAACAGCACACAGGATAATATTCCAGGACTCAGTGAATTTGGAAAGGTAATGTTTTATTGTTTCATTATTTTTTTTTTTTAATAGGCATGGCAAATTAGATGTGAGGAGAAGTATTTTATGTTGATGGATATTTTACTGAAATAAGTGGAAATATTTGAGATAAATGTTTTCTGATGATTCCATCGAAAAGCTGAGGAAATTTCCGTTGGAAAAAGTAGTTCGAAATACATTTTCCTACATTTTCCAAAAATTCTTCATTTTTGGGGGAAAATTGGGGTCCAATCCTTTGCGAAACCGAAAAATTCCACTTTTTAGGTGATTTTCCTGGTTCTATTGGTCATAGCGACTCGGGGTTGATCTTAAATGAAAGGTAGGATCATTTGCCATTGATATATGCGGTTTTGAAAGGAAAAATATCGATTTTAAAGGTACTTTTTGGGCGAAAACTGATTTTCCCATTGAAATGGCCCATAAAGATCTCAAAAATCAATTGTCTTTTTTTTTGAAACAACATAAATCGATGGCAAATCATCTCACCTTTCATTTAAAATCAACCCCGAGTCGCTATGACCAACAGAACCAGAGAAATCCTCAAAAAAGTGAAAAAATCCAGAATAGAAAGGGTTTGACTCCTCATTTATGCCGAAAAAAGTCAAATTCTCCAAAAATTAACTGAAAATAAATTCTGATACATGTTTTCCACTGGAAATTTTCTCACCTTTCCAATGGAATTATTAAAAAAATTCTATCTCCAGTCGTTTCATCGAAATCTCCACTTTCCCCTAATTTTTGATCGACTCCTTCATAATTTTTTAGATGCTAAAATTTTCCCAGGGAAATGAAGAAATAAATTTTTATTTCAGTCATTTGCACTGACTCATAGCTAAAGCAATCTCACCATTGATGACGCAATAAAAATTCTCGGCAAAGTGTTGGAAAAAACGAGCTATTAAAGTAGCAATACTTATTGGTATAGCAATTAATGTCAAACTGTGAAGGAGTATGAACATTTTCTCGTTTTCTTCCCTTTTATTTCCCTTTTATTTTCTTTCTCACAGTTAGTAGTATAAACTTATATATGTAGAGACACAAGTCTCTCTCTCTATTCCCGACTTTTACGATTTTTGTTGTACATACACAGGCTGTGGTGAGGGAATTGAACAGGCTTGGAATGCTGGTGGATCTCTCTCACGTATCTACGAGAACTATGAGGGCAGCACTACAGACCACGAGAGCGCCAGTCATATTCTCCCACAGTGCTGCCCGGGCACTCTGCAATTCCAGTAGAAACGTGCCTGACGACGTGCTCAGAAATCTGGTGAGTTTTGTTGGTTACATACAGAAAAACCTCACGTTGACTTCTGTAGTGTTCTCTTGTTAAAGATAATTTTTTTTTCCCTCCTTCAAATAGTAGAAGAATTATTTTTTTCTTTTTTTTTTATTAAAGTTTCATTTTTTTACAATTTTACTGAGAAGTTTTATCAATTTGTCCATTTTATAACTCATTAAAATGGGAAAAGAGGTGAAGAGACGAAGAGTGAATGAAAAAGTATTGAAGAATAGGGAAAAAGCACTGAATAACTCTTGCAGAAATAATTCTACTAATTCTGATATCGAAGGATATCCAATAATGATGTTATATCGAGTAAAACTCGAATGAAATAATTGAATTCAACAGCAAAACACATTATATCGAATTTCCTTTTCAGCAATTGATCTTGAAGATAATTGAAATTTATTTCAATTCATCGATCTCGATAATACGCAAAATACGAAGCAGAAAGACCAAAACTAATGGGAAAAATCTACAAACTTTGGCAGATAGCTATAAACATCGAAATATTGTTCATACACTGGACACCTAAGTGATCTGTGCAATATCGAAGTTCCTTGAGGGGAAAAGAATAAATAATAGTCATAATAATAATAATATAGAAGAATATAACAAAGATACGAAATCCAGACAATGTATCTACAATCAGCTATTGTGTCTCCTTTTCATCTATATTGTATGCATAAATTGCCATGTAATATATCGTTTAACCGATAAGCCTTCAAAAAGGCTCAAGGGCAATTGATTAAAAAAAAATCTCGAAAATATATCAGCAAGTTCTTACTGCAGAATCATGGAAAATACGATGAAATGAAAGAAATGAAAACTACTCTCCTTTTTTTAATGCAAGAAAAGTACACAAAGTAAATATATACTTGAAAGTGGATTTAATTTTGATCCTCCAGCTTTTTCAAAAAAAAAACCATAAAATATGAATCACTCGAGTGGACTTTGAAGAAAAGAAAAAAAAACGTAGACGTAAATAATAAATTGCCTCGAAAGTCTTAACAATTCCTGTTATACTTTTATATTCCCACTGCTCGTTTCAACTCTCAACGAGAAGAGCCATGAAAGTGGTTATCCAAAGTTTTTTTCGTCAACCTATCCCCCGAAAGGAGTCCGTAGAGTTTTAATGTCAATAATCCAGAGAGTATATGTATAGCCTTGTATGCTGGAAACGAGAATTCAATTCTATCGGGCAAAAATAAGTTTTGAAATGCTCAATTACCCAAAGTTTGATTAACGATCAGATTATTTGCCTTTTTTTTTCCATCTCCATGCTCGTTATTTCTGCAAAGAATAATTGATATTTTTTTTTGTGCCCCTTTAATTCATCACAATTGATTGACATGAGGCAAAATTTTCGTAAAAAAAAAAAGAAAAAATTAGAAAAAAAACACAAAAATATGTGTACAAGCATCAAGATAATTGGGGGAAAGAGGAGGGAGAGAAATGAAAATAAAAAAAAAGAATGGAAAATTGGGTCATGCGCTCAATAATTATCGGGCGTCAAAGCCAACAAGCTGGGTCAATTAGCAGGCCACCCGCGCCCAAATGGTTGAACGCGGTTAATCATCGGCATGATCATCCACAAGCGAATAAGCCGGGGAACCGCTGCCATAGAAGCTCGAGTAACCACTGGAAATGATGAGAATGAGGGGGATAAAAATTGTTCTGTCATAAACAGGCTCTGTCACGTTATTAGCAACAGCATTGATTATTTTTCTCAGAAAAAAATGGAAGAAAAAAAGATCTTGCAAGAAATGATTTAACCTTCATTTTCGTTAGAACTAACATTCAAAAACACCCGAATTTGTAATAAAATCTGTTTTATCCATTGTCTTATCATTTTAATTACATTGATGATTAAGAAAGGTCTCCTCGATCTCTCTCGCTTAACTTCCGATACAATCAAGTTATGTTAATTTGTATTGAACCAAATGATCCATTAAATTATATTACATCTTTTGTTTAGAACTAAAACGTTGTCATCAGTTCATTTAAGGAATCTGGCCTCTAACAATTTTTTCCGAATTTCGATTAATGGAAAATATAAAAATGTTAGGAGACAAGGGATTACAGAAAATGTGTGACACATGCAGAATATAGACCTGCAGCCAGAAAACCCATGGGGTTTTCAAACTTAAAAACTAGGACTTTCCCGAAAAACCCTCTCCCTCCATAAGATGGAAGAAAAATTAATTCCAGTGTCTCCCTATGAGACCGCATCGATATTAGAATAAATTCAGCGTTCATTTATCACATAAATGCTATTTAGTTTTTAATTTAGGTAGAAAAATAACATTTATAATCATAGGTACTCAGTAATATTGAAATAATAGTAATAGTGATGATGATAAGTAATAGAATAACAAATTAGTTTTCATCATACAGACTGTATACTGCAATAAATAACCACTGTAGTCAACCGGACTTATAACGAGAGGCTCTAAAAAATCACGTACACACTCACACGTTTAAAAAGTAGGGGAAGTTCAACTTACGACTGTTGCCTGTGCTGAAAAGGTGGTGGTACACGAATTCTTAGAATTATATTCCCCTACAGCCCCTTATGCGGGTTCATAACGCGACTCGACTGTACAATTTGGGGTATATTTGTTTCGGCCTTCATTGACGAATTTTCTGCAACAGTGAATCGTACACAAATAAAGCTCATCATGTGTTACGGACGTAACGCTTTGATCAGCTAATTGTGGTTTGTGGTTTAGAGCCTAATAAATCGATTAATTACATTGAATTCATCTGAATCATTAAACAACGAAATGTATACCAATTAAATTATTTACAACCTGGAAAATTCGAGCTTTACGAATTTTCTCCATTGAAATATTGCTTCAATACGAAATTATTCAACATCGTATATAATTCCAGACTTTCTCTCGAAATTTTAATTGCCTCAATAACCCTTGAATGATGGAGTATGTGCAGATAAACTATGACTTCACTGAAGCCTTTGTTGCTTTTCTAATTTTCATACTGAAAATTACTTGGAGTCAAAACTGTATTTTCTCTTCCGTAGAGTTTGCATCAACAAAACGAGTAGAGAGCTTCTTCTCTCGTACATTCACCTCATATTTACACAAACACACACACAAAATAACCGAGAGATGAAAAACAGGGGCAAGAAGAAGAAGAGGAAGAAACCAAGAAGAAAATGTGATACAAGACTTTTAAAAGTATCCCGAAAAAACTTTTAATCTAAAAGTTTTTTCCGTAACATCAAGTGCATCCAGGAGATCAATGGTGGAACGTTAGTTTGACATTTCAGAGAGATCTTTTCCTTCTGTAGTTTCCTGTATATGTAAACCTCCAGCTAGCTGCTGTCCATGTTAACACTGATAGTTCGTAGTCAACAGCAGCAAAACTGTATACAGTTACCTCCAAGTTAGGGGGGGAATGAAATCAGCCTCACTCTCTGGACCAGTACAGAGAGAAAGAGAAAGAGAGAAGGAAGAATACCGGATGCAAATGCGGAAAGCTTCGGAGGAAGACCAGCACGAGGAAAGAGGCTTGGTTGGAAAAGTTTTCAACGGATATCCGGCTGGCACGGGAATTATTCGATTCTGGGTTATAGCGGAAAAGGCACTGGGAATAGTCCAAAAGGACACCAGGCACTCTTTTGAAGAATTGGATATGCGCATTTGAGAAAAAAATTAAAAAAATTATGTCTATATCACCACTTTTCAAAGATACTTTACGAGAAAATTTCTCTGGAGATAAAACGTTACAGCAAGAAGATATAAAATTTACTTTATGATAGTTAAAAGCATTCGCATTATCCCTTTAACTCACAAAACAATGTTATATGAGGATATTGACTGCATTTTTTTTTTGTTCCTCTATATTTTACGATCAATATGTCTGTACCTTGGAAATTGATTTATCTTATATTATTTTTGTTCTCTCTTTTCTGTGTACACAGGCTAAAAATGGTGGTGTTGCTATGATACCTTTTTATACATACTTTATAACGTGCAACAGTACTGCTACAATTAAAGACGTAATCGGTGAGTCATTTTAATTATTTACCCTTGAATGAGATGAATAAAGATCAATTTTCATCTCAACAATATTGAAAAAAAAAAAAAAGAACTTTGTTTACTCTTCGTTCATCTTTTGCTTCTAGCTCACATCAATCATATAAGAAAGGTTGCTGGTATAGATCACGTGGGAATTGGTGCAGGATTCGATGGAATAAATTTGTAAGTTTGAACTTGGAATTATCGATTACACATACTATTCGTCTACTTCTCACACTCTCGATTAAACCACTCTAGCCAAGTACGTGCCTCATTGAATCTTTCACTAGTAAACTTGGTGGAAGAATCGTTTGGATCAATCTTAACTTGTTTAAATTATTTTCACACAGGAGCGATTTATCCACTTTACACGACTCTATTATTCAAAGCATTGCATGTTTTATTCTTCGAAGAAAGTGTATAAATTTTCTGGTATTCATCTCTTTCTTCTATTTCTTCTTTCTATAGGGGAACGTGGGGCAAAATGGACATTGTAATGAAACAGTGGGAGACGGATTTTTTTTGATGATTCCATCGAAAAGCTGAGGTAATTTTAGTTAAGAAACATGTGCCAGAATTAATTTTTTGAGAATTTTTTGATAATTTGATTTTTTTGGGCATTTTTTGAGGGTAAAAGCCTTTCGATTTTTGAGGAAATTCGATTTTTTCGTTTTTTGCCAATATCTCTGGTTCTATTGGTCGTAGCGACCTGAGACCGATTTTAAATGGAAGGTGAGGTCATTTTCCATCGATTTATGGGGTTTTGAATTTAAAAATATGGATTTTTCAAATAGTTATGGGAAGTTTTGTGAAAAATTATGCTCATCGGTTTTTGTCCTGTAACTATGTGAAAAATCGACATTTTCGAATCCAAAACCCCATAAATCGATGGGAAATGATCTCACCTTTCATTTAAAATCGGTTCCAGATGGCTACAACCCATAGAACTAGAGATATTCCCAAAAAACTGAATTCACTCATGAATCGCCCCTCAAAAATGCCCAAAAAAATCGAATTAATAAAAAATTGAAAAAAATTAATTCTGGCACATGTTTCTCCACTAAAATCTTCTCAGCTTTCCGATGGAATCATTTGAAAAATTCCATCTCCAATATTTCCATTCATTTAGTCATTTTTTCATAATGTATGCATAAAAACTCAAATGTGTCCATTTTACCCCACCTTCCCCTATTCTACACAGTGTCAACAATTTGTTGATCAATGACTGTTACGATTTTTTTCATTGAAAAATTAATTTCTTCCATCCTAAATACTCCATCAAAAATATCCCATTAAAAATACACTTCGGTCCTACAAACTCCCTCAAAGCTACTCGAGATATAGGTGAAAGCCTAAGGGCTAACGCTATATGTACATAGGTCATTAATTATAACCCTGTAAATAGATTCTGCACTTTCAATATAAATTAATGTTAATGAACTCTTTAAATGTTAAAAGAAAATGATTAACGAGTGTTTTTGATATTTTTTAGTACACCCACTGGCCTTGAGGATGTATCCAGATATCCCCAACTATTGGCAACGCTTCTGGAGGATCCAGCGTGGTCCGAAGAAGACATAAAAAAGCTTGCTGGCCTCAATTTACTAAGGGTTTTCACAAAGGTGGAGCAGGTACGTTCTCTTCGATATCAATCGAAATGATTAAACAAATTGCCTTTAAATATTCACCTTCTTTTGGCATGTCATGGAATATTGGAAAAATATAATGAACTATGCTAATTCATTGTCAAATCAGGACTTTTCACTCATAATTTGAACTTTCTCAGCTTTCTCTTTTAATATTCATAGTATTTTATCAAATGAAAACTAAGCGAATTCATGATGAAACCAATAATTTGCATTCATTTATTGCTAATAATTTTTTTTTTTTTATCAATCATCAAAAAAAGAGCAAACATATCGTGTAGACCACTTGGACCACCTTCTAGATGTTACTTCTGTCCCTCATGACATGCCAAAAGTACTATTAAAATCATACAAGTGAATAAAATAATTAATTCGACTTATTATTTCAGGTAAGAGACGAGTGGCAAAGAGCAGCTGTCCTACCAGTAGAAAAAATAAGTCCACCAGATAATTCTGCCTGTACATATGGTGCATCCTGATCCGTTTTGAGGACATTAGTGCCAGATTTTCTCGATCTTGGTCGTTTAATTAAAATACATCATGGTCCATCAGATTTAAATATCAAGATAAACGTTGTCAAGACCACAAACACCTAATCAGTCATCGAAAATTTGCTAATTCATCATTCCAAATTAATTTTACCAAGCTCTCAGCTTCCTACTTTCATCTATGAGCTAATAATAGTTAAACAAAATAATAATAATATTAATAATAATAATAATAATAATGATAAAACAAGTCTGCATAAAAAAAATTTATCAATGAATCTATGATTTTTAGAATTATTTGAGATGAAATTTTTTTTTGGCTAGTAATGAGTTAATAGTATGGATTTAATAATGAGGACTGAGAAGTATGTTGAAAACAAAAAAAAAGCCGAATAAGCTCAACATATTAAAGTAGCTAACCGGATAGAAAAGAAAATGTAGCCATAAGTAGGATTGTAGAATTATTTTTAAAAGAATAATAACAGCAAAAGAAGAAAAAAAAATGCAAATTAAGAATTTAGCCAGCTTGGTGGTTTATGAACTTTTTTTCTTATTGAGGGCGAAATTTTTCTCGACACATTTTACAAGAAAAAAAAAAAAAAAAAGCGAAATTAAAAAAATTCAACCACCTATCTATATAAAAAATAATTAGGTTGAGGACCAGTGCCAAGAAACAAGGAAAAATATTTTAACGCGTAAATTTAAAGATGAATCATTATACATTTCGAATTTAAGAAGAAGCAATTTTTTGCCAAATGTTTTTCCGTGGTGCAAAAAAAAGTGTTCATATTTGAAGAAAAAAAAAAAAAAAATTATTGAGGAGAAAAAAAAAAAAGAAAAAAATTCAACAACTATTATGAAAAATAGATTATAAAGGCTCATAGCAATGTCTTAATAATTAATTAGTTTCTATGATTTCCTTGTTATTGGAACAATAAGAAAAAAATTTAATAGATGAATTAAATTTCGATTATTGCGCGAATAAAAGATTAAAAAAAAAAAAATGAAAAACTTCAACTCAATCGTAGGATATATTAATAATATAAATAAATAAATTGATACAACACACAACTGCCTAGATCTCAGAATAAAAAAACATTGTATTACCTATATTAAATTATAAGTCCAAACGCACAAAGGACTAAGTTTGGAGACGCATATGCATAGAAGGGGTGATGCACATATAAAATGAAATTTTTTTATTTCAGCTTTGACTAACAAATAAATTATACTTGACATGATATTATGTTGATGAAAAAAAATCCTAATCAGAGATATTTGCATCATCACTTCTACGAATAGATATACATGAAATTAATAAACAGAATATTTAAATATATATATATATATATGATACCTTCGTAGGCTAAATATGTAAATACAGCCATTTATGAAGGTAATGAATAAAAAAAAATAGGGAAAATAAAAATAATTAATTAATAATAAAAAATAAGTTGAGAAAATTTTTTAGAAATGAAAAAATGAATATATGAATTGCATCCTAAAAACTTTTGACCGAAACAAAAACTACTGTACTCAAGCGCTCCTTCATTGTGAGGTCTTTAATAACTCAATAAAGTTCAATTTGATTAAATAGCAATTTAGATAGGATATGGGCAAAAAAACGAAAGTAGTAAATCACAGCGAACTTTCATTTATTAAGAAGAATGATTAATTAATTTGAATTATCGGGTATTTTATTAGTTGCACAGGGAGAAAAAAAAAGATCTATATATATATACACATATATTAAATGATTCATTTGATGAATTTTGAGAAAAATTGAATCCAAGGAGAAACAATTAATTAAGTCTCGGAATCATAAATATATAGAAAAGACTAATTTGGTAGTGAAATTGAAAGAAAAAATTGACTCAAGAATAATCTAGATAAACTCCAAGTGGAATAAAATGAAAACGTGCTAATTAATTAATGAGAATGAAGAAAAAAAAACCATTTGTAATGATGAAAAAAAAAAATTATAGAATTTTCTCAAATTGAATAATGTTCTCCAATTGCATATTTGAATAGAAAAAAAAAATTGAATATTATTGAAATAAATTTTCACGCAAGAAAGATTAACGTTTCATACGTCGTGAGTGTGAAAAAGAGAGCAAAGGATGATTGCATATATAGAGCGAAAGAGATTATACTATATAAAATGAATAAAAAAAGTGGGAGAAAAAAAAGAGAATAAAAAACTAATGTAATAGAAAGTTTTAAATAAGTTAGATACATGAAATCCCTTTTCTCATCTAAGAATTACGTAAAAGTACTGAGATTTACATGTACATAATTGAAATAACATATATATACTGAGTAAATAATGTTTCATTATAAATATGTACATGTAAAAATCATTTTAATTGACGAAATTTGATAAAAAGAGCTAATAACATCATTAACAGTCAACTATAATCAATTATGATGAACAACAGCATCATCCAATTAATCACATTAATTTAATTGCAATTGGATAAATCAATGAATTACAAATGCAAATTATGTTAAAATACAATCTTCAGGCGTTTATCTACATTATCATTTTCAGTAACTGAAAATAATTACATTGACTGTCGATAAATTGGAAGCATGATAATCATTTAAAAACAAGAGAAAAAAAATAAGAAAATTTAATAAAATATATGCATGAATTCGCAGGAAAAAATAAATTAAAAAAATTCGATCTGTGACGAATTCACGTGTGTCTATTGAATATTTCATGCACAAAAATTAATGTCACACTCATTTATAAGAGAAAAGCAGTAATTAATAGGAAAATGTCAAACTTGCTATATCATATGTGTAAAAAAAAAAAAATTTAGTGTTTTGACTGTAAAATGTTAAAATATTTAATACCTAAGAATTCGAGATGCTATTTATTAAGAAAAGAAAAAAAAAACTGTAAAGAGCCAACTGGTGTGATGAAATCTTTTTTATACACTTTTCTGAATGAGTGAGGGCTTTGTATGAAAATCAATTTTCCAAATGTCAACCAAATAAGTGTGGAAATGAGCATTTTTTTTTTGTATCTTGAATAACACAGTTGGAAATTAACTAAGCAATTGTGTCTGGCTGTAATGCATTTCTTATACCATTATCATACATTAAAAGGAAAAAAAAAGCCTATTGGCTGATAATCAAAGCACACGATGATTTCGTCACTATCGAGATAGAAAAAAATTTAAGAAATTTGTTGAATTAAAGAATTCTTTCGAGGAGTGTGAATTAAATGGAAAATTATAGTACGATTTATCTTATATTTGGCTATGGGCGAAAGATTGAGATAAAAATATGCTAAATAAAGGATATAGTTGTTTTGAGTTTGTTTGATGTTAGGCATTGATGAATTGAGGAAATTGAATGGTACTACAGAGTAATTTAATTTAAATTTTAATTTTTTTTACCCAACATCAAATGGAGAAGTGAAGTCATTCAGGTGTACTGAAAAAAAAATTACGATAAGTACAAACTTCGTCCATAAAAAAATTCACGTCTATTCTCATTTCCCCATTCCATTAATTCATGTACTTTGACCCGAAAATTATAATATTCTTCCTCTGAAAAAAAATATGAGGGCAAAAAAAGGAAAATATTTATATCATAATTACATTCAAATTGTCCTCACTTCATGAATGCAGTAGATATATATTTAATTCTAGTAAAAAAAAAAAAAGAGGTAATGCAGACTGAGAGTTTTTGCTCGGCACTTTTCCAAATGCAGCGATGATCATTCAAAGAGTGACAAGCACCCATAAAAAAAAAGGAAGAGATAATTTTTTTTTTTTAAACCATCTTCGCTGCTAAAATCAATACATTAAATGAAATATGTAAGAAGAAACATCGCCGAGAAAATGAAAAATATGAGATAAACGTGGATATTATCTGTGTTACCTAGACGACATTGCTGGAACAATGATTTGTACGCCTTCTATGAAGGACCCTAGAGTACATTATGTTACCTAATACTACGTAAGCACTCATTATCTAATAAATATTATTTACAAAAAAAATTTTTTAAAAATTTGTATCATTAATACACAATCTCTGATGAAAAAAGAAGAAGAAGAAAAGAAAAAAGCCAATTCCTCAGGAAACATCAAGACAAATCTCGAATCTTCCCCCTTTCCATGATTTTCTCCAAAGCACAAGCCATACTGAAATACCAGTCATTTCGAAGGATCCTATCCTTGAAGATCGAGATAAATCAGGTCAATTGCAGAGGTATTCCAGTCTCTCATTCCCTCCCCATCCCTTACAGCTCTCAAATAAGTCAGAGAAAATACGATTGATAAGCCATAAAAAACGAAAAAAGCCAGGAGAAATTGAAAACAATGAAGAAATCAAATAGTGCCTGAATTGTGGACATCAAACATTTGTGTGGAGATAATATAAAACGATATAACACATTGATTTGAGAGTTGAGCTTGCGCAATGAGATTGTAGTTGGTACAGTGCAGCTTCCACTGGAGTGATACAGGTGGCGAATTTTTAGGAGTGAAAGGTCGGCGTCGTTCTGACCGGGAATACGAACCAACAGGTGATGCTGGAGACACTCCCTAGGACCTTGTTTTGCGTCAGCCCAATAATTTCCCTTTTTTTTAAATTTAATCCAGAAAGAAAAATAGTCAATAAACTCATTTGTCCCCAATAGCTCCTAATCGTTCGATTCAATTTTATCCGCAATCCAACGTAAAGTAACAAATTGTGCAACACAAATTAAAGCAGATGCATACATTCTATTAGAGACAGTGCTCGTGATGGTTTACGTGAAGTTTATCTCAATGAGAGAGTGAATTTTTTTTCTTTTCTATTAAATATCATGTGCTTCAATGATTATTGCAATTTTACGAATTTTTTCTGATAAGAATGAGAAGAGAGAGATTTGAAGAGATTAGATGCCAACTGGTGTTTGATCTACAGATGTACTAAATGATTCAAACAAGTCTCATCTCATATTAATGTGTAGAGTAGATTGTGGTCCAGTACTATATAGACCTTTTCTACTGTACTCAGCTGTGGTTGCTTGTTTTTTTAATGAAATACCTCGAGCAGAGATTCTCCTCTCATGTTTTATATCAAAATTTCTTCGTTTTTTAAACGTAATTTCAGTTAAAAAAAAACTCCAATTCTTCATTTTTATTTATTTTTTTTAAAATTAAATACGAGTAATGTTGTCACAGATGCGGTGATAAAAAAAATGTGTCAATCAGTAAAGATCAAGCATCACTGGGTTGACATTCTATCGGATGTGCAACTGAGTGGATCAGAGGGTAATCACTAATTAATGTACGGATGTATGGCTAAATGGTTATCAGTTACGATGGTGTGACATGCGGTAATCAAAGGAGTTGTGGAAAGAGCAAGACGCCTTTCGTGGCGGGAAAAAGGTGAGTTTTATTACGATAATAAAAAGATAACACAGCTGATTGCTCCAAGATAATTGTTATAACGTAATTGAACGAAAGAGTTGATGCAGTCTGTATGGACGCGGTCTCCCCTAATTAAGTCATTAATTAAATAATGTCGATAGATTTCATTTTTACAATTATCACAGAGAGAAAAATATGATTTTATTAGCTAAAAAATTATAGTTGAAGACGACTTCAACCATTTGGATTTGGCAATTCTAACTTTAGACAGGAAAAGTTAGTATCATCATGTCAATTAGTGAATCAAATCATATGAATCTACTGCAATAGAAGAAGATGATCACAATTTAGTGATTAAAATTTTTGCACAGTGAAATTATCAGTATGATCATATAGTATGAAAGTTTTATGAAAGTTTTATGAAAATTTCATGAAAATTTCAGAAAAATTTCGAAAAATGTTGAAAAATCTCAAATATATTAGAATAAAATTGATTTTTTTTTCTGGTTATTTGTGAATTATAAAAACTGTAATACTGCATAGAGTCACGAAAGTAAAAACAATCGAATTGGATTATTTTTGCAAATGAAAATCTAATATCAACAACAAAATTAATATAGTCGTAGTGACATTTGCCATTGCTGTTCTCACGTATGAAAATTCTCGCACAAGGACTTGGTGTCATCTACTAAACATTTAGTACTTTGTACTAGAATCAACTCTGATGATTACGAAAATGACCTCAACAATAGGATTTTTGTTGAGTGTACATACGAAATTACCCTCTGTGCATTCTCCAATTATCGAAATACTCGAGATAATTAAATTTACCATGAGGAACCTTCCCAATCACAAGTGGAGAAGACAAATGATTTATCCAAAAATACAATCAACGTCAGAACCTCGTTATAACCATTGTACTATATTAAATTTGCATTGAAATTCTCGAGCCATTATTTTCGTAGCCTCGAGCACATAATTCCCATTAATTTTATTTTTACGAATCACTGAATCGATATTAATTTCATCTCCAACTGAAAAAAAGTATTGATGCCTAATATTGTAAATTGCATGATTAACTGAAGAGATAGGGGGAGGAAAAAGGAGGGGGGGGGGAGAATCGCGGAATAAGTATAAAATAAGAACAGCTTCAAGAAGAGCTTTAAGTCTTAAGGAACATCTTCAGTTACATTGAATAGCAGGATCGATAATAGACTCAACAGATTTTACTTTTCTCTGTCTCAGTTCCTATGACCGCGTGTTCACGAAGCTGTGAGGCACGATAAACACAGCCTTTTGGAGACAATGGACGTCCTAAGGAAGAGAATTGTTTCACGCTTCCTCCCCCTCCACCCCCGCCCAATGTATACAATGTATACAATAGCCAGCCTCCCCAAGTCTAATATCCTTTGGCTCGTTGCATGTAAAATGTGTCGGTGTGTCAACTCCCAACCCCTGCTATCCATCTAATGTACACACAATATGTGGTGCAATCACAGTGACATACAAACACCTAAATTCATGGTATTGTTGTCAGTATCAACTTCCAATGGATGCTTTTTTGAATGTGAAAGAAGGAAAAATCAGAGAGAATGCATGGAAAAATAGGAGAGCAAGTGAATTTCTGCATTTTCCATGAATTCACTTGTATTGATAAGAAATTGGGGGGAGGAGAGAGATAAGGGGAATATTATATTGTCACCTTAGAAACAAAGGGGCGTAAGTGCTATGCTTATACACAAGAGGCAACGAGATATCTACAATATCACTTCTACGAATAGATATACATAAAAGTGATAACAGAATATTTGAATATATATATATATGATACCTGCGTAGGCTGAACATGTAAATATAGCTGTTTATGAAGGTCATGAAAAAAAAAGAGGGGAAATAAAAATAATTAATTGATAATAAAAAAATAAGTTGAGACAATTTTTTTAGAAATGAAAAAATTAATATATGTATTGCATCCTAAAATTTTGATCGAAACAACTACTGTTCTCAAGTGCTACTTTGTTGGAGGTCTTTAATAGCTCAATAAAGTTCGATTTGATCAATAGCAATTTAGATAGGATATGGACAAAACGAAAATAGCAAATCACTGCGAATTTTTTTTAATTTAAAATGAGTAATTAATTTAAAATATCGGGTATTTCATTAGCTGCACAGGGAGAAATAAAAAAAATTAATGGTATTGTTATAGGCATCATCGTCTGATGAGTGCTCTCTCAAAGGCTTTGAAGGAAGGATCAGAGAAAATGAATGAAAAGATAGTAAACGAATTGAATTTCTATATTTCCATGAATTCACTCGTGTTCATAAAAATTATTCTATCCAAAACACGAAATTCCAACTAGTTCTTCTCCTGTATCACATCTCTGCAGAATGTACTTCCATAAAAAGTTTTTTCATATTGCAGTCCACAATGAGGAAATCATGAACGTTATTAGTTTTTCACATGCTGTTGAAATGAGTTTTCATCACTGAAACCAAGAACTTTTCAGGATTTTATTTTTCCAAGCTCTCTTTCTCTCTATGAAATAACAATTCGAGTAAATCACTTTTTCATGTTTATTTTAGAATATATAACGGGCACATGCCAGTTTGCTTTAATCTCGAGTTATTTAAAGTCAGAGAAGTCCTCAAAGTTTCAGGAGTACAGGATGCCCCAAGGGAGCATTCATTGGCAAGGGACAGAGAGGAGAGCCTGTGGCCCTGGTGCTCACTGGAACGTTCAGGTAAATCGAGTCAACTCACACAACTACTGCTAACTACCATTAGTTCATCCTCCAATTTGCTACGGAAACCACGATCCTCTTTACCCATAGTATCATCAAAATGTGTTAATTAGCATTTCATTAAATTAATTAATTATTTCAATTAAACTCTTCTTTTTTTTTCTCCCATCTCGAAAAGTCTTAAATTTCAAAAGTTTATCATTTAATTTTTCACTATTGTTGAATTACACGGTTTCATTCTTCTAATGAAATTTGTTAGTATCTCTTGAGTGAAAAAAAAAGAGAAAAGAGACATTTGCTGAGCTTACAAGTAGAGAGTGGCCTCAAGGGCCAATTAAAAGTTCCTTTGTTTCTCATTTTAGTTCTTTTGCATCTACAAAGACCCTCAACAACTGTTAAAATTCTAAAAAAGTTATTATGACACAGCTTGCACCAACAATAATGTCACTAACAACAATTGAAAAAAAAAATGCTTGTAATGTTACAAGTTTTTAATTGTCCTCACAATGAGACGATGAATTTCTCATCACACAACATATATGTTAAAGCATGAATATATTCGGATATATCGATTTTGTCTTTGGGAACTGGCATTACGGTGTTATCGACATATTGCTTTGGCCATGGAATCTCAAATGGAAGGTCATCTAGTACTTTGGAGCTGGCATGATTCATGACTAGGATCGAGACGTTGGTGTAAGGTTTGATCTAGGCTGAAGCTGCCTATAAATAAAACCCATTTTAAATGGTTATTACCGTCAAATTGACATTTATAAACGTTGAAATGACTTTGTAAACGTTGAAGAATTAGTGTTTCCCAATAATTTAAAGAATTGTTCAACATTTGGATATTATTATTCATCGTGATGAGTTACTCTACGAGTTCCCTGAAAAGTTCCTCTGGAAGTTCCCCTAAAAGTTCCTCTGAAAGTTCTTCTAAGAGTTTTGGACGCTCATAAAGCCAGTTTGACATTCATAAATGTCAGTTTAACATTCATAATCATTCAAAATGTGTTTGATTCAGAGGCAGCTTCAGCCTAAATCAAACCGTACACCAACGTCTCGGTCCTATTAATGACTAAGCTCGCTAGAACAAGGCAAGCTGGGTTGCCCATACTACTTCTATCTAACTGCATGTAGACTTCACTTTCGTGAAACGTCGCAAATTGACAACATTTTATTGACTTCATAATCTTCCAATCTCTCATGACATTTATTTAATCAATTACCAAATGGAAATGAATCCGATTATTTATTGGATAAAACAATTTTTTCAAGTAATTATTGATCATTGCCAATAATTTAATTTAACTCGAAGGATAATGATCAAAAAATTCAATTCGAACCAAAAAATTATGAGATTATTTTCTGTCTCGTATCATAAAAATGCCAATCAAACGTATCTCAAAGCCCAAAAAGCTGAAACTATGTTAAGATAAGGATCCAAAAAGACTATATATGTATACATACTGTATTCGATGATAATTTCATTCAATAAAAATCATTAAATTTCAAATGTTAAAAATATTTTATCAGGTTGTAAGAGGTAAAGTTACAACTAGATGCCTTTGGCATGCTTGTAAAGCACTTGGAATTGGACTACTTCTAATGTTACTGGGTGCATGTATGGCTACGATAGGTGAGTATACATCTCATTACAACGCCCAAGCCTATGATCAATTACCCCAATATTAATTCCAATTCGTGGATAATCGAAATTCAACCAGACAATTAACTCAACGGATTGCACTATCATGGCATTGATACGATTATTCCAGGCTACTACGCTGACCAGTTGTCCGTAGCACAGGAGATTAGAGGAAATCTGACTGTTAGAGTGAAGAATGAATCAAGAGGATTTCACCTAAATAATTTGAGTTATGCTGGTCCAATTGTAATGGGTGTAGGAGGTAATATATATATGTATATATATTGATCAATTACCATTACCATTAATTCAATGAAATCATTGAGATATTTCCGAATTGCTTCAGGTAATAAATTTTTCATTTCCAATCGTTTTTTCCCTCTTTTTTTTGATTAAATTCGAATGAAACGAGGCTCGACACAATGACGACCCCCCCCCCCTCCCCCTTTAATTTCAATCTAGCCAATTAAATTTTCAACGAATTCAAATGAAACAATAGCAGTGAAATTGGCATTTCGGCGCACATGGCGCGTCCCTTCCCCCCCCCCCCCCTTTTTTTTACTCTCCATGTTAAATCAGATTGGTAGTTTTGCCCTGTAAAACGTCAAAGTACAGAGAGGAGAATGAGGTAAAATGAGCCCATACCACGAGAATTCTCCAACGAAAGTGGAACGCTAGCAAATAATCGATCCCCCACTATTTCTACTGTGTGTTATAACGTGTGCGCATTCTGTACAGCATCTACCCACTGGTATTCGTACCATCCCATGATATGAAGTGATAGGATGACATAGTAGAAGTGGAAGAATTGTTTAATCAGTTGTCTAGAGGATTCGATCATTTTGGTTTTATTGTTATTATGATATTAGGTATGTGGTAAATTAAAGAATGATGAATAATGGGATAAAAAAAGTTTGCCCCCAGAGAGATTTGAACTCTCGACCCCTGGTTTACAAGACCAGTGCTCTAACCCCTGAGCTATGGAGGCGAATACGTAAAACATTGCTGGAAAGTACCTACAAAAGCTGCTATTGTTAAAATTCGGGAAAATCATGTAATTTCAAGGGAATTTCCGCTTTTTATTTATTCAAAACTCGGAAAAAATTGCTAATTTTGCCTTTTTGAGTATAAAAAATCACTGGAAGTGAATTAATTTAAAAAGTATATTTACTTTTAATTAAATCATTTTGAAATTTATGATCAATTTAACTGCATGCAACCAAATTTTTTTCGAATACTGTGAATATAATTTTGATTTTATAAATAATTCAACAGGTTTCATCGTAGTAGCGGCATGCGTTATGACCTTTGAGGCACGTGATAGTGCTGCAAAAGTTGTACCGGCAAGATTTCGATTTAGCCAGGGCTCAACATTGAAATATGCACGTCATCAACGGCCACGTAGATCAACATCAAGTCAAACAACAAAGTGGGATCATCAATTGGGTCTATTTCGTGTTAATAGAACACCAAGTCCAGGTGCACATGATTCACGTAAAGCATTGACTGCTGAATTTTTGAGATTTTCCAAAGGTTTGGGAGACAAGGGTGTACCAAATAAGCCAATGAAAAAAAGTCCTAGTGCTCCATCATTAGTAATGAAAAAATCACCTTCCAAGCGAAAAACACCGAAATTTTCTGGTTGTGCATTACTGAATCCAGAACTTTTACAAAGACACGCACTATCAGTTGATAATCCGGGATATAGTCCGCCAAGAGTCAGCAGAGAGAGCTTGGATAACAATAAAATGAATGGAAGCCAAGTTTCAATGGCAATGGATCTTTATATTCCGAACAAAGGACCAGTAACATTGAAGGTAAAGGATAGATCTGACACTGCGAGGAGACATCAATTGTTGAGGCAGATGAAAATTGAGGATGTTGATGATGAGGATGCCAAGAAAGTAGCATCCAGAAAATATCAGCACTCAGGTATTATAATTAAAAAAAAGAGTAAAATGGATATTTTCATGAAATGGTTCGAGATGGATTTCTTTTATCGATTCCAATGAGAAGCTGAGAAAATTTCCAGTGGAGAATAGGTCGTAAAACTATTTTTTTTTCATATTTTTGAGATTTTTGAATTTTTTGGAGTACGAGTGGAGGCTCAAATTATTTCTATTTGTGATTTTCTTCACTTTTTCGACGATATCTCAGGTTCTATTGGTGGTGGTGACTTGGAATCAATCTTAAATGAAAGGTGAGATCATTTGCCATCGATTTATGTGGTTTGGAAAAGAAAATTAACAATTTTTCATGTATTTATGGAGCATTTTGTTAAAATTCGTTTTTGCCCCAAAAACATGCTAAAAATCAATAATTTTCGGTTTTAAGCCACATGAATCAATGGAAAATGAGCCCACCTTCCATTTAAGACCAATCTCAAGTCGTTATGACCAATAGAACCGAAGATATTATCAAAAGAGTGAAATTTTTCGATTTCCTTCTAAAAAAGTCAAATTTCCCAAAATATTCTAAAAAATGAATGTCAACATGTTTTCCAACGCAAATTTTCTCAGCTTTCCCAAGAAATGATCAGAAAAATCCCGACTCCGATATTTCCACTGAATTCCAGTAATTTTCAAAATTTTCACACAAAAATTACTATATATAACACAACAGCTTCTCTCTTATCCATCTAGATTCAATAGCTTTTCCCCTGGGAGCCTACAGCAGATGTCCTACGGACTTTGTACCTCGAAAAAGAGCCTCAATTGACTTGAGGCTCACAGACGAATACGGTGCTACAGGTATTCTCAGTCGTGGTAGTTCACCAGGGAATTTTCGAAAGACCTCATCACCAAATTTCCGCAACATGTCCTTTGACAGATCATCATCACAGCGTAAATCGAGTCTCGAATTTCGACGTAGCCCGGATTTTCGAAGAGCAGACTACAGGCAAGTTCAGCAAATAAACCAATTAGCACCCAAAAGTTTTCCATGAATTATGAAATATCTCATTTAAGTTAAATATTTCAGGTACATGGATGAAATTGACATGAGATCTAGGGCAAATACGGGTGAATGTGGACGTAAACAACGACAAAAGCTTCATCACTCAAGATCCGATGACAATAGAAGAAGATCCTTTGATCGTCACAGAAGAGATTCACAGAATGCTGCAAGTAGATATTCACTGAATGCTCCAGTTGTTGTTGAGGGCTGTGGTCCAGAATACGAATTAAAGTACTTCACTAGTTTATCATTGGAGAAAGAAGAGGTTGGATCGAATATAACAGATATAAGTCATGTTGTAAGAATCGAAGAAACTGAAGTTCACAATACGACAATTTCCGTTGATGAAAATCCTGATGATGATGCATTATTGGAGGAACCAGAATTGGAAAATCCAAATGACGTTGAATCGAAAAATGAGAAAAAAATAGGTGAATTAGCAGAGAATACAGAAGACAGTATGAGTGAAATTTTGGAGAGAGATGGAGATTCAAAAGAAACACTTCTGAAAATTGAAGAGTGAGAATTACATGTTTTTACCCTTAAATGGGTCTTTTTTTTCGTAATTAAGAATATTAAAGCTACGTCGAGGGATTCTCCTCTTTAAGATGCTTTGAATGAGCTTGGAGAGATCACCTTAACACAGACCAGCTTTAAAAATAGACAGCACACAAAACGAAGGGGAAAAAAAGAGTCTTTACTGGAAGGTTTTTTTTCAAAGGACACAAGTGTGAATAAATTTTTCTATTTAAAAAACATCCACTTCATAGAGAAATTTTGAGAGAGCTGTTGAATTGTGAATGAAGATATAACTATTCAGTACACTGAATATAAAAAATAGTTTGAATGGGAATTTCAATTCCCAACGATGTTTTAGCTTAGATTAATTGTTTGAGGAATTCATTCGATCATTGAGAATGAATAGATCTATGAGGAAAAAAAATGAACTTTGATAATATTTTCGATAGAGTGAGACAAGTGCCAACTCTATATATCTAACGTCACGAATTGCGTTTTTGTGATGTGACAATCAATTTTTACGAGCTCATGCTCAATGTTTTTTCGATTTAAATGACATTCTATAATATTTATTTAATTCATTTTTTTAATTTCTAATTTTTTCAAATTCCGTGGAAAAAACAAAGGAAAACGCTCAAACTGCCGTGCACAGAAACGGTGGAAAATACTTTATCCCTGTTGCTCACAAAAAAAAAAAAAGAAATAAATAGAAGAGGCCATAATGAGTAATTCATTCAATTGAATAAATGAGCCGGACTAGTATTATACAAATCACATTGTTTCACTTATATGAGCGTTTATGAAAAGGCATTGAGAAACGTAATTCATGTTGTGGCCTACAGGAAAAGTACGATTTTTCTTTCTTTTTTTCTTCTTTTTTGAGAAATAAAAAATAAACGTGTAAGTTACCGTTTACACAACAAAGCAGGATTTTATTTGCAGAAAGTATTTTATTATTGAAGTCTAATTCTAGATAAATTATTCTTATCATTCATATTTTGTACTCATAAGATTAGAATTATCTAAAAAAGTTCAGATTCACGTGGATTAGTTCTTAAAAAAAACTAAATCATTCATTGTTAATCCAAGAAAAAAAAAGCAAATGCAAAAGGAAATATCTTTAGATTCGATTCCGGACTTTCAGGGTCTCCAAGTGAATCTCTAAAAAAAAATGAGTACTATGAATTGAAATAATGGGGAATTTTTCTTATGATAAGTATACTTATCAATTCTTACTTTGTGGCCTCAAACATGAAATAAACAAAAAAAATTTATAACTTTAGATACGCATATACATGTATCTTTAAAAATTAAATGTAAAAAAAAAATGACATAACGTACAACTTTTGTACGAATGTGAAAATTTCTATTGTTGTATTCTCGTTTTAACTGTCGTGTAAATATATTTTTGTACCCTGTGAAGATGATAAATCTGTTGAAAGTTATTAAATATTGAGCCGTGCTATACAATCATCGAAAAACTATAGTTATTGTAGTTCAGTATCTGTTGTCATTGTGAAAAATTATCAAATTAGATGAAAAAATTTTGATTTTTTTTTTCTATTTAATTACAAAATAGTTAAAAAGTGTCTAACATTATGAAACTTTCCATATCATGAGTGTATATCTATCCACTTTATATACTTAAATATAGTTTATCCAAAAAACAAGTATGTATGAAAATAAATATTTGTTTTTTATCCTTTAAAAATTGAGTAAAGTGGTAAAATTAAAAAAAATTATCGTGAAATATTGTAATTGTTGTTTAAACTATAAGTGAGAATAAATAATGAATAATAATTAAGTAACAAAAAAAACATAATCGAGCTGTGATGTATATGTTCGTTTGTTATAGTAATCAATTTGATAAAAAAAAAAAGAACGAACAATTGATTGCAAAAATAATCTGACACTTTGACGATATTAATTGATCTTATTTTTTTGTCTGGGCGTATCGTCTGAAGTTTGATCATCGATAATGTCAATAATTGATAATAAATTAAGAACTGCACCTATTAAAAACGAGGGGAAACGAAAAACAAAAAAAAAATTATTATGTGAACAAATGTAAAACTCTAGTTTGTTGTGAAATCCGAAGTGTAATCCATGAAAAAAAAATCCTTCTGCATGTTCATTGTTGTGAAATATCAATAAACAAATGAGAAATGAAAATTAATGATTTAAAATAGAAATAAATGAAAAAAAATTGAATCCTCTGGTATTGATAAAACATTTTAAACACAAAGAATTACTTCGATGCTCGATGGATAAAGCAGTTTTTTCCAAGAAAGATACCTCCAACCAGTCCAACAACAGGTGCAAACAGGGGGAAATTGACAAAAGAGTGGAAAAAAAGGGAATAAAAAAAACAAAAACGTTATTTAGGTGGGGGAAAAGATAGCCAAGGTGAGCACGAAGGTAGAGAATGCTTGCGGCATCGATGGTTCAGTTGCGTTTAGTGCTACACGGTTTGCCATACCATAAGTATCTTTTCCTACTTTCTTAAATATAATCTCATTTCACCTGGGAAAAAGAGTACAAAGCACCTCTTCTCGTTCAGTGAAAATTTTCTATTCTTCTAATAAAGAATTATTCATTAGAAACAAGTGAGAATAAACTACATAATTGTTTTTTTAAAATTAGAGAAGAAATTCGAATACTCCATGAGAAACAATGAAAATCATTGAAAAAGTACATTGAGTGCCCAAGTTTTGTTTGTTTTCTTCAATATTTTATGAGGAATTAATTTTGTGCTGGAAAGTTCAAATAGAGGATGTCGTCCGAAAGATTTCACAAGTAAGTTGCTGATTTTTCCTCTTTTTTAAATAAATAAAATTCAAAAATCCTCTGCGAAAAGACTAAAAAGATAATATTAATCTGCAGAAACATTTGAAGTGTTATTCTCAATGAAAAAAACATATTTTCCATGAAAAAATCAAAATCATCTCTACGTCATGCTGATATCGAGGTTTATCCACTCAAAAAGCTCTCGATTTTTCCCCAGAAAAAAAATATTTCAACTCAGATAACTCTTATCATGAAGAACGATTAATCACGATGATCAATCGAGATCGCAGAAAGTGTTGACGTTCAAATTGGTTTCAAGTATATCTATATCTCCAGCCAATACCATGAATCATAGTACCAAGTTTCCGTATTAGCTTATTTTTCGAAAGAGAAAATTAACTGCAACGGTATGTTGATTGAGAAAAAAAAACAAGTGGATGATAGTATTGCTTTTCCAGTGATATAGCTATTTCTGCTGATACTTTAGCAATATGCTTCCGAATGGAAGTGATACACCTTTTTTTCAAACCATCATCAAAATATCAAATTTTGAAGAAATTCATTAAAACGCCAATAACTCGAGAACTAATCATGCAAATAAGCTCAAAATTTACAGGCATCTGATACGATTCTCGAGACAATATATGAGTACAAATAACATCAGTTGAATAGTTCCCAGAAATTCCATTAAAAACTGATTTTCGAAGAATGAACATATCTCAAGAAGTACCGATCGAATTCTCTTCAAATGAAGCTTAAAAAATAGAGCTCGTCGAGAGGAAGTTTTCCACAAAATATAAAATTTTTCTGTAAAACCGTTTTGCTGTAATTGACACTTTTATGCACATGCAGACATACAGACACACAGACATGCGCTAAAAATATCATTTTCTCTCTTTTTAGACCATTTTAAGTATCTTCTATCAAAAAAATTACAATCGAACCTTCTGATGATTACATAGCTTCCATTCGGAAGCAAAAAAGAGAAGAACTTGAACGATGGGGAAAATCTCGCACTTGCGGTCATCGCACTTGCGATTTTCTTATCCAATTAAGATGTTTATCATGTGTACGTGTTTGGCCGGATGACAGGGACATAATCCTCCTTCAATTATGAAAATGTCGAAGAGTTTTTAATTAAAGCACAAGAAAATAATTAATTATTTCATGCATTTCTTAGTAAAAAAAAAAAAAAAAGCAAACAAACATGAGAAAACCATTAAAATGATAATTATACCTTCATCGAGAGAAGATTTTTGCATTCCACATCCAATTCAATCTCAAAAGAGAAGAAATCGCCTCTGAGTTGAAAATTATTTGCAGAGCTGCAAGAGATGGAGCCCTTGAGATACTGAAAGAGGCAACTCGCAAGGATTGCAATACACGAGATGACGGAGGAATGACCCCAACACTGTGGGCAGCCTTTGAAGGTCACGTGGATTCACTGAGACTGCTAGTCGCCAGGGGGTTTGTATATTTATATCATCTCCTATTCCTATAAAATAATAAACTGTTAGAAAAAAAATGGAAATTTCATAGACACGATTTGATGGGAATTTTCATAAACGTGATATTGAATTTTTTAAATGGGAAGATTGTTATGAAATTTGTGAGTTTCAGAGGAAATTCGAAGGAATCTATGAGTCTTAAGTAGACTTCAGATGAAAATTCTACAACTTACTTGAATTTTCAACTGAACATGAATATCCAGAATCAAAATGACTTAAATTTTCAATTTTTTTTTGAATTTTCCTATTTTTACGGAATTTTTAAAAAACAATTGAACTGGAATTTACAAATTTCATTGATAACCAGGTGTGAAATTATTTGAAAATCGATGATGTGTTCATTTTTCAATGACTTAATTACCTGAAATTTCAGTAGAAATGTGACTCGTTTGAAATTTCCCTGATTTTGCATGAAAAATTCAGACAAAAATTTTCAAGTGTACCTCACACTCATTCCAATTCCAAGTTTAGCACTAGAGGAAAGTGCTCCTATTGCCATAAAAAGCAGCAGAAATCCCTGGAAAACATCAATGTCATTTCAATTAGAAGAAAAATAGAAAAAATGAAGAGAAAGAAAAAGTAAAAAACTTACCATCACCACACAATTCCACAATTCAACTCCCTCATCCGTGATGATCATGTCCTCGATGTGGTTCCGGGGCGTTCTTCTGTTGTCATCGAGTTAAAAAAAAAACATTCGCATGTTTTTTTACCATTTATTCAGCAAATTACAAATGAAACTAAAAACTTCGATTGCATGAACTTCTCTTTCTTCAGCAACACAGCTGACACTGCATTATTCGAAAGAGCAGTATGCTCATTTTACTTTCAGTCTATTCATGAGAATGTTATTTATTATTTCAGCTTCGATTCAGGCATTTTTGGGATATTCAACAATTTGAAAATCCTTTTGAACAAATAAATACATGCACCCTGATGAGATTCACGCAGAGTAGACGAAACGTTGGTGCTTTTGAAATTATTTTTGAATTTTTAAATTTTTTTTGGGAGTGACCATGTTGGACGACTTTTTACCTCTAAATATTAATAAGAATGGTCGGCTGAAAACCTTCAATAATTCAAAAAATGTACTTTGCCCATTTCTTGACTTTCAGATTAAAAATTTCTTTATTATTTCTTCAGAAAAATTCATTTCTTCTATGTATGATGAAATGTTAGTTGCCATTCTCTTGAACCATCACGGATAATAATCAATGCTCGCAAAAGGGGAAAGGTGCTCATATAGCTGAACATCACCATTTCCATATTCATTTTATCAATATAAAGGTAATTATTGTGTTAGGATCATGGGACGTTGGAAGAAATTATTTTGTTGGCTATCGGTCATTGTTGTCACTCCCAAATTTAATGAATTAATAAATTATTCAATTATCAAAGCACCTTTGACCAGAGATTTTTCTTCTTGTGTCATTATGAAGTCCACTTATTGCTAAGTTAATAATTTATTAACTTAGGGGAGAGTGGGGCAAAATGGACACTGTTATTAAACGGTTAGAGATGGATTTTTTTTGATGATTCTATTGAAAAGCTAAGAAAATTTTAGCCGGAAAATGAGTGTCAGATGTATTTTAGTGGACTTTTTCTGAAAAATCGATATTTTTCGGCATTTTAAGGGGTAAATAAGGGGTAAAGCCTATCTTTTTTGAAAATTTTCAGTTTTTTGCAAATATCTCTGATTCTATTGGTCGTAGCAATTCAGGGTTGGTTTCAAATGAAAGGTGAGCTCATTTCCCATCGATATATGGGGTTTTGAATTCAAAAATATCAATTTTTGGGATAGTTATAGGCCGAAAACTGTTTCATGAAACTGCTTCACAAAAATGCCCATAAATACCTTAAAAATCGATATTTTTTAATTGAAAAACCTATAAATCGATGGCAAATGATCTCACCTTTCAGCTCCCATCGGAATTTTTACGCTACGACGAATACAACCGAAGATATTCTCAAAAAACTGAAAATTTTCAAAAAAAGAAAGGGTTACCCCTCTAAAATGCTCAGAAAGGTCAAAATCGCCAAAAATTCGAAAAAATTAATTCCGGCACTTGTTTCCCGCTCAAAATTTCCTCAGCTTTCTAATGGAATCATTAAAAACAATCTACAGCCAATATTTCTATTAATTTCAAAAGCTTTCCATAATATTTACCCACAAATTTAGATGTGTCCATTTTGCCCCTCCTTCCTCTATTAAATTCGGGAGTGACCTCAATGGCCGATTACCGACAAAATAATTTAAATACTGATGCGCGAAGAAAAAACAAAAAGAGTTGGAAGAAATTAATTTGACAATACTAAATAATTGTCAAATGAACGATGTTTCGTCTGCTTTTATTGATGCCTCCTCAGGTTCTGGAAATCATAATGCAAAAATTGAAAGTTGATTCGAAATTTCGATTTAAAAAAAATTAAAATTCAAATAATACATTAATAATACTGGCTATTCTTTACGTACTTCAATAGAAAAGCATTTGCAAAAACAGTTTATCTTTCGTCAATGTCCTTTTTCTTCTGAGGAAGCCTCAAGAAACAGGCGAAACGTCGTTAATTTGACAATTATTTAGTATTTTTGAACTAATTCCGTCCAATGTCCCATGATCCTAAAACAATAATTATTAAACATGAAAATGAGAAACACAATTGATTATAAAGGTAATAATGGGGCAAAATGGATCCCTGGGCAAAATCATGCAGGAATTTTCTTTCAGAGCTAAGAACTTCATCGAAAAATCTGAAAAAATTTGAGAAAATGCTCCGAAATATGTCGAATGTTGTTGAATTTTATCAACATTTTTTGGAAGATTCCTTCACCTTCAAAAAAAATGCCGAACCATTTTAATCCCCAGGTCCATTTTGCCCCAGTTTCCCCCCTCCCTCCACTATCTCCAAGAAAGTCCTCTTCAATTTGTTACACGCCTGGTCGCATCCTGCTTCAGCAGAACAACAAATTCAAGCGACAATAACAAGAGTAGCTTGAGAGACGTGACAATGCGAATTTCTTTCGAAACTAATGACGGTTAAAGGATGCGCACGCATTCAACCACAACCTGTAACCCTACCCCCCCCCCCCTCCACTTCCCGCCCCTGCCGCGCGTCACTTTTCGTTAAAACCGGAAAAAACTAAAATTAAAAAAAAAAGAAGCTGTGGCACATGACTCACTTAGAGCATATACCGTAAATGCACCAGTTACCGGACGGTTAAGACAATAGTCCCGGTTCCCGGACAACTTAGAATTGAATTATTAAAATGATAAAAAATTTCAATCAAATGAATCAAAAAATTCATTTAATTGTTATTTCAACATTTTACAAGTATTAAAAAAATCGATTTTTCCAGTTGAATATCAATTATTAGTATATTTTGCTGCGTCCGGAAACTGGGACCCGACTGGGAACTGGTAGACATATTGGAGTAGAGAGAGAGAGACCAAAAAAAAAAATTCTTATTTCGAATATGAAAAAAGAGCGCATTTACTGCATTATTAAACTTCCGGGGAGGCAGATAATTTTGAAACCCGGGGAAACATATTGAGACAGGTATATATATATAACTATCGACCACAGTCAAGTAGACGACAGGTGGCCCCCGACAGACCGGATGTGTTGGTACAATCCCTCGCAAAAAAAAGGAAGAAACATGAAAAAAATTCAAATAAATACACGGCGCACACGTGCTTCCCCCCCCCCCCCTCTTCCTCCCCCCTCCAATCCCAACGAATCGTATCGTGTGTGTATGTGTGTGTGTGTGCATGTGTGTGTATGCTTCTATTTATCCATGTGTGCACACACATGGACGAGTATATAGGAAACTAGTGTTCCCCCACTTCTTCCTCCCCTCCTCGACCAATTGACGTTAAATAGCTGGAAGGGGCGCGAAACTTTTAAAGACAATCGAGCGTTGCACGAAACGAAACCGGAGCGCACGAAACGAAACGGAACGTACCGGAATGGGAAGTGACGGTGTTAGAGTAACTCGCAGGACTTATTTCCTCTTGTACGTTCCTTCTTTCTCTCTTTATACCCCCAGCTGTGCGTGTGTGTGTGTGTGATGCTCACCGGTATTGTATGTGTTATGCCATGAATCGGACACCAGAACGAACGGTGTTATCCAACGCTTTCTATAATCTGCACATCGTTGGGCATTTCTTTTTTTTCAGGATTTTTTCAAAATTTAGGCGAAAAAATCTAGCTTTTGATCTGGACAGTAAAATGGAATTAATCAATTTATTTTCAGGATTTTTCATTCGATCATTTGCTAATCATTTGAAAATGAAGGAAAGGGTCACTCCAATTTTTCTGTTTAATTCAAATTTTCGAATATTCGAAAAGAAAAATTCAAATTTTCAAAATTTGGCAAAAGAGGTAAACTCATTAATAATCATTATTTGTCCATTATAATTTCATAATTTGTAAATTGATATATATGTAATTTCTAGTATTAATCAATGCGCTCTGATAAGATTTTCATATTTGCTATATATAGCAGACTAAACGTTAATGCAAATATTTTAAAAAATTTGAGTTTTTAAGTTTTTTTTGTTTTTGTTTTTAGTTTTGAGTTTTTTCCCTCTTTCCTAAATTAATAAATTCATTATTTGTTATTATTACAGAGGAGATCCTGACAAAACCGATTATTTTGGAAATACCGCATTACATTTGGCAGCGGCAAGAGGTCATGACTTTTGTGTCAAATTTTTGGTAAAATTTGGCTGCAACATATGGGCCTTAGACATAGACAGACATTCAGCGAGAGAATTAGCTGCAATCAATGGAAGAGACAATATTCTACAGTTCCTGGACATTACACAAGCAGAGCAAGAGGCGACCAACAGAAAAAAGAGTAAATTGATGAGGGAGAAAGCAGAGAAGGATGCGGAGAAGAGGTAATCCTCCTAAAATATCATTAAGCATCCTTTCAATTGCCTTATGAGTCAATTTAACGTTCAATGAACCTGTTTTCAGATTGAAGGAGTATGTGAAGCGGCAAAAAATGGCAGACATCAGAGCTGAGAAGGAGCAGAAAAAACTACTTAAGGACAGAGCGAAAATGGACATCGAGACAATTAATGAAAACAATTTGCTTCCTCATAGGCCTAGTCTTTTGACATTCAAAGGAAGGATGAAGCCATCACAGACGTTCAGCGATATTGTTGGTACTATTTCTACCAATGCAACAACGAGAAGAAGAGGAAGTGCAGTTTGCAGAAAGGCTTTGGCTAAAAAAGCTGTTGCTGATGATTTTAAAGTCGTGGAGGTATATTTTTTTAGTTAATTTTCATTCAGCAGAGCATGAAAAATTAGATGACACTGAAAATAGCAGATACTTGATGATTTTTAGATTAATTTTTTTCTCTAGCAGTTGAATAATTTTTTTTTAATAAAAAATATGCACAATTAGACAATTTAAAAAACTACAAATGCAATTTTTTGAAATATGTTTTTTCTAATAATTTATTTGTTTGAAAAAAAATTTTAATTAAGATTTTTCAAATGTCTGCTAATTTTATTATCATAAAAAATGATTTTCAATGGAGAAATTTAGGATAATGAGTGATTTCAGATTGAAAATAATGGGAAAAGATCCGTTAGGAGCTTGACTGGTCTAAGAAGAGATTCAGAAGTCATGTACGTTGGAACTTACGAGACTCAGGCTCAACAAATGGGGAAAAGAGGCAGAATATCGGATGTTTGGGGCACACTTAGTAAGGCCCAGAGTACTCCAGATCTTCTTGGCGATCGTGATTACGATGATGAAGAAGAGGATGACCTCAGTGGATCTCTCAAAAATGTCGTTGAAGAGGCTGTATTGCTTCAGGAGCCTGCTAGCATCTTCAATAGACCTGGATTTGGTTCTGTCGCTTTCAGGAGATCGGTAATTATCGATTATACTTAATTTCCTTCATGTAATTCTCATTGCACAAATTACCAATTAAATCCTTCTTAGATTACAGCAACTCTTGATAATTTGCCAATTTCTCAAGTGGAATTACAATCAAGAGGATATTCAAATGGTAATGTTGAAGCACTGATCAATGGACGTAGAGGCAGTGCTAATGGACATAATAATGAGGAAATAAGTATTGGAAGTGCAGGAAGTCTTGCGAGAAGACAGAGTCTATGGGATGATGATCGATTATCAGGTAAATTGATAATTAGAAGAAAAAATTGATATTTTGCCTTTTTTTTATAGTAAAATTCGATTTTTTTCTGAGTTTTAACTGGAAAATTTACAAGTTTTTTCATTATTCATTGGATTTTTTTGGAAATTAGATCGAATATTGTTAAAAAAACGTAATTAATTATCCATAATCATCGATTTGGAAGCAAATTACTAATATATTAGCTGAAGAAGCTATTTCATATCATGGGCAATGCAATTTTCTCCTGGTTTTTAAAAAATCAGAATCACAAATGAATTCTTTTGATTCCTCAGGTGAAGAAGAAACTGATGAAACAGATGAAGAATGGAGTCCTTTGCAACGATTTTTAGTAGCCAATAATCTCTCATCGATTCAATCGATTCTCGAGGCAGAACAAATTGATCTTGAAGCATTGATGCTCCTAACGGATGCTGACATAGCAGCTTTGAAGCTTCCACTTGGTCCAAAACGAAAGCTTACAAATGCTATTGCCAATCGAAAAGCAGCTCTAGGAGCCTCGAAGAATATAATGAAAGACAGTAAATTATAAATAAAATGGTGGTATAAATCCTAACATTGTAAATTAAATTGAATAAATTAAATATTACAATACATTTAAAATTCATTTTGTTTATCTTTTTTTTTTTCATGTTCTTACAGAAAACTTTACAAATTGATTTTACAAATTATCTCACACAGCGTTTTTAAAAAAAAACAACCCTCCGATGTAGTCATTTTGCTCTGTTCAATTTTCATTTGCCCACTTTATTTTTCCATCATTTCCCATAACATTTCATTCTTCGGCAGCTTCTTTTTTCCATTTTTTTTTCTATCAAAAAAAAAATTAATGTACTTTCCCTTCTAGACAATGGAGAAGAACAAAATTAATCAGCACCATCGTGTGTTTATTTATTTGAGTTTCAATTTCAATCCGACTTTTCGCTCTCCTAATCATTAAAAAAAAAAAACTCTTGTTCATTGATTGAAGAAAAGATCAATATAATCTACAGTCAGAAAAAAAATTACTCAAATTCAAATTTAAAAGAGAAAAAAATTTTTTTAATACGATAACATATATATCAGATGATTTTCTCTGTATGTTTTATGAATTCAAGTGATTTTTTTCAATATTTCTGTAAATGTAGAGACAAATTTGGTTTTATACCCGTAGGAGAACGAGTCTCACATGATTGCATGTGTAAAGCTCGTGTACCAAGAAATAAATTCAATTGAATTTAAAAAATTATTTGAAATTGTTCTTTTTTTTTGTTGAAACATATTGTAAAAATATTTAATTATTCATGTGAATTTGTGATAAAAATTTTATTTGTACTATTTACTCTATAAACAATGATTTATTATTGAATTTTTATAATATTGAATTAGGAAATAATTGAGTCGAATTACCAAGACTGAAATATTTTTTACATTCAAGTGAATTTTTTTCTCAGTATATTAACGTTGAAAAATATATAATCTTATTAAAATTCAACGTAAAACGAGAGATTTCATTCTTTAATAAGCACACAATGTGACATTATTTAAGCGAATCAATTACAAAAAAAAATATAATAATAATAATAATAGGAGTAAAACAAATTTATCTATGTTACTTTCTCTCTCTCGCCATGGAAACAAATTCACTTGGCCTCAATTAATTTGAATAAAAACAAGTTAATTCATAAATAGCCTACTTGAGCGCATAAACTGCATTGCGCGCTCAATTATTTTCCTCATTAGCTTCTTTTTTAATAATATTATCAGTTTCTTCATTTTCATTTACTATGATTTTCTCCTTTTCTTGTGAATTTTCAAATGAGAAGCAAAATAAAGTTATTGAAATGAATGTTGTAAATGGAAACATGAATTTTCACTTAATTTCATTTTTTTTTTATACTGGCGAAAGGTTTTTTCTTTTTTTTCTTGTTTCTCGATAAATATATTACGTTTAAAGCTATCAAATAGTAGTCAATGAATTATTATCAATATTAACTATTAATTAATTGTATACCTTTTATATTCTAGTGAATTATTTGAATTGTTAACTAATTCTTTTGTAATGAATGTTCATTTTTCTTTTTTCTTCTTTTCTTTACTTCAATTTTATTATTTATCCAAAGTATTTCATCAGTAAGCGCTATATTTACAATCGAATAACAAGACTTCTTTCTTCTCAGTAAAGTATTCACATTTTTTTCTTTCAATTTTTAATGTTTTTTTTTTTAATTTTTATTTCACTCTTTTTTCCTTGTTTTATTCGGGAGAAGTGGGTCTTAGTCGATGATAGAATACCTCAATCACAGGTGACACTTGAAGTTCATACAAAGAAATAACGAGAAAATTCTGAACTTCATGTGGCACTTCACGTGTCTCTAATTTTCCAAACTACTTCCAATTGCCCAAAGAAAAAATTATAATGAAATATTTTTTTCTTAATGAAATGAAAACTTCAGGCAAAAAGATAGATTTGAAAAATCAGTCAGCCTGTATTATTATTTTTTTTTCGATTAATTAATTTCATATTCCTCTCATCCTTTGATTTCGATCTCAAGACCCAAAAGGAAAAGCAAAACGAGGCACAGTGCGTTTGGCAATTTAATTTACATGTACAATTTAATTATTTATTTATAATAACCAATGAATTATTTTTTTTTGAACCGCTTAAATTCACTGGATTCTTTTCTTGTATACTTACACATGTACATAAACATATAGGGGGTAATATTAAATAGCAATCTGACATGTGTATCTTGATTATTTACACAATTTTAGAAATTTAATTTAATTTTTTTTTCGGTTTTTTCGTATTTTTTTTTTTTTCTAGTTTCAGAGAGCTATTCGTAGTAAGGCCCCTAATATGTACCTGTAGATATGTATAAATATAATGAAGAAGATAATTTTACATACATTTAATGTATATATATTTATAGGTATGCGTTTAATAGCGGTGAGGATGTGTATATGTGTGTTCGTGTGTATGTGTCATTGTAAAAACGAATCTTTGTTACAATAATAATTTTCTTCTTTGAAATTACTTACGAAATGAAATGGCAACTGAGTTTCTTCGCGATATAATTATTATGGTATCTCATTGTTTCATAGATTCATAATATACTTGATCGAAAAAACAAAAAAAAAAAACGAAAAAATAAAATAAAATTACGCGATTACTTTTTCAGAATCTCTCATTCCCTTTCTTTCCTCTCTCATTGATTAATTAAATCAATAGATTATAATCATAACAATGAGAGAAAAAGGTTCAGAGATTTCATTAATTATAATTTTTTTTTGTTTATAACTTATCAATTTTTTTTTCCTTTCTCTATTTTGTTTTAAATAATGTCACGATTTGTTACATGAAACGCGAACGTTTGTGCGTGGGTGAACCCATGTCAACATCGTGTGAGGCGGGTCGTTTATGGTGTCGTGCAAATTCACTACTTATGAATGCTGATAATTCCGACTGTCTTCCTGTACGTCGTGACATTGGTGAACCTATAAATATTATAATTGATAAATGATAATTCATAACAGAATGATGTACTTAAAAGAAAGATAATGGAAAATGAAAAAAAATTGCAATAATAATAGACAAACCGGATAAGGCAATTGCTTCTCTGAAAGTATGTAGCTCTGAATCTTGATCAGGTGGTGCTGGTGTTGGTGAGACAACCATGCTTGCTGCTGGACTTTGCGATGGTGGTGAACCGCATACCATCATTCGTGGTTTTGGTGAGCTCCTAAAAGGAAAAAAAGAAATGAAAAAGTAATCATAATACTTGCTTCGTTGCTCCAGTCTGCCTAGAATGTTTGTAAAGGGGAACGTGGGGCAGAATGGACATTATGATGAAACAGTGGGAGATAGATTTTTTTTGATGATCCCATTGGAAAGCTGAGGAAATTTTAGTCGAGATACATGTGCCAGAATTAATTTTTTTCAATTTTTTGAGAATTCGATTTTTTCTGGGATTTTTGAGGGGTAAGGGCCCTTTGATTTTTGAGTAAATTCAGTTTTTTGGGAATATCTCTGGTTCTATTGGTCGTAGCGACCTGGGACCGATTTCAAAAGAAAGGTGAGATCATTTCCCATCGATTTGTGGGGTTTTGAATCTAAAAATATTGATTTTTCAGATAGTTATGGGAACATTTGTGAAAAATTATGATCATCGGTTTTTGTCCTATAACTATGTAAAAAATCGATATTTCTGAATCCAAAACCCCATAAATCGATGGGAAATGATCTCACCTTTCATTTGAAATTGGTCCCAAGTCGCTACGATCAATAGAATCAGAGATATTCCCAAAAATCTGAATTCACTCAAAAATCGAAGGCTTTCACCCCTCAAAAATCCCAGAAAAAATCGAATTCTCAAAAAATTAAAAAAAATTAATCCTGGCACATGTTTCTCGACTAAAATTTTCTCAGCTTTCCGATGGAATCATTAAAAAAAATTCATCTCCAATATTTTCATTCATTTAAAGACTTTTTCATAATATATGCATAAAAACTCGAATGTGTCCATTTTACCCCTCACGTCCGTATTGACCCACCTTCCCCTATATCTCTTATAACTATAATAAATATTGGGTGAAGGTAACGAAGAAGAGAAGAAAAGAAGCATTACCTGTGAGTGTGTGGCCTTGGTGGTGGTGGTTTTCCAGCCAAATATGCTAGTAAATCTTCCCTCCTTATCATACGTCTCTTCTTACGTGCCCAATTCATAATTTCTTTGCTTCGTTTTTGTCTACCCATTTCTAAACCCAATTCGCTGCATCTTCTCATACCATCCAATGAATCTTGAAAATCGCAAATTTCATTCAAAAAATTAATGAATAAAGAACAAAAGAGAGAAAGAGAGAAATGAGCCATAAATTGTAGGACAATTAATGGCAGTGAATGAAATTTTTGGAGTAAAGTAATTAATTTCCTAAATTCCCAAAATAAATCGAAATAAAACGATATTGATAAGAATAAATCAGCTGATGCACGCAGCAGACACACAGTCCAATGTTATTTTTATTCATCGAACAATGGAGAGACAGCTCATTTACCTCTGAAAAACTTGTTTGTCTCTTTTCCTCAGTTTCCTTTTCATCCACAATATAAACGAACTGAAAAAACCAACTGCAATGGACTCGTGACAGATGCAATTTCTACACGAAGACAAACAGACACAGATATATATGTATATATATATATATATATATATGTCTGTAAACCAGCATGGCTCTGGTTAATGACGTAGTAAAACGACAGTAAACAGAGATGAATTTCTCAATCGATGAGAAATATTCATTTTCTGTGTGCACAAATCATGAAGAAGAAAGGAGAAAAGAAATAAGAAACAATGAAGTAAATGAAGACGCACAAGAGAAGTGTGATAAATATGAGTGACGCAATTATTTCATTATCAGTGATAAATGGACAGTAATAAGCAATAACGTTTCAACCAACATTTAGAAGAAAAAAAAATTTCTTCACAATGTATTTTCAGTGAACAAATATTTCTGAACCCAAAAATGCCATCTACAAAATTTTTTAAAAAAACGTTGATTAAGACGTTATTGCTCATTACCATTCGAATATTCTTTGTTTCAGACACAAATACGTACCTTTGTACAAAGACGTGACTGTCCCAGCTGCTGTTTGAAAGGGTAACCAGAGTGATGCACCCTGTGTTCGATCTAAATCCCCGAAAAAAATAAAAAAAAAGCACATTAATTGTCTGCAGTAACATGATAAAGTACAATTACACATGAATATTCTAAAAATAATATAAAACTATTGCATTTTCGAATGTTGTCATTCAAAACACAAAGTCCTCAGAAAAAAAAAAAAAATCTATCGACAAAATGGATGGAAGGAAAGGGAAAAGAACATGGTAGGAGCACACATAAGTGCATTTATGTATTGGAGAAGAGGAGGATGAAAAAAAAAGGGAAAGGGAATGGGTAAATGGCCTTAAGGACGAGGACGACGAATGTGTGTGAGACGAGATGTGGAGGGGCATTGGAATGAAGATGAAGCAAAAAAAATAAAAATTAAAAAAATATACAACATTCCCCCCTTTTTTATCTCTTATTTCTTATTTCTTTACTCTCTTGCCTTTGTAGAGCTGGGCAATGGCTGATGCAGTTGTCTGAAAACCCGTCCATATTTGTTGTGAATAAATTTCCTTTTCATTGTGCAATTGGCTCTCATAATCCGGCTCCGATTCAATAGCTTCAACACATTGTTGCTCCCAATTGCTGTACCAAAGATCCATTATTGGATCATCATCACTCCTGTCGTGATCACTCATTGCACCTTTTTTCAAAAAAAAAAAAATGAAAAAAAAAATTGTGAGAGAAAAGAAAAATGATAAAAATTGAGTCAAAAAAACGCACTTTAACACACAGACAGACAGACACAACTACACTTTTTTTCTTTCTTTCCAATTCTATATTCAAGAAATTTTTTTTTTTTTATTACCAACTTCTCTTGGCAACACCCACCACAGGGATTCTACTCGATCGATTGTAAATTGCGTATTGCAGTTGAAATTAGGGTGATTAAAGGAATATATTGTGTGGTACAATGAATATGGAAACCCTTTTTGGGGTTAAAGTTAATGCCACACAAAACTTGAAGAGAAACAAAACTCAAATCCGTACTGGACTCTCACGACGAAGGTCAGGTTGCGGCCATTACGAACGACTCCCGTTTGTCTCTTACACACACACATACAGACATACACAAACACGGATACACAGACACTGGTTTTTTTACGCCATAAACTATAACAAGTATTTCAACACATCTGGCTGCCTTTTAATGCAGAGAATATTAAACTTTGCTGATATTTAATACTATTCGAACATATATAGTTCACAGAGACACACAGACACACACACAACACTGTATCTCAAGTATTTTGACACAAATTATAATTTTTTTAAAATTATTTTCTTGAGAAACACAATGGGACTGAAGGGAGTCGAGTTGTTTTTGGAGTCTGTTTGTGTGTGTGTGTGTGTGTGTGTGAACGCACAGCCTCCCACCTGAATACGTTTTGTCCACATATACACAGACAGAGACGCACTGACACACACACAGATGAGTGAGAACCCCCCACTCTTCGGGCCTATAGATGTATAGATGCGCATGGGTGTTCAGGTTGGGGTAGGTTCTCAATAAACGACGATTTTCACTCAAAAATGGCTTATTTCACTCATTTTCATCAATTTTTCTTGATTATTGATGATTAATTTTCATTTTTTAGCTGCAAAAATCAATTTTTTGATGGAATATATTGTATTTATTTGATTTATATTAAAAAAATTGAATTTCTGGAATTTTTTCTATTTATTTTGCTTTGATTTAATGCTTGTAGATGGCGCTGCAGCGTTTTTTTTTTTGAATTTGGCGCCTATTTCTGTGTTCGAACGGTTGACGAGTGTGTCTGCAAGAATGGCCATTGTGTCTAAAACCTTTCAGAGATTTTTAACTATTTTTTGAAATAATAATCAGATAATTGACAGATTAATTGACGAAAAAATGTTTCAAATTATGGAGAGATTCAGGAAATTCTGGGATTGGATGGCTGTAAAAAAAATGGCGTCAGTGGACATTCTGGGATAATTAATAGAAAATGTATTTTATTGATTTTGGAGTGTGGATCAATTTTTTTTAAATCGTTCCTTGAGGAAGATGGGGTAAAATGGGCATTTCAATTGAAAGGTTGGAGATTAAGAATTTCTGATGATTCTATTGAAAGAATGAGGACATTTTGGAGGAAAATATGTGTGAATTTTATTTTTCTTTTTCTATTTTATTTTAGAATTCTACTTTTTTCGACAAGTTCGAAGCGAAGATTTGAAAACTCCAGAAAAACCAATTTTGCCACATGATTTTCATCGGGAATTCCTTCAGTTTTCCAATGAAATCATTGGAAAAAACCTATTTTTCACTATTTCCATTGATTTTTAATAATTTTCCTAATATATAACATCAAAACTAGCTATAAGAGGTGTCCATTTCACTTCTTATGTCCCATTTTACCCCACTTATTACCCCTCATTCTTTACTTTGCTTTAAAAGTGGCCAAAAGTGTCTTAAAAAGTGAATAATTGAAAAAAAAAACAAAGTTAAAATGATGTTTCCCTGTGAAAACTTAATTTTCGTCCAAAAAATGTGTTTTTTCCAAAAATTTTGATGTTTTTACATCTTTTTCCAAAGGATCAACAGAATTTTCAGCAACTGGTGAGTGTTTTCAATAAATTAATCACTTATTTCAGTACGACAATAAAATAAACGACAATTCGATTTAATAATAAAATATTGAAATGCCATATTTTATTATAACATCTAAAATTTTCAATGAAAAACATTAAATGTGTAAAAATATCAGATTATGCATCAATGATTATGCCAATCGTTTTTAACTCTGCGAACAATTAATATCTCGACGAAAAAAAAACATTTCTTATATACAATCTTCAATTATATACAGATTATTCTTCTTTTTATACAGTAAAAATAGATATAGACTATATATTAAGTACAACGAAGAAATTGAAGCTATTTCCCTCAATTTATATTCAATTGATGATAAGAAAAATGCAGGAGGACACTCAGCATTTAGCTGGACCCCTTCTAGTAGTTTAATATTATTTATAAAATATGATGAATCACTTTATAAAAGGCATACGTCTATTGCACAGAGTCTCATTATTTAATTAACCGATTTCTAGTCATAATGATGCACAAATGGCTCGTCTGAATCATTTTTATCCAGTGATTCATCATTGGATGTGACGATATAGGCTTCTTTGACTATTATTTCCTCAACTTCTTCGAACACATATTCACAATGAGTATTCTTCAATAATTGTAGCATTATTATGCAGTTTTTGTCTCTTCAATCCATGAGAATATGGATTTTAATTTATGTAAAATTGTCACATAAGCGGTCCCTCGTTATTGGCTATTCCATTTGAACCAACTGCTGATTTTTCTGGAAGACATTTCATTATCGTTGGCTCTATCAGCTGCCATACTTCAGCAAGCTGTGGAAAAAAATGGAAAATTTTATTAATTAACGCTCCATTTTACCCCACCTTTTCCTAAACGGCTTTAGAAATGATAATAAAATCAGCAGACATCTGACAATTTTCTGAATTTTTTTTTTTAGAAACAAATTATCATTTTAAAAAAGGATTTTTAAAAATTGCACTTGTAGTTTTTTTTTATTATTGTTTAATTTAAATATTATTTTTTATTGTTTAAAAGTAATTCATTTGTTAAGGAAAAAAAGCTGAAAATTGTCAGATGTCTGCTATTTTGAGCATTATCTGTAGTTAAAAATATAATAGTGAAATTAGCAGACAGCTGACAATGTTTTGGATTTTTTTTAACAAATAATTTTTTTTTTTTTTTAATATTTGAAAAATTTGTACTTATAGTTTTTTGAATTTTCTAAATGTGTATATTTTTAATTTTCTCGAAAGTAATTTATTTGTCAAAAAAAAAGAGGATTAAATATTTTCAAATGTCTGCTATTCTCAGTATCATCTTACAATTTTATGAATATACCTCTGTGTGTCCTCTAATTTGGACTTTCACAAGGCTCTGCAGTACAGTTGCAAGTATCTCCAAGTGTGCATGAACAAGCTGCGTCTCCATATGAAGACAATGAAGCGAAAAAGAATTCCTCAGTTCAACATTAGCTATCACTGATTCTTGAGCTACCATTTTATTCTCCAGATACTCAACAGTATCAGCCTAAAACAATAATCATTAAAATCGAGAAACTTAAAGGGAATCGATAGATCATATCGAATACTCACGTCTGTACCCCGAATGACCCCCTGCATTTGCCTTTTTTTTAGTGCCAGCATCGTTGACAATGCTCTCTGATGATCAGCACTTACTCCTCTCTCGTGTCTCTCGCAAAGTGTCCTATGTGCTACTAAAACATCCAACAGTAGATTCAGCCTTTCACAAATCATAGTTTCCTCTCTCACTGCCTGCTGCAATGCTCGCGTTGACAGTAAATTGAATTCCCTGAAAAAAATCAGAAAAAAATGAAATTTTAGTAAAGGACTGGAGGAAAAATCTATTGATTTTTTGAATTTATTGAAAAAATTTATACTTTGCAATAACGTGAAAGCCTTTTTTCATGTCGTGCCATATTGTTGAGCCTCCACTGGCCCAGCTGCTGTTGCCATGTGGTTCTGATGCTAAATTACTCAATTGTGTTCCTAATTCTGACATATCAACAGCACAAGAGTGCGATCTTATTGCCAAACAATCAGCAATATTTTTCAATCTCGATATTCCACACAATATAACACGTATTTGATCACGACTATTTGCAAATTCTGTTAGTGTCTCTGGTGGAACTAATTCTTTAGCTCTCGATGATAATTCAGAAGTGGCAAATTCATCTGGTACACGTCTAAATACCTCACGTATTTTGTGCTGTGTTTCTTCGCCTGTGTAGGTGAAAAAAAATTGGACTATTGGATCCTTACGAACTACTGGATGTCTTGCTATGAGTGTGAGAAATCGCAGAAGGCAGCGTCTACGTTCCTCGAGAAATTGAGAATCCGCTGGAGTTCAATTAAATTTATTAAAAATTCGATCTTGAATGAAGTGTTTGGAAGGTGTGTGTTGAAGGAATTTATTTACCTCCGACTATTTTCTTAGGTGGTAGCTTTGGTATTAGCCTGTAGGGAAATCTTGCTAGGAGAAGTTCATGGAGAGACACAAAGTCGTTGTAGCGTCTGTGTACTATTGAATTGAAGGCCTGAAATATTAATATATTAATATTAAGTATAATTCGTAATTTAATAAAAGAAATTTTACGTATATTCTATTTGAGATATTCGCCTTTTCAATGGATAAATAGTAAATAAATCATCATTATTATTATTATTATTATTATTGAATTATTATTAATTTTTGATAAATAAATTAGTTCAGGATAATACGTCATATTTGGAGGGAAGATGGAATTTTTTTAAATTTGAAATTTCTCATTTTTTGCTTATTTTTCTTTATAAGTCCGGTCTTATGGCGAATTGAGGGACAATTTTCATGGGGGTAAAATTTTACGTAGAATTTTTACTTACTTTACTTGTTACTTGGTACTCCACGTGCTTCAGAAATATTCCCTTTCTTTCTGGCACTAAATTAACTTCAATAGTATCCAATTTACATATATCTGTGTATGTTAGATTCAATTTTGCTGCATTTGTTCCACGATATAGTCTTTGAGCAAGTAAAAAGACTTCTGACAAATCACCGAGGACAGGTACAGGCAATTCTGCGAATAAATAAATTGAATGATCTTAGAAATAGGGAATTATCAAACTAGTGAAAAAAAAATTCTTGTAGCAAGAAAATTGCATTTAAAAAAAATTTTCATTCACAATTTCTATACCTATATGTATTAAAATTTTCTGGAGTAGATTTTCTTCAACCAAATAAATTTCCTTACAAAAAAAAAACATTTTCTCAGTGTAACATCGTAGTTTTAACGTGAAAATTTGTGTTTAAATTATAATATTAACCTTGGGATTCAGTATTTTCTAGAAGTTTGTCACTGGGCTGTTTTCCCTGTTGTGCAAATGCAACAAGTGCAAGTCCTTTGTAAAGTCCACTTCTGCTCAAATATCCAGTTTTACTGTCCACAAGTTCCCATATCTGTAAAATTGAAGAAAAAAAACATTTAAAAAATTGTAAAAATTAGGGATAAAATAGAATATATGAATAGCCTTCCAGAATATTCAGCTATTCAATTATTTCATAGAAATTGCAGTGTACAAGTGTGTAACTGCGATTAGATTATCATTGCCAAGTGTGTGTTCTGAGCATCCGGAGATATATAGCAATGAGAAATATATATATATCAATGAGGTATTCATTGCTCGTTTAATAGAAATGTTCCCTCGTGAATTTTCGTCCCTTACACAATCCATCCATCACAAATTACATTGAAATGACTCAATTAGATTTCAAGAATTGATAATTACATAACGACAATGATTCAATCATTATAATTAGATTCATAAAGCAAATAAATTAACATTTTTACTAAAAATGATTAAATTGTAAATGAAAAAAAAATTGTCTGGGAAAGCAAGTTTCAACTATGGGAATGTGGATGTATCAATAAAAATGATATTAATGTCACTGTTATCTCTTTGAAGCTACAGACAAACAACTCCCTTCACTTCAACGAGTTACGAGAATATTTGAGATTAAGCAGGAAGACGATATAACGACATATTCTCCCCTGTAATCTTTTCATTATTTGTCATCTTTATAATGTTAAAAAAATTTCTCCTCTCTTTTACAAATTTAATCCAACATATTGACTATTTACGGAGTTACTGAGTAATTGTTGTTCGTTATAATTGAGGAAAATCCTTTTAAGACGATTTTTTTCATTCATTTCTTTGGATTCATTGTAATGACAATAAAACGGATGTTGCATGTGACAATTCAGAAGAATATTTACGGAAATCGTTGCGTTTGCTGATCAAATTAATGAGCAAGCAAGTCTCGAGCGTGACTGTCACACACCTCGTTATCATAATTCTACGTCACAGAATGAAGAATTTTTCAATTTTTTTATTTTTTTTTTTCAATGCAATTATCTTGAAACAACATTCCTGGCTCTTCAGCTCTTGATTGTCTTGATGATTACGGATTCCCTGGAATTTGTCTATTTTTTTTTTGTTTTACGATATAAATTTAAGACTTGTGGTGTTCCTTTTTCTCTTCTTAGTATTGTGAATTAAGACTGACGATGGGAAATTCACTGTTAAAAATTTCTGTCTGAATTTTCCCTGCAAAATCAGGGAAATTTTGAATAAGTCACATTTCTATTGAAATTTCAGATAATTACGTCATTGAAAAATGAAGACATCATCGATTTTCAAATAATTTCACGCCTGCATTTTTTATTAATTTCGAACAGCTTGAATTATATTATTTCTATGTTTATAGGGAGCTAATCTTGTTTTTACTCTTGTTATTAGATTTTTGTTTGAATTTCGTTAGAATTGAAATAATGTTTCTGATTGATTACTTTATTTTTTTGGATATATTTTGAATTTGGATTTCGTAGAATTTTGGAAGTTGTTCTCTTCATTAGATAGGAATTCTTATTTTTAAGTTGTGGAACCTTGATTTTTCTCGGTATTAATTATTTAAACCAAGATGATTGAAATTCCACTATTTCTGATATTTTAATCTATGATTTTTCAATTTCTTATTTAATTCACTTGAAAACTTCTCTCCGTTTTTATGTAAAAAATTGAAACAATTACTCTCAACTAAAGGCTACGATTTGCCCAATTCAAAATATTGTTAACAAGTACGGTATTCGTAAATTTCAGTTTAATTGTTTCTTGAAAATTCCGTAAAAATAGGAAAAATAAAAAAAAAATTGAAAATTCGTCATTTTGATTCTGAATATTCATGTTCAGTTAAAAATTCAAGTAAGTTGTACAATTTCGTCTCAATTCTACTTAAGATTCATAGATTCCTTTGAATTTCCTCTGAAACTCACAGATTTTCCATCAAATTGTGTCTATGCAATTTTCATTTTTTTTCTCAACAGTGATACTGATTATCTTCAAGAATGATCACTCAATGCAAGTATCATTCGAAATTTCGAATTAAAAAAAAATCCGAAAAATCAATCAAAGGAGTATGTAGCTTCCGTATCAGTAGGCAGCTGCTGTGGGAAATGATAACATACTTTGCTTGATAATAAACTGGGAACGTCCCTCCAAACGACGAAGAAACAGAATAAAGAGGACAGAAAGAGGAGATAATTTGTTACGACTGGCTGTGTTTGTGTGTGATTGCTCTTCGAGCCTTTCCTCATCACATAGCCGAATGCAGAAGTCAAGGATAAAGAGATGAGAAGAGAGAAGCTGCGCGAGAGGAGTTATTTTATTTTTTTTTTCATTTATGATAAAGTGTACACATAGAGAAGAGGTGGCTAACCACTAATCATCATTCAGTATTGTTGTATACCACGTGATTATCAAGGAGAATGTAACTTCTCTCTTTTTTCCACAAGAGAAATTTGAATCTGGAATATTCCAAAGACGCAATAAAATATTTTGCCCGAAGAAATTTAGAATAATTCCGAATATCAGTGATAAAGATGAGCATGAAGAAAGAATAATTGCCGGAGATTGTCATTGTAATTGCGAGAATATAAATTTCCAAGATAGAATTGCGAAATTCCGTGAATACTTGTTGCTATTAGCCACGAAGGTCGCATTGACGCAATTCGTGTGAACGTGAGAATCAATTTGACTTCATTCAACGAAAAAAAAAACAAGTGGATAATAGCATTGCTTCCCAACTGATATAGCTTTTTCGGCTGATACTGTAGCAATGTGCTTTCGAATGGAAGTGATACAACTTTTTTCAAACCATCATCAAAATATCAAATTTTGAAGAAATTCATTAAAACGCCAATAACTCGAGAACTAATCATGCAAATAAGCTCAAAATTTACAGGCATTTGATACAATTCTCGAGATAATATATGAGTACAAATAATATCAGTTGAATAGTTTCCAGAAATTCCATTAAAAACTTTTTTTTTTTTTTTTGTTTTTTATCCATTAAAAACTGATTTTCGAAAAATGAACATATCTCAAAAAGTACCGATCGGATTCTCTTCAAATGAAGCTTAAAAAATAGAGTTCGTCGAGAGGAAGTTTTCGACGAAATAGGAAATTTTTCTGTAAAATCGTTTTGCTGTAATTGAGATTTTTATGCACACATAGACACGTGCTAAAAATCTCATATTCTCTCTATTTGGATGATTTCAAGTATGTTCTATTCAAAAAATCACAATCGAAAATTCTGATGATTACATAGCTTCCATTCGGAAACAAGAAACAAAAAATTGGAGCTGAGAATTCAGCTAAATTATCAATTCGCCTCAAAAATAGATCATCAGTGTAAAATTTTGCAGAATGTGATATGATTTAAATGTTTATCATAACAACTGTTCAAACTTACCTGACTCAGTATAGGGCTGCTCAGCTGTGACTTGACAAGCAATGATTTGAATACTTCACGTTCAACATTACCACTTGTTGGTGAACAAATTTTTTCATGTAGTTCACGATAGAAAGGTGGTATTGAGCCTGAAGTGAGAGAGAAAAGAAGATAATAATTTACGATAGAAGTGTTTTTTAAGTTAGATGGAGGAGGAGAAGGTGGTGGTGGAGGAGGAGCGCATTGACCGGATGGCACGTGAGAACACAGAGAGGATAGAAGAAAAAAATGAGGAAAGGAATTATTCAATTCGTGCGGTTCATGTTGATCAAAAGAATAACGGTAAACTTTTTTGGGTTGAGGAATTGATGTGGTAATTTAAAAGCTCGAGGAAGAAGAAAGCAAAGTTAGTAAGAATGAAAATACTGAAGATGAATCGAAAAGTGGGAATATTTGGAATATCTTTGTTGGAGCAGTAATTTTTGAGTAGTTTTGACTGCCTAAAAATTGAATGAAATCAGGAGAATGACCCAGAACATCTTCTTTCTTTCTCCATTTTTCTTCTCAATGATAGAATGACAACTGCGCGTATTTGGAGTTCAATTCATTCCCGATTGATCCCCAAATTCTCGCTTAAATATCGATGAAGCAAGTTAAGATGAGGATGTTGTAACAATTTACCAGAAGACAAATCGGTTGACGCCATATTGAATCAACTACGTAAATGCACAACCGGTTGTTGGCTTGCAGCTGTTAAATTACAATCACCAAGTACAAAAATTAATGAACAATTCCAAATTTTTCCCTTTATATTGCTTTTCACTCTCAACGAAATTCGCCTTTGGACGCACTTTCTGACACTCAAGCAGCAATAGAATTGAATGTTCTAGCACGAAATTGTTTCTATCCAGGTAGAGTGGAATAAACATTAATGATAACGTATAATGATGATGGAACGTCATACGCCATTGCCGTACGGCGTGTAACTGGTCTCAGTGACTGGCAGAGAAAACTTCACGGGTATATGGTAGCAGTTAACTGACAAGCCACCACTATGTTGCCCACTCCAAACCAGTTTTTGCCGATCCGGATCTCTGTGTTTTGTCTCTTTGCCTTTACCTCCACTACCTTTCGACTCTGCAGGCGCTATGTAACCAGAGAGAGTATAGGCGGAGAACTTGTACTCCGTTTTTGATACAGTGGAAGGTGGGGCAATATGGACATAAGGGGTAAAATGGACACATTTGAGTTTTTATTCATATATTATGAAAAAATGTTTAAATGAATGGAAATATAGGAGATGGATTTTTTTTTGATGATTCCATCGAAAAGCTGAGGAAATTTTAGTCGAGAAACATGTGCCAGAATTAATTTTTTTCGATTTTTTGAGAGTCCGATTTTTTCTGGGATTTTTAAGGGGAAAAACCTTTTGATTTTTGAGCAAATCCAGTTTTTTGGGAATATCTCTGGTTCTATTGATCGTAGCGACTTGGGACGGATTTTAAATGAAAGGTGAGATCATTTCTCATTGATTTATGGGGTTTTGGATTCAAAAGTATCGATTTTTTATATAGTTATAGGGCAAAAACCGATGGACATAGTTTTTCACAAAAGTTCCCATAATTATCTGAAAAATCGATATTCTTAAATTCAAAACGCCATAAATCGATGGGAAATCATCTCACCTTTCATTTAAAATCGACCCCAACCCGCTGCGATCAATAGAACCAGAGATATTCCCAAAAAACTGAATTCGCTCAAAAATCGAAAGGCTTTTACTCCTCAAAAATGCCCAAAAAAAATGAAATTCTCAAAAAATTGAAAAAAATTAATTCTGGCACATGTTTCTCAACTAAAATTCCCTCAGCTTTCCGATGAAATCATTTAAAAACATCCATCTCCCACTGTTTCATTACAATGTCCATTTTACCCCACGTTCCTCTAATAATTGTTTGAAAAAAACCGCCACACTACGCCCTCTGATGGAATAACTCAATAATGATGATTTTCAAAGTGCTTGATTTTCATGCGCGTGTTTGTGAATGACGGAATGCGCAAATGATCATTGCTCATTTTTTTTGATTGACTTAAATTGCAGGATAGGCTTGAAATAGATTGAAAAATCTATTTTCATGGCATTTCTATTGAAATCACAACTTTATAGGTTCTTTCAAGAGAATTTAAATAATTAAGGATAGAAATAAGATTCTCAATGATTATCATGGAGGAATCATATTTAACAATACTAATTAATTGTCAAATAAACTATTCAACTGAACGAATTCTAATGAACTGTTCATTGGACAATTAATGGGTATTATTAAATCAATTTTTCCAACTTCCCAGGATTCCTACATAATAATTTACAAATATGGAAATAAAAAACACCATTGATTCTCAATGATTTTATCCTTAAGTTCTAGTACACTTCGTTGTTTATTTGCTCCATTAATTACTTTGTCACAATCATCTTCAATCATCATCCAATTCACCCAGTGGAAACGGTTTAGGAGGTGGTCTCTCGTATCTGAAGCCCTCCACCTCCATTTCGAGATCTGACAATCTTGTATCATCCAACGATTCGATCATTCGAATTTTCTGAGCAATTTCCTGTTGAATCATCGGGCGGTATTTTTTTCCCATCCCTAGGGACTCCATGTCGTTCAAGAAGTCCATGCGCTCACGTATACCTTCAACAACTGAGGAAAATAATTTGAAAAAATCAAGAAAATGCATTTTCAATGTAACCGTAAGGAACAGATGAGAAGAGATGCTGTATATATGTTAATGAAACTTCTAAAATGTTTTTAAAAAATGTTAATGAGATAATTACGATCGTTAAGAGGATCAACGTCTTCGGGGAGCTTGGGTTCTCTTCTTGCACGATGAAGAAGCCCAGACCCATGTGGAGTTTCTGGCATGTCTTTCCCATAAGCCATCATGCAAGCCAAATGTCTCTTTTGTTTGTCCTTATTTACTGAAAAGATAGGATAAGTTTTTTTTTTATCTTTAGGTAATTCCTCCAATATAGCAGACGTCTAACAATTTTCATTATTTTCATTTCTCTAACAAATTAATTAATCCGGAGGAAATGGAAAATATGTACTTGTTGAGAATTCGAAAAGCTACAAGTGCAATTTTTAAAAATGATTCTCTAATAGTAATTTATTTGTTAAAAAAAAATAAAAATAAATTGTCAGATATAGGGGAGTGGGGCAAAATGGACACTGTAATGAAACGGTTAGAGATGGATCAATTTTGATGATTCTATTGGAAAGGTGAGGAAATTTCAGTCGGAAAACAAGTGTCAGATGTATTTTTTTCGATTTTTTTGAAAATTCGATATTTTTGGGCATTTTTGAGGGGCAAATGCTCTTCCTTCTCTCAAAATTTTCAGTTTTTTGCAAATATCTCTGGTTCTATTGGTCGTAGCGATTCGGGGTTGGTCTCAAATGAAAGGTGAGCTCATTTCCCATCGATTTATGGGGTTTTTAATATTTGGGAAAGTTATAGGCTAAAAACTGTTTCGCAATAATGCCCATAAATACCTTAAAAATCAATATTTTCAGATTGAAAATCCTATGAATCGATGGCAAATGATCTCACCTTTCACCTCCCGTCGGAATTTTTACGCTACGACAAATAGAACCGAAGATATTTCCAAAAAACTGAAAATTTAAAAAAAAAGTAAGGGTTTTATCCCTCTAAAATGCTCAAAAAAATCAAAATCACCAAAAATTCCAAAAAATTAATTCCGGCACTTGTTTCCTGCCTAAAATTTCCCCAGCTTCCCAATAAAATCATCAAAAACAATCTACCACCAATATTTCTATTAATTTCAAGCATTTTCCATTATATTTGCCTAAAAATTTAGACGTGTTCATTTTACCCCTGATGTCCATTTTGCTCCACCTTCCCCTATGATAATTTTGTTATCATAAAAATGAAGCCTTTTTTCATTACTTAAAGGCACAGTCCTTCGATATTGCTCCCGTTCATAAGCTCCACTCCTGACAATCGCATCCTGCGACCGCTTCTTCCAGTAGGCAGGATAATTCGTCTAAAAATGATTTCTTCAATTATTTATTTGCAAGAAAAAGGCAGAAGCAGTTTAAGTGGCTATATCACTTATCACCAGAGTAAAAAATTTTAAGCCAATTTTTTTATGTGTAGATTTTTTTATGTGGATCAACCCGAAAACACCATTACTATGTGAAACATAATAATGGCAGGGTGACGATTGAAAACTAATTTCAAAATTCCCTGACTTTTCATGACTTTTCCCTGACTAATAATGAAATTCCAAGACCTAAAAAGGAATAAATTAGAATTTAACAAAAATACCCGAAACGGTGTCAAATTTTTAAGATTGTGATTTTCTCTTAATTTTTCTTGCAAAATTTCCGCTCAATCGAAAAGTTCAATTTTTTTCGATTAATTATCTGTAACTTTAAAAAAATATGGAAATATTAAAAAATAAACTACTTTTAATTGTTAAAGATGGTTTTTTAAGTATCCGCAGAGATCTGAGAGACCACCTTTAACAATTAAATGAATTACTAAAGTCATATATCGAAAAAAATTGAGAATGAACGACAAATTTCCCTGACTAACACTAAAATTCCCTGATTTTTCCAGAAATTTTAAATTCCCTGACTTTTCCAGGTTCTCCAGGTCAATCGCAACCCTTTAATGGTTACTATTCTAATTCTCTCCATATACTCTTGGAAGTTATATTTACGTTTTTTGGTTCATTTTTTGACGGTGCAGCTTTTGAAGGAAGCGGAAGCGATTCACCCCTGTCCACAGCAGTTTGAATCGATTTCCTCTGCATCATAGACAGCTTTGACTCCTCCATCAGCACTGAAGAATAAAAAAATCAATTTAATAACTCAGTTAATTTCCGCCAATTCTTTTAATTGAATAGTGAAGAGGTTAATATCTAGATCGAACTTTTTATGAGATTTCGGGTCTCTTCACTGTACTGTACACGTGGTGGATTGTGAAAAGCTCCTACTCCGAAACCAACTCTCTGCTCTTTTCGATACATCGCAGGAAGAATTTTTATAACAACTTTTTGGATTAACCGCTTTACTTCAATTTTAGGAGGCTGATTGCCTAACAAAGAAACAACGAATTCTTATTCTTCTCCTTTTTTATGGCTCTGATCAGTCGATCATCCGACCGAAACAATGAAGTCCTCAGAACTTTTAAGGGTGATATCGAATTCAGGGCCATTCTGTTTCTATGACTACTCGAAATGTGAGTCTCAATCGAACCAACTTGTTTTGTCAATTTGAATGAAATTCTCTTATGCAGCTCCTACTTTTTTTTGTTTCTTATGCATTTTATCAATACACTGCTAGGAAAAAAAATGGAAATTTCATAGACACAATTTGATGGGAATTTCCATAAACGTGATATTTAATTTTTTTTAATGGGAAGATGTTTAAGAAATCTGTGAGTTTCAGAGGAAATTCAGAGGAATCTATGAGTCTTAAGCAGAATCGAGAAGAAAATTCTATAAATTACTTGAATTTTCAACTGAACATGAATATTCAGAATTAAAATGACTTGAATTTTCAATTTTTTGGGGATTTTTCCTATTTTTACGAAATTTTCAAGAAACAATTAAGCTGTAATTTATAAATTTTATTGATATTCAGGCGTGAAATTATCTGAAAATCAATGATGTCTTCATTTTTCAATGACGTCATTATCTGAAATTTCAGAAGAAACGTGACTCATTTAAAATTTCCAGGATTTTGTACAGAAAATTCAGACGGAAATTTTCAACAGTGATAATTTATTATAAATAGGAGATCGATAACGATCGTAATTAGGAGCAGGCTGGGTGAAGAGGACATATTTTAGTCAGATTTGAGCAATAATGACTCGAAATCCGTAGAAATATCTGACACAGTATTTTGATGACAATTCTTGATGATTTCAATAGAAAACTAATTCTTAAGAATTTTGAAAATTCGATATTTTTAGTCAAATTTTCAAAAAAATTAAGAAAATCGATTCTCGCACATGTTTTCTATAGCGAAATTTTCTCAGTTTTTCAATGGAATCATCAAAAAAATTCAATTACCAATCCTTTCATCAGAATCCCCATTTTATCCCATTTTTCCCATCAAATTCTCTCAATTCCCATGATTTTCTTACGAAATTCGATATAATTCAACGAATGAACTCGATTGAATCCACGACAATCGACAAACAGTAAAAAATATTCGAAATATCAATTTTTAATGCGAATAATAGTGGGTCGAGGTAATCAACGCGCATGACTAGCCAGAACCACTTCTGGGGATGTTCATGAAAGGGCTGTACACTGTGTGAGTTTTAGGTGCATCGGTCGAACTCATTTTTTGCACGTAATTTAGAGAAGAAAAAAAAATAGCACTTTGCTGTCTAGTCTCGATCGAGCACCTCCTTAGATCTAATCGTTCATGTTTATTTTTCTTCATCTAAGTGTTAAAAAATTAAAAGTTAAATTTCACTGATTCCTTTATATTTTAAAAGTGTTTTGAGTTCATCCAACTGAAACTAGACGATAGCTAACTTATTGATTGCAGCTTGTGGGCCCATAAAAGCAACTTAGCAAAAAAAAAAGTAATTATTTACTCGAATATTCAAATGCAATTGCAATTATGTTTATTTAAAGCATGAATTAGTGTAATTATGTTATTTTTCTCTCATTATTTGATGCATTCCACTTTTTCTCCCTTCAGAATAGGCCATAAAATTTGGAAGAGAAGCTGAATTTACGAGAAATTGAAGACAATTTATAAAAAATGAAGGTGGGACTGTTGAAAAATTTCTTGCACTGCTTCAGTCTGAAGCAGGGCACTATTCTAATCGCAATTTTGCAACTAGTAAGTACATAAAAAAAAATCTACAAAAATTTATATATTTTTTTAAAATTAAATCAATCCATTTCTTTCTATTGCAGTTCGTATCAGGGGTTGTAATGACCTTTTTCCTCCTTGCCCTGGCACATGCCATGGACATTCAGGAAATGGTAGCACGAGATTCTGAAGATGCTCTTGAAAGAGAAGCTTTGGAAGAAATTTCGTCGATGCACTTGAATACAAGACGAATGGATGTGGCTCATCACAATGCTACTGGTATTCTAGGATTTTTCTCTGATTTTATTTGTCTGTAAACTGAGAGAAAAAAATTTCTGGTTTTGACGATTATTCATTTTGTGCAAGTGAATGTACTAATTTTCTATAGATATAGATATAGAGGATCAATTGTTTTTAAGACGAATTTTTCATATTTACTTGTACAAAATACATCTCTTTGAGACCTGATTTTTTTTTCCTTATTAGACCTTTTTTACGAATGAGGCAATAATTACGATTTTTTAATTACAGAAAAAGTTTACTCTATGTACACTGGACTGGCCATGTCAGTTCTCCACTTTATCTCCACTACTTTACTTCTCTATGGAGTTTTAATCGTAAGTTCAGTGAATACAGAATAATTTTGATAAATGAATTAATTAATTAATTATGATAATGAGTTAATAATGAGTTAAATCTGATGAATTCTTCTCAGAATAATCGGCACTTCATGGCTCCATGGTTGATGATAATGATGACAACTATCATTACACTCATCTTGTCACTGTTTCTTGTTCAACAAGATTGTCCATTCATTGCTATTCTGGGTGGAAAAGCTGATCTGACTGATCGTACGTTGCTAATTTATAGGAGAGACCGTGGCAAAATGGACCTGCCGTTAAAAATTGAGATTTTTTCTATCGTAAAGGGGTCTATAAAAAAATTTGAAAAAATTCACCAACAATCTCCACATATTAAAGCATCTTCTCAAATTTTTTCAGATTTTTCGATCGAGTCCTTAACTCAGAAAAAAAAAATTCTGGGATCGTGTCGTCACAATCATCCATTTTGCCTTATTTAATGCATTTTTTATGAATTTAAAATTATATAATTGATTAATTTCAGGCATCATTGTATTAGTTATGGTGAGTATAAGTCTCTACATTTGGTTCGCTGTTTACAGCACTTACAAGACCCTGGAGACCAAAAAAACTGGATTAATTCACGAGATAAACCCAATTAAGAAGAGCAAATATGCATTAACACCTGGTGAAGGTACGAGCAATGGAAAAGTTCGTCTTCATCAAGGTACACAAATACCATACGAAGTTTAAAATCTTCAAATATTTCAATAAAAATGCTTCTTCTGAAGATCTTATCTGAGAGACAGCCTCTCAGATAAAGCATACGTTGTCATTTTTCGGTGTCAAATAAGTAAGGATGTATTTTTTCCTTTTATCGTCATTGACTTAAAAATTATTGGCAGCAGAATATCATCATATACTCGATTAATATTTTTCTTCGAGCAAAATAATGAAAGAGAGAGAGAGAGAGAGAAAAAAAATGTGTGCATTGCAAAAATATGGAGAGAGAAATGAATTTTTAGTGCACCTTTTTTTTTTTGTTAAATGATAATAAATCTTTGATACGCAACTGCAAGACTTGTAATCACGCACGTAGGCATATTTAGGGGTAAAATAATATTTCTAAAAATGTGTTTTAATGCGGAATAGCTCTTTAAAAAAAAAATCAATTGAAATTAAGATAATGAATTTATCAATATTTTTCATCATCAAAGCTGTGTTCTTTTAAATATTTTACAGTATTAGAAAACACAAAAATTATAGTTTTAAGGTTCTTTTCACATGATAAAAGAAATGAATTTTCTATAAACACGAACAAAATATGGTATAATTGATGAATTTTAATAGATTTATCTGCATTTATTTTTTTATATTCGAAAAAAATTCTAGGCAATTTGAAGGATAATTATTATATTAGATTTTTCATTGTTTCTTTCTATCGTTTTTTTTTTTTTTTTCAAATATTCTTGATCTTTCCTTCAAGAGTGAATATATCTTAAGAAAATTTTAGGGCAATGTCTGCATTCAATAAGAGGGTAGTCACTTCCTCTTATGTTTGTGTATTATGAGTGTGCGATTAAACTATTAATAAAGCTTCAACGAGTCTAAATTCCTCGTTTATTCTTGTCCTAATTTTTTTTCATCTTTTTTGAGTAATTAAGTGGACAGATTAGTGTTTATATGAGTCTTTTTTTAATGATGACAAATTTCCTGATAATAAATAAAAATCATTTCTTGAAAAAATCAAATTAATTAATAATAAAAAACATTAAAATTAGAGAATCATTCTCTATCAAATAATAATTATGCATCGATTTCCAAAATCACTGACATGTCCACTTAATAATCAAGTCCTCGAGACATTATTTAAGATCAATAAAATGAACCTTGGATTAAACACTAATTTGATCAATTATGCTTGATTATTTTTTTTTTCTTTCATTGTAATCGAAACTAATTTGGTAATATTGATGACTATGTTCATTTTCACAGTTTTGGAATAGAGTCTATTGGTTTTTTCATTAATGTACAAAAATGATTTTTTGTACCCTCAGTTATTAATGCCAAATTATTGGCATAATTATGAATCGTGTCAATTTTTTATCCCATGATATAAACAGGAAAATTTTGGCAATAGAACCTATTCATTATCTCCAATTAAATCTAGTTTTTAAACTAGATTACACTTTGTGATAATCGTCATTAAAAAATTGAGTCTTCGAAGAATGACGTTTTCTCTGATAAATTATTTGAAAAGTCTTTCAAAATAATATAGAAAAAAAATCACAATCTGTTTAATCATCACTCAGTTCATCATTTTCATTCCAAGTTTAAATTGGAAACTGCGTTTGTTTTTTTTAAGAAAAAACGTTCATTTCTTATAATTGACTCATTGCATGTGTGAACATGAAGGATGAAATGTCTTTCAATAAATTTTCCTCATTTCGTCATTTTTCTCATTTCAATAGTTTTCTGATTTCGAATCAGGTCACATTTTATCATCTGTCATCTCGAGAAATTGCGCGTAAAAATCACGTGTACACTCTCCCTTGTTATTAAACACAAATTTGTAGTAACTGCCATCTGCACAAATCACTGAAAACAGAGTATTATACATGAATATTTCAAAATCCTTCGATACATCTCCTCTACAAGACGTAGGAAGTATTGAATATTAATAGATGAATGAATTTGCATTAAAATACCTATAATACTATTATTCGTGCCAAATGCGCACATACATTGTGAACCACCAGGTACTTGAAACTTGCAGAAACTCCAATTCGAGCTGAAGTACTTTGGCAAAAATGTTGCTGATGCAAGGCTCGATTGACGATTTAATTTTTGATCTTCAACTGCAAATACATGTACTGTACCATGATCACTAGCTACACAGAGCCATGTTGAGTCATTATTGAAGTTTATACTGAAAAATAATTTAAAAAAAAAGGAAATAGTTTGAAAATGATTAATCATTTTAATTAGGGGAAAGTGGGGTAAAATGGGCACTCCAATTTTTCAATGATTTCATTGGAAGGCTGAGGAAATTTCAAGTGGAAAACACGTGTCAAAACTTTTTTTTCTAATTTTTGGAAAAATTTACTTTTTTGGCCAAGTTTTGAAGGGGGTTCCCTTTTGAAAATCGAAAAAATTCACTCTTTTGGAGATATCCCTGGTTCTATTAGTCGTAGCCACCTGGAGTTAATCTCAAACGAAAAGTGAGCTCATTTCTCATCGAGTTATGTGGTTTAAATTTTTTTTTTTAACAATTTTTCAAATATTTATAGGTAATTTTCTGAAAAACAGTTTCTGCCCGATAAGTAATTGAAAAAATGGATATATTTATTTTTAAACCCCATGAATTGATGGGAAATGAGGTCACCTTTCATTTAAGATCAATCCCAGGTCGCTACGATCAATAGAACCAGAGATATTCCCGAAAAACTGAAATTTTTCAAAAATAGAAGACTTTCACCTTCAAATCTTGAGCAAAAAATGAAATTTTTCAAAAAATCAAAAAAATAGCTTCTGACATATGACTTTCATGTGAAATTTTCTCATCTTCCCAATGGAATCATCAGAAGAAACCTTTCTCCAATATTTCCATCCATTTCGACTAATTTTCATAGTATAACATACAAAAATCAACCCATGTATCCATTTCTCCCCATCCTCTCCCCACTTCCTTAATTAACGAAAAAATGCTTTACCAGTAAATATTGGCATGATGAGCACCACGTCTCAGTTCATTGATCATATTTCCACTTTGTGTATCAAAAACTCGTATCAAAGTTCCTTTTTCCGAAGCCGTAGCCAATCTAGTACCTTGGAGATTAAGTGCAATACACGATAGTGGAGTTTCATGGGCTTCAATATTCAGCGGCTGTTTCTCCGTATTTGCCAAGTCAATTACTGCAATAATAATCATAATAATAGCAATAGTAGCAGGAGAAAACAAGATAGTTTATCATAATAACTTGAAATATATAGGGGAGAATGGGGTGAAATGGACCTCTGCAACATCATAATTCAGGTTTTTTTGTCGATGTTAAGGACTCGAAGAAAAAATCTGAAAAAATTTGAGAACATGCTCCAATATGTCTGCATTTTTGTGGTATTTTTTCAAATTTTTTCATAAAGCTGCCTATTCTCTAAAAAATCCCAAATCATTCTACTAAACAGGTCCATTTTGCCTCACTTTCCCTCTATTAGAACATTAAAAAACAAAGATTGTTACTCTGAACGTGGCCATTTTTTCTACCAGGAAAGGCAAGCAATGAATTATCACTGTTTGGACATAAAACACATAAACCACGTGGATTTGGATTTGTCTCAAAAACATGAAGCTGTTGTGGATTTTGTGTAAATGTATAAACTTTTATGACTCCTTCTAAAATAGCAACTATCCTGTCTCTTCTCAGTTTTACACCCTTTACTGGTGCATTAAATTCTAACGTTATTGCTGGTAATTTTTTCAAGTCATCCCATATTACAACTGAAATAATAAAATAACATTATGTACAGGAAGAATGTGATTAAATTAAAGGAAATGGATGAAATTAATAAAATGAATCATTTAGAGCTGATTTTTCTTGCAAATTTTTGACTTTTTCCTTTTATTTTTCCACTTTTCTTTTTCTTGCAGCACTTATTAGCTTCATTTTATCGAATCCACCCCTATCATTAAATTTGTCAAAACTCATTTCACCACTTTTATCTGTTCATTTACCTCTATTTGGTGGATATAAAGGCTTACTACCACCACCTACAAGTGCCAAGTAATTACATCTAAAAAGCATTTCCACGTATCCCAAGCCACCATCATTGGAATCATGTCTCTCTTTTTCCTTCAGTGGATCACAGTTGTAAACTCTGTAGCCATTCTCCATTCCACATGCGAAACATCCTGTGAACATTAAAAAAAAAAAACCTCTTTTATCAACGAATTATCAGTTCTTGTCTTTTAAAATATAACTGCGAGACAGTATATGACCTTCGAAAATGATAATGTAAAATAAAAGACAACTAACATATTTTTGAATTTTTTAGTCTTGCAACAAATATAAATTATTTTAAAAACAATGAAATATGTGCACATGTATAGAAAATTTCTGAAAATATCAGAAACTAATGAGTGCAAAATTTTTTAAATATTTTCTTTTATAGTAATAGGAGAAAGTGGGGCAAATGTGGAATTACGAGAAAAAAAAATCATTCGAAATTTTTTTGAGGCTGAAGGCCTTGATGGAAAATTTTGAAAAAATTCACCAATAATATAGACATGTTCCAGCATTTTCTCGAATTTTTTCAGAATTTTTCTTGGAGTCCTTGGCTCCAAAAAAAATATTCCTAGATCATTTTGCCCCAGTTTGCCCTATATCTATTTTAAATAAAATCTCAAAAATTTGTTGGATGGCTCTTAATTTGATTCTCATCCTTCAAATGACATAAAATGAATTATATCCTTTTTTATATGATTTTCCTCATATAATAATAATAATAAAATAACCTCAGGTCAATTGAGGATAAGCCGAATCAATAAAACCGAAATAATAGCCTTCTAAAATGTCTCAAAAACGCAATTACTCCGAAATTCTTATCTTCACATTGAATTTCATCAATATAATAATAACAAGTAGATTAAAAATTGATTAAAAAAAATAAATGTACCTTGATCCTGATTGAAACCGGCATAAAGCAGGCCATTACCGTGTGAATTGCCCTCCGTAAGATTCATATTTCACTCCATAAATCCCAAAAAATCCATTTAAATCAAGAATCACCCAAAGATTCTACCAATCACCAGTTTATCTCAGATACACCGGTTTAATCAATTGTTTGTGTGTTATCAAACGTTTCGTAGAAGTGAGTCGTCACCATTTTTTTTTTTTTTTTTTTTCAATTAATGACGATGAAACTCTGTGATTGACTAGAAAGGCAAACACACACACGAAACTGCGTCTATTCAATCAGCTGATGAACCACAGAATAAATAAAATAACTGTATAGTTACGTTACGCCTTTTTTTTTTTTTAATATGAAGCAAAAAACATTTTGCGCAGGCAAATAACTGCCATTTTGGAGTTTCCAATCGTTCAAAATCTTTAAATTATTGAATTGCAATTATTGCTCTCGTGTTTTCGAATGTTTTTAAATTTCGGCCAATAGGAAGCCTCCTAAAATGAGTGGGAAATATGAAAAATGTCCTTGAAACCTTTTTTTCTGACTTTTGCGTTTTTTTAAAGTCACAGGAGTCGTGTTTCTTGGTCTCTTCGTATAGAAGAGTGATTGGGCGCGCATGCGCATTAGCTTTAACCGCGAGAATTTGAATTTTGAACATAACCTGGCAAGTCCAGAAATTCGTCATTCACATTCAGAGCTATTTCTCGAGTTGTCAAGAATTATCTGAATAAAAGTTTAAATTTACAGTTGATTTGAAAAATATGAACACTGATAGAGCTTTATTGTTTTTGAAAGTCATGTTTTGAAATTCAAATTTTCGCACCTAACGCGTCTTGCGCATGCGCTTTCATCACTTTTAAATGAAAAGACCAGAGAACGCAACTAATATACGTTCCTTTACTCCAAAAATAACAAAACAATAATTATAATAATAATAATAAAGAAAAATAGGATTGTGTGTGTGTGTATCATTTTGTGTGTGTTGGGTTATTTGAACTAGTGGCGCCAGTCACTTGAAACACATACAGCATTATTAAAAAAAAAATATGCTCATTATATTTTTTTATTTAATTACAATTGAACAATTGACTCTTAAACGATCTTACCAGCACTACAATCATCTACAAACGAACTACAAACGTTTTAGTTAGTTAAATTATCAATAATCTATAATTAAAACACAAATAAGGCTAATTCTATAGTGCTAAAGGACTAGCACCTGCTACCATCAAGTGCCAAACACGAGAAGCTCATTCAAGATGGCCGACCATCTTGCGCGTTGGAATCAGCTGATCGTTTTAAATGTCTCGTGGGTACGTTGTTGTTTGTGCCACTACTCCAAAATTGTGATTACTGCATTTAAACACCGGTAAAATTTGCGGAATTCTGACAATTCAAGATAAATCATTGATTTTTAGAAGTAAAGTATTAAAAAAAGGTAATAATGACAAGTAATTAATTGAATTCTACTGTAAAATCTAAATAAAAAGAGGGTTAACCTCAACTGTTTCTTCATTTAAAAATATTTTTAGCTATTAATTATATTTTTTATTTATTTTTTAATCAAATAAATTATTATTTGTACTACGTATAAACAGAGCACTTACGCCCTTTTGTTTCTGAGGTAACGATTTAATTTGAATTGAAAATGTAAAATTAGTGCACATACAGAAAATTCGAATTATAAGTGCAAATTGCGTAAATGTTTTTTTTTGATAATTCATTTATTTGTAAAAAAAAATTTAAATATATTGTTAGATATTCGATTATTTTATTATGATTATTGTTATTTTATTTCAGTTTGTCCAATGGAGATTGGTAGGATGATAAGATCTCGACAGTTTCACACCTGCAAGAAATTTCTGGCAAAAGTAATACCTGATGACTTGAAGGGCAGAAGTCCAAGCTCACAGAGATGGTTGACACGACAATTGCAGGATCCTTATGTAGAGAAAGCACGTCAAGCGAATTACAGATGTCGTAGTGCATTTAAATTATTGGAAATCAATGAACGATTTAATATACTTACTCCTGGTCTAAAAGTAGTTGACTGTGGTGCTGCACCTGGCAGCTGGACACAAGTAGCAGTTATTGCAACGAATTCGCTTGGAAAGGATACAGAAAAAGCTATTGGTAAGGTATTTTCAATTGACAGAAATCCAATACACCATATTGATGGTGCTACAGTACTTGGAAATATGGATTTTACGGTTAAAGAGTCACAGGATAAATTAAAAGAGCTTTTGAATGGAGATCTAGTTGATGTTGTTCTGTCTGATATGGCACCAAATGCATCTGGAGTTCGGGATATTGATCACGAATTAATTGTTGATTTAGCTTATTCTGCTTTGAAATTTGCTCTGCAAGTTACAAAAGTCGATGGAACACTTGTCGTTAAATTGTGGGATGGCGGGAAATCTCCGCAATTTGAAAAGGATGTAGGTAAATTTTATAGAACCATTAAAATCGTTAGACCACCAGCAACGAGAGATGAGTCTACTGAGAAATTTATTCTAGCAAGAGGCTTCAGGGGCCTCAAAAAACAATAGTTAGTGTGACACTTGTATTGTGTGCAATGTGTATGTGTGTTTAAAAAAAAAAAGGAGTCGAGACGATGATTATTAGTGCAGTTAAAATTTATTTGTACATAAAGACATTGAAGGAGATTTTTAATTTCTTCAGGAATTGAATTTTTGAAGATAAACTCGAGAATAAGAAAAAATAATAATAAGTAATGGAACAACAAAATAAAACACTGGTTTGATTTTTTTTTTTAATATCATCGGTATATCTTTTTGATGAATTTTTCTTTTTTTTTTTTTTCTCATGTTTTTGATACCACCAATTAGTGCGTATTCATCTTACACACAAAAAACATCAATAATATATATAATATATAAATTTTTTTTTATCTCGCAAATTCCACAATTTTTTTCTTTTCAGTTATATAAATAATACAATAAATCGACACAGTTACAATTCCATGTATAATTAATTAATTAATCAATATTCTTTTTTTATTCTTTAATTAAAGACTTGACTTAATCAACTACGACTTCGGTAATACGCGGTATATACAATTACGTTTTTTTTTTTTTTATTTTAAATTTTTATTTTCCTTAAATTAATTTTATAGATAATTAAACAATGAATTATGTACACGAAAATTCATGACATACAAATTTGGATATGTATATCAACATACTGAGATACTTTTTCTTTTCTTTTTGGGAAGAGTGAAATTTTGGGGGCTCTATTTGAGTGCGTTAAAGAGATTTAAGACGGTAACCGCTACTGGCCGCAATGTCAAAGTATTTAGACAATTTTTTTTTTTTTCTTTTCAAACTCATTCTGTTTCTAAACATCAATACATTCAAAAATCCACACTTATGTTTCTTTGTTTTCTTTAAAAAAAAAAAAAAGCATTTTTCTCGAATCCAAAAAAGAAATGAGATCGACTTCTACAAGCTGACACAGACAGTTACACATTTAGTACGTGTTTTATTCTATTTAAAAAAAAAAAAAAAAAAAAAAAACCTTTACTGCGCACCTAAGCACCTCTAAATTCATATGCGAACATTTAAATTTTCTCCACAAAAATTTTCTCTTTTCGCTACTAGAAAACACATATGTCTCTCTGAATCAGTTCACAATAACTACAAAAGAATGCACATAAATGTTAACAATATTCTCTGATGTTTTTTTCGAGAAATAATAAGTTAATTCATACACTCTTAATTTATCAAACACTGATAATGCTCATGCCGTGTATTAAAAAGCTTATTCGTATGAAATTCTTTTTTTTTTCTTTTTCGTAGAGCGCTGGTGATTCTCTCATGAATACACAAAATTGTCCACCCAACACTCTTCCATATTTTTTTTTGAATATAATATCCTCAATAATTTTATTTCCCTTTCTTTTTATTATTCAAAAAAAATTCTCTGATGAATCAGTCTTGATTATGTGCGTTGGATGAACGTCTTTTTGTGCTACACCAGCGCATATATATATATATATATGTATATCTATACATATATGTATATATATATATATAGATTTTCTTTACCCGATGAAGAAAATCTATTTTTATTTTTCGAAACCATCTGATTCTGAACCCCTTGAGAGATCATCATCATTTTTTTTCTCATTTCAAACCACTCAAGGCAGAATCTTTAGGTCCAATTTCTCTTTAACTCCTTTGTGTCTCGCAACAAAAGAAAGAAAATAGAGTCCAATCAAGAACTCAATTGGCTAGTGCAATTTAAACTCCTATTGGTGAGCTTCTGGCAAATGCTCTAGTTACATCATGAGGTGACATCTCTTTGTAGTAATTGATTCTTCGTGATCTGTGAGAATTTACCTCTGGTCTATCGAAATTTGGAATCGTTGGATATGTTGGATATAGAAGGCTAGGATCCCTCAAAAGAGGCATTCTCGTCCAGAACCACATTGGAGATCGATCCTTGAGCTTGTCATTGGCACTAGATTTGGAACGAACAGACTGTTGACGATCCGTTCGCCAATTTGGTGGAACGAGCCAGTAAGACTGCTTTTGTGCAGCACTGGAAGGATTTTTTAGGGAGCCTCGATGAACCTGTTGAGGATAGGGCTGATGATGATGTCTGTCCTTAAAGTTGTCGGGTGAATGGATGCTGTTGGCCTCTTCTGATGGAAATCTCACGTGATTCGGACGATTCTGAGGTTTTTCGTAGCTTGGAAACCTTACGAACTCTTTAGTAGGAAGCTTTGGTTGATCTGGGAAGAAATTTGATCGTTCTGGGAATTTGGAGGACTCTTCTTCTTGATCATCTATCGTTTTAATTTCGGTGTAGACATCTGTGTCGTCTGAAGACGTTGATGTCACATATTTAGTATCAAATCTTCCGGGCAAATCAGTGGAATGAAAGGTAGATCCGATTTTTCGATGGTTTTGTTTTATTGGGAAACGGGAGTTTTCTGTGTGAAATGGAGGGAAGAATGTTTCTGCGTTATTCGAAGATGATGCAGTCATGATTTCGGAGCTCTCAGGCGACTCTGAACTTGATATGATTAATGGAGATTTTGTTGATGAGGATATAGGACTGATTTCATCAACTAAAAGTTCCTCGATCTTAACTACCGGGTTCAATTCCCTTTGGTCTGTTGGAACTGCTTCATAAACTCTCTTTGTTACCGGATGTTCTGTTTGTTTTGAGAGAGCTTCTTTCGTTGTTGTTGTGAATTCACTGTCTGCCTCTGAATTTGCCTCTGTCGTTTCCGCTTTCTCTGCGTCATCAGTGTACGATGATGTATCTTCAGAAACAGTTGATACTTCCGGTTCAGTGGTAATTTCTGGTGTAACAGTGACTACTTTTTCCTCATTAGCAATTGTTGAAGATGTCTGATTTGATTCTGTAGAATTTGTACCTTTTTCGAGATTAAGACCGAGTAATATTGTTTCTCTAATAAAATCATTGTTTATGCTGACTTCGCTGGATATTTTACTAGTCGTTGTTTCTCTATCATCTTCATCTGCAGTTGAAGGCTGGATGCTGGATAATTTTGTTACCATTGCACTAGCTTCACTGTGCGTTAAAATTTCCTCCTCGCTCTCTGTTGATTCTTCCACATCCTCTTCCTCATTCTCTTTTACTACCACAGGAATTGCCTCTGTTTCTGATTCCTCGGGCAGTTCAGTCTCTGTTGATTCTTCCGATTTTTCTGAAATTAAAGGTACAAATTCCGAGCTATTCGTAAGCTTCTCCACAGAATCCCAAGTATTGAGGAAAATCTGTATTGGTGTCGAAGCAGTTGCCAGATGTTCTGGCAATTTGACGCTAATAAGCTCTTCAGGCTGCGTTCCATTTTCCCCATGATCTCTTCGGACACTCCATTTTCCTGTAGTTGAATTATGAGCAGCTATCAAGGTTCCATTAGGAATAGGAAGCTTGGTTGGAGTCAATAAAAGAACCACTGTTGGTGACAACAATGCATCATTTGATGACTCTTTCTTTGGAAAGGATTCATCCTCATCAGAATCTTCCTGTCCCTTGTTAGATTGTGTCCGATTGACTAATTTACCATCAGACTCAACTTTATAGTCAATAACTTCAGAATAACTGGAATTAGTATCATCAACAAAGTCAACTATTGGAAGTACCCCTTCAATTTTCGTAGAATTGCTCTCGTCATTCTCACTACCATCCTTGGTAGCTTGAGATCCAAGAAAAAACGACTCTTTACCATCTTTCTCTCTTTGATCCACCTCATCCTCCTCTTCTTCATCTGTATCTTCATGTGGAGATTCCTTATGATTTTCATCGATATCTTCCTCATCTTCATCTTCTTCTGGTTCTGAAGGTCCTGCAGTCGACGCTGAAACATCAATATCTTCTAGATTCTTCTCGTCTTTCTTATTTTTAGTCCCTATTAAATCTGGTATATTCAAGAGATCCAATTGAAGTGGTCCAGTTGGCCCGGAAGACGATACTGCAGCTACATCAGGCTTATCACCACCCAAATTAGCATACATTGCATTTAATCGTTGCACGAGAAAATCAATGTGTGCTTCGTGATTTAGATTCACATTTTTGACACAACGATTCATTGGATCAGCCTGATATCCTTCTGCACATGCTGGCAGAGTGTCCAATGAAGGCGCTATAAATATGCTCTTTGGTGTAATTCGCCGGAGAAGACTGGCAGAGTCAAATCCAACACCGGCATTGTTTAATCCATGATTATCTACACGAATCCATGCTTTCCAAGCTAGATCCACGGGATTTCCAACTTCTTCTATACCGGATTTTCGTAATGGTAATGCCAGGGATTTCCTTCGTGTTTGCGGTCTCGTTTCATCGTCGATCGGAGCTGCACTCAACATTATCACCAAGTTCATCAAGATAAACATGGCGAAGATATATTTTCGTGTTCTCTCCATTGGCGCCATGATAATCGTCTCTAGCCCGAAGAATTTTTTCGATCTAATTCTTCAACAGGCTATGAGCGATTAATCGGCACATCGAGGAAGGAGACCTCCTGAAACATAAGAGAGGAACATTCTTTAAATTCCATCTTTAAACATAAGGGAAAGATTTTGATTTGAAGAGGTTTGTTAACATAAATACAATAAACTTTACAATATTCACAAGTTTAGGGACTAAATACAAGGTATATAGCGACTGCCTTTAGGCTTTTAAATATATTCAAGTAGAAGTTTGGAGTTTTGTAAGATCAGTAAGGGAGAGAAGGTAGTTTCACGAAAAATTGGGAATAAGGAAAATTATTATTGGTAAAAAATTCTATAAGGCAAAAAACCCGATAAGACATAAGGGAAAGATGTGATAAAGCGCAAAATCGTTAGGTAGCTTAGGATGATTAGTCTTGAATTAAAGCTTGATATCAGTCTTGATAATCTTTGATTATCGCAGTTCGATAGAATCTCGCAATGTCCTTTTTTGGAAAGGAGGATTGTCTGAAAAATTAATCTCAAGCCATTTTATCGAAATATTCATTTTATTCCACTTTTTCCTAATGTTGACTCATGTAAACCGGTGAAATCGTGATTGTTTGCATAATATATGTGTCATATCGTGGAATTAGAACACATTAAATATACTTCAAGCAATAGCTCTTATCTACATTTGTAAATAGTGTATTCCACGTTTTCTTAGAGACCTCTGACACGATAAAATCGATTTTACAATTCTATCCATACACAGAGAGATATAAAGGTGTGTTTTTTTAAATCATTTGCATGAGGATGATCTTGTGAAAGTGAAATGGTTACTAAATCACCGTTAAAAGGTAATATTCACATAAATTACTCAGTGAATTTAGATTTGAATTAATACAAAAACACATCTGGGAAAAATTTCGAATACAATGTAGCCGCAATTGTGACCTTTTACGATGTTGCCACTTTGCAAAATTGCAATTGTATGTTGCAATAACTGAGATCTTTCATTCTTTTAATCCAACCTCCCCTTCAATCATGCTATTTTATGGAAGCTACATGTGTGACATTTACTGCTGAAATAAGTAACGAGTCGACCTTCCAATAGCTAATCATTTAACGTCATATTAAATATGAAAATTGTTAGTTTATTTGACGAGTAATTATTTTTCATAAATACAATTTAATCGAAGAACATTTCAACAAATTCAAGAAGAATCTAATCCATAAATTTTTCGAATAATTATTAGAGTTTCTCATGACCTTTTCATTCGAGAAGATTCTCATATTAATTGAAATTGAAATAGAAATCATTGAAATTGTATTGAATGAAGGAATTCATAGAAAAAAAAAAGCAAAAAAACTGCAGCCGAATGGCAATGCGTGAACAGTGGTTTAAAGCGTGAGAGCGTATACTTAGTAATACCTATATAAGAGAAGCCTTTCGAAATACCAACTTCTAAGCGCATTCCATGGTATTGTAATCGGCGTTGTATTTCTTGCCACAATCAGTGACCAGGATTATCATCGACAGCCGAGTTGAGTTATTCAGAGCGTTTCGAGGGCTCAGCGTTTTTTTTTCTCTTCTTTTTTCATCTCAAATGGATTTTCATCTCTAAGGAATCTGAGAGATTGCTCGTTTATTTTTAAACGAAATTTCTCTTCAACTTTTACATTTATACTCAAAGTTGACTATCGGCAATCAGTTAAAGTAGTTCTATACTTCTTCGCTCTAGTCGTTGAGTTTCAAACAAGAAATAAACAGAAAAATCACCCAAAAAGTAATATTTTTTATTGGAAACCTAGTTCTTGGTGGTTAAAGCGAATTTGAAGAATTTAGGAATTATATTAATTATTTGCAATTTATTACATAAGCACTAGTATGGCATTTGACTAGCGTATTCACAGATTTTTCTGTACTGAAAAACAATCATTCAATACAAAGTTATAAGACGGTCAATAATTTTCATATTTGATGGTGAATTTTCGCTTCTTTTTCCCTTCTTTTTAAGACACTTTTCAGATTTTGATCTTTTGCCTAATCTAAAAGTGCAAAGGCAAACAAAACGGTCAATTAATCAGAAATTTCATGAGATACTCAGGATTTCTATAAGCTTTCAGTTGAAATTAATTTCAGAATTTAATCTTTAAATTCGTGTGGGTATAGAACTTCCTTAATTCAGCTCTAGCTACTATTGCGCCTTTTTTCTACGTATTTTTCCATTTCCTAACGTCGCAATGATTTTAATTAACTCCGAATGATTCCCCCAGTGAACTCGAGCAGAGGACAAAACGATAAAAACAAACAATTCACATTATAGGGCTTCATCAATTATTGGATCTCTCTTTCTCTCTCTCTCTTTATCTGTTGTATGCGTAGATTTATCGGAGCACTTTGAATTAGGGGTCGTGGGGAATTGAGTTTGTGTACTTGCAAATGATTACTACTAAAAACCAGATGGTTCAACTAGATGTTATATCATAACAAATGTTTGATCGAACGGAAATGTTTAGCTTCATGGAAAAATTATTGCGCAATGGAGACAGAGAAAAATACTGTCATTCAGTTGCATACCACGTTTGTCAGAGATTTCAATTTCCTTTTATTACACGTAATTACGTATATTTTTTTTTATATTTTTTATTTTGGGATAAGATAAATTTAAAAATCCTCAAGAGATTCTGGATTTTTTGTTATTCTCTATTTATAGTCTTTGATTATTTCCCTCCGTAAACTCGTTTGTATTACCGATAAAATCAAATGTCTATAATCCATCTAAGACACAATTTGATCTCTGACCTCTTTGCCCAGCCCGTGAATCCGGAGATTAGGGCCTTGGCTTTTTGATGGTGGTTCATGATAGAGGGTAGGTTTTACTCCCTGAAATCATCTTTTCTACGATCTTGAAATAACCGAAGATATATTCTGTCTAATGAGTAAACTACGGAAATTACTCTCATCTGAAGACGAATAGCCTTTTTTTTAAGTGAATAAAAAGAATAACGTCCAATTATTTCAATTGATAAAAGGAATAAAGAGAATTGGAAAGAAGAAGAAGAAAAAAATGGAAATTCTCCTGATTAAAACTTTTCATTCTCATCTCGTAGGAAGAACGGTAGAAGGGAAATAATAGGAGTGTAATAGCACGTGCGACAATCTCGGTAGGTCACGTAGTGGAAAACAAGTGAGAAGGAGAAAAAGAGAGAGAAAAAGAGGGGAAAAAAGAGAGAGAACCCAGTCTGCGTAGAGTTGTCGTCGTCGTCAGGACCGATGATCAGGTTGGGCAAAGCCAGCAATTTCCGCAAAGAGAATTCCAGAACACGTTTCACTGCTCGTTTGGCTGTATGCCCAGTTCCTATCTTATTCCTCCTCTATGATCTATCTCTCTCTCTCGATTCGTTTCGTCATAGCCGAACCGCATTAATAAAGCTCCATCGTATAGGAAAGTCCTACACGAAAGCTCCCACGAGCAAACACACTGGCAACTTTTCGCTCTTGTTTCGCTGATGTCCCCTGGTGCACACGTCACATGCACAGACACAGACAGACTAAAGAGGTGTGAAAAGAGAGAGATAAAGATAGATAAAGAGAGAGTGAAAAAATGTAGGAGAGACGAGACGGCAACTTTGAAGTTTAAATTGTCCACCGGAAGCTCTCGTATTACTCTGTTTTTATTTCTACCAGGTGTATAACGAAATATCCACGCTCTTCAAGCCTTTGCCCCTTTAATCTCTGCACAATTACCCAGAAGAATTTTTTCCTTCCTTCCAATTCTAAAAAAGTTCGAATGTAACGCTAAAATTGTTACGTCTATTTCTCATTTGTCATTGGTTGACCAAAATTGCGTGCTCAATTCCAAAAACAATAGAAATGAAGAATACAATAATTTCTTGAACGTAATTAACGTTAATTCGTAATAGTTTTGAATTTAATTGGAAGGATAATGATCGAAAAAAAATGAAGAAAATAATTATGAGATCATCAAAAAAATCAGTTTATATTTCCCTTATAAGGGATAGAATTATGAGATCATTTTTCGTGTGCGAGAGCGCGCGATCGGTTTCGTTTATCAAATTGAGTATATTTTCATGAAATGGACTTTAAAAAAAGAAAAGATTATTCATCGATCAAGTGATCTCTGAAGTTATTCGAGTAAAATGAATATCCAGAGACTTTATGGATTGGATTACTGTCATCTTGTGAATCAAATATTAATTATACAATTAATAAATGACCAATTATTCATAAACGAGGATTGAATACACAGAAAAAAAGGTTTTCTCAATTTAAGAATGTGCAGTCACTTAATTCAAGAACGTGCAGGTCACTTAAATTAAGAAAGAAAAATCAGTTGATTTAAGTGAGAAAACTCACTTGATTTAAGAGAGTTTTACTTTCTTACATTAAGGAAGTAAAACTCACTTAAATCAAGTGATTTTTCTTTCTTAATTTAAGTGACCTGCACGTTCTCAAATTAAGTGACTGCACATTCTTAAATTAAAAAAAAAAAACATTTTTCTCTGTGTATCCAGCAATATTTAGAAGACAGCATCTTTCAGAATTTCGAATTAAGAGGGAGGGAATTTGTGGGATGATTCGTAGGATGTTTTGAAAATGAGCAAAAAAGAATGAAAACTGCAGAAAATTTTCAAATAAGCTAAACACCGGAAACTCAGTAATTTCCCTCTGGCGCTACACAATCATCCCCCGTACCAAACTGCAAACTTCCAGTGCACACACACACACACACACACATACACACACACTTACAAACTCAAGATTACTTTACTTTTCCCTGCTGAAAGTTATTCAGCGTTAGTTTGCAGTAAAAGCCATAGAAAACCTCAGTTCACCTCCCGGCTATTTTTTTTCCCTCCCATTTCTTCTTCATTTTCATTACGTATATACATATATATATATATATATATGTGTATGTGTGTGTACGTTTGTATATGGAAGAAGCCACTGGACTTGAAATTAAATGTGAAAGAAAAAGAAAAGTCAAATGACCGAAGGCACTCTAACCTCGTCTCCCAATTCACTTTCGTCCTTCACGGTTCACTCGCTTTTTCCCTCTCTCCAAAGATATCTCGTTTTAATACCCTTCTTTCCACCTGCTGCAGATAATAGTGCCGCGTGGATAACGCGTGTACATAATTGCACGAGTACCCAAGAAAGAGAGAGAGAGAGAGAGAAAATTAAATAATTAAATGAATAGAGAAACACAATTATAGATGGAAATTATTAATTGAGTATTATTAATTAGAATGATTTTTTTTTCTGTCTCTGAAGTGATTATTCAGACGCCGTAGATGGTCATGGACCCCAAGAATGGTTTGAAGAAACGATGAAGAAAAAAAAAGGAGTAGAAAGCATGGAGAAAAGAAGTTACGACGAAGGAGTGTTTTCTAAATGTGTGTTTCGTTTTCTATATTTAGCTGAACATAATTTTTAACACGAGTCAAAAAAAAGTCTTTCTCTCATTTCTCCCTACAGTACACACACATTTGGTGTTATTTACCCCCAACCCCTTTCTCCCAATTACTTTTTCATTTTTTATGAGTATTTTTGGGTATTATCAGTCTTTGCACTAAACTAATTTAGAGTAAAATCATTGGTCCAACGTTTCGACTCTTCTTTGGAGGCCTCATCATCTATTCAGATTGAAGTATTTAATTCCAGAAAATTGCGAATAAAAAATTAAAAATAAAAAAATCAGAAGAAATTTCAAAAATATTTCAAAAATTCTGAAAAATCACAAATATTGGAATAAAACTGATCTTTTGTTCATTAATTATTTATTAATGAATCTAAAAATTGACAAATGACAGTGTATTTTCAGTAGAGAAGCATTTCTGAATCCAGATACGACATCTACAAAATTTTCAAAAAAGTTTTGGTAAGACGTAATTGCTTATCACCATCCATACAAAAATACTTATAAAAAATTGAATACATGATTTCTATAAATCACTCTTTAATATAATCAAAAAAGAGGAATACCCGAATAAAAGAAGCATTTTATACAAAAAAAAAAAAAAAGTAATAAGCATGAATCTTGAATTCTTCAGATTTTAGTCTCTTGAGATATCGTGAGCTCTCGTAAAACTCGTTGCATTTTATCTCTTCTTATTTTTATAACTCTATTCTATTTATTTCAAAAAGTCACAATAACCAGGCACACGTGGGTTATGGATGTGTGGAAGTAGCAGGCCTGTGGAGACCTTCGAAGGCCCTGAAGACCAGTCGTCCAAGGCTTTCTTCGATTTTTCCTGGAGAGTCCCACTCTCACTTTCTTTATTCCTCTTGCCTGTTTTTGTGTCTCCCCATGCCTTTAAAATTTATACGTTTCCGAAAAAATCCAGAAAATCAGGACCACAGAATCCCTTTTTTTTTTTCGTTAGTTTCGGAGTAAATATTCTCCACGATTTTATTTGCAAACGATAAAGAATAAACGTATTTTGGCAGTTTTTTTTACAGTTACACCTACAAAGTTTCGAATTACTCGTATTTAATAAGAGGATTAAACAGATTTTTTTTTTTTCAAAGAAACTTCTCAAGATATTAAAACCGGCTCAAGTAAACGAGATGAATGCTAAGAGAAATAAGAGAGATAGAAAAAGAGACAATTTCCCATTGGCCAATGGTGTTTTGTGTCCTGACAAAAACATTCCTCTCAGATGAGCTGGAAAGGAATCCTCCTCTTTTCTCTTGCTCACCTCGTTATCGGTTTAACTTTTATACGCTGTCCTACAATTTTTCTACGTTAAAAAGAAGAAATAAAAAAAAAGGATTTTATCTTTTTTATTTTAAAAAATTGCATATAGGTAAAGAAATAAAACATGTGCTTATGCCTCACTGATGTATCCTTTTGAGGCAGTACGTAATGAGAATGTTGTTTGATCGTTGATTCTAATACCTGGCAAACTGGAATAGATAAATGAAGAATTGGAATAAAAAGAATATTTAAAAAATGAAAAAAAATCTATATCGTCAATGCAACTCATGTGTGTATGTGTGTGTGACACGCTCTGATAGCTCTCAGGCAGGACTGATAGAGCAATTTTGCTCTCCAGCTTCTCTGTCACTTTCTTTTTTATAATTCATTATATTGATTCTCTCTCATCGGTGAATATGCAGATTTGGGGCCTTCTTTTATGAAATTTCGGTAAAACTAGGGAATGCGCAAGCGAAGTTTGAACTCACAACCGTTTTTTTTTTAATTTTTTGTTTATTTGAAGCATCGATATAGGGGAGAGTGGGGCAAAATGGACACTGGAATGCAACGGTGAGAGATGTTTTTTTTTTGATGATTCTATTGAAAAGCTGAGGAAATTTTAGTCGAAAAATGACTGTCAGATGTTTTATTTCGATTTTTTTGAAAATTCGACATTTTTCGGCATTTTGAGGGGTAGAAGCCTTTGATTTCTTGAAATTTTTCAGTTTTTTGCAAATATCTCTGGTTCTATTGGTCGTAGAAAATCGGGGTTGGTCTCAAATGAAAGGTGAGCTCATTTCCCATCGATTTATGTGGTTTTGAATTCAAAAATATCAATTCTTGGGATAGTTATAGGCCAAAAACTATTTCACAAAACTGTTTCACGAAAATTCCCATAAATACCTTAAAAATCGATATTTTTGAATTGAAAACCATATGAATCGATGGCAAATGATCTCACCTTTCACCTCCCGTCGGAATTTTTACTCTACGACGAATAGAACCGGAGATATCCCCAAAAAACTGAAAATTTTCAAAAAAAGGAAGGCCTCACCCCTCTAAAATGCTCAAAAAAGTCAAAATCGCCAAAAATAAAAAAAAATTGATTCCGGCACTTGTTTTCCGCCCAAAATTTCCTCCGCCAATTTTTCTATTAATTTTAAGAGTTTTTCATAATATTTGCCTAAAAACTTAGATGTGTCAATTTTACCTCTGATGTCCATTTTGCCCCACATTTCCCTATACATATTTACAAAATATAAAACAAAAATCTGTAAAAAACATCTATTAAATGTCTCATATTGAGATTTGACTCACAACCATCCGATTACATGTCTGCTGATCTACCAATTGAGCTATTGCGAGTCCCACTATTTACCTTCGAATTTTTTATTCCGATATACTATCTTATTTTCTTCACCTTCCTTCCTCAAGCAATTTTAAATTAATTTCATTGTGGAAGGCCGCTAATCTGCATATTTGCCACCTCATTTGCTCATTACCATCATCAAGAAATCAATATTCGCCTCTTTTTTTTTCCCCTAAATTCTTGAAATGTGTGAGAAGTTTCTGTGGAACATTTGGCAACAGGATGGAGTGAAAATACCTTTCTACTCTGTCTCTCTCACTTTTTGACCTACCTCAATCCCAACTTCATATTTTACAAGAGCAAACACACACACACACACCCACATTTGTGTAGAGAAATAGTAGATGTCAATAGAGATTTTCATTTTACGTTTAAAGTTTTTTTCGGGGCTGTGAATTTTGATAAAAAAATATTGGTGAAAAATACTGAATTTTATGGCTATTGATGGACCATTGTTTGTGTTTGAGCTGTAGTAAAATTTCATTTGGACGTTGCTGAAAGAGCGGAAGTGTCTTTTATAATCGTTTTTTTGATAATAGACAACTTCCGATGCAGTGGGAACTTTAGATTCTTTTTTTTGCCCCTTCTATCAGATGAAATAATTAAATTTATTTAATTTTAATTCAGATGAATAAATCCAAGTGGCGATCTAAATTGATCACAATTTGGTTCTTTCCTATTCTTTTGGCAAGACTGGCGCCAGACGTGCACGATAGAGGCAAAATATAGAAGAACTCTAGACTCCCAGGGAGCATCTTGACTCGGACTATCTTCATCTAACCCACGTTTTATCTTCACTCTCCTATCATTTACGATTTTCCCTTTTTCCTCCATCTTCCACCTCTTACTTTTTATTTTTACTCTTCATTTTCAGGGGGTGAAATAAAAAATAAGAAGTGAAATAAAAGAAATGCGCAAAAACTCTCGGGCATTTCATCTTGCTCGTTATCTCGTCCCTCCGGATGTTCCGGAGAGATATGTCGAAAATACAGTCCAACAAGTTTTGAAAAAAGAGCAAAAAGTTAGAAGTTTGTTGTTTTAGTTTTGTAAGATACTTTGTGTTTGAGGAGAAAAAGAGAGAATGAGGTATCACGACTTAATATCAGTCAGAATATCAAACGACAGAATATTACTGTGAAAATATCACACGATCAAATAATTACATGGTCAAAATATCAACTGGAAAAAACGTTTCATGGTCATAATATCATCGGAAAAAGCATCACATGGTCAAAATATCAACTGAAAAAACATCTCATGGTCAAAATATCAACTGAAAAAACATCTCATGGTCAAAATATCAACTGAAAAAACATCTCATGGTCAAAATATCATCAGAAAAAAATCACATGGTCAAAATATCAACTGAAAAAAACATCTCATGGCCAAAATATCAACTGGAAAAAACGTTTCATGGTCAAAATATCATCGGAAAAGGCATCACATGGTCAAAATATCACCGGAAAAAAATTACATGGTCAAAATATCACAAGTTTTGGAAAAAACTTGAAAGTTTGTTGTTTAATTTCGTGAGATCCTTTGTGTTTGAGAAGAAAAAGAAGAATAAAGAATCAGGAAATTATTATTTTTAGTAATTGCAGACATTCAGAGTCATTAGTCTTGTGTCTCGGAGATCCCCAAGTGCAAGAGATTCCATCAAACGATCCTAGCGTAAATTTACAGGCCACTTATTCAAAGACATGTATTTCGATTCGTTACGAGGGGTGAGAGAGACGTCGAGACAAAACTAGAAATAATTCGAAACGACCTGATATAACGAAGATTGCACTATGAAAGTAGAGAGTTCAGTTTATTTAGTTGAATGTATGGAATGTACACTGTTCTCCATTTTATTGAATAAATAGATATTTCATCAAATAAATAGAAGAAACAATTATTTGAGTCTCATCATTTCAATCTTATGACATTATCCCTTCATTCTCCTCCCTTAAAAAAAACTGCTATGTTTGACCCCTTTTGCATCAATATAATGAATGTCTCTTCTCCAAAGACCTACCCATATTGCCCCTTTCCCAATTCCCTTATCTTGCACTAAATAGATGAAGTCGAAAATTCGAAATCACTTGAAATTGCGGATAAAACAGCGCAAAAATACATATCATGACCCAAAGGCCATTGGTCCTATGAATTAAACTGTAAAAATTTCATTTCCCCCCTCTTTTTTGTTGTCATTCCTTGAATATATCTCTCCTTCAATCCAAACTTTTTCATTTTTCTCATAAAAATTCACAACGTGTTGAGAACAATCTTGCTACTTGTTTTTTTTTTTTTTCTTATTCCCCTGGCTTTCTATCAACGTCGAATATTTCTTTAAACTTGAGAATATATCGAATGAGAAAAGGCACACACGTTTCTTTCAAACACGTCAAGCACGTAGAACGTAAATATTATTGGCTATAAGTTTTTTTTTTTTTCATTTTTCGACTATTCCCCATTGGAGGAGGCTCTTCAGGGCTACTCAACGGAGCTTTTTGCGCCCAACTGTCTGGAAAGTTTTGGTAGATTGCCAAAATATTTATTTAAAAAATACGGAAAAAATACGAATTTTTGCGTGGGTGATATTTGAAAAAATTCCGAAATTACTACTAAATTTTTGGGTAGAAAAAAAAATAATAATAATCAATCTTTCTCGCGCCCTCCACATTGAAGACGTGGAAAAATACTTCCTGTTTTTTTCCCTCCGAATTAATGCGACGTATTAAATACTTATTTTAACGTAACACATTGAATCAATACTGATTGGTATTCAGTGGATAAATTTCATAATAATTTCGTAACATTTAAAATTTTCCCGTAAAAGAAATCATAAATTCTCATTCAAATGAATAATGTTTAATTTAAATAAAAGCTTGCCCCCTCTTCTCCTCGTAAAACACAATTTTTTTTTTTTTTACGATCTACGTAATTTAAATAAGGAAGCAGTCAATTTTTCAACTCGTGTCGATGAGTTAACCGAGGTCGATCGACGCCACAGAGAACTAATTTTGTCGATGCCTGGTTCCGAGGATCGTTCGACTCTCAGTACACACATATACATATATAACACACGGCCAACTGGTTTTTAAGACGAGGAATTGACCCGATTGTTAACCCCACCCAAAAATCATGAGATCCACCGTTTTAATCTCATATAGAAAACTCGTGAGCTCTCTCGAAGCTCTTTTCCCATAAGAAGAAATTTTTTTTTTTTGCTTTATTCGTGTATATAAAAGCCTCTTATCATATGATTAACACTAATTTTCGTGTAGAGATCATAAGCATCGTGGGATAGTGAAGTTCCAATTTGAAATTATGAGAAATAACCGAAGGTTTTTTTTTCTTTCTTTCCCCGCGTGTTTTTCAATAGATATATTGCATATATTCTGAAGTATAAATTTTATTAAAGTAAAAAAAAAAATATTCAAATTATATTTCATGATCATTTCATATATCATGGAAGTACATTTAACATATATTTCCATCCGAAAAAGTGGCATATAGCCCTAATGGAAATAAAATATAAAGAAAATACATTGGGATATAAAAAATATAGGAAAAATATATAATCATATATCAAATGTATATAAAAAATATATCTCAGAATATGTAAAAAATTTATTGGAAGTCTAAAATATATTAAAAATATATTTTTTCTATATTTACATATTGCCATTTTAAATATGTGTTTTTATATATTCTGGAATATATTTCAGACTTCCAATATATTTTTTATATATTCTGAGATATATTTTTAATATATTTTATATCTATCCTAAATATATAAAATATATACGAAAATCGGCCAGAAGTTGCATATTGAGAATATACTCTATATACATTTGATATATAATAATTATATAATTTTCCTATATTTTTTCTATATATTTTTTATATTCCAATATATATAAGCAAAAGAGCCAAAAACTGAGAAGTAGTATATATGTTGCATATATGTGACTTATTACATTTTTGGTCGCACATAAATTTCTTATGGCTCACATATACAGAGACTGGGGCAGAATGGGGTACTCTAAAGCACATGCCTCCATACCCCATTTTGCCCCGGTCTTCCCTATTAGAAATGTATTTTCGGATATATTTCTTTTTCCCATGGAGGTCTTATTCTGAGGATATTTCCTCCATTTTTTTTTCGCCGTTTTTTCTTTATTTCTTGGGTCTTGATTCTTGATCCTGTGTGCCCCCCATTCTGTCACTTGACAGAAACGTGTGTACACGATCGGGGGGTCCCAACAGAGTCGCACGGCTTCGTGAAACAGTGTCAGTGACCGACAGCCTAAGGCCAGCACAGACCGACTGCTTGAAACAAGCCGTCTTGAACTTTAAGCGCCGTTCACATAGGAAAAAAAAAGTATATAAATAAAATAAAATAAAAATAATACTGTGTAACATCGCACAGTAAAGAAGAAGGTAATAGAGAGAGGGGGGGGGGGGGGGTTCGATAATTTTCCCTCATTTTCCGAGTGACATTCGCATGGAAATGTCGGTAATTCATCAGTTTCACTCAGCCAAATATTAATTATTTTAATTATTTTTGATGTGTTTTGATATAGCAGAGGTTTAAAGCAAGATTTCAAGGCAAACAGATAAAATCCTAATTAAATTTTTCATTAAATGTCCCTTTTTCCCCCTAAAAATCATCAATTCTAACGAATAAATTCGGTTAATTCCAAAAAAAAAATACAAATTTCCAAGTTTAATCGTGGGAATAAATTTATTCGCAGGAATAAAAAAGGAAGAATAAGTATCCGACACTGACCCACTCTCTGTTCCACTTAATTCTCCCTCCCAATTACATGAAAAATTGCAATCAAAGTCCTCATTTTGAATTGATCGAATATTCACAATGACTTGATGCTGAGAGTAAAAGTTGGATGGTGGGAATAAAATGAAAAATTAAGAAAAAATTCCAAGGAAATGAAAAAAAAAAAAACGTAATTGGTACTAAAAACGGAGCGGAGGTGTCTTTTTGAGAAATTGAAGAGAGACTTTGTGTGTATGTGTGTTTGCACGTAGAAACTTGACAAACACCCGAGCAAACGTCGATCTCATTATGGCAACCCAGTTGAAAACCGGGGTGGCCGTCCTAACGGATTACCTCCTCTCAGGTAGACGTCGTAGAACGTGACTCATAGGTACAGTTCCTGTGAGAGGACCATATAATCCTCAAAATCTACACTATTGCAGCAATTATAAATGGTACGTGTACATAAACAAGGGAGAAAATTACCTGGAAAAAGAATTCTTAATTTGAGAAAACCGTATTTTTCCAGTCATAAAGATCCGATAGTCTCTGGAAGATTCTAATTTTTCATCTCGAAACCAGATATACATATCCTCAAAAAACCGAAAAAAAAGAAATTTGAAAGGAGTGCACTGAGGGAAAAAATATATTTTATCGAGAAATAAAAAGATTGGAAATTTCCAATATCACGTGAACTTTAAATTGAATATAAATATCATTACACTTAGGAAAAAATGCTTTCTCCCAACAATTGAATTTCTTGAAACTGAGAAGAGTCAATAATTATTAATTTTTAGAAATTAGTAGATTGGAATTAATTCATTTTTATTAGTTATTTAGAACGAATTGAAGATTTTTCAAATTGATCATTTTATTGCTTGTTCCAACAATAAATATACTTTTATCACAGATAAATTTTCTCAATAAAATCATTTTTTTCTCTCAGTGTAGACCTCCATTCTAGGCTCAACAGAGTCGAATTTTCATAAAAAATTAATTCTGACATGTTTTCCAACGCGAATTTCCCCAGCTTTTCAGTGAAATCATTAAAAAAATTCTATATCACATCAAAATCCATTGAAATCCTAATATACTCGATTTTTTTTTACATTTTTAATACCACGAAATGCATCGTAATAAAAATTCCCAGGATATTCATCGATTCCATTGTCCCTTTTTCATTTGATTTTATGAAATCACAGGAAATGAATCATCTCAATTTTATGGATTAAAAAGAAATATTGTTAAAGATCTTTATTAACAATTCGTATTAATTATTTCTCGACTTATCATTGATTTTTCCTTATTTATACTGCGCTCTATATTTGGCTGAAGGTTATTGAGACTTTACTTTGAGTCGCGTTAAATGTTTATGTCACCGATCGAAGCCCCCTTAGATATGATTAATTAATAATCAAGTGATATGGCAACGTGTAACGACACAATTTATTTATTGTAACCGGACATCCTAGAATTGCACAACTGTCACTTTAATTTAAATTCAATATAATTTATGTATGTGTACCAAAGAGGCCTTTCTTCAGAGGTTCAACTTGGCGAAAACATACATTTCACAAGTCGCTCAATGAGGCCATTTTACTCATCAAACAATTTCAAGTGTTTGCCGAGTGATTTTCATGTTTGTACTTGGAGTATTTTCACACTCTCTCTTGATCTGCACTTGTCCCAATCGTCTACCAGGGTAGACCGGGGCAAAATGGACCTGTAGGTCAAAACGATTTGGGATTTTTTTTGAGTGAAGGGCTCTTCAAAAAATTTTCAAAAAATTCACCAACAATGTCCATGTATTGGAGCATTTTTTCAAATTTTTTCAGATTTTTCCACCGAGTCCTTTACTCCGAAAAAAAAAATCATGGATTAAGTTACCCTGGAGGTCCATTTTGCCCCAGTCTCTCCCGTCTCTTTCATCGGCAACTTTGATACTTTGACCGAGTGGTGAGAGAGGAGAAAGAATTGATGGAAGAATGAGAGAAAAAAAAAGTGGCGAGAATAAGCCAGGTGGTTTGTTGCACAACAGCGAAGCCTTGGACATGAAATCTCGTGACGGTCATCAAGAAATCTTGTAAATATTGGAATTCTGTACTTTCGTGCAGAAGTGATAATTGTCTCATTGAGAAGTTCAAAAGATTCCTAAAAATAGCAAAAATCTGACAATTTAAAGTGTTTTTTTTTTTTAATTATTAAAGAAAACTAAAGAAAATTGAATCAATACATTTAATTCAATTTTCCTTCGTAATTTCGAATGAACTTTCAATTTTTGTACTATTGTTTCCAGAACTTGAGGAAACTATTTAATATTGTTAGATTAATTTTCTTTCAACGTCCCATGATCCCAAAGATAATAATAATTCAACATGAAAATGAGAAACATAATTGACAATAAAAAAAAAGAAAAAAATTTGCACTTGAAAAATTCAAAAAACTGCAATACCAAATTTTTTCAATATTTTTTTTCATAACAATTTATGTTAAAAAAAAAATTTTTGAATTGTCATATATATGTTTCATTTTCATAAATGATCGTGATGTCCAAAATTAAATTCTATAATACCAGAAGAAAGTCAACCTTGAAGCTTCTTTCATTTCTTCGTCATTGAAACTTCCATAATTGAAATTAAAAAAAAAAAAAAATCAATTGAGATCATTATATGTTAATCATGTTGCTCTCATAAAAAATGCATATTTAATGTTTTGTCAATGCGAATTGAAAAACAAGAAAATTATGAGAATTTCACAATGGCACTGGGCAGTTTCACGCCCAAGTGACAATTCGGACACGTTAATTTGCCAATAACTAACACTTCACTGAACATACAGTTCAGTGGCTGTAAACTCAGACTAGTAAGAGAGAGATAAAGAGCAAAGAAAAAAGAAAAGAGGACCATGACCTACCCATTATGTGTGTTATTCATGTGTTTATTATTGTGGTACATTAATGTTATACAATGCTTCGCGGGAGGAGGGAGGGGGAGAAGACACGGATCCGAGGACATGGAGGTTTAGAATTTACCGTAAGCCATCAGTGTCACTTCCCGAGTCATCGTTCGGACACTTCTTTTCTTCCCGTTTCTTCTTCACACACACATATATATGTATATAATTTTTTTTTTAATAATAACACATCGCGTGTCGAGAAAAAAAGGAAAAATTACGCTCTTCAAGTATTTGATTGCCCCTTTGTTTCACATTTTTATTATTCCCCTCGATATAATATCAGTATTAAAGCAATGGTAATGCAATTAAACGAGCCAAAGCAAAGAGTCATCGAGAGTTTCACAAGATTAACACAGAGCACAGTAGCAGCAACACCAGAGTGCTGTAACGAAAGTCCATATTTAAAAAAAAAGACAGTTCAATGACCCAGTGAAAAAAAAAACGAAAAAAAAAAAATTTGTATTGGGATTGAGCGATTTTCATTGAAATTCGTTTCTCCGAATGAGAAAAATTTCATCAAATTCGTCATATCAAATTCCAATATCCACGGGCGGATATATATGCGGTGTGTGTTGTTTTTATCGACTCCTCTTTTTTTGTATTCGACTGTCAAAATATTTTTTTTTAGAAAAAAAAAGCGCGAGTATCTGTCGAGGGGAAAAAAAACACATTTTTATTGGGAAATGCCCCCGAGAGGACTTTTGATTGAATCGATTGAGCTGCAAAAAGATTTTCCCTATTAATTCATGATATCAAAGGTTTTTATTATTTCTATGTGTTTTTGCGTTCATATTATTGTAGATTTAATCACAGATTATGTGGGGTACTTGGAGCAAATGAAATAAATTGTAAATGTCAATCTCTACATTTATTTTTCAAATTCGCGACGTTTTGTTACTAATCAGGAGCTTCTTCAGGCTCTAAAAATAAAGCAATCAAGAAAATTTATGCAATAATATAAGTTCAACATAATTAATAGTCATTATTATGGCTAATTACATTTAGATAAATGTAAGTTGTCATGATATTAAAATTAAAATTGAGAAACACGGAGAATATTTCATTATCTCTCTTTCACTATTCATTTTTCAATTAACTGTAATAGTCAACTACTTCACAACATTCAAAGACAAAAACTCAATAAATAAGTACATAAAAATAAATTAATTCGTTGGATAGTTTTGACTAAATTCGCAAACTTTTACTTTGCAAACGTTTTTATCATTATTTATATACACTGTTAGAAAAAATGGAATTTTCATTTTTTTTTAATTTTTTCCTATTTTTACGAAATTTTCAAGAAACAATTAAACTGATGTTTACACATTTCATCGATATAAAGGTGTGAAATTATTTGAAAATCAATGATTTGTTCATTTTTCAATGACGTAATTATCTGAAATTTCAGTAGAAATGTGAATCGTTAGAAATTTCCAGGATTTTGCATGGAAAATTCGGATGAAAATTTTTGACACTGTACGAAGAAGAGAAAATTTATGGAAAAAAAAAATCCTACGCTAAATATTCAATTATGCCTATCCAATTGCCTTGAGAATAGAAATATATTATAAGGCATGAAGGTTCTCTGGTGAAGCCATTGATGAGAAAGAAATCCAGTGAAGAAAAAAAAGAAGTCATAATAATCTTAAAATAATCTTTTTTCTCATATTTCCCTGCTGCGGTTTTGCCTCGAAGGAGAGAATTAAAAAAAAAAAGCGCACACACATAAACCATCGAAAAAGGTGTGACACTGTATTCGACCCACTTGTCTGTCGTGCACACATATATATATATATACACTTTCGTATCTCTCAGAGGATGTCGAACGTGAGACAAAACTAGAATTCACTTGGACACAACACTCGATGAAGATTCTGTTGACCACGTGGTTTTACTCCAAAACGAGTCCTATCTATTTGAAGTCCCATTTTATTCAGTAGAGAGAGTATGAATTACATAGAAAGTGTCTTTGCATTCTCGAGCAAATGGTTTTTCCCCATTTTCGCCTAAAATAGTATTAGAAAAAGGGGCAAAAAAAAAGGTGACCGAAAAAAAAAGCTGCATTGCAAATCAGGAAAATCTTAAAATAACTCCAATTAAATGAAAAATACCTCATGTTTCATAATCCACAAAAATAATAACAATAGCCAATAAAACAATAAAATCGGATCAGAGTGGCTGATCTAAAAATGGGAAAAAGTCAATGGAACTGACGCACTATATATCTATATATATATATACCTCTCTGCATGTTACAAAAGTGGTAATATAATGAATATAATGCGCACGATATTATTGTACACCTGACATTTAACGGACGAGAGAGAAATAAACGTAGAATGTGCAAAGTCCATTCACGAAGGAGTTTGCAATTCCTCTATATATACTGGCAGAGTGTATTATAAAAAAAAAATTAAAGAGAATGAGCATTAACAAATTGAGTAATACACGAGTTTGATCTCGATAGGTTTTTACGAGCAGAGTAAACTCTTCTAGAGCCCTGACTGATGCTTCTGATGCTCTCTAAAGTGAGGCAGAAATCCTCACACACATATATTCAGGTGAAAAAGAGGCTTTACTCCTTTCCTTGGACGATTTGCGGTCGTTTATGGGATATAGTTAAGCTCAGTTTGATGTCATCATCAACTAGCAGCATCCCCACTCAATTTGAAACACGAGTAGAAGACTGAGAAGAAACTGGTGGTATAAGGAGGAGGGAGGGGGGGGGGGGGTTAGTCAATCGTACTCCGATGACCCGTTGATCGATGAAAGTTATCGCCTTTAGAATAAGTGAGACACCGAGAGCCAGTTGTTTCGAGATTTATCAGTTTATAGTATTTTTTTTCCAATTTTTTTTTTCATTTCCCAGTTTATCAAAACTATTCATTGAACACTTAAAAATTTAAAATTTATTGGGAGCTTTATTTCCTCCAATATTCTGTTGAAAATCGAATTTTCTTGGGAGAATTGATTTTTTGAAATGAAAACCTTGGAGTCACTGATTGTAAAAGATTACACACAAAATGTTAAAAGTAATTAATGCATCATTAAAATGCGTGTATTTCTCAATGATCCTAATGATGAGAGAAAAGAGCTCATTAGAATATCATTAATAAATTTACTCAATGAAGTTGAATGATTATCATGATTTAAAAAAAATCGATAGTGAAAATTCTTTGAAAATTGGAGATGAAATAATTCATTATTGATTTAATTAGTCAATAGAAATGTGAATTAATTTCACCTGCATTTGGATTTCAATTGACTCTGTCTATCTGTGTGTGTCTGTTTTCATTATTAATCTACACCTTCATTTCCAGGAGAATAGAGTGATAAAGAGAGGAATAAAGAGCGACGAATAACCCCCGAACAAGAGGTGAATAGTTAAAACACTGGTTATATAGAATTGCCATGCTCCAATGTGAATTAATTACAAAAACGTGCGTGTGTGTGTGTGTAGAGTGAGTGTATCTCTCTTGCACTCTAAGTGTATTTTCTCTTCTCTCTATCCACTGCTGTGTGTAATCTAGTTAAACCAATCACTCTGGATCGGTTAATTATAGATTGGAAAACACAGCCCTTTTCACTCTTGTACATCTCGAGGGGAGGGAAGGGGGGGGAGGCAAACCGCAAGTTACTTTATCAGATCACGCCTCTGGTTAACTTAACACACAATGTTGCGAGTGATCGATAATTAAAGAATAGAGGAAATAAATTTTGTCAACAGACACAGAGAGAAAGAGATTGTTCCACACGAAACATTTGAGTTATTGACAAAAAATAATGAAAATAAAGTGCATTTTATGAGGCCTATGTGCAGAATATACTTGTTTTCGTTGTATTATGAAAGAAATTTTTTTTTTTTGGAGGAAGAGAGAAAGAGAGAAGAAGGGAAAGCATTTCTTTTTCGTTAATTTCTCTTTTTCCCAATACAACTCGTATTAATAAATTATAGACTCATGAGATTATTAGTCTCTTTTTATCCTTTTTTTTTCACTTCATCTTTTTCTTTATTTCTTTCTTTCAGTGTAATAAAATAAATAAATATACGTTGAGAGTTGGCTTAGTTTGTTCTAACGGTATTTTTTTTTTTTTTTTTTTATAAAAACCCCCCCTCGTCAACGGAAACTCGGTTCGTGTATGTCTTTCGTTTTACAAGGCGCCTTTCGTCTCTCTGCCACAGTAACTCTGACCCACCAAAGGGTACGTCCATAGAGAGAAGCATCCCACAATTATCCATGGAGAGTAAATCGGTGAGAGGAGAGAGAAAGAGAGAGAGAAGAGGAAGGAAGGACACAAACCTCACTTTGCCTCTTTATTACTTCAGCTTAACTTTGCCGAACACAACACTTGTAGCATACAATGTTGTATTATAATTTCGAATTTTATTCGTGTTTAATTTCGAATTTTATTCGAATTTTACTTCATAAAACTTCGGAAGTACACGGAAATTTCGTAATTTACAAGGAAAAAAAAAGGAATTATTTTCATTTACCTCGTGATAACAACAAGTTTGTGATAAATTAAAAATCAGAAAACAATCCGAGTGTTCATGTTCATTGATTGCAAGAAGCAAAAAAAAGAAGGAGAATCAATGAATTCTCAAATTTGAGGAAAATTTACGAGGTTTTGGAGCGTAAATAATAAACACACTGTTATTACTTACGAATTTTTAATTCTCCTTGCCCCTTAAGACTCCGAATTATACTCTGACGTTAATTAAAACTGTCACTACTTCTCAATCAGGAAAAAAAAAAAAGATTTAATAAATTAATTCAATCACAAAACTCTCAAGTGATCTGTCACGTTGCATGAAAAAATCACACTCTTCACTCACTATCATCACTACAACACTGATAAGTTTACATGCAAATCCACAGAATACAAAAACACATGTGTTCACTGCTGTCTCGTAAAGAAAAAAAAAAAGACAAATTCTCTCCTTTTTTTTTGTCGTATAAATTGGAGATCTTTAAAGTGTCAGTGACGCTGTTGTCTACCTGTGTTCTCAAAACTCTTCGAAACTTTTCCCACTTTTTGCTCCAAAAAGAAAAAAAAAATGCCCCCAAAAAGTTTTGCAATTCAAAATTGTAAAAATCTCCGAAGAAAAATCGTTCAACTTCTCAATAAATATTGCAACTTTTTTTTTTCGATTCCTTCGCTTATTATACAATCAGTCAATTCAAATAATAAATAATTGTGCATTAAATTTTCCAAAAAAAATTGTATTATTGGTATAAAAATCGTCTCGCGTTTGCGCACGATTCTCTTTCCGTACGTTGCGGGCGTCGAGTGGCGACTGGCGTTTTCTTCTGTCCGAGAGTCAGTACAGAGAGCCTCAGAGTTCGGTTGGTGTTGCCACTCTCTCCCCCCCACCCCTCTCTTTTAACCAACAAACAGAGTTGGTTACCTCTCTCTCTATCTGTCTCATTCACTCTCTCTCTCTCACTTTTGTGTCCCCCCCCACTCTCAAAAATGCCTAGTATACAACACAAGTTTGCCCCTCTTTCCCCTCCGCCTCTTCTGCCCCTTTCCGGGGGCTTATACTAAGGTTTTATACTATTACTACAAATATACATATACACATACACACACACAAATAGTGGATTCATCCCCCTTGCGTGTGGCACACGCGTGTCACTCGTGTTTATATTTGATACCAGATTTAAAGATTACAATGGCTACAGATATGCCTTTTTCCCTCTCATTCCCATTGGCAGATGGAGGAATTGAATTAATTTCATTATTAGGTGACTGACATAGCCTTTATTACCTTGAATTGTTCTACAATTATACAGAATTCTGTTTGAAAAAAACCAGACGTGCCATGTGCATTGTTACCAATAGTGGAAAAATAAAGCTATTTTTTTTTACGTAGAAATGCCTATTTTTCTGTCTTTACTGCTTCAATTATAGATAGACAAGATGAATCAAAAATTTTCCACTGCCTTCTTTATATTTTTCTCTGTCATTGAATTTTATTTCCATTCGTTTGCGTAAGATTTTTCGGATCTTCGACTTGCCACTCAATTTTTTTGACTATCTGTTATTGAAACAGCCATTTGGATGGTAATAAGCGATAACGTCTTAACCAAATTTTTTTTTCGAAATTTTGTAGATGCCATATTTGGGTTCAGAACTGCTTGTTTACTAAAAATACACTGTCAATAAAATTTTTTGTTCCAAATAAGCATTTCATACAATATGATTTGGCTTTTGACATAAAATATGCTCTAATTATGCATGTTTGATGCACTCAACTTTTACATAAGACATGTACAATAGTATATGTTCATCAAACATATACTATTGTACATGAAATATGTACTATTGTGCATAAAATATGTATATTGTGCATAAAATATGCACATTATCACCATATTTTATGAACAAAAAATCCAACATAAAATATGCTCAATTAGTGCATAATTTATGCACTAATAGCGCATGTTCTACATAAAAAACAGTAGTACATATTTTATGCCCTACATAGTGCACATAATATGAACAGAAAGTTCATATTCTATGCTCAGTTTTTTCTCCGTGTGTTGGTTGAGACGTTATTGCTCATTACTGTGCATTTTATTATACCTTCGTTCAAATTACTTCAATTCCAATGAATTTGCTCCATTTCAGTGTTCAGATGAGTGACTTACGTTTGTTTATCGCTATTTTATCAAAGTCATTTCCGACTTCTCTTTTTCTTTCCGCAGCACAGGAGCATTAAAAAATCATGGGCCCCAAAGGGGCTCCACTGAGTTCGCCGAACTTTTCCGTAGATAAGTGACTTCTTGTGTAAATCCATTATTTATTACACAACACAAAAGGGGGCTGGAGAGGAAAATACGAAACTCCTGAATTTCTTCTTTTTTTCTTCCTTCTTATTCAGTTGAACGTACAATGGGTAATGAATAAATTCGAGTTTCTTCGATACAATTTCATTCAAAGTTGAACTTGATTTTCTCGTGGAATCATAAATTGTGTACATTAAACATGGGAAATGAATTTTCCATTTAATGGGGGGGGGGGGGGGGGCAAAATAAATTATGACGATGAAAGTAGTACATGTCTGACAATTTTTGGGGTTTTTTAAATAAATATATTATTATTAATTAATCTATTCTTCACGTGTTTTAATATTATGACTAGTTACATTTATCTAAATAATGTCTTCTCTTTAAGGATCTTTTCGCGTAATTCCTTAGATATTCGTTTTCAAGTTATTAACAAAAAACTGGATATTGTTTTTTTTTTGCATCTTATTTTGTTAATAACAATTGCAATTTTTTCCATGCTGTTAAACCCTGAGATACTATTTTTCTACAAGCCATTCCCAATTTAATGAGCTGTCGCTCATATTTTTAGCAGCTTTATGTCTATTTTTCACGTTTTTCAACATGTGGCTTAGCCTCAAAGAGAATCTGAAAAAGCTCCTGATCAGTAGCAAAATGTCATGAATTCAATAAATGAATCGTTGCTCTAGAGTCAAAAGGGCGTAAATGCAACTCTTATGTATAGCAGTTACGTCACTTTGTTCCTAAGATGATGATATATGAAAATTGACATTTACTAATTATTTCACTTGGTTCACAATCTCGTCGTCACCTTAGAAACAAAGGAGCGTAAGTGCTATGCTTATACATAGCACATATGCCCTTTTGCCTTTTAAGCAACGTTATGTAGTCTCAAATCTGATGAATTATTATTATAAAAAAAAAGCAATTAAAAAAATCTGCACTTGTAGTTCTATGATTTTTTTACATGCACATATTTTCTAAATTTTTAAAAATAATTTATTTGTCAAGAAAAAATAAATGAAAATTGTCACATTTCCGCTATTTTCAGCGCCATAAATAAAAACTGTACTCATGAATTAAATGACTCTCCCACAAAAACTCTCAATTTCTACGGAAAAATGATTTTTTTATTTCACTGCTCCATTGATGTTGCAAAATGTCAGTACATCATGCATGTGGGTAAATAGATATACTAACAATTAAAAAAAAAAAAAAAAAAAAATGAGAAACAGTTGAGCGTGAGTGGTTGGTTGAATGATAACACAATTAGCTAGAATCCCGTCATGCGCGACCTGCGATAAGGTATTCCCCCGCGTAGCACGCGCGGGGCTAGATTGCAGCCAATGAGAGAAAGAGAAGGAATGAGTTGAAAAAATAGTAAAGTGTTGCAAAGGGAGAAAGAGAGAGAAGAGAGAAAGAGAGAGAGAGGTAATGTGCTCGTCAGTGCAAATCCAGACACACAGAGAATCCCCGAGAGACAGTGCATGCCTGCAAGTTAGGATGTGTTTCAAGAGGGGGGAGGGGGGAGAGAAACTGGGGATGTAGGGTGAGCATTGGGGCAGTGAAAAGCCCTCTGGCATACATGGTGGAATGGACTTAACCCCATCTCTCACTCACATAAGACCTTAAGCACTGGCAAAATCGGTTGAAATACAAATCATAGAATAAAAATAAAAATTCATGAAAATTATTATTATTTCAAATACTTCCATTAATTCTGCGGTATTTTCATCATGTAGACTATCAAACTCCAATAAATATCAATTTTCCCCTATCTTCACTGCAATAACATTAGACAGTTGGCATGAAGCACTTGGTGCATGCACACTGTGTATTTACTCTGCCCCCTTCCTCCCCCCCCCCCCCACCCCTTTCCTCCCTCCCTCGTGATTTATCACGAGGGGTGAATCTTTGAACTATCCGAAGCGTGGATCAGGTGTTCTGTAAATAATTCTAATTGAAATTTCATAACGAGAGACAGAGTACTGCACACAATATTATTCTAAAATTTCATTCACTCGATGAAAATGTTGAATAATTCTTTAATTTCAGGAATTTTGTGGATAATTTTGATGCCTTCAACTTTTTTTTGAGATCTTTTTTTCGTATTATTTGCCATTTCCGAGATATTGGTAAGAAAAAGTCATTTTTTGGGGTGTTTTTATTTTTTTCTACTCCTTTGCCACCCTTTCGGGATTTTTCGATGAGAAATAGTTCAAATATAGATTGAATGGATTGAAACCAATGTATTGAAGAAAAAATTAGGCTGTTAGGCGAATGATGAACTCAAAATTCTCTTTATCGCACTAGTATACGTCTTTTTTAGGTGGAAATTGCTCGTGTAAACCGCAAGCTGAAATAATTCATGTTAACGTCGAGAACTAAACAATTTGGAGCATTAAAACATAGCGGAAGTATGAACACACACACACACACACATATGGCAAAAGCAAAAAAGTAACTTTGGTTACACGAATAAATATCACAGTCAAAATATCACATGACGGAAATATCGTATGGCCAGAATATCACAAAATTCTATTACAATTATACAAAAACAAAATTAAAATGATTGAAATATCAAAATTGGAAGAATAAAAAATTACAATACAACATTCTGTCGACAGCCAGACAGAAAATCAAGCATTTGTGACGAGTCATAATTACCAACAATATTTTTCAGACGAATATATGACCCTCGAAATATATATATAGGGGAGAGTGGGGCAAAATGGACACTGTTATGAAACAGTTAGAGATGGATTTTTTTCGATGATTCTATTGAGAAGCTGAGAAAATTTTAGCCGGAAAACAAGTCTCAGATGTATTTTTTTTTATTTTTTTGAAAATTCGATATTTTTCGGCATTTTTGAGGGGTGTAAGCCTTTTATTTTTTGAAATTTTTTAGTTCTTTGCAAATATCTCTGGTGTTATTGGTTGTAGCGATTCGGGGTTGGTCTCAAAAGAAAGGTGAGCTCATTTCCCATGAATTTATGGGGTTTTGAACTCAAAAATATCAATTTTTGGGATAGTTATAGGCCAAAAACTGTTTCACAAAACTGTTTCACAAAAATGCCCATAAATACCTTAAAAATCGATATTTTTGAATTGAAAACCCTATGAATCGATGGCAAATGATCTCACCTTTCACCTCCAATTGGAATTTCTACGCTACGACAGATAGAACGGAAGATATTCTCAAAAAACTGAAAATTTTCAAGAAACGGAAGGGTCTTACCCCTCTAAAATGCTCCGAAAACTCAAAATTGCCAAAAACTCAATAAAATCAATGCCAGTACTTGTTTCCCGTCCAAAATTTCCTCAGCTTTCCAATGGAATCATCAAAAACAATCTACAGCCAATATTTCTATTAATTTCAAAAGTTTTTCATAATATTTACCTGAAAATTTAGATGTGTCCATTTTGCCCCACCTTCTCCTATATATATGATATATCCTTGACTAAATAGATAAAATAAACACGAAAATTTTTGTATACACGGAAATAATCTATTTCTATGTATATTTGTCCGGATTTATCTTCACTTGTATATATATATATATATATATTTTACATCATCACTCGTCGAGATCATCTGTTATTCCATTAAATTTTCCGGTTTTCCCATTCGTGAGAAAGTACGAAAAAATTGAAAAAAAAAATGAAAAATGAAAAGTACGACACGTGGTATTAGAATGGCAGAATGTCGAGCGTCATTTCCAGTCACCAGTTAATGCCCTATTCATATGCAGAGTAACAAGGATTGCCCCCGGGGTCTGGACCATATCATAATTAAGCCGAGATATATACTCGTCCTATCTTTCTGTACGTCCTTTGTGGTCTACCCCAACTGTGTTGGAATGAATTTTTTATACTTCTACTCTTTTTTTCCATCCACCCAATAACCCTTATTAAACGTCAACGTGAAATATTCTGTGGGTTATTGAAAAATCGAGTAAAAAAGAGTTTGGGAAAATGTAACGTCTGCTTTCAAATAGAATGACACGACGTGAAATTTGTCATGAGAATGAATGTTTGAGAGGAGAAAAACCTCGAGTAATTGAGAATTTTTGTGAAATTTTTAAGGGAGTATGGAGAGTACGGTCGATAAAACAGGAAAAAAAATGAGGATTTGTAGGCTAGTTTCTAATTAATTGGTGATAATTTGGGAAAAGGTAATTGGGGTAAAATGGACACGCTAATTGAACGGTTTGAGATAGAAATTTTCTGATGATTCCATTGAAAAACTGAGTAAATTTTAGGTAGAAAACATGGGTTAAATTTTTTTTTCAATTTTTAGAAAATTTTCCTTTTTTGGTCCAGTTTTGAAGGGGTTTCCTCTTTAAAAATCGAAAAAATTCATTTTTTCGGTGATTTCTTCAATTCTGTTGGTCGTAACGACTTGGGATTGATCTCAAATTGAAGGTGAGCTCATTTCTCATCAATTTATGCGGTTCAATTTTTTTTTTAAATTAATTTTTCGAACATTTATCGGTCATTTTCGGAAAATCAATTTTTGCCCTACAAGTACTTGAAAAAATTGATATTTTTCTTCTTGAAACCCATAGATCGATGGGAAATGAGCTCATTTTTCGTTTAAGATCAACCCCAGATCGCTACGATCAATAGAACCAGAGATATTCCCAAAAAACTGAAAAGTTTTCAAAAACAGAAGAGTTTCACCTTCAAATCTTGCGCGAAAAATAAATTTTTTGAAAAATTCCAAAAAATAACTTTTGACGTATGATTTTCATGGGAAATTTTCTCATTTTTCCAATGGAATCATCAGAAAAAACCTATGTCCAATATTTCCATTCATTTCAAGTAATTTTCATAGTACAAAATACAAAATACAAAGATTTTCCTACTTGACCAAGTTTTCCACTTGTTCTTGCAATAATTATTTGTTAAAAAAAAATTTGAAAATTTCCAGATGTCTGCTGTTCTAAATGTCTCAAACGCTTCGCGCAAAATTCATGAAAAATTCCCCCCAAAAAAAAAAAGAAAATGTCAAAAGCCATGATCTTCGATACAGCATCCAAAAAAAAACAACAGGTCAACTCTTCTCAAATTCACTGGGACACTTTACATATTAAAAGGGCTTATAAATTATCAGACACATGCACAGGTGCAAAAACACGACAAGAGCTCTCTCATTCAACTCTCCAAAACCTGTGGGAGAACAAGAGAGACAGCATAAGTTGGGTATATTAGTAAAGTACAAACAGTAGTTGGTTTTACAAGCGATAATGAAGCTGCCAACGCTTGGTATACTCCAGACATGCCTAGGGGTAAAATGCATATAGAGTCCCGAAAACCCAGGCTGTTTTCCCTCGACGAAAGTAGAGGGGTGGGGGAGGAGAAGGGGGGATAACTACAGGCTTGGTGCATTAGTTTGCCTAAAAGGTTTACGCCATCACTCTCACCCGTGAATCCCTCATATTCTCCTGCATCCACCCCTCAATTTCCATTCTCTTGTTATATATACATATATATATATACATATCTCTCTTGCACTTTATTCTATTCCCATCGTGGCAACTTACTCACTGCTCGTAGTACACTGGGAAAGGCTAAACACGAAAACCCCTTGACTATTCTGTGTGTCTTCGTCTTTCTCAATGGGACCCTTTCTGATGCTGTTTATGTATCAGCAATCGTCCTCAGGGCAAACCATATAAATTGTAACGATGCTCATTTCAATAAAGGGGAAGTTTATTAAAGTTTAATTGCCATAAATTCATCGAAAAAAAAAAAAATACTTGTTTTTTTCCGTCCACGTGTTTTTCTTGTTTTCACGTTGAAAAAAAAAATTTATACATTGTTATTAAAATTCCGAGAATTTATTTTCGTACAATATTGTCCTTCCCCCCCCCCCCCCCTTTCTTGAGATCAATTTAAGCATGTTTAATGATGCCATAAAATCATGCTCGTCCTCATGACATTAATTTCTTTTTGCTAATGTATCCGCCACATAAAGACACATAAAATCGAAGTAAAATCTCAGGAATATAAATATGCTTGGCTATCATAATTTTGGATTGAGACTGAAATCGTAAATTTTCAAGTTGACTTGAATCATTCGTTTCTTTTTTGAAGCCAAAAAAAAAAGAGGGAAACTCCAGAAACTGCTTGGAGATTAAAAAAAAAAATGCACATTTGATGAGAAGTTTGAATTTTTTAAAAATATGTTCAATGGAATATCTCATCAATTACGAAAGTTTAATTAACGTTGGGTTATTCAACATCGATGAAAGAGAAATGTATACATGCAGCTAGTAAAACTCTAATGGGATTTAAAAATGGGGGAAAAAAGGAGTCATAGAGTCAGTTTAAAAAAAAAAGGGGGGAAAAAAAAGAAAAGAACTCTCGAGGAGAGTTTTCTGGTTCGTTCGGTCTCTCCATACCTTCAGGATTTCCTGTTTCCTGTCCCGTACCACCAAGGATGACCCCTGAGGCGAATTGCACACTGTGTAATGTTCAACCTGTGCCTGCATAATATAGCTGCACTGAAAAACGAAGAAAGGAGAATAAAATATATATATAGGAGAAACTGTGGTGAAATGGACTTCTACGTCAAACTGATTCGGGAATTTTTTTCGGAGTGAAGGACTCTGCCGAAAAATCTGAAAAAATTTGAGAACACGCTCCGAAATGTCTGCATTGTTGTTGAATTTTTTCAAATTTTTCAGAGCAGCCGCCGCTTTAAAAAAAAATCACCAATAATTTCATCTCGGCGGTCCATTTCACCCCAGTCTCTTCTATATATATCGAAGAAAGATGCACCAGGTAGTAACAAGCCAAGCGTGAGTTCTAAATGAAGAAACAAAAAATTTTTATCTTCATCTCATTAATTCAAATTTTCCTATTATTTTATTTCCCTCCTGTATTTCATTAGCATGTACATATTAAATTGCCCTCAAAAATGGTAATCTCTTAATTTTCCATCTGAATTACGTGAGGATAAATGATGGAAGTAAAGTAGAAAAGCAAAAAAAAAAAAAAGAAGACAAACTCGAAGTTATTTTACCATGATGACTGTGTAAATGAATTAATCATGGTTAAAAAATTTAGATCAAGCCAAAGGATCAAATTTCTTGCATTCCACTTGGGTATAGTCTCTTGGATAACACGAGTGGTGCCAGTCAGTGACACAAATCGGATTATGAGACGAATAAAAAAAAAATAAAAGTGGGAAAAAAGTGTTTAGAAAAGGAAAGAACTTCACTCTGGGGACGATAAAACGATGGATAACGAAAAAAAAAGAGGTGAAAGAAAATTAAATCCATGCTGAGTAGTCCAAGTTTGAGACGTGTTTGGATAAAATAAAGAAATTCAGAAGGTGGGGGAAATCTAGTGCCGAGTCAAAACGTGTTTGCATTTATAAAGACAAGCATTAAGAGCAGCATAACTTCTCACATCCATCAATTTTTTTTTTTTTAGAATTCAAAAATTAATGACAAAATGAAAATAATCTAATGATTTGTCTTCGAGGAAGAGAGGAAAAAAAATTACAATTTAATTAATTAAATTGAGATTTTTTTCTTTAATTGAGATTAATTTAGATTAATCTCAAATCTTTGAGAAATCTTGATTTTTTTCTATGCCATATATATGCCATATATCGTATTCTATTAAAATGTTCTGATTAATGTTATGATTAAGAAAAGTATACTATAGTGAAGATCAGTGCGAGTATGCAAGAGAACAAATTTGTGAAATTCTCGTTGAAATGTAGAGCACAGGCAAAGTTAAACGTTGATTAATTAATAACCCAAAGCCTGCTGTGTTGGGCTTCTATTAATTACTAACGAGTCTTCGATTCCAGTGGTTTAGGGAAACTCTTGTTAGCTCTTGATTTTACCTGAGTAAACACAAAATTTGAGTGATTTTAGGTGGATAAAGTTACTTTGATACGTCCGATGAAGGTAAAACAATTCAATTATTAACGGTTCATAACTTTTTTTAAACTTGTGAAATTTAATTAAAGTTCGAGGAGATTAGTTTATCAATTAAAAAATAGAATTCCATGATTTCTACGTGAACTTTCGAATGGACCAGAATTTTCCCCTTCGACTCGACCGATCCCAAAGATAATAATCATTAAAAATGCCTCCACTTTACTCTACACACACGCAATTTTTTCCCATCTCTCTTGAAAACCCAACTAATAAATAGTGACTCGAAGAAAAAAAAGGAGAGAAAAAAAAACCCGGAACTGGCTCGTCTCTTTCATTTAATCGTAAAAGCTCCAGCTCGTCCCACTTATTTAGCTTCGATTGCTCAATTCCCCCGAAGGCCGTTGATGTTTCAATTCCATCGAGAGTCCATTGGACCGATACAGTTTTACTTCAACGGCTCCTCGGAAAAAAAATCGAGGCAAAAACATTTCATTGCCTCAGAGTTAAAGGGACGTAAGTTCTGTGTATAAGCATAGCACTTAGGCCTAATTGTTTCTGAGGCGACGATTTAATAACCCATGTGGAAAATAATTTACCACAAGACCTTTTTCTTTTTTTTTTTTTTTGAGTAGTATTATACCTGAACCATTCATCTTCATTTGGAATTTATCCAGTTACTGTTAATATACCTGAGTCATTGGAGCAAGGTGTCTTTAATCCCCACGTGGCTGCATTGAACAGGTATTTCAAGCAGGTAATACATTTTATTGCGCCCTTTGATGCAAATCAGTGATTGTTTCTTATCAAAAGAATTTTAAGAATATTCTGAAAAAGGTGCATTCACTTCAATTGTCCAAAGTTTCTTCGAATTTAATTTTTTAAATATAAATTCACTTCAAAATTTAGTTCCTCACGAATGAAAAAAACTATAGAATCCAAAACTATGTGAAAAATATGGGATTATATAATTCAGCGAAATTCTATATACTTTGCAATATACTCCAAATTATATCGTCGTATTAGGAACAAAGAGGCGTAAGTGTTATTCTTATACATACCATTTTTCTTAAGATTTTCCTTATCTATAGACAGATATTTACACATCTGAGATATATAAGAGGCATTCCGCGCTATTTCAGTCGATTTCCGGGTCGTATTTTTTGATTTTGTTCATTTTTGAATATGTTACTGACATGGTTATCAGAAGTCATTTCCCGCAAAAAAATTTTTTTTTGACGAAATTATGACTATTTTTGATTTTGGAAAAATGGCATATGTGCTCATTTCTGTGTAACTTTAAATACTCATATCTTCTTCAATATTAGTTTTATGGAAAAAAAGATAGAAGACTTTTCTCTCGAAAAATAGTGATACTTTGCAATAAAATTTAGTCCAGAAGTTGAAAGTTAATATTTCTATTTTTTTTTCTATTTTATTTTATTTTCTATTTTATTTCTATTAGAATTTTTTAATATTTCTATTTTTTTTTAAATCAAATATAAGCATTTCGTATATTTTATCCAAATATTGAACATTTACGAGTAACATATATCTATATACACTTCGTCACCTTAGATTTAAAAAGGCAAAAGTGCTCTGTATAAGCATAGCACTTACGCCCCTCTGTTTCTAAGGTGACGATATCATCTATTATATTCAACCTTATATCTCCAAATCAGCAAAATTATCTACATATATGGCTTCAATATACTATTCGATATAATTTCTTGTATAATGTTCTATATTAGCATTTTCTTCCCCCATATATTTGTAGCTATATATTTTTTTTCATTCGATGCCTGTAATTAATGTTGTGTAACATCTTTTCGTATCATTGTATGAAGTAATTCATGTACACAGTAAACAACGGAATTCACTGTTACACATCTAGAACTCTAGTTTCTCTCTATCCTAACACGTCAATGACGGCATACTCCCTTTGATACTTGGCTTAACATCGTCAACATCTTGTAATAATGCAAGCATTTATGAAGTACCACGGTTTGCTCTGTAAGTGGGTTAACGACTGGCGCCGTTAATAGAAGGCGTAAAATATTAAATGAAAAAAAAATTGTTTCTTAGGGTTATGAAGTAGTTTCTGATGAAGTTGAGTGATGAGTAGAGAAGCCGAAAATCAAATGCGTCGTACTAACAAATTCACTTTGAATGAGCATCAAAACAAACTTTCAAAATGCTCTTGTTGACAGGAACTCTTTCTTAATTTCAAGTATGTTCTAAATTCAGCTTCTTTCTAATTAATGGAGTAGATGAAGCTATTTGTCAGGGCAATGACGTCAGTGGAAATTTTCAATGGAATAGACCGGTTTTTCTTATTTCAAGAAAAATTTTCCTAACATTTATGTTACACAGAGAAAAATGTTTTCTTAATTTAAGAATGTGCAGTCACTTGATTTAAGAATGTGCAGGTCACTTAAATTAAGGAAGAAAAGTCACTTGATTTAAGTGAGAAAACTCACTTGATTTAAGTGAGTTTTACTTTCTTAAATTAAGAATGAAAAAGTCACTTGATTTAAGTGGGAAAAGTCACTTAATTTAAGTGACTTTTGCTTTCTTAAATTAAGAAAAAAAAAGTTACTTAATTTAAGTGAGAAAAGTCACTTGATTTAAGTGAGAAAAGTCACTTGATTTAAGTGAGAAAAGTCACTTAATTTAAGTGACTTTTACTTTCTTAAATTAAGAAAGAAATAGTTACTTGATTTAAGTGAGAAAAGTCACTCAATTTAAGAATGGCAAGTCACTTAAATTAAGTGGCTGCACATTCTTAAATTAAGAAAACATTTTTCTCTGTGTAGCTGTCTTAGTCCCTTTGAGAATTTGTGCAGAAAACGAGAGGAGGAAACTAATTTTTTTTTTTAAATAAAATTTGAGTTAATGCTACACAGAAAAAGCTATGAAAAAAGTTATGAACTTCTTGTGCATAAATCATGCACTATTAGTGCGTGAGTGTCTCGTGCATAAAACATGCTCTATTAATGAATGAGTGTCTTGGGCATAAATCATGCACTATTAGTTCCTTAAATATGCAATAATTGCGCATCAATCATGTAACATTTTGCATGCATAATTCATGCTGATACAGTGCACGATTTATGTTCTCATAAATACATGAAATTCGTAAAATTAAATAGGATGAAATATGCTCAAAATAGGTATGAATTAGGTTATAAATAGGTTCAATTCTTTTTTTGGAGTGATGATAAAGCCCATTTTTCCAAAAAAATTGATGAATTTTGATGGTCGGAGAGAAAATATGAGGGAAAAAAGAGGAAAAAGAAAAAAAAATTAGAAAACCTAGTTTTTCTTTTTAATCTCTTCATTGACAAGATTAATTTTTTGTGCCTCATTATGTCTCGAACAATTTGAAACTGCAAGAAAAATCCGTAGACACAAAGCGCAAACTGTCAAAGAGCACGACTAATAAAGGAGAAAGAAAAATTGGAGGGCAACGTTAAAAAAAAAAAGGAAAAAAAGCAGGTGAGAGAGAAGTCGATTTGCCCGGGAGGAATTTTCTGTTTCATCCTGTCTCGATGAAGGTCGACAGGCAGAATGGAGAAAGGCTGTGTGTTTGCAGGGGAAGCGCCATTCTTGGGTGTAAAATGTACAACCAGCCCAGTGCTTTATAAACACAAGGCGCCACTAGATCCGCATGCTCTTTGCATGTTGATATTTATCACGTGGAAAATTAATGAAACTTTGCCGGAAAATTTTTGCTGCAATTCAGTTTGAAATTGCTGCAATTTCTTGTTTGTTGAACTATTAATGGAGAAGGAGGACACACAGTGGATTGAAGTAGTAATGGAAAATTACACCTTTTTCGAGAGCCAAAGATAACAAAATTTTTTTTTTTTTTCCAAAAGCACTAAATGTCTAAATTGAGATATTGCATTTGGTGTTTCTTCTCTCTATGACGTATTTACTTGAGGCCTGTGGGCATTTCATTGAAGAGAAATCGAATTGGTAAGTGCAGGGGAAAACCGATGATTAAATTACCACACTGAGTGTGTCATTTGATAATTGAAGAAGAGAAGACGAAAAAATATGAATTATACATTATCATAGGACGAAAAATGAATATTTAAAAAAAAATTTATATTTATATTTTCTTCCAAACAAAAAAAAATGATTTTTTTTCAAACAAATAACATAAATTCATGTGTTTTCTCTCAATGGATTTTCTTGGAGTTTGAGGGCAGGTGTGTTACGTGTCGAGAAATAAGAGGGAAAAAAAGAAAACGAGTGGAAATGTTTTTGAGGATATATATCTACCTGTTCCTTCTCTTTTACCGCTTCCAAACAGCGAGATACGTGATCCAAACAAAGAAAAGTCTCTTACTCTTCTCACCCAAAAATGTTTGAGAAATAGCTTTAGATAAAATATAAAATGGTCAAAAAGTTTACAAGTTTTTTTTTTATCATCAATTAAACATTTTTCCAAAAAAAAAACAGGAAGAAAAGCATTAGTAAAGAACATCGAATTCAAACGATTCCTTTGAGAAAAAAGAAAAAACGTGAGAACGAAGAATATGAACGTTAAGAGGTAACGAAAGACTTAGTCAATTTCAGAAATTTTAAATCTATTATTTACCCAAAATTATGATTTTTTTAATGAAATGATGGAAGTATTTACATTCTAATTTCTCTTCCTCGTTGGCACTTCTCTAAGATGAAAATATTGAGGTGATTAAGAGGTACAATCAGAGAAAAAATTGAATTTTTGTATAAAATCGTTAATAACAATTTATAAAAGATGAAATTCTCAAATCTGATTCAGTGAATCCGTAACGAATGGAATGACGAATAGAATGAGCCTTTGGAACAAAAAATTAATTGAAAATTACAAAATTTTCATTATTTTTTACATTTCTTAAAATTTTAAAAAATTTGAAAAAATGTAAAAAATAATGAAAATTTTTCAATTTTCAATTAATTTTTTATTTCTAGGGCTTATTTTATTCCTCATCACATTCTTCACAGATTCCCTAAATTAGATTTGAGCATTTCATCTTGTACAAATTATTATTAACGATTTTATACAAAAATTCAACTTTTTTTCGATTGTACCTCCCAATTATCCTTAAAGTTACAGTTACATTGGAAATCCTCAATGAATATCGTCAAACAATTGGTTTAAAAAATTTAAAAAACACGAAACCTTTCATTGCCCCTTAATGACACTTCTACAACCGTCATCTTCATTTTTTTAACCTTTGAAGTTCATTTATCACAAAAAAAAATGGCTGAAGATTCAAATTCACTGGAATTAGAGGAGTTGCGTGAAGCTGCGAGAATTAGCAACATTTATCACAGTGCAGTTCGTAGATTCCGTAAGAATAAGCAGTTAACCGATGTCGTTCATGCATTACTCCATTTATCAGAATCTGTGAGTCACCGATTTTGCATTAACCTCATTAAAAAATCTTAAAAATACAAAGAAAAAAATAAAAATAAAAAATTAAACAATAAAAATGAGAGCAGTTGGGAAGGAAAGTGGTGTGAGGGGTTTGTAGTAGCAAATTCATTCAGATATCTCATTACATAATGAAAAACTGTGTCGTAGAATTTAGCACTAGCAATTTTTCATCACGATAAACACGCACTGAGCTCACGATCACGTTCGAGGATGCGAGACATTGCGTGTACGCAATAAAAATTAGGTCTCCAGTGTTTTTAAAATTGTATCCTCGTATGAGAATCACGAAACCCAAGACACTTCCGTCAAAACTGAGCTCTCTTTTTTTTTTCTTCTTTTTTCCTTGATTCTTTTTGCTTCCGAATGGAAGCTATGTGATCATAAAAATTTTCGATTGTAATTTTTCTAATAGAAGATACTTAAAATGATCTGAATAGAGAGAAAATGATGTTTTCAGCGCATGTCTGTGTGTCTGTATGTCTGTATGTGCATAAAAGTCTCAATTACAGCAAAACGGTTTTACAGAAAAATTTTCATATTTTGTGGAAAACTTCCTCTCGACAAACTCTATTTTTTAAGCTTCATTTGAAGAGAATTCGATCGGTACTTTTTGAGATATGTTCATTTTTCGAAAATCAGTTTTTAATGGAATTTCTGGAAACTATTCAACTGATGTTATTTGTACTCATATATTATCTCGAGAATTGTATCAGTTAGATGCCTGTGAATTTTGAGCTTATTAGCATGATTAGTTCTCGAGTTATTGGCGTTTTAATGAATTTCTTCAAAATTTGATATTTTGATGATGGTTTGAAAAAAAGTTGTATCACTTCCATTCGGAAGCATATTGCTAAAGTATCAGCAGAAAAAGCTATATCAGTTGGAAAGCAATACTATTATCCACTCGTTTTTCCTAAATTTAATTTTATACACACTTAGTCATTTTGGTTTTCATGTTCTTATCAAGTGACTTTCACTCTCTTGAAAAATACCTGAGAGTCACGTACACGATTTTTATCGTATTTTCTACTTGATTTTTCTGTAATCACACACAGGGGAGTGCTTTGGCTGTTGAATTGTTTCATCATATACATCATGCACTTAATAGAATACTTCGGGAAGATGATGCAGATATTCCAGAACTTCCGGAGGAGAGACATTTAATTTTCTTCGCTATTCCAATATGCGTGAGCGCGAGTTTGATACTTTTTTTCATGTGGATTTTTTTCAAGCAATTCAAAAAAAAATATGAATTTGTGAGTTTATTTTATGGGATAATTTTTATAGTGAAAGGGTGAAATGGGTCGATTTGATTTATTTTAGCGATAATTTTCAATGAGATAATTCAGAAAATAATGGAAATATGCCCTTTTAACTATGAGTTTATTTTGCAGATAATTTCTAGAGGTGAGAGAATTTTCCAAAAAAAATGAGCAGAAAAAATAGAGTTAACCCGTTTTACTACTTCACTATTGAATTTCAATTTTAACAATTTAATACAATTTTTTCCTGATATTTTGAATTATTTAAGGCCATTTCCGGATGCGTAATTGGGATTATCTTCATGCTGCTCAGTGGAATATTCTCGATGAGACACGCAGAGATCCACATAAATTTGAATGAAGTATCTGACGCAGAGCTTCTTCTACATCCAATATTCATTCACAATTTTGTCAATTGTATTTTGTCAATTTTATCACTGACAATTTATCTCATTCACTTCTGGATTCTTTACGATTGCATTATATGGGTAAATTTTTTCGTTCTGGTTGTGAAATAAGGGGCAAAATGGATATTCTGAAGGAGCAGTTGGAGATAGAATTTTTCTGATGATTCCATTGAAAAGCTGAGGAAATTTGGGTTAAAAAACATAGGTGAGAATTGATTTTTCTTGATTTTTAGGGAATTTGAATTTTTTAAGGAAAATTTGGAAATCCAATCCTTCACGAAATTGAAAATTTTCACTTTTTCGAGGATATCTCGGGTTCTAGTGGTCTTAGCGACCTGGGACTGGTCTCAAATGAAAGGTGAGATGATTTGCCATTAATTCATGTGGTTTGGAACGAAAAATTATCGATATTTGACGTATTTATAGGGTAAAAACGGATTTTCAGAAAAAGAACCCTTAAGTACTTGAAAAATCGATATTTTTTCTTTCACAACCACATGAATCGATGGCAAATGATCTCACTTTTCATTTACGACCAACCCCAAGTCGCTACAACCAATAGAACTGGAGATATCTTCAAAAAAGTGAGAAAAAGGACTTAAAAAAGGGTTTAACTCTCTTTTCATGCATAAAAAAAGTAAAATTTTCCAAAAAAAATTGAAAAAATCAATTAAGACACATGTTTTGCCCTGAAATTTCCCCAGCTTTTCAATAGAATCATCCAGAAAATTCCATGTCAAGCCATTTCATTAAAATTCCACATTTTCACATTTCACTGGGGTAAAATGTGAAAATTCAATAGAAATCCATACTGTCCCCTACATTTATTTCCCCTCCCTCTCCTACTTGAATATATTCAACTAATGACCTATTGCTGCTTCATGAGAAGCGTAGGAAGCATGCAGTAGTAGGTAGTACCAGAGCCTCAGCAGAAAGTAGCCAGTCTCCTCGCCAGTCTCCTCGGCATTCTCTGGGCCAAGATGAAGTGCCTCATCAATTAACACCTATTCCAACGTGGGATGGACTTCATCAAACTTACCCAGCCCCAAAAATACAAGTGAGCTTCTCAAATTCCTTCATGAAGTCCACAAAATATTCGATTTTTCCATTTCGATTCATATATCATCGCCTTAGAAACAAAAAGGGCGTAAGTATTATGGTCATCCATAGCACTTATGCCCCTTTGTTTCTAAGGTAATGGACCTCTGCAACAACATAATTCAGGATTTTTTTTCCATGTTAAGGACACGAAGAAAAAATTTGAAAAAATTTGGGAAGATGCTGCAATATGTCTTCATTTTTGTATAATTTTTTCAAATTTTTTCATAAAGCTGCCTATTCTCTAGAAAATCCCAAATCATTCTGATAAACAGGTCCATTTTGCTCCACTTTCCCCTACATATATATGCATAATGATATATATCATTGCTTCTTATGGTATATCGTAGTTCGACAGAAATCGAACTTTTCAACTTCAATCGAACCAAAATTGGCTCACATCAGCCATCTGTTGCTTCTTCCAAGTAGATTAGGAACTCAATCAATCAGGCAGATTTCTTCATCTCCATCGATAATCAAGCGATTGATATTTTCATAATTATCATATAATATATATCAAAATTTTCAGAATGTCCAGGATGAGCCAGTTATCCTGTACTGCTGTTGTTTGGATCTCTGGAATTATTTGATGCACGAAAAATCCCAAAGGAAGCCAAATCACGAATTTCAAGTGGTTCATGTCATGTAACATTTTTCCTTTGAAAAAACAAAAAAAAAACAGAGTTCAATGAGATTCAGTGTTTTCTTCGTGACTAGAAGATCAAGAGCGAAAGTGCATAATACTTTGCCTTGAGATTCCTTTGAACATTCAAGAGAGCATTCACAATATTTTGCACATTGAAACGTAATCTCTATTGATTATTTGCATTCTGCTGAATTCGAAGAAGCACAAAACTTGTATCAATCATTGTATACTATATACTGTATCTGCTGATGAGAAAAGGAAAAAAATAGGAATGACGTCATGGTGCAATAAAATATCAAGTCAATGATGTCAGAGAGAGAGAGAGACCTAGAAAAAATTACTTCATGAATGATTCGAATCATTTGTGTCACGATTTTATCTTTAAAATGATGCCTCATTGTTCGAAAATAAAGATGGATTTATCATTTCTCACAGATTTAGTGTGAAAAAATTATGGCATTGAGTGGTGAATCAAATTACTGATAGAAGAAACACTGTATCTAATTGAATTATCAGAAACATTCGTGACTCTTACAATTGAAAATGAGATTATACGAATGTAAATTAATTAATTAGTATCATTTCATGAATTAAAATGAAAAAAAATTAATGAGTATCAACTCATAAATTAAAGTAATAAAAGAAATTTCCTTGGAATCCATTTTATTCAATGGAAAATCAGTATTAAGGTGGTATTCTAGTGAATTTGAGTACAGTTAATCCTCATTTTTTTGATGCCATATCAAAGATGCTATCTTTTTACATTTTCCTGAATTTTTTCATAATTTTTGTCCGTGTAGTTTATGAGATATGACTTATCGAAGTTACTGAAAATAGCATTGGAGGGGATGAAACTCCCTAAATCGGTCAGAAATACCAAAATTACTCAAAAACCACAGGATTTACCCATTATTTAAAACAATTGGCGAAGAGAACAGCATTTTAACTAAATAATAGAAGAAAAAAATGTCCAATTCACCGAATAGTTATTGAGAAATTTTAATTAGAACATAGTCGTAACTATTTGCCTCTCTCTCTATCTCACGTATGTGATAGGGAGATTAATGTAAAAAAAATCCTAGAAAAATCAATAATATTCGCAGGTTGAAGATATGACTTTCGAACAGTTTAATCACGTTTTTCGGTCAAATTGAAGCATTATCAGCAATTATTTGGGAAAAAACCTGAAAATCCTCATTTTTCTCTGTTTTATCGACCGTACTCTGGTATACTACCTTAAAAAAAATTGAAAGTTCGTGCGAGATTACTTTTTGCACTTTTTTTTAAACAAACTGAAACAATTGAAGGCTAAACCCTCATCGCAAAAAAAAAGTAAAGTCTGGATGACTCCATTCTTTAATGTAGGTACGATGAGCACTGGGAGGGACAGTTAGGCAGTAGGATATTCTGCTACGATATATATATGTACATATATATATAGATACATACAACATAACATCGTGCTTGCTTTTCGAAACCACGCGTCAGTACGTTGGTTACCCTCGAGCAAACCAAAACACTTGTTACGCTTGCATCAAGACACACAGAAAAACGTAAGAAATTTTATTTTTACTCCAAAAAGTATTAATATCAATATTAATATTCCTTTTACATTTCCCTAATTTTCATCATTTTTTTTAAGTGTTTATTTGTTGAATTAACAAATTTTTGTAGAATTATTAGCAAAAATTCGTTTAGAAATTGGAGACTTGAACACACCCATCCGGTGATGTGATGCTGTTTTTACGTCTTTTACGTCGTACCTCAAAGAAAATATCCTATTTCGAGTAGAAAGTCGTAGAAAATATTGTCTCATTTGATTTTATTTATGCTAAATAATTCTATGAATTTGTAAAAACTCGAAATTACCCAACGAGAATGAGCTTTTCCAATTGTTCATTTATCTTTTCGCAATAATATTGAATAATTTGTGGGGATATTTTAATTATCTTGGATTTCAAGTTATTTACTTGCTCATGGAATTCATTTTGGAGTAGAGAATGTTAGAAGTGGGCTGCTTTTGTATTTTATTGCAAATAAAGGCGGGAATTGTGGGCGAATCGCAGTAAACTCCACTGATTCAAGAGTCAAATTATTTTTTTTTATTTCGCTTATTAAATAATTGAAATATAGCTCTAAAAGTGTCAATATTAAAATTAGAATATTAAAAATTACACAAAAAAGATGATGTAAGGGAAGGATTACTACTAAATGTAAAGAACCGAAAAGATATACAAGGAAAGGCAATAAATAAATAATAATAATAATAATAATAATAATAATAATAAATAATATAAAATACAATATAAAATAAAATAAATTTTATCATATAAAATAAATTTTATAATATAAAATAAATTTTATAATATAAAACCAATTTTATAATATAAAATCAATTTTATAATATAAAATCAATTTCATAATATAAAATCAATTGTATAATATAAAATAATTAATTAAAATAGATTAAAATGTAGATAGCCTCGAAATATCAAATTACTAGTAATCGATAGGTGTTTACAATGAAATCCATGTGGTTTACCGACTTGTGTTATTCCAAGTTCTATTTTAACAGTGAACCAACAAAAGTGAGAATTGAATTTTAACGGGGACGAATATTTAAATTCACTTCTCTTCATTTTAGTGTAGAAAGCCTACACCCTCTTTTCCTCATTCAGCTGCAATTGAATAAGCCATTTAGCAAGATCATACAAAATTTCGATTTTTTGAGGAAATTGTCTATAGAGAAGAAATAGAAATTGGGCGAATTTCGAAATGGAAATTTAATCAAAGGAATTTAGTGAAAAAATTCAATTTAATCGCACAATTCATTTAATATTATTTAAAATTATTTATATATATATATTATTGTTTATATATTATTTTTTTTATTTTTTTAATAATTATTTGATCAAAGCGGATATTAGTAATTTTAAAAAATTATTTCAAACATTACTTGAATTCGCAATATTTCTTGAAGTTTCTCATCCTTATTTGGCCATTCATGGTCATAGCGATAGGCCGCGTCAACGCTCCACTGACCCACCTAATCTTGATTTTTTCCATTCATTTACTCGTTTTTTTCCTACTTTTTTTTCTATAATTGATTCAGCTGAACTGTTCAAGCTGAAAAAAACACGAGTTTTCCAACGATTCTGGAAATAACAGACATATGACATTTTCAAGTAATTTTTTTTTGTAATAAATGAATTATTTGAGAAAAATGAAAAATATGTATGTATAGAAATTTTAAAAAACTAACAGAAAAATTTTTTTTAATATTTTTTTTGTAAATAATTCATTAAAAAAAAAAATTGAAGAAATTGTATGAATGCTAATTTTTTCATAATTTTTTTTCATAGCTCTTAATGCTCCATGGTTCTCGAAATCCTGAGGGCATTTTCCTTGCGAGATGTGTTGAAATATTCGAAAAATATCTAAAAACAAAACTCACGTCCTGTCTATCCAAATTTGATTTCAGAAAGAATACCGGTGTATTTTAATTATTAGGCGGACATGTAGACCTCATTAATTCGATCATAAATGGTCTCGTGAGGTCACCAATCACAAGTACTCCACGTCGATATTTCGATCGACATGAAACTATGTAACTACGTCGTAATAGAGAAATTCTAACTTACGCGTACTATGGTGTCCCAGGTTTCTGACAATTTAGAGCTTGTTTCTGTCAGTATAAATCGAAAGCAACAGCTATTTGCTTATTTAATGTAATTTAATTATAGGGAAGATGGGGGCAAAACGGACCTGTTGGTCGAAGTCATTTGGAATTTTTTTTGGAGTAAAAACATTTCCAAAAAATTTTTAAAAAATTCGCCAACAATGTTCACATATTGCAGAATCTTCTTAATTTTTTTCAGATTTTTTCACGGAGTCCTTCACTTAGAAAAAAATTGTTAAATTATATCACTATGGGGGTCCATTTTGCCCCGCTTTCCTCTATCAGTATATATATATATGTTGGACTAAACGAGCTCAGCAATTGAATATTAAACAACATATTATAAATTTAAATATAACTGAAATTTGCAGAAATTTGCAAAAATTGTCAGTTACTAGGACACTGTCAGAAACCGGTGCAACCACGATAACTAATGCTCTTCCGAAGTTTTCGCCTTTTTTTCGATGAATTTGTCAAACGATATTTACGAAAAAATTTGTTATCTCTGATAAAAAGCAGTACCTCATGTCCCGAAAAGCAAAAGATAAAGTTCCTTTTCGATTATTTATTTTTCTTAGGAAAGAATGTTGAACGATTCAGTTGAGAGCATGTATGAAGACATCGAATAATCTAAAAATAAATGTATTATCTCATAATGTTGAAAAAAAAAAACCAGCCTCAATGATCACTCCCAGTTGCCTCATTTTTTTTCCTCAACAATATTCAATTTTTCCAATGGTGGGGCGATAAGAATTTGAAGAATGTATTATTCGGTATTATATCATTCGGTATTTCATAATGATTATTTTCAATGCTTACAGATCATCATGGTCACTGTTACGAGGATCGCAATAATCAAAGTGATCGAACTGGTGAGTAAAACATGACTCATCTACATTATATCTATTTATGAGAATTTAATTTAAACAAAAAAAAAAATGCTAGCTTTTAACTTTTGAGTACAAAATTAACACACATTTAACACTGGACTCTTATCGCTTTTTAAAAATTCCTGATAATTTCATCGGATTATGATTCTGCGTAATCTGCAATTCAGTCTAGATTAAAACGCAATTTTTTTTTCGTTGACTCGCTTATCCATTATATTGATTACCAATTTAAAAAAATTGATAAAATGTAATTCCAAATACTAAAAACAAGTGGATAATAGTATTGCTTTCCAACTGATATAGCAATATGCTTCCAAATGGGAATGATACAGCTTTTTTTCAAACCATCATCAAAATATCAAATTTTGAAGAAATTCATTGAAACGCCAATAACTCGAGAACTAATCATGCTAATAAGCTCAAAATTCACAGGCATCTAACTGATACAATTCTCGAGATAATATATGAGTACAAATAGCATCAGTTGAATAGTTTCCAGAAATTCCATTAAAAACTGATTTTCGAAAAATGAACATATCTCAAAAAGTACCGATCGAATTCTCTTCAAATGAAGCTTAAAAAATAGAGTTTGTCGAGAGGAAGTTTTCCACAAAATATGAAAAATTTTCTGTAAAACCGTTTTGCTGTAATTGAGACTTTTATGCACATAAAGACATACAGACCCACAGACATGCGCTAAAAACATCATTTTCTCTCTATTCAGATCATTTTAAGTATCTTCTATTAAAAAAATTACAATCGAAAATTCTGATGATCACATAGCTTCCATTCAGAAGCAAAAAAGGGAGAAATTCCCATTCCCTTTGCATTGACGCAATTTGGACATCTTTAAATCAAGCAACTGATCAAATAAAATTACCATTTCCATGCTAAATTAACATCAGATGTTGATCTTTCAATGAGTCTTGGAAAAAAATTAGCACACATAAAGTCATGTCCATTTTTAGCATTGAATAAAAAAAAAGAGCAATTGAGAGAAATCACTTCATCAAACTCAACAATGCAGACGAGAATTGAGTAAACGAGAATAATAATTTACGTAGTAACATTGCCATGACCATCAGTAAATCCATTTGTTTCTGAGGAAAATTTAATCAGTGCCTTCATGTAAAAATTAACAGTTGAAAAATGATAATTGACGTTATCATTCATGTGAAATTCTTCTGAGCATTATTAATATGATGTAATTTACCACACCTATATGATTGTTAATAAATATTACTTGTTTGCTAATTTAGATGGAAAACTGGTGATTTCATTACCAGAAGATGAAACATGAACAATTAATCTCTGCAAATTATTTTATTCTCATATTTTCAGTGATTCTCATCGATTTTTTTATTTATCATTACAGGCGATACTATTTTGTATCCTTGGAATTCACGTGAATGCTACACACCTTAATTTGGAGGATATATTTCTGTCAGCGGGAACCGAAGTTGGATATCTCATTATTTTCGTGGGTGTTTTTGCAGGATCCCTGATGGGAACACCGGTTAATCGTCGAGTGGTAATTTATCTCAAGTTTTGGTTGTCTATAGCTTACCAGGATGGTGATTGACCTGGAAAACCTAAAAAAACCTGGAAATGTCAAGAAATTTCAATATTAGTCAGGAAAATTTGTAGTTCATTTTTGATTATCTCCATATTTTTAAAAATACAGATATTTAATCGAATAAAATTGAAGTTTTCGATTAGTCGAAAATCTGAAAAAATATTGACAAACAATTACAGTTCGAAAAATTTAACGCAGTTTCGGGTATTATTTTTAAGTTCTGATTTAAAAAATTATTTTCTGGAATAACTAAGAATTTTAACGTGTATTCAAATAATATTTTCTGTTGTAGATCTTGGAATTTCATTTTTAGTCAGGGATTTTTGAAATTCGTTCTCAGTCACCACCCTGCTTATTGACTTTCGAATTTTCGCAAAAATTAATTAAATTACAAATATTTTTTAGGAGCTTTTCTTCATGCTGGTTGGATGTGCACTTTTTGTTGCTTCTGGTGCAATTGTCATCAACAATGAGGATCGAATTGCTAGGAGAGGCAAGGCACATGATATGAATCTTTCAAGAGGATCTCTGTCAATCATTGAAGGTGCAGTTCTTCTCATCGATGCTTTCTTCATATTCCGGGGAGAATCATGAATGAGTAAAGAAAGATTGTAATGAAACAACATCTACCAATTTTAAGGGCATTTCATAATGAATAAAAATAGAGAATTAAGTATTTTTTTAATGTAAAAAAGTGAAAATTCACAGGAAAAGTATTATTTAAGTTGTGTTTTGGAGTTTTCGCATAATTATACCAGTGTGTTTATAAATTCATAATTATAATTAGAAGTATATTCCTTTTTTTTTCTATTTTTTTCTGTTCATTTCATGTATTAATAACTTCTCTGAATGCAAGGAAAATGCTTTAAGTACAAGCCAAATTTTAATATAAAATAAAGTTTGTACAATTGTTATAATTACTGTATTTATATGTGCCATTTATATCCAACAAATACACGAAATTCGTTTAATCTACTTAAATATTCGTCTGAAGCTCTACCACAATGGGATTACTTGTCCATTTTTCCATAATTTTCATCTATTCATTATTAACAATTAATCAAATTGTAATAAGGCATTCTAAAAAAAAAAACAAAATGTACCTTTATAATTTCATAAATGACTTAATAAAATGTATTTCACTAATAAAAACGTTTTTTTCAACCCTCAAGATTCATTCCACCCGTTTTTAAAACCTTGTGCCATTGCTTCAAAAATAAAACGCGCCTTTTTTCAAAATAAGGATAACACGTGCTTTTTACAAGAATAAAACGCGCTTTTTTCCGAAATAATAAAACGTGTTTTTTTTTCTAAATAACGAGGAAACGCACTTGAAAAAGAAAAGAATAAAACGTGTTTTTTTCAAAATAAGGACAAAACGCGGCTTTTCTTTTAAAATAAGGATAAAACGCGCTTTTTAAGAAAATGAAGAATAAAATGCGCTTTTTTCTCTAAATAAGGACAAAATGTGCTTTTTTCAAAATAAGGATGAGACGCGCCTTTTTTCAAAATCGTAAAACACATTTTTTTCTGAATAACGAGGAAACGCACTTAAAAAAGAAAAGAATAAAACGTGTTTTTTTTTTCAAAATAAGGATAAAACGCGCTTTTGAAGAAAATAAAGAATAAAAGGCGCTTGTTTTTCTAAATAAGGACAAAACGTCTTTTTTCCAAAATGAGAATAAAACGCGCTTTTTCTTCAAAATCAGGATGAAAAGCGCTTCCTTTGAAATACCGATAAAGCGCACTTTTTTTAGATAAAGAGAACACGCTTCTTTTAAAAATAAGGATAAAACGCTTTTTTTCTAAAATAAAACGCGCCTTTTTTCAAAAAAGCATAAAAACCTTTTTTTCATTAATTAAAAAACGTCCCAAAAAATTTCAAAAATCTTTCAAATTTCCCGCCTTTCCCTAGTTCACAATGACCGCCACCAGTTGACCAAGTGAAGTACAAAAGAGTCGAATCGCTTCAAACAATCGACTATTTGCATGTAAACCGATATATCTCTATCATTTTTCGACTCAAGTTACACACACACACAATACACACACAGAGGTAGAATCGATTGAAACGAACCTTAAAAAATCGACTTCTCGAATCCCTCTACAGTTTCGTTTGTTGCGTGTGTGGGGCCTCGGCGCTCACAAGTCGTCCCCTCGGGTGCTTGAAGTTTATTTTGTTCATTTTTTTTCTCATTTTATTCCATCATATCATAAATTGCAAGAAGAATCAGTGAAATACGAAAGAGCTGAAAAGAAAAATAAGGGAAAAAATAGAAAATTTAACAAGTGTGTTTTTGTATTATATTTCAATTCAATCCTGTGTGTGTGTGTGTGTGTAAAGGTGTGTTTTTTGAGTTAAGTACCGAATAAAGTTCGGTACGGGTGCATTAAATGTGTGTTAATAATGTCGAATCCAGGAGGTAGCAGGAGGAACGGGGCGACAAAGATACGCCTAACAAGTGAGTTTTTTTTTTTCCTATTTTTCTCCTTCGAATAAACTCCGATTTGCAGTGATAAAAGAAGAAAAAAGAGAAATGAGATTAAATAAAAAAAAAAAAGTTGAAAAAAAGAAGAAAAAGTGACTTGTTTTTTTGCAAATTGAGGAGCAATCTAGGAAATGGGCGAAAGGAGTAACACACACACACACATACAAAAGAGGAAATCAATTGAAGGATTCTCATCTCGGACGTTAACACTGTTTCCCCCCCTCCCCTCCCTCTTTTTTTATTCCCTCCTCTTCTCCCCTCGTGAAAGTTTCTCACTTTGAAAGTAAACTAAAATAATTCAATTTTTTTTTTAATTTTTTTTTTTTTTACTACTCATATTATATGATGTAGAGTGTATGTACACAAAAAAGAGGCGAAATTAAGGATTATTAACTTCAATATGGTGCATTATATTACCATGAGCCCCCCCTTGCAATTTTACTGGAGACGTCATCCCCCCTTCCTCCCCTCCGCCCTCCCCTCGTCATTGAATTCATAGACACTGAGTTAAACAAGTCTAGATTGGACTTAAATGCTCATGAATTTTTTAAAACTAATTTTTAGTCTTTTTTTTTCTTGTTTTTTTTTTTTTTTATTTAATGCAGCTTGAATCATAGATTTATCCTGCTAATTGTGTATACATATTCACATATTTATATTTATATATATATGCAGTTCAGTATTTCCACAATTTTATAAACTAAAACAATATTGATATATCAGAGATCTTATGTGGTTTTTCTTAGATGCAAAGTTTACAAGACTCGAAAAAAATTGTTTATAGCAATGAGAAATTTGACATTCATTGATAAAAGAATTTTTGGTTTAATGCACCTATTTTTTTCTTTGTAATACTGAAAATAGCAGAAATCTGAAAATTTTTGGATTTTTTTTTAATGAAATTTCTCAAATAAATTATTACAAGAGAGGAAAATATTTTTGAAAAATTGCACTTAAAGTTTTTCAAATTCTCTACAAGTGCATATTTTTCATTGTTTTTTTTTTTGGAAATAATTCATTAAAAAAAAAAATAAAAAAGAGAAAATATTCTTAAATGTCTGTTATTTTCAATATTATTTTTTTTTCTCTGCTTACCAGAGATCTTATGTGGTTTTTCTTAGATGCAAAGTTTACAAAAGTCGAAAAAAAATTGTTTATAGCAATGAGAAATCTGAAATTCATTGATAAAAGAAATTTTTGGTTTAATGCATCAAGTTTTTCTCTTTGTAATATTGAAAATAGCAGAAATCTCACAATTTTTGGATTTATTTTCAGATAAATTTCTTAAATAAATTATTACAAAAGAGAAAAATATTCAAAAAAATTTGCACTCAAAGTTTTTCGAATTCTCTACAAGTGCATATATTTCATTTTTTTTCTTTTTCGAAAATAATTTATTTAAAAAAAAATAAAAAAGACAAAATATTCTTAAATGTCTGTTATTTTCAGTATTTTATTTTCCACATTTTTACTCCATTATAATTTTACTTTTTTTTTTTAATTATTAGCTAAAAACTTTGTAACTTGTAATGGTAAATTGTGTTTTTTGAGATATAATTTACTCAAAAAATGCATGAGACCCCATGGTACGCACTCTGGGAGGGCCCCATGAAGGCGAGGTCGTTTTATTTCACTGCTCTACACTTTAATTCCATCTAATTTCAACCAATTAATGTTTAATTTTTAAGTTTTTTTGATGTTACAATTTATAATTTTTTATTATTCAAAGAGAGAAAGACAGGGTTAATGAATTCTTATCCGATTAAAGTATTCAATGATATGCATCAACATGTCTTTTACATTTTTATCTCTAAATATTCTTCTTTTTCCTTTTTTATTGGCTCTTTTTCGGACAATAACAAGTATTAATTGATGAATATTCATCAATTTTTTTAATTATATTCCACTCATTATTTTCCTATTTCACTGTTTTACTCTAATAATTTGTCCTTTTTCTTTTTTTTAGTTCTGTGCGCCAGAAATCTCGCCAGAAAGGATTTATTTCGTGAGTATTTCACCTTTTTTAACTGTGAAATTTACGAATTTTCTATGAATTCTATTGTAATTTTGAGGTAATTATTTTCGCAGGCCTTCCTGATCCATTTGCTAAAGTTACGGTTGATGGCTCTGGACAGTGTCACAGCACTGACACCTGTAAAGCAACACTAGATCCAAAGTGGAATCAGCATTATGACCTTTATATTGGTAAAAATGATGGTATTACAATATCCGTTTGGAATCATCGTAAAATCCACAAAAAACAAGGCGGTGGTTTCCTGGGCTGTGTCAGAATACTATCAAATACCATACAGAGACTCAAAGATACTGGATGTAAATATATAGATATATCTAATCAGCTGTATAGAAAAAGACTAGGGCAAAATAGTCCAGTCCAACATGATTCATTGATTTTTTTCGAAGTGTAAGACTTTTTGAAAAAATTCCAAAAAATTCAGTGAAAATGTGCACATATTGGAGCATGTTCTCAAATTTTTTGAAATTTTTCCAAAAATTCCTTGACTCCGAAAAAAAATCATGAATCATGTTACATTGACGCTCCATTTTGCTCCATTCTTCCCTAATCGCACAATTTATTTACTGAAATAAGGCATTTCTTTAAAAAATAATAATCTACTTTAATTTTTTTTATCTTCTTTAAAATTCAAGATCAACGTTTAGATCTCTGTAGAGCACACACTGATGACACAGACGTGATCAAAGGTCAAATTGTTGTCTCATTGCTGTCCAGAGATGGACACAATGGGGCAGTTAGTAATACAGTTGGACACAATGCTGTTGTTGATGTACTTGGTGATTTAAGCTGTCCCAATGATTTACCCGATGGCTGGGAAGAAAGGAGAACGGAAAGTGGTAGGCTCTATTATGTCAATCATTATACGAGAACAACACAATGGATTCGCCCGAATACACGGTAAATATATTTAAAAAAAAAACCTTTCAAAAATTAATGAATATTCAATGGGCATATCCGCTAATTAAACTTATTCCAATGTGATATTATAGGCCAAATAATGCAATAATACCAACAACACCGGAACCCCCAGCATTGCCCCACTCTGAGCCAACATCGCCAAGCAGCAGTGGTTCACCACCTGCTCAAAATGACAGCCCCCCTCACAATCGTACATCAGACACCTGGAACGATGGTACACCAAGCAGAACACCGAGTCGTGACAATTCAGCCCAAAATACACCACGTAATACACCAACACAGAATCAAAATACACGTAATACACCATCACAACCATGGTCTTTTCGTGAAAGAAGAAGTAGAAATACAGACGAACAGAATGCTAATCAGAGTGTATCAAATAGAACACAAAATAGTGGACAGCCACGTAGGCCAAGTCGTCAAAATAGAAATAGAAATGTTGGATCAGTTGGTGAAAGAAGAAATGATGCACAGCCAGCTGATTTGCCACGTGGCTATGAGATGAGACAGACTCAACAGGGTCAGGTTTATTTCTATCATGTACCAAGTGGTGCATCAACGTGGCATGATCCTCGAATACCACGTGATTTACCAGCTAATGAGTTGGCTAATGAGCTTGGTCCATTGCCGAGTGGCTGGGAAATGCGTCAAACTCCAAGTGGTCGTGTTTATTTTGTCGATCACAACAATCGAACAACACAATTTACGGATCCTCGTCTCTCGACTCAAATAATAAACAATCTTTTGAAAAGGCAGAGTGCCAGTGGTGGCAATGGTCAGTCCGGCACGGCATCAAACTCCCCACCAAGAACTGACAACACAACGACAACAACGGAGGCAACAACAACAACAACAACGACAACATCAACGACATCACCTACGACAATAACAACAGCAGAATCTTCCCCAGTAGCAGTAACTCCAAATGCAAATCAAACGGACCGTACAATAACATCAACAAACAACAATACACCAAGTGATACAACGACCCAAGTACCCCAAACAATATCAGACCTTCCAAAAGAACTAATGGAGAGTGAATTGCTGCCAAAATACAAGCGTGACTTAGTAGCAAAATTAAAGTGCCTGAGAGCTGAATTGAATGCACTGCAGCCCCAAAGTGGTCATTGTCGTTTGGAAGTATCACGTAACGAAATATTCGAGGAATCCTACCGTATGATCATGAAAATGAGGCCAAAAGACATGAGAAAAAGATTAATGGTGAAATTTAGAGGTGAAGAGGGCCTGGATTACGGTGGTGTTGCCAGAGAATGGCTATATCTACTGTCCCATGAGATGTTAAATCCACAGTATGGTCTATTTCAGTACTCAAGAGATGACAATTATACACTACAGATAAATCCAGATTCCGGTATTAATCCAGAGCATCTTTCCTATTTTCATTTTGCTGGAAGAATAATTGGAATTGCTGTATTTCATGGACACCATGTGGACGGTGGTTTTACAATGCCTTTTTACAAAATGCTACTCAACAAAGGTATAACACTTGGTGATATTGAGGGTGTAGATCCAGAACTTCACAGAAGTTTGACGTGGATGTTAGAAAACAGTATTGATGAAGTTTTGGATGCTACATTTTCGGTTGAACACAGTAGTTTTGGAGTTTTGAGAAATCACGAGTTAAAGCCAGGAGGTAAAGAAATTGCTGTTACAGAGGAGAATAAACGAGAGTATGTCAAGCTTTATGTTAATTATCGTTTTATGAGGGGAATTGAACAGCAATTTTTGGCTCTGCAAAAGGGATTTCATGAGTTAATACCACCGCAATTGCTGAGGCCATTTGATGAGAGAGAATTGGAGCTTGTTATTGGTGGATTAGGTACTATTGATATCAATGATTGGAAAATGCACACGAGGCTCAAGCATTGTACACCAGATACACCTGTTGTCAAGTGGTTTTGGCAAATTGTCGAGTCTTATGGTGAAGAAATGAGGGCAAGATTACTGCAATTTGTTACTGGTAGCTCGAGAGTACCATTGCAGGGATTTAAAGCACTACAGGGATCAACAGGCGCTGCTGGACCACGTTTGTTCACGATTCATGCAGTTGATGCACCCAGTGAAAATTTACCAAAAGCTCACACTTGTTTCAATAGAATTGATATACCACAGAGTTATCCTTGTTATCAGAAGATGCTGGATAAATTGACACAAGCGGTAGAAGAGACTTGTGGCTTTGCTGTTGAATAATTATGGTGAGTTTGAATAATTCTGGATATAATGGAATAGAGGGGAAGATGGGGCAAAATGGACATTGTAGTGAAACGGTGGGAGATAGATTTTTTTTGATGATTCTATTGAAAAGTTGAGGAAATTTTAGGCAAATATAAGATGCCAAAATTAATTTTTCTTTATTTTTTGAGAATTTGATTTCTTTGGGCATTTTTGAGGGGTAAAAGCCTTTTGATTTTTGGAAAAATTCAGTTTTTTTGGAATATCTTCGGTTCTATTGGTCGTAGCGACATGAAACCGATCTCAAATGAAAGGTGAGATCATTTCCCATCGATTTATGAGGTTTTGAATTCGAAAATATCAATTTTTTAGATTGTTATAAGAACTTTTGTGAAAAATCATGAGCATCAGTTTTTGCCCTATAACTATGTGGAAAATCGATATTTTTGAATCCAAACCCCCATAAATCGATGGGAAATGATCTCACCTGTCATTTAAAATCGGTCCCAGGTTGCTGCGGCCAATAGAACCAGAGATATTCCCAAAAAACTGAATATGCTCAAAAATCAAAAGGCTTCTACCCTCCAAAATGCCCAAAAAAATCAAATTCTCAAAAATAAAAAATAAATAATTCTGACACATGTTTCTCAACTAAAATTCCCTCAGCTTTCCGATGGGATTATTAAAAAAAAATCCATCTCGAATATTTTCATTCATTTAAAGATTTTTCCATAATATATACATAAAAACTCAAATGTGTCCATTTTACCTTTTATGCCCGTATTGCCCCACCTTTCTCTATTGTTGCCTTAGAACAAAAAAGGGCGTAAGTGTGATACTTATACATAGCACTCACGCCCTTTTGTTCCTAAAGTAAAACATGTTGCTTCCTTCTTTCAAACGAGTCTGTACTCGAAATTCTATTAAGAGAAATTCCATAAAGAGCTATTACCTGGACACACCAAGTACACTCGTCCTGAAATGTTCGTTCTGCATAATTTAATTTCAATTATTTGAAAAAATAATATATATAATAAAGTTCTTCAACTATCTAGATCATGAACGATCTTGAATTCACTAATCTGTTCTTTCTCCCCGACTTAATCTTTTTTTTTAAGTTTCAAGCCTTTTTTGGACCTTTTTGCATTTTTTTTCCCCAAAATTCATTTTTGACCTTTTCTTTTTGTCATATTTAATTTTTCTCTTCAATTGCAATTGTTCCGATCTAATAATTCTTGAAAGATTAATAGCAATTCATCTCTTTGAAGCTACTAGAGCAGAATATTATAATGAGCTTTCAGAAAACATTAAGACACTAGAAATGATTATGTAAATATTATATTTTCATACAATTTTAAATATTTCTGTTTTTTTTTCAGATAATGTTCATCGGAGAGTGAATGATTTCATGCATATCAATTCCACATGATTTATTTCGCTGATCAACACACACAGAGGAAGAAACAACAATTTGGCACAAATTCGATGAAGCCATTCGTATCAAATTAAAACGATGTTGAGAAGAAGATAAGGAAAATTGTCCTATCATGGTCTAAGCTATGGTCCTCTGCTTCTTCCCAAGCAGAAGGTAATTCCATTTGGTACACAACATCGTTAAGTAGTCACAGTCAATTAATACCATATCATTAATTAATGAAAAAATTAAAAAAAAAAAGAATTCAAATACGAATGACAAAATTGTGAGAATTTGAATGGTTCAAACAGGCTATAATAAGCTCAATTCTAGCTGCATGTTCAGCTGGATTACATGAGACGATATTTCAAGGGCCTGTGATTAAATTTAGTTTGACTGAAACAGTTCATATCAATAAATGAAAAGAAAAAAACAATTTTTTTTTAAAATTAATTATAATTTTTGAGAATTTGAAATGACATTCGAATTTTTGGTGATTAATTTATTGGTAGGTTTTTTCTTTGGAAATGCGTGTTATTTCCGCAAGTTCGTATATAATAATTATTTTTAATGATCGCTCGATTCTAAATGACACAAATCGATTGATCGCAATACTCGCCTGTTTGCGCATAAATTGAGTAAAAAAAATTGTGCGCAAATAGGATAATTAGGAATGAAAAAGAAGCAGATAAACGTGTAAATAGATGAAACGAAGCTCGAAGGAGAATCAATGAGATAAAGGTTGTTGAATGATGATTAAAGGAAAATGAAATTAATTTATCGAATCATGTGAAGATTTTACGAAAACACAATTATGATACTAGCTGAATGGGATAATATTGTTTTTTAAAAACTTGAAATTTTTTTCCTGAAGGTTGAAAGAAGATAAATATTGAATTCAAACGTAGAGTTTATTTAGCAAAAATCACAAGTATTCGAAAAAAAAGGAGAAAAAAAAATTGTATTTAATTGATAAATTATAGGGAAAAAGAAAGATACCTATGGTTGAGACTTCGTGTCATTTGCCTTAAGTATACGGAAATACAAAGAATTATTTAATGAACACATTTATTAATTTTAAATCTAAACATTTCCATGAAAAAAGATGATTCATCGAGATATCTTCTTTAAACTTTTTTTTGCAAACACGTATCAATCAGTAGACTTGAATGATTTTTTGTCTTAAAAATCCAATCTAATTCACATAATTTAAAAAAAAAAGAAAAAGAACATACAGAGTACGAAAAAAATATAATTTACTTTTCTTTGACGAATTATGATTTTCTTTTTGGAAAATTTGAATGAGAAAGGAATAGAAGCGTCCAATTGTCGTGAGTGCCTTTGAAAAGCTAATTGTTGAATCATATCGAAGAAAATTAAGAAAGAAAATTTTAATTAAATACAAAAAATAAACTCTGGCTAATTCATTCATGAAACATTATCGAGGTTTGAACAAAATAGGTCTGACAAATTGATAGATAATTTTTTTTAGCAATAAACCTACGATAAATACGTCCAGGTCCAGTCATATCAAGAATTGTTAGTAATTTAGAGAATGAAAAAAAAAAGAAAACGAAAAACAATAAATTATTTAAATTAATTCACGAAGTAAAAAAATGTAATTTCTTGTTTAATTAGTCTTTGACTACCAAATTGGTTTTGATTTTTACTGTTTAATATAATTTATTACAAGTCTCTAAGCGACAGGTAACATTCGGCAAAGCCAATTTGTTTTATTTATATTGAAAAGAAGAAAAGAATTAGAAAAATCGCAAAATTTCATGTAAATTATTATGAAAATCCTTTTCATTCTTTTACAAAAATACAATTTAATTCGAGAGAAAAAAATCACAAATTGTTTATAAAAAATTGAATGGCGCTCAATTAATTAGAGAATCTGCACACACTCTAAAAAAAAAAAAACAGCTTACTGATTCCATTTTCTATCTAATTTTCATTTCCTTCCAACGCACCGTTAAATAAACCACAAATCAATGTATAAATTATTAATTACATATTAAATGAAAAAAAAAACATGGCTTAATTGTTATTATCAGATGATTACTTTTATTGTTAATTATAGTAATATTTTTTTTCTCTCTTCATATCATCGGCAATTCATGTAACGAATTACTTTTTTATCCACCAATTATTACCGTTGTTATCATTGTAATTAACTTTTCACAACGAAATGAAATGAAAATAATGAAGAAAAAAGCGTAAATAAATAAATAATAAATAATAATATTAATAATAATAATAACAACATATCCGTTCGAGCATTAAATACTGTACATATCTTTTTCTCTGATTTCTTTTCTTTTGTATTTTGAATGAAATGTATATTTTAATAAAATATCCAAAGGAAACGTTCGAAAAAAAAACAAAGGAAACTGATGTAATGCATTGATATAACTATTATTTCTCCTTTAATCGGGTAATATCTCATCTCAACTTGTAAAGAAAAGTTGGCAGAGTTTAATGTCTCCCTTTTTATTTTTTATTTTCATTTTTTCTTTCTTTTTGGAACTCTGACATTAGGTCATGAAAGAGGAACGAGCGTGCTTATCATGCATCGTCTCTCCAAACTACCTCAAAATCCACCACCTCCTCAATTTTTTTTCTTTTTTTTTTGTCTTTACTTCTTCAAACCCTTCATCGTATGTTGTGACCTACCGAGTTGTTTCCATGGATATCTGGGTGCCTTCATTGTTGGCTGACGTTTGCGAAAAAAGCACGTCTAGAAGAGCGTTTGGAGAATCTAATTTGGCCGAGGCCACGATTTCATAAAGATAAAAATAATGTATTTTTCAATATCAAATTTTCACACCTTGTACTATTAAATGCGACATGTAGCATCATTCATCTGCATTTTTTTGCCCTTTTTCGTTTCAAAGTTCTTCTTTTTGTTCATAATTTTTTTTTTTCATTTAATTTTATTTTTGTTCATAATTATTTATATTTTTTTATTTATAGGGGAAGGTGGGGTAAAATGGATGATTCAATGGAATGGTTCGAGTCAGAGGTTTCCTGATGATTCTATGGGAAAGCTGAGGAAATTTCAGGCGGAAAACATGTGTCAAATTTTTTTTTTTTCAATTTTTGAAAAAAATTTACTTTCTCGACCAAGTTTTGAAGGGGTCTCCCTTTTGAAAATCGAAAAAATCCACTTTTTTTGTGATATCTCCGGTTCTGTTGGGCTTAACGACCTGGGGTTGATCTCAAATGAAAGGTGAGCTCATTTCTCATCGATTTATGTAGTTCGAATTTTTTTTAAATCAATTTTTCGAATATTCATAGGTCATTTTCTGAAAATCAGTTTTTGCCCTACAAATAATTGAAAAAATTGATATTTTTCTTTATAAACCCCATGAATCAATGGGAAATGAGCTCACCTTTCATTTAAGATCGACCCCAGTTCGCTACGATCAATAGAACCAGAGATATTCTCGAAAACCTGAAATTTTTCAAAAACAGAAGAGTTTCACCTTCAAATCCTGCGCAAAAAATGAAATTTTTGAAAAATTCAAAAAAATAACTTCTGACATATGATTTTCATGAGAAATCTCCTCCTCTTTCCAATGGAATCATCAGAAAATACCTATCTCCAATATTTCCATTCATTCCGAGTAATTTTCATAGTATAGAATACAAAAATCGATTCGTGTCCGTTTTACCCCTTGTGTCCATTTTGCCCCAACGAAGATGAGGCATTCCGTTATCCCTTATTTGTGTGATGTGCATTGCTATCTCGTTTAATCATCAGTGATGTTGTTTACAAGTCTTAAGGCCTCTTTCTCATCAATTTCCAGAATTTTCCTTCATTGAACCCTTTTTTCGCTTTTCCACAACAGATTTCATCCAAAAAAAAAATTATTGTCGTGAAAATACGTCTTTTCATGTGATAGAAGATGGGCAATGATTCATCTCAACTCGCAGCTTCTTCCACATGAATCAAAATAAGGAAAATGAGGAAAAAAGAAGAGTTTTCCACTTTGAATTGAATAAAAAAAAATGCCACAATGTTATATAGCAATTTGAGAATAGAATTTTTCTCGTTCTGGATAACGAAAATAGTCGAGTGGTTGACTGGAAATACTTGAGATACTGGAAATAAAGTTAGATGTACCCTACCCGATTTCTCAAGGGTTTATAGTTGCATCGTCAAGTCATTCTTAGGAGAGAATTCGAGTGCCAAAAGACGATGCAACGATGGAAGGCCGTTGGAATTTCAATCCACCTCTTGTTTCGTAATAATCGATTCTATCCTACCCAATCACCAAAGATGTTCAACAACAAAAAAAAAAAAATTTATTGAAAATTGTACCATCCAGCATACAACCAGACTTTTTAATTTTTCGATTAATTCTATTTTTCAAGCAGTAGTTTCATCAATGAGGTCGTAATCACTGAAATTCTTGGAGAAAAGAATTTTTTCATCAGTAGATGCTGCAAAAGTGGATCCTTTTCCTCTTTGATGATGCCTAACAGGCCTCGAGTACCACGATCCTATCACGTCCCGGGACGTAGTTGAATGACGTCATCATGCGCCAACACAACTGACGTCGATAACTCTAGTGGTAGCAAGTAATTTTGTGGGAAGAAAAAATTTCAAATGACCTGATTGTCTCGAAAACTTTTGTATCTAATGAAAAACAAGTGGATGATAGTATTGCTTTCCAACTGATATAGTTTTTTCTGCTGATGCTTTAGCAATATGCTTCCGAATGGAAGTGATGCAACTTTTTTTCAAACCATCATCAAAATATCAAATTTTGAAGAAATTCATTAAAACGCTAATAACTCGAGAACTAATCATGCTAATAAGCTCAAAATTCACAGGCATCTCACTGATACAATTCTCGAGATAATATATGAGTACAAATAACATCAGTTGAATAGTTTCCAGAAATTCCATTAAAAACTGATTTTCGAAAAATGAACATATCTCAAAAAGTACCGATCGAATTCTCTTCAAATGAAGCTTAAAAAATAGAGTTTGTCGAGAGGAAGTTTTCCACAAAAAATGAAAATTTTTCTGTAAAACCGTTTTGCTGTAATTGAGACTTTTATGCACATACAGACTACAGACACACAGACATGCGCTAAAAACATCATTTTCTCTCTATTCAGATCATTTTAAGTATCTTCTATTAGAAAAATTACAATCGAAATTTCTGATGATTACATAGCTTCCTTTCGGAAGCGAAAGAACCCAGCATTATTCGATCTGTTCACTAAACTATAATTTTGCATGAGTCCCTAACGAAATTATCTAAATCTCGTGTTTGATTTTTTTGTTTGGATCCTGAAGGCTTTTTTACAAATAGAAGTCCTATTATAGGACCTATAACATGACTTGAGAGGCTGCTGATTTAGTCAGGGCAAAAAGAAGTCAAGTATCACTGGTTATTTTTGAGTTTTTTGTTATTTGATTACACTGAGAACAAAAAACATTTTGTTGTAAGAAAATTTACTTTGTTGAAAAAAATTTACTTCACTCCAGAAAATTTCAATATATATATATATATATATAGATATAAAAATCATGAAGAAAAATTTTGTGAAAAGGCAATTTTCTTGCTACAAGAATTTATTTTTTTCAGTGTAGATCAATTGAGATTGATCGGATGTTGAGATACATTCTGGTGCACATTGTGAATTTTGGTTTAGTTTATTATTTTGGTGTGATTCTTGGGGGCTTTCAAGCGTGCTTGATGTTTGAGCTTACCATTGCGCTCAAGAATTTCGTCATAGCTTTCAGCTTACCTATATGTATATAGATCAGATTATTTATGTATAATTTTGTAAAAATACAGAAATAAGAGAAAAAGTACTTTTCTCAAATAAGGTTTATTTCCGTCAATTACATCGTCGCCTTAGAGTTAAAGGGGCCTAAGTCCTGTGTTTAAACATAGCACTTACGCCCCTTTAATTCTAAGGCAACGACATAATAGTAATATTCCACCACTTATTCTGCAAAAACCGATTAATTTACTTTTGCAAAATAAATTTATTTGAGAAAGGTCATTTTTTTTCTCAGTGTAGAGCAAATGAGTCTCCAAAGCTGATTAAATTGATAAAAGAGAGGAGGTATCAATGTTTCTTTCGCGAATTTCCGTGGCCTCATTTGATGATCAAAAGATGATTAAAATCGAGTCTCTGTAAAAAAAAACAAAAAGACCAGAAGAACAATGCAATTGATCTACATAAAAGTTATCATTTGCATTTAATGAAAGATAGAATTTAAAAAAAGTGAAGTTTTTTTTCAAAGAATCAAATGAAAAACTTTGGATTTTTTTCTTTTTTTACCATTGAAGTAATTCAAATGCTAGGAAAGCATGAAGAATCCTCGAAAAGTCGAGAACCCTCAAAAATCCACGATTCTAACGATTATAATTGCAGACATTGTGCACTGTATAATGGGGATGTATGCGATCAGCACAAATACATGAATCTATTCTCATCTTCAACGATACTTATCTCCAATGTGAATATCGGTGACGAGATACACTAGTGGTATATGTGTGAGATTATACGTACTTCTAAATATCCCTTCCTTCAACCTACCCCCCCCCCTTTACCGCTCTTTTCCGTTCACGCCACCTTGGCTTTTCAAGAGGAGCCACTCCACCCTCTTCCCCCTTTCTTTTCCTTCTTTTTTCCCTCTTTCTCTCCATTTTCCTCTTTCTCTCTCTTTCTTTCCAATTTTTAACCCTTTAACGCTTATGGACGTTTCCCCCACTCTGCGGCCTAATAAGCAGGCGGCCCATATCTGCTTATAGTGTGTATCCATGAGCTTTGGCGAGCAATACCGTACCTACTATGAGGTTACTGTTCGTTTTGAAATTTTACACAGAGAAAAATGTTTTCTTAATTTAAGAATGTGCAGTCACTTAATTCAAGAATGGCAGGTCACTTAAGTTAAGTGACTTTTCTCACTTAAAACAAGTGACTTTTTGTTTCTTAATTTAAGAAAGTAAAACTCACTTAAATTAAGTGACTTTTTTCACTTAAATCAAGTGACTTTTCTCACTAAAATCAAGTGACTTCTTCTTTCTTAATTTAAGTAAGAATGTCACTTAATTTAAGTGACTTTTCTCACTAAAATCAAGTGACTTTTTCTTTCTTAATTTAAGAAAATAAAAGTCACTTAAATTAAGTGACATTCTTACTTAAATCAAGTGACTTTTTCTTTCTTAATTTAAGAAAGGTAAAACTCACTTAAATCAAGTGAGTTTTCTCACTTAAGTTAAGTGACTCTTCTTTCTTAATTTAAGTAACCTGCACATTCATAAATTAAGAAAACATTTTTCTCTGTGTATCGGGTTTGTTATTGTTAGTCAATAATTTTGAGTTCTCACGTTACTTTTTTTATAATTTTTATATTCTACATAATCAGAGATAATTTAAAAAAAAATAATAATTGAAGACTATTTAAATAACAAAGGAAAGGGCACCGAGGGAACCCATCAGATGTGTGTATCACAGTAATGACTGAGCCTGAGTCTCGTAAACTGAAGTAGTGGGGACCAAGAGCGCACCAGATTGGCTATCCCCACTCTAGCGCCTCGAGTACGAGTTTTTCCGAATGCGGCGTTAGAGGGTTAAGATCGATGCTTTGTACAACAAAAGAAGCATTTGCATCATGCCATTTGCATTAACAACTCTAATGCAGAGTTTCTTACATTTTTCCTTCAAATAGCAGCTAATTTTCCTGGATCTCATCTCTCTTATCCAAAAGACTTTCCAAGAAAAAAAAAAGAAGGCCTTGATTTTGAAGCTTTTTCGCATTTTCTCCGAAAATTTCCGAGTATACGGAATTGCGGCTGAATGTGTGCAGCTCCATCCAGCATTGATATTCCCAGAAATTAACTTGAAAGTATTTTTTTCCCCTGAAAATTCATAAATTAATGAGATTTTTTAATGAAGAAATGTGAATAAATTATGACATTTCACCTCTTTTTTCTCCCAGTAATGATGCTCTATCTTCATTTGTAGAGAGAAAAAGAGGAGAATCGAAAGAAATGTAGCACGATACTGCATTGGGGTAAATTGGTAGGGGGTCGAGGGCACTGTGCAGATTCCAGTGGGATTTCACCACTACTATTACACAAAAGATCTTCCAACACTGTCTCTCTCTTATTTCTCCTCCCCCTCTCCCCCTATTCTGATCACTCTTCTCAGTCTACATGTCACTTATATCAGTCTACATGTCTGCAAGACAACCAACCTCAGCTTATCTGTGACTGTAACTATTCGAGAGTCAGGAAAAGAAGGGGGAGGGGGTGGGATTCGAACTGAGAAAGATGAAAATATCCCTCAAACACCCTTCAACACGTGTACAATACTCATCTCTTTCTAACTCCTTCAGCCCTCTTCCCCTTTTTTTTTAACTCTTTTTTTTTTTTAATCTCCCACCACCAATATAGGCTTTTCTGCAACTTCTGCAGAAAATTTTCACCAAGAACTCCAGTCTTTCAACGGCATCCACTTGTGACACTTGAATTGTCACTCAGAATAAATTCTGGGAGTTATTAAACGATTTTTTTTTTAGTCACTTTATTATTGAATTTATTGTGATTAATTTTGATTTTTTTAATTATTTTTTTTTTTTTTGTGTAAAAATGTGTTGATGCCTTTTCGAGACTTTGGGTGATGGCGAGGACCTGGAAACGTGGCATTCCTGCCAATTCCAAGTTTCTTATACTTCTTATACTGCTAATTTATATTTTTAATTATGTGTAGGTTCAAATGTAGGAAATTTTGGAAATTAAACGCATTTTAATTGATATGAATTTGAGTGGATTTTTAATGTTTCAGGCATACTTTGGAGTTTTATGATCTTCTGCCGGAGGATCCAAAGCTCTATGACAAGATGAGACCACCGAAAAAAGATGGTCAACCAACTACTGTCTATTTTCATGTTACTGTCATGGGGCTTGATTCTATTGATGAAACTTCAATGGTAAAATTTCAATTTTTTTTAGACTTTTGAAGAGTTTTATCGATATAAATACAGTTAATTTCACTATACTCACAATTTTTAAGACTAAATACAAATTAAATATATAGCATTTGCCCTTAGGTGAGTCTCTCCTCTTAACATAGGAGAGACCTGGGGCAAAATGGACTAGTAGGACCCAAAAATCCGAAAAAATTCATGAATAATGTAGAAATATTGGAGCATCTTCCCAAATTTTTTCAAATTTTTTCGCGTCATTTTTCTCTTCAAAAAAAATACTGAATCGTTTCAGCTTAGAAGGCCCATTTTGCCCCACTTTCTTCTTTATTTAATTAGTTCTGTGAGATTTCGTAAGACCAGTGTAATTGGGGGGGGGGGGGGGGGGATTCCCAATATTGAAGATAGGGGAAATTATTAACAGTTAATACCCCATAAAAGAATTTCTATCAAATTCTTATGATTTAAGTAAGAAAGCGCTAATTAAGTAGTTTTTTTTTTTTAATTTCTATTTCTATTTGGAATTTTAGACTTATGCTGCGGATATTTTCTTCGCTCAAACGTGGAAGGACAATAGACTCAGGCTTCCGGAGAATATGACCTCTGAATACAGGTAATTTTGCTAAAAAAAAAAATAGTTAATGCATTTCGTTTAAACAATTTAATTTTTTAATTTATTATTCAATTATTAGATTGCTGGAAGTCGATTGGCTCAAGCAGATGTGGAGACCAGATTCGTTCTTCAAGAATGCAAAATCCGTAACATTTCAGACTATGACAATTCCCAATCATTATCTCTGGTTGTATAAGGACAAAACAATACTCTACATGGTCAAGTGAGTGATAAAAAATTTTTTTCTCATTTTAATAATTTTTAAAATAAATTTAAAAAAAATAATTTGAGAAATTTTTTTTTTTATAGTCATTTTCAAAATTAATATTACTTTTTTAGACTCACTTTGAGATTGTCGTGCGCAATGAATTTTCTAATTTATCCTCACGATACTCAGGAGTGTAAATTACAAATGGAAAGTTGTAAGTAAAATGAAGAATAACACTATTATCTTTCAATGTTAATCTGACAATTATTTAGCATTATTAAATTAATTTTTCCAACGTCCCATGATCCCAAAGACGATACTATTATTTTTATTTATTTATTTTATTTTATTTATTTATTTATTACTAATATCACTAATATTTCAATTTTTTCGGCTTCATTTTTAATTTTCTCTGTGGACTATCCAAAGAAATCAATTTCATTTGCATATTTAATCACTTTCGATATTCTATGGATCGGACTATAAAAATAGAACTACAAATTTTTGCTGACTATGAATTAGACCTTTTCTTCTTATTCTGTCTGAAGTGAAAATCAATAAGCAATAAACTCTGTAGTAGGATATATTCGGAATTTCTAATTGTTCTATTTTTGAAGAGAAAAAAATTGAGTTTAAAATTCATGAAATCAATTTGTTTATTAGTGTCCCATACGACAGATGAAATGGTATTCCAGTGGGATCCAGATGTGCCACTTGTTGTTGATGAGAATATTGAATTACCACAATTGGCACTTGTCAAAAATTATACGGCTGATTGTACTCAGGTTTATTCCACAGGTAAAAAAATCATGACAATAGGTCATTTAAATTCGTCTTTTGAGGATAATTGGGAGGTACAATTTAAAAAAAGTTGAATTTTTGTATAAAATCGTTAATAACAATTTGAACAAGATGAAATTCTCAAATCTGATTCAGTGAATCTGCGAAAGAATGTAATCAGGAATACAATAAGCCTTAAAAACAAAAAATTAATTGAAAATTGAGACATTTCCATTATTTTTTATATTTTTTTAAATCTTGAAAAATTCGAAAAAATGTAAAAAATCATGAAAATTTTTCAATTTTCAATCAATTTTCGGTTTCTAAGGCTTATTTTAATTGTCATTGCATTCTTTACACATTCACTAAATCAGATTCGAGAATTTCATATTGTATAAATTGTTATTAAAGATTTTATCCAAAAATTGACCTATTTTTCCGATTGCACCTCCGAATCATCCTTAATCTCTAATGTTTTTTGTAGGGAAGGCTGGGATAAAATGGACCTCTGCAACAGCACAATTCAGGAATTTTTTTCGATATTAAGGACTCGAAGAAAAAATCTGAAAAAATCCGATAAGATGTTCCAATATGTTTTCATTTTTGTATAATTTTTTCAAATTTTTTCATGAAGCTGCCTATTCTATAAAAAATCCCAAATCATTCTAATAAACAGGTCCATTTTGCCCCACTTTTCCCTATATACCATTTTAATGATTAATTTAGTTGTTTGAAGTGGCCTTTTTGCTCTCTGCACCTTCAACAACAAAATCCTTAATCTCTGATTTTCATTGAATATTCAATTTTTTTTTCCAGGTAATTTCACTTGTCTCGAGGTTGTTTTCGTGTTGAAACGACGTCTTGGATACTACCTTTTTCACACTTACGTGCCAACTTGTTTAATCGTGATAATGTCGGTAAGTAAATGAAAATGATGATGACCTGATTGATTGCTGAAATACTGTAAACAGCAAAAATTCATAATTTTTATGTTTTTTTCGAATAATTTAGTGGGTATCGTTCTGGATAAAACCAGAGGCAGCTCCAGCTCGAGTGACCCTCGGTGTTACATCCCTCCTAACTCTGTCAACTCAACATGCAAAGAGCCAGGCTTCATTGCCTCCTGTCTCTTACTTGAAAGCTGTTGATGCTTTTATGTCAGTTTGTACGATATTTGTGTTTATGGCACTGATGGAGTACTGTCTGGTAAACATTGTACTTGGTGACTCTGATGCACCACAAGCATACAAGCCACCACCACCACCACAACCAGCAACAACATCGTCTGCTACTGGTGATACTAAGCTCGATAAAATATTTGATATTGCAACTAAGGTAAAACGCTTGAATGAAGATTCTTATAGAATTTACTTCTGTGCTTTTGAATTAATTCACTTTTGAATTAGTTCTTTTTCGAAGTAACGGTAATAAGCGAGTTGTGCGAATTTCATGAAATTCATGGTTCAGAGCTTTTAATTGATCAATTTGATTTGTTTATCACAAGCAGTTGTGCCAAGATCTACACTTTTAGAAAAAAATGAAGATTTCGTAGCTAATTTGATGGGAATTTTCACAAACGTGGTATTTAATTTTTTTTTAATGGGAAGATTGTTATGGAATCTGGGAATTTCAGAGGAAATTCAAAGGAATCTATGAGTCTTGAGTAGAATTGAGATGAAAATTCTACAACTTACTTGATTTTTCAAATGAACATGAATATTCAGCATCAAAATGACTTGAATTTTCATCTTTTTCTATTTCTACTAAATTTTCAAGAAACAATTAAACTGAAATTTACGAATTTCATTGATATACAGACGTGAAATTGTTTGAAAATCGATGATGTGTTTGTTTTTCAAAATTTTGAAAGGTTTTAAATTTTCAAAAACAGTTTCCAGTTCTATTACTAAACTCCAAAGATCATGGCAATTTTTTTTAACATCAGTTCAAGAAAAACAGAAGATTTTTGAGTTTTAGGAGCAGAATTAGAGACTTTTTTCTGAATGAATGAATATTTTCTACTAAAAAAATAGATTTGGCAAAGCTGTGATCAAGTTAATTTCTTCAAAAGTGCAGAAGAAAATTCTCAATATCCCTCGGAGCAATTTGTGATTATTTTCACACAGGAAAATACAATGCTGCTATCCGGACGTTCACAGAAATCAGCAAATTCACCGCCACCAGGTCCAACACCAGCCCAACGTGCTAGACTTCGTGCAATGAACATTGATCGTTTCTCACGTGGTTTTTTTCCCTTTCTCTTTACCGCACTCAATGTCACTTACTGGATAATATTCGCTGAATATATCTAGAGAGATCAATTTTGTGGGGAGTAGATATAGGGGAAAGTGGGGGTAAAAGGGAGGCAAGAGGAGAAACGGATAAATCTCAGTTTTGACGTTTTATATTATAAAAATCAGTCGAAATCAATGGAAATATTGGAGATAAGCTTTTCCTAATGATGCCATTGGAAAGCTGAGGAAATTTGGGATGGAAATGATGCGCCAAAATTAATTTTTTGCAATTTTTCGAAAAATTCGATTTTTTGGTCCAGATTTGAAGGGAAATCGAAAAAAAATCTTTCGAAAATCTAAAAAATTCAGTTTTTCGGGGATATCTCCGGTTCTATTGGTCGCAGCGACCTGGAGTTGGTCTTAAATGAAAAGTGAGCTCATTTCCCATCGATTTATATCAATCCAAAAAAAAATTATCGATTTTCCAAAAAAATATAGAGTGAAAACTGATTTTAAAGCAATAGGCTAAAAATAATTGGAAAATTGATGGAAAAAAAAATAAAAACTACATAAATTTATGGGGAATGAGCTCATCTTTCATTTGAAATCAATCCCAGGTCGCTACGACCGATAAGATCGGAGATATACCCAAAAAAGCCTTTTTTTATCGATTTTCCTCAAAATCTTGGTCAAAAAAGTGAAATTTTCAAAAAAAAAATTTAAAAAATCATTCCGATACATGTTTTCCACTTAAAATTTCCTCAGCTTTCCAATGGAATCATTAAAAAATCTCGATTTCGAACCGTTTAATTAGAATGTCCATTTTGCCCTGCTTTCCCCTTTGTAAAGAATTTTAAAAAATTATGAAAAAAGAACGCGTTGTCGCCGTCCGAAGTCACATCCTTCCGGTTTCGGTTTAATTTCATTTGTCAGTTGTTCCAAAAAAAAAATAAATTAAAGTTCTCACTATTTTTCTTCTAAATAAAATAACACGTTATTCTGAATTAAAGAGAAAATAAAATGAAAAAATTATGAGCACTTGATCTAAATTTAAAAAAAAAATGCGAGATAGAAATAATAGGCAACTATTTTATCAGCAGTCGAGAAAAAGAGACCGAGTGAAGCCATTGATTAATTAATTTATTGCTTCTGTTTTTTCAATTAATTCGACAATTAATATTTTTCAATTTAATACTAAAAAAAGAGAGGATTTAATCTCAATTCATAATTCAATATCAAAAATTAATGGTAAATTATGAGAAAAAAAAGACAAAAAATCTATAAATACGTTAAAAAAAAAACTCAAAGAGAAATAAATTGACGTTATGACTTATGTAATTATGAAAATTATGAAAATAAGAGAATAAATAAATGTTAAAAGCGTTACAAAAATATCATGTTTATATTGATTTAAAAAATTGTTTTCCTTGTCATTTTCAATTCATCACGAGTCACACGTGGTTACCAATGCAGAAAATTCATCAGTGAAGCATGATGAAAAGGGAAAGAAAGAAAAATAAAGAAGCAAAAAAAAAAAAAGAGAAAATGAAAGGAGAGAGAGAAAAAGTTGTAGTAGGAGGCAATGGCACTATCTAACCGGGGTTACAGATAACGGCCCACGTCTCTTCCTTCCTTCTATGGAATTCAAACCCATATTCACATCTTCTCTTTGCCTGTATATTACTGCAGAGAGCGAAAACAGAAATTTGCAATAGTAATTTCAATCATGACAGAAGGACAATTTCAAAATCGTTGAAAATCCATTGCTAAAAATCTTATTTGCAAAATTAACAATTTGGGGCTTTATCAATAAACAAATAAAACAAATAAGCAAACAAATTAAACCATTAAACAAATAAATTTATTAATAAATTTATTTTTATTAATAAATTTTTAAGAGAATCAAATTCCGGAAAAAATATGTAATGCGCAAGCAGGATTTGAACCCACGACCCTCTGATTACATGTCAGGTGCTCTACCGCTGAGCTATTGCGAATCAAATAAAGAGAGAGGAGGGGGGGGGGGGGGGACTTGAAAATTTGCGAAAGACTGAGAGAGAAAGAGTTCATACAAGATAATAAAAAAAAAGTGGTAAAAACTATCAAATATTGATGATATTGGTCCTTAGTAATCATTTTTTTTGCAATTATTAGAAAAAAAATCGTTAAATCAACTGACTTTAGTCAATTCAACTAGTTAATTTGTTTGAATTAAGTAAACTCAGTAAATTCCACAATTTTTTTGATTATTTCGAATATTTGCTAAGGACCAATACTAACAGTTCAACAAAACGTCGTGATTTGCCTCTAATTTGATGTTGCTAAACAAAAAAAAAGGGAATTTAATCTCAAATTTTGAAATTCTTAAGAAATATAGATTTTTTTCTATTCGATATATCGTATTATATGCATATTATCTCATATTCATCGAGAAACATCTTCACTTCACAATACTAAAAGATGTCTTTTCCAGTATTCTTATGAACAATTACAATATTAAAACGCAGAAAAATGGGAAAAAATGTCGTAATTAGTTCTGAAAAAAAAGTTTGATTTCTCTCAAAGATATCAATATTTGATAGTTTTTACTACTATCATCTTATATGTATATGTATTATTTATAATGCATATATAGGCACGTTAGAAACAAAGGGGCTTAAGTGCTGTGCTTATGCACAGGACTTACGCCACTTTGACTCTCAAGCGACGATTTAATTTAATTCATTAACGCCAATCGACTTTGAAAACAATATACTCTATTCATATATGGGAGAGTGGGGCATAATGGACCCAGAAGATGAGATGACTCGAGATTTTCGTAAAAAGCAGCGGTTGCTTCAAAAAATCTGAAAAAATTCACAAACAATACAGATTTTTCGAAGGATTTTCTCAAATTTTTTCCGATTTTTTCGTCAAGTTCTTTATTCCGAAAAAAAATTTCTTAATCATGTTACTATGATGGTCGATTTTGCCCTACTCTCTCCTATAAAACAAAAAAATAAGTCCACAATGAAATAACTATTGCCTCAAATGAGTTAATGATAATATTTATTTGCAAATCCTCCGAAATCAGAAATGATACTAGAGTTTCTGGAAATCATAGAGATAGGAGTAAACATAGAAAACTCGTACCAAGTATTTTAAAACGAGAGAATGATGGAAAAAGGGGGCCGAGTGCAAGTATGCTCCACACGTGTGGAGCGTAGACCACCAGAGGCAACATATATAACGGGTGTTCAACACAAGAAAATTTTGATATTATTTTTCCCGAAAAATCTTCACTCTATCACCATAAAAATTTCCCAACTTCCGTTGATTTGAGTTCAAAGTGTTGTCCGAAGCTTCGCAGCTCTTTGTATCAACAAAATATGATACTAGATAGCTGAAGAGAACAGAAAATGTACATTGGATTATGTATCTATATATATGGAACTGCAGCAATTCCTTATTTGGACATAGCTACACTTCCATTGAGAGGCAACGACCCTACAAAGTAGGTGCAAAGGAGGCTATTTATAATTGAATTAAATTAAATTATGTCCTGAACCAAAGTTCCTTGGTACTTTACGAGTTATGAAAGAGTCGATGGAGATCATTGGAAATTTGAACGGACATTCGACACCCACGCAGTCTTGAATGAGCCTCGTTACTCATTAGTTTGTGGAGCCATGCGTTTCAATTGCGTCCCTTGTTTGGAGTCCTAACGCATTATAGTTGCCTTTAAGCATTAATTTCACTTTTTAATAAGAAGAATTCATGGGTCTTATTTGAAACTAGAAGACGATTCAATAATTTGAGGAATTAATGCTGTTTTTCTGGGGTCAAAGTGATGATTTTATTTGAGGGGTAATGGAAAACTCAGTGAATTTCAAATTTTCAAATTGATTATTTGCTGATAATTATGATTTCTTTTATGAATTAACAGGAGCATTGATGAACTGATTTTTTCTCGAACCGTTGTCACTGTTCTATGATAAAAATATTGATAAAAACCGTTTAAAGCGAGTTTAAGACGTATTTAAGACTTGTTCAAGGCGTATTTGAAACGTGTTTCCATCGCTACCTATCACGTAGCTAAATTTTAAAACGGTTCAAAACGTTTTTACAAGATGTTTAAGACGTATTTAAGACACATTTAAGACCTTTTTAAGACATGGGGCCAACAGGACCCATCATGTTGTTCAATTTCAAAACAGTTTAAAGTGGGTTTACAACATTTTCAAGACGTCTTTAAGACGTATTTGAGACACATTTAAGCCCTGTTTAAGACATTGTGCCAACGCTATCCCTCATGTTGCTCAATTTCAAAACAGCTTAAAGCGGGTGCATAATATTTTTAAGACACGTTCAAGACCTGTTTAAGACGTATTTAAGACACAATTAAGCCCTGTTTAAGACGTGATGCCAACGCTATTCCTCACGTTGTTCAATTCCAAAACAGTTTAAAGTGGGTCTACAAAAATTTTAAGACACGTTTAAGACGTATTTAAGACGCGTTTAAGACCAGTTTAAGACATGTAACCACTGTTACTCATCAGCTACCTCAACTTCAAAACTGTACAAATCCCGTTTAGAACGTAATTAAGACATGTCTAAGACCTCCTTAAGACTTATTTAAGCCCCATCACCAAACATCTTCAATTGCTCCGAAAATTCAATACCTACGAGGCTTTCCGTCACCCTTTAAAACTCAAATATAGCTCTCAGTACTTTCCAAGTAACTCAGAGAACATCTGGTTTCAACTGGCACTGTAGCCACAAAACTAAATGCGGAAAACAGCCCACGCCCTTCATAACTTCCTGGAAAATTATACCTGCGTACCTACAAATTTTTCAATGAAAAAGGTGCAATACTCCATTCAAACGATCCCTCAAAGATCGTGCTGGACTTTCCATAAAAATTGCATTACTCCAAAAACTTTTTCTGCAGAAAAGCGCGGAAAAATTCAAAATCATGTGTTTTCTCTGCACTGAAAGAGCACTTTAATCCCTCCCACATTGAGTCTCTCTCGAGGTGGATTCCCCCACGTTTCCAGCCTCCTCTCTCTATTTTTTTTTCTTTTCTCTTCTTTATTCACTCACTTGGTGGCCGGCAGAGAGGAGAGGCGCCTCACACACTACAAACGCGTGTATAGAAAGAGATTTGTGGAGAGTTGGAGAGTGCCCTGGGCTGCTGTTGCTGGCTTCAGAGGCGCGCGTCTCTATTCCAAACTTGTGAATTTGTTTTATCATTCGAATTTTTCATTAATTTCGTCTATTTTCCTCTTTTTTATTTTTTAAAAAATTCGAAATTGTGTGTACATGTGTGTTTATGAGTTTTTCTCTCTACTTTACACGAGGATTTTTCGATTTATTTTCCTGAGGATTTCAATTATATTTAGTTCAGGTGCGTATTTTTTTTTCTGTGTGAATATAATGAAAATGTCTCGTGTGTTTTTGCCCAGAGTCGATGAGAACGCTGTCAGGAATTTCTATACTCAGCGGAGATTTTTTTATTTTTTTTTCTATTAACTTATACTTATTTTTGAAAATTACTTGAAAATCTATGGAAAGTCAGTGGATGACACGAATAGTGAAAAATTATGGCTTTTGAGGAATTATTGATAGAAGAGATAAGAAGGGTGATAGGATGTATGCACTTATGCAATTGTGATAGTGGTATTTTTTAAATTAAACATTAGTATCATTGAAAAGTGAAAATTGTGAGTGTATTTCGATTTTTTCTCTATTTTCGTTTTGGAGTAAAATAGAAGAAAAATGATTCCACGTGTTTTTTAAATTATTTTTAGTTTTTTTATTTTAATCAATAAATGTTTTATCTTAAATTATTCATATTATTTAATATTTCAGATAAATGGCGTCACCCCATTGATGAAATAATAATCTACAGTTGAATGGATTTTTTTAAAATGGATAATAATTTTTTTCGTACATCTATTATTTTACTACTAATTTCTGTGGCAATTCAAGCAGGTGAGTTTCTTCATTATTCTCCTTTATTCCTAATTTTTTGTTAAATAATTAATTTTTTCTTCAAAATTCCAATTTTAATAATCCCAGTGATTTTTTTAAAAGATAATAAAAAAATCATTATTATAAGAAGAATTTCGTAATTACAACTGGCGAAAGAGAAATGTGTAAAAACGAGAAAAGGTCCATTGAAAATCATAAAGATATATTCTCAAGAGAATGAAATCAGCCTACTTTCAATTCGTTACCCTCTTAAACAAGAAGTTTCTTTATCCAATAACAGATTAGATATGACCATCGACCCTTTGACCCACGTCTTCCGTTGAAGATTTTTTTTATTAGTATCTCCAAAAATTTCAAATGGTCCACAATGAATAGCCTCACACACAGTTTCATTACTTTAATGTTCAATAAATCGGGACTTCCCCTCATTGAATGAGAATATTCATTGGAGTTATCAATCATTGAGATCATTCATTAAGTCTCACTTTCAAAAGTATTCTAGGGTAATAACGAACCAGAATAGCAGAATATATCTTCATTTTTTAATATAAAGTTATCGATAAAATATCTCTCATCTCATTTCCTGGAAATAGAATAAAAAGTAATTTTTAAGTCTGTTAAAATGGATTTCAATAAATATTTAATGAATTGATGATTTAATTAATTAGTTATCATTAATTAATTGATTTTAATGAATTTTAAATCATCGCCTTAGAAACAAAGGGGCAAAAAAAAAGCCAGTTTTATTCTAATATATTTGAGATTTTTCAGAATTTTGCGGAATTTTTCGGAAATTTTCATGAAATTTTTATAAAATTTTTCCGAAATTTTTTCTGTTAATTTCTCAAAAGCAATATATAAGGATAGTACTTACGCCCCTTTAACTCCAAGATGACAAGTATTGAAATAATTAATTTGGACCATTCAGAATCCCACGAAAAAAATGGGCTTTCGTCATAGTACAGTTAGATTAAACCATATTCTGATATCTTTATACACGAGGAGACAAAATAAATCATCACAAACATCCGCCTGTCTTCTGCGATTAGATGTTTTAAGAGTTGAAAGTGACGAAAAAATAGAGAGAGAGAGAGGAAGGAAATTATGAAGAAGAGGGGAAATCTATGCCTCAGATGAAATCATTTCTATCGATGACGTATCTCCCTTTATTTCTAATTTTCTCTCATTTTTTTTCAATTTCTGAGAATATAATCTTTGTGATGATAAAATAGTGATAATTCTATTTTTATTACAGAATTTAACTATGGACAGTACTCAAGGGATCCAAGCAGAACTGCATTGAGAGGTGAGTGAGATGAAATCATTGATATTTGATTTTTGAAGAGAATAGTTAATGAAAATATGAAAAAAAAAAGGAAAAAACGACAAATTTTTCGGATGCTGGGGTAATTAAATGAAAGGGGTGTTATAGGAACAATTCAACGAGGCGACATTCCATCAGTGGATGAATTTGCGTATTCTGGACCAATGAGAATTTTCCCAAAAATCGGAGGTAGTCAAGTCGTTAAAGAAATCCCCCAAAATTCAATAATTCATTAATAAATAAAAATGGTTATGGTTTAAGATAAACACCCACGTTCTTCCCAAAATGTTGCACGTTCACCATTAATGACTAAATCAATAAATAAATAATGAATTATCATTGACAGTGTTGAAGTGCTTAATTCTCAGTAGTTAACAATGGAAATGGGAAAATTCCTTTAAAAAAAACCAAAGATCTTGAACTTTTTTCATTGTTACATGTAGTAATATGATTCTGTTGACTGCAGGTCCCTATGCCAAACGTAGACATCCCTGCGAGCAGAGTTCGTGTTATCCTGCCACTGGAAATTTGCTGATTGGAAGGAAAGACAGGCTGAAGGCTTCATCAACATGTGGTTTAAGAGGTCCAGAGAGATACTGCATTGTATCGCATTTGAAGGAGAGAAAGAAGTGCTTTTTCTGCGATGCATCATCACCAAAAGGACAGCACAACATCACGAACATTGTTGGAGGGTAAGTTCTAGGGAAAAATTGAAGAAAAAAAGGAAATTGATGATGACACTGAAAATAGCAGATTTCTGACAATTTTTAGATTTTTTTTTTCTTTTAATGAATAAATTGTTAAAAAACCAAAAAAAATGCATGTGCAATCCGTTCAAGATACTATGAATGTGAATTTTTTTTAATACTTTTGTTTATAATAATTTATTTGTTTAAAAAAATCCAAGCAATTGTCAGATGTCTGCTAATTTGATGATCATGAATTGATAGACGGATTAATTTTCATGTTCATAATGATTGATTTGAAATGTTATGGATCATCGAAAGATCACAAAGAAAAAAAACTGTAGGGGAACGTAGAGCAAAATGGACATTACAATGAAACGGTGAGAGATAGATTTTTTTTGATGATTCTATTGGAAAGCTGACGAAATTTTACGTGAAGATCAAATGCCAGAATTAATTTTTTACAATTTTTTGAGAATTCAATTTTTCCTGGGATTTTCGAGTAGATTCAGTTTTTCGGGAATATCTCTGGTTCTATTGGTCGTAACGACCTGAGACCAATTTTAAATGAAAGGTGAGATCATTTGCCATCGATTTATGGGGGTATGAATCTAAAAATATCGATTTTTCAGATAGTTATGAAAACTTTTCTGAAAAATTATGATCATCGGTTTTTGTCCTATAACTATGAAAAAAATCGATATTTTCCAATCCAAAACCCCATAAATAGATGGGAAATGATCTCACCTTTCATTTCAAATCGGTTCCAAGTCGCTACGATCAATAGAACCAGAGATATTTCCAAAAAACTGAATTTGCTCGAAAATCAAAAGGCTTTTACCCCTCAAAAATCCAAGAAAAAATCGAATTCTCAAAAAATTGAAAAAAATCAATTCTGGCACATGTTTCTCGTCTAAAATTGCCTGAGCTTCTCGATGGAACCATTTAAAAAAATCCATCTCCAATATTTTCATTCATTTAGAGATTTTTTCATAACACATTCATAAAAACTCAAATGTGTCCATTTTACCCCTTATGTCCGTATTTCCCCACCTTCCACTACTAAATAATTGTTAATTCGTGACATTGCTTATAATTAAAACTTCTTTAGACTCTTGAAATTTTCACTATTTCATCAGATTAATCCTAAAAAAAGTCATGATTACCATTTGATCTCTTGATTTACAGACTATCCAAAAACACTTGGTGGCAGGCGGAAAATGGAAAGGAAAACGTGACGATAACCTTTGACCTGGAGGCAGAATTTCATTTTACCCACTTGATCATTCGCTTCCAAACATTTCGACCAGCAGCCATGTTAATAGAACGTTCCCATGATTTCGGAAAAACCTGGCAAGTCTACAGATACTTTGCACACAATTGCGAGCAAGCATTTGCCGGAATTCCAACACATGTACCCAGAAAATTGACAGATGTCATTTGTGAGTCGAGATATTCACATGTAGCACCTTCTTCAGGCGGTGAAATTATCTTCAGAGTACTTCCACCAAATCTCCAGCAAGTCATTGACAATCCCTATTCAAAGGAAGTCCAGAATCTCATGAAAATGACGAATTTGAGGATAAATTTTACGAAATTACATACACTTGGTGATGATCTTTTGGATGATCGTGCTGAGATAAGAGAAAAGTATTACTATGCTGTACAGGATATGGTTATTCGTGGATCGTGCTCTTGTTATGGACATGCTTCGGCTTGTCTGGAATTGCCTGGTGTTATCAATGAAGATGAAATGGTACATGGAAGATGCGAGTGCACGCACAATACGAAGGGTCTCAACTGCGAAATGTGCCAGGATCTTTACAACGATGGACCATGGAAGCCAGCAGTTGGAAAACAGACAAATGCTTGTAGAAAGTGTAATTGCAATGAGCATGCTACCTCTTGTCATTTTGACGAGGCTGTTTATGAGAGATCAGGAAGAATTTCCGGAGGTGTCTGCGATGATTGCCAGCACAATACTAGAGGACAAAATTGTGAACTGTGTAAACCGTTCTTCTACCATGAATCGTCGAAAAATATCTCTCATCCGGAAGCATGTCAACGTAAGTGTGATTTTTCGATGATCTGAATCGTTTTTTTTGCTGTAATTTTAGGGAAGAGTTGGGGAAAATGGAAATTTGGAGGGGACCACTTGGAGTTGGGATTTTTTTGATGATTCCATTGGAAAGCTGGGGAAATTTGAGATAGATAACATGTAACGGAATTGATTTTTTCGATTTTCTGAAGATATTCTTATTTTTTTTCTCCTAAAATCGAAGATTCTTTTCGAAAGAATGGATTATTCCTGGTTCTATTGGTCTTGGGGCATTGGAACTGCTCGCTAATGAAAGCTGAGCTCATTTTTCATTGATTTATGTCTTCTATAATGAATTCTCAACGATTTTTCGATAATTTATAGAGGAACAAGTGATTCTTTCCATGAAACACGATATAACTAATTCGAAAATCGATAGAAAATAATTCTAGATGACATAAATCGATGGGAAATTAGCTGAACTCTCATTTGCAAGCATCTTCCATGTGCTATGACCCATAGAACTGAGGATTTCCTCAAGAAATCGTTTTTTCAAGAAAATTTAAAAGGGGTGGTCTTTGATTTCAGACTAAAAACGTAGAATTTTCAAAAAAAAATCGAAAATTGATTCAGATCCATGGTTTTAATTGCAAATTTCCTCATCTTTTCGATGCAATCACGAAAAAAATTCTCTCTCAAATATTTTGATCTCTTCCAAGCAATTTTGATAATATAGAGTATCTAAATCCCAACAAAAATCTAATTGTGCTTCCGTTTCCTTTCAGCTTGCGATTGTGATCCCGGTGGTTCCCTCGACGATGGAATCTGCGATTCACGAACAGACAGTCGCAGTGATGAAGACTCCGGTCGTTGTCATTGTAAAACAAACATTGAGGGTCGCAGATGCGACAGATGCAAGAATGGATACTGGAACTTTGATCCAGAAAATCCCGATGGATGTCAAGGTAAAAGAATTTGCCAAGAATAAGTCTGATATCTGAACATACATATTAACATTCAGTTGATGCAGTTCCTCCTTAACGTCATTTTTCTCCACGAATACAGCATGTACCTGCAATCCCTTGGGAACAATTGGCAATCAAGGCTGCAATCAAGCAACTGGAGAATGTACGTGCAAACGTTATGTAACAGCACGTGATTGTAATCAGTGTCTGCCCGAGTATTGGGGATTATCTGATGATCACGATGGATGTAAGCCCTGTGAGTGTGATCCTGGTGGCTCTTACGAGGCAACTTGTGATGTTATCACTGGTCAGTGTCGTTGTAGACCACACGTAAGCGGTAGAACATGTAATCAACCTGAGCAGAGCTATTACACTGGCTCTCTGGACTTCCTGATCTATGAGGGAGAATTGGCAGGTGCAAGTGATGTAAGTAAATGCAGAATTGATAGTCAGATTCACTTCCATGTTTATAATCGTAAATTAATTCAAAGTTTCCAATGAATCTCACTCATTCTAATAGAGAGCTCAATTGGTAGACCATCAGACATGTAATCTGAAGGTTGAGAATTTAAGACTCGCTTTTGTATCTCCTACCTTTTTTCTAGAAAAATTTTCCTTGACGATTTCTCAGTTGTAAGTTTGGTGATTGTCAACATTACGGGAAGGTGGGGCAAGACGTACATAAGGGGTAAAATGGACTCATTTAAGTTTTTATGCATTTAGTATGAAAAAATCGTTGAATTAATGAAAATATTGGAGATGGATTTTTTTCAATGATACCATCGAAAAGCTGAGGAAATTTTAGTCGAAAAACATGTGCCAGAATTAATTTTTTTCAATTTTTGGAGAATTCGATTTTTTCTGGGATTTTTGAGGGGTGAAAGCCTTTCGATTTTCGAGTGAATTCAGTTTTTTGGAAATATCTTTGGTTCTATTGATCGTAGCGACTTGGGACCGATTTTAAATGAAAGGCGAGATCATTTCCCATCGATTTATGGGGTTTTGGATTTCGAGATATCGATTTTTAACATAGTTACAGGACAAAAACCGATGATCATACTTTTTCCCAAAAGTTCCCATAACTATCTGAAAAATCGATTTTTTTTTAATTCAAAACCCCATAAATCGATGGGAAATGATCTCATCTTCCATTTAAGATCGGTCCCAGGTTGCTACGACAAATAAAACCAGAGATATTCCCAAAAAACCGAATTTGCTCAAAAATCGACAGCCTTTTACCCCTCAAAAATACCAGAAAAAATCAAATTTTCAAAAAATAAAAAAAAATGATTCTGGCACATATTTCTCAACTAAAATTTCCTCAGCTTTCCGATGGAATTATTAAAAAAAATCTATCTCCCACTGTTTCATTACAATGTCCATTTTGCCCCACGTTCCCCTATGAAAGAATTGTCAATCCCATATAAATCAATCTCAGTTCAAAATCCAATGCCCTGACCCTTTAAATTAAACTAAAAGCAGAATGAATCAACGATTCATTGAAATCAATCCTGAATCCATAATCCTTTTTCTGCAGAACTGTCAAGTGGTGATCAGAGAGCCTTACAGAGACGGTAGAAACAATACATGGACGGGTGTTGGCTTCATGAAGGTCCTCGAAACATCCACAATGAATTTCACAATCGACGACATCAGAAGATCCATGTGGTACGACATAATAGTAAGATACGAGCCCGTTCACCCTGGAGTCTGGCAGGACGTGGAGATCCTGATCGAAAGAGATGAGCCAGTCGATCCTAATGGACCCTGCGCCAACTGGCGACCAGAAGACGACAGACTGTGGGTCCAACTACCAGACAATGCCCGAAGTGGTGTAGCCAATCCTGCAGTCTGCTTCGAAGCCGGAAAAATCTATAAACTCCTGATGACATTCAGAAGATTTGATTCTCATGTTGAGACTCCAACAGCCTCCATCCTCATTGATTCGATCGTGCTGAGACCGAGGATCGAAGCGATTCCGTTCTTCAACGGAGAAGGGCCCAATGAATTCAGACGAAAGGAGTACGAAAGATATCGTTGCAACGATCTCTTCAATAGCGTGACCCCTTACACGCGGGATGAAAACGATGTTTGTGCTAATTATCACAACAGCATCGGCTATTGGGTCTTCGATGGAGCACATTCTTGCGAGTGTAATCCAACTGGATCTCACAGTCTTCTCTGCGGTAATTACGGTGGAACGTGTCCTTGTAAGGCAAATGTCGTAGGTCGTCGTTGTGACCGTTGTGCTCCTGGAACCTATGGTTTTGGTCCAAATGGCTGTATTCCTTGTGACTGCAATGCTGTGGGGGCACTGGACAACTTCTGCGATGTTGATACAGGACGCTGCAAGTGTCGGGCCAACACTTACGGAAGAACTTGCGGTCAATGTGAGCCTGGCTTCTGGAATTTCCCACATTGCCAGAGATGCGAGTGCAATGGACATGCCGACAGCTGTGATTCTAAGACAGGTGCTTGTACTGATTGTCGAGATTACACGACTGGTCACAACTGCGATCGTTGCATCGAGACTTTCTATGGGGATCCAAGGATTGGGGTTGATATTCCTTGCAGGGCCTGTCCATGTCCAGGTACCATTGACTCTGGTCATGCTTACGCTGAGAGCTGTTCGTTAGATCCAATAACTCACGATGTTATATGCGAGTGCTTCGAGGGCTATTCCGGCGCTCGTTGTGAGAGCTGCGCAGAGAATTACTTTGGAAATCCGGAGGATCAATCTGGAAGCTGCACGGCTTGCGACTGCAGCAACAACACTGATCTGGCTAGACCAGGTAACTGCGATCCGCAGACTGGCCGCTGTCTTCAGTGCTTGTATGATACTGATGGATCCAATTGTCAGTACTGTAAACCAGGATTTTATGGGAATGCACTGGAAAAAAATTGTCAGGACTGTATGTGCAATGTTCTGGGGACTGATGCTGCTGCTGGACCATGTGATCACAGAAACGGACAGTGTCCATGCTTGCCGAATGTCATTGGAAGGCTATGCGACAGTTGCGCTGAGAATTTCTGGAGAATTGCTAGTGGACAAGGATGTGATCCTTGCGAATGTGATTCTGTCGGAAGTGCATCTGAGAGGTAAGTCATTTCATGATATCAAAAATAGCAAAAACGTAATGATTTTCGATTTTCTTTTTCTTCAAACAGATAAATTATAAAAAGTATAAAAAATATAAGTACTAAATTTCGTAATAGTTTTTTTATAATCATTTAATTCTTAAAAAAAAAAAAATCAGGAAAATTGTCAGATGCCTGCTAATTTCATTAGCATGTAATTTCCGGAGATCAATTATTTCCAAGTGTCATGCTTATTCTTGATGTGAATCCTTCTTCTTTTTTTGCAGATGTAATCCATTCGATGGTACTTGTGAGTGTCACCCAGGCTTTGGTGGTCGTCGCTGTAACGAGTGTCAAGCGAACTACTGGGGCAATCCAAATGTTCAATGTTACCCATGCGACTGCGATGCAATCGGTTCTTCCCAATCACAGTGCGATCGTGAGACAGGTGTATGTGTTTGTCACAAAGGAATAGGCGGTGAAAAGTGTGACCAGTGTGATCGCAGTTACATTGGTACAGCCCCACATTGCAGCCCTTGTGGCGAATGTTTCGATAATTGGGATCTGATTCTCGATGGACTGAGGAACAAAACGGATTCGGTCATTCAAGAGGCATCGAGGATTCAAAAGGTCGGAACAACTGGAGTTTACAGTCAACAATTTGATGCCATGTTGGATTCTTTGGATCAAGTGAGAGGATTGATCGACAATACAACCGTCAGAACTCAGGATCTCGACGAATTGGATGATTTAGCTAGTAATCTGGGCAGAAACGTGTCTAACTCAGCCAAAGCCTTGGAAGAGGTTGAAAATCAGCTGGAAAACGTTAGTCAGAGGGTGAATCTAGGAGTTGTTGCTCTGAAGAAGCTCAAGAACAGAACCAACAGTCTTCATCAAGGTGCTGCTCTCTTAAAAGACGACGCAACAAGACTCCAAGAGGCAAATGTCCAGGGAGCTCTCAATGTAACCCATCAAATGGCAGAACAGTCAAGACTAGCCGAAAAAATGGCCAACGAAACGAATAACGTTCTCGCTGATGCTGAAAGATATCGCAAGAATACGGAAAATTTGCTTGCTAAAAATAGTGCTATCGTAGATGAAACCCAGGAGAAGAGCATAGCTGCTGTTCAAAGAATGAACGAAAAGATCAGTCAACTTGAGAAAGAAATTCCTGCATTAAATCTTGGTATGTGCGGGGATAATGTCACTGAGTGCAGTAATGTTTGTGGAGGAGCTAGCTGCGGATCTTGCGGTGGAATATCCTGTGATGCTGGTGCTGTTACCAAAGCTAGTCAGGCTCTGGATGTAGCAAAGGGACAAGCCGAGAAGATAAAGAATCACAAGGACACTGCAGAAACGCTTTTAAGAAAGATGATTGACATTAAGCAAGACGCTGGATCAGCTCGAAGCAATGCGCAGGATGCCTTCAACTTCGCTTGGGATGCTCGCAACAAATCAGACAGAGTTGCAAAAGCACTTGCCGATGTGAATGATAAAATCTTCATGGTTCTCAATGAAGAGCAGCCAACTCCAGTCATGGTTCGAGATCTTGCTGAGGAAGTTCTGAAGCAGTATATCCATTTACGACCAGATGAGATCAGGGATCTTGCTAATAAGATTGACAGTATCGTTGGATCATTAACGGATTCTGACAGAATCTTATCGGACACTGCTGCAGATTTGCGAATGGCTCAGGAACTGGAGTTACGAGCCAATCAAGCTAAAGAATCTGCTGTTGAGAAGCAGAAACAGGCGGGAAAAGTTGTTGCATTGTTGACGGAGACTCAGGCAGCTCAGGTTGATGCAATTGCTGCTATAGAAAAAGCGCAAAGGGACATAAGCCTTTCGGAGAGGGATCTGCAGGACATTGGGGAAGTTACGAGAGAGGCCCAGAAAAAAGCAGCAAACACAACTGCAGCTGTTGAAGGCCTTGAAGCTCGTCTTAAACAGCTTCAGACGCAATCTGTAAGGAATGACTTTGTTCTTAATCAGGAAATTCGGAAGGAATTGCTTACTTTAGCGGATGATGCTAAGGCAGTCAATGCGAAAACGGAAAAATTGGGCACAGAATACAAGAGAGCTGGTGATTCGTTGAATTATCGAGTTACCAAGAGCAAAGGGGATATACAGAGGGCAAAACGACTGCTTCAAAGAGCATCTGAACTAACTGCCGATACAACAACGAAGTTCAAGGATTTGGATGGTATGGAGAGTGTCTACAGAGACAATGACAGACTTTTGAATGATCTAATGTCGGAGGTTGACTCATTGACAGCAGAAATGGAGAAGCAATTGGGAGAAATTGAGAAGAAATCGCAAACCTATCGACAATGCACGACGTAAATAATTATTTCTTTGTAATCATTTAATTCAATTTTTTTTTTCCGGGCACTTTAGGTATCAATATATAATTTTATGTGCCATAATAAAATTCAGCAGAAAATGCTAGCCAACGCCAAAAAAGTAAAACAAAAAATCGTCGATCAAATTTTCATAGTTGAGGAAAAGAAAAAAAAAATTAAAAAAACATAAAGCGCATTTATTTTTGCGCATGTAAATAGATTAATGTTATTGTAATCGAGTTCATTCAAAGAAACAATTATTTTTTACGTTTTTAATGACATAATTAAAGAGATTAGAGTCGTTATTGAATTTTTGATTGTAGACGAACAAGAAAATTCTATGCATAATTTTTTATTTACTTAAAAGTCATAATAATTACTTAAAATATTTCTTAATCGAAGAAATTTGATTTGAAAAAAAAAAGAAAAGAAAAGAGTGTCATGAACAACGTATGTTTGATAATTTGTTATAATTCATATAAAAAAAAACAAAGAAAGAAATGAAATAAAAACATGAAAATTATAAAAAAAAATCAGAGTATTTCGTAGTTTATTAATTCATTATTTCCATGAATCAAGAGAGAAGAGATATTATTCATAATAATTCCTCGGAGAATTTAATTCACGTCAGTCAGGAAATTTCCCATTTGAGGGATAACTCAGATTTTGCGGTTTATGGATAACGTCCCTGACACACAGGAAGTGCGATATGAGTGATAAAGCTCAACACAATTCAAGTTAAATAAAGCAAATCGTTTAAATTCCTTCATTTATTCTGTATTTTCCTTTTATCATTTGACACCTGGAGAATTCCAAAATGAATGAAAGCCTCAATTATTCTCACGATATTCCCTACTTCATTGTTTCTATTGCCCCCCTCTTGACTCGAGAGAGTCCCTTTTTTTTCGGTAGCTAGAGAAAAAAAACGTGTGGTTTAGATGCCATGAATGCAATTCCCTGTTGAATTCAAATGGAGTAACACGAAGACTACGAAACAGAGAGTACAATGAGTTCATTCAGCATTCAACGATGGTTCTCAAACGAACAATTTAAAGAATTAAAAGTAAAAGCTATCGAAAGTACTTTAATTATTCCAACTATCTTTTCCATATTTTTCGAAAATTATTCAGATATATTCTGAAAGCCTAATTGATTCAAAAGTAAATATACAGAATAAATTCCCAAGAAATTTTTCTTTTAAATGGAGGAGGAAAAAAAATTCTATTCATTCCATTTAAAACTGTTTTTTGTTTGGTTTTCAAGTGGTTCTGAGAGGAGGAGGAGAAGCTACTTCAAATTTATATGCACTCACTGACAAATAAATCGTTGGAAGCTACAAAAATTAAATGTTTATTGTGTCTCGTCGTCTGAATATATTATGCGCTTTTTATTTCTCTTTTTTGCAATATATATAGTAATTTTCATTGCATCTTTCCACTGCAAAAACGCTTGAAAAAATCATTTTTCCATATGTTTTTCTCCGGAAATATTGCAGCAAGGGATTACTTTTATTTCGTTGCCTTAGAATTAAAGTGGCTTAAGTGCTATGCATATATACAGGACTTAAGCCACTTTGTTTCTAAGGCGACTATTTGATTTTCAATATATATATACAGCCTTTTCAGCTTCTTACAGTAAAAAAAAGTGAAATAATGTGATTTATCGGGTGAGAAACGGTCTTAAATCCATTTACAAGTAAATAAATTATATAAAATCATTGCCTTAGAGTTAAAGGGGTTTAAGTCCTGTGTTTAAGCATAGTAACTTAGGCCCCTCTGTTTCTAAAGTGTTGAAATGAATTTAAAAAAATTAAAATAATGAGAAATATATATTATTTTGTTGCTTTTACTTAAAATTGTAACAAAATCAAACTTTCTATTATTTTATTTTTCAAAAAGCCATTTTATTTTAGTTATTATAATTATTTTAGTAATAATAGATTTAAGACTCTTAATTTTATCGACTGACCAATCTCATTCTTTCCCCATTTTCACTGTAAAAAAAAGAAAAAGACTATATATGTCAAATTAATAATGATAATAATGGGGAATGTAAATTAGTTGTAACTTTGAGTGAAAATCAAAAGTTAATTGCAATGAGGTATTTTCGTTATTATATAGCAGAGAACAACTGAGAATTTATCGGTATAAGCTTCTCATTTTTCCTTTTAAATTGATGATAACACGAGACAATTATTAATTATGCACAGCTGTAATTAAACGTTATCCATTTATATATGTGGGCGTTTTGATTTATTATTAATTTTATTTAAATTCTTGAATTCAATCCCTGAGGATTTATTCATTGTTGTAAATTCTAAGGAAAAAATTAAAAATTATGGAAAAAAAATTTATTTGAAGCTTTTCGTAACAATAAAATTCAAGAAAGAATCTCATTGTCAGGGTCGCAGATACGAGAGATTAAATAAAAAAAGGATTTGGGCCTTATCTCACCTTTTGAAGTGATAAAAAAGGTTCCCACAGCAGTAGAAGCACAAACATAAGAAAAAAACTATCAAAAAAAAGGAAAAACCTTTCAACAAATGCTTAATCGAGAAATATCAAAGGAAATAAATCGGTGAAATCTATTTTCTATCATTCTGAAGCTTTTACGACAGCTGCAAAAAAAAAGAAGTCCCCCTCAGCCTTTCGTAATCCTGTCTCAGGGATCAAAACGTCTGCTTAAGGGGAAGGAAATGCTTATAATATGCTATTGAGACATTTTGCTTGCTCAATTGTTCGTCGTCGACTCTGAAAAACTCAGGGGGAAGGGAAGAAATGACTCGAGAATGGGGTTGACCAGCTGTTTACCGGTTACTTTGGGCTTTATTACCACCACCTTCGTGTTTCACCTTTTTTCGAAACTCGTGTTTGTAATAGTAAACGAAGAAAAGCCAGGAGCACAGTCGTATAGTATCGCTGTTGGATGAAAAAAGGCTCTGCTCTTTAATTTACGATTATTGATTCAAAAAAAGACTCTTTTTTACAATTTACGATTATTAATTAAAAAAAAAAAAAATTTTAATGAACTTAATCGAAAAAATTAAAGAATGACAATTTAATCTGTATTTTTGAGATTCTCAAGAAATAGTGTTTTTTTCTAAGCGATATATGCATATATATATGCATTATATATATTATATGCATATTGTATCATCTTCATCAATAAACATCTTTATTTTTCGATACTGTCAAATTAATTGAAAAAAATGACAATAAAAGTGAATAAAATTGTGAAATAAATGTTAATGTGTTTTTTTTCTCGGCTTTCCCGTGAGACAAATAAATAGTGAAATTTTTTTTAAGTAAAGAAAAATAAACGATTTGAAACAGTTTTTGGATAACGGAAGTGGTTTTCCCACTGTAGAGATTTGCCCAACGAGGAAAGGACCACAGTGGTCCAATGTGGTAAAAAAAAGGTTTCCCCTTTAAAAACAAATAAAAAAGAAGGAAAAAGAGGAGAAAAAAGGGGAATAAACCATGTGGCATGAAGAGAGAAGGAAGCGGTGAATAAGAGAGAAATATGAAAGGCGTAAGGCTAATTCGAGTGTAGAAAGATAAGGAGTCTTCAGTGCGTATCGGCAAAAAGGAGAGAAACGAAGAAACCAGACGTACGTAAGAACTCTAGAGTAACAGAACAGTTCTACCAAGTCTATCGTCATCATATACGTCAGTTTAATATCACAAGTGAATAAAGCCTGGTTGAATCTGTGAAAATTTTCAGAATTTGAATTAATAAATAAAAAAAAAAGCACATAAGTTTGAAGGATAAACGTGAAATTGTTGATTAAATCTATTAATAAAATATTTTAAATTCAAATAATTTCGAAGTGTTGCGCGGGTTTTTCGAGGCACGTTTTTCGACTTTCAAATTAAGTTTCTATTTTTAGGATATAATGGAAATTTGTGGCTCAATGTACGTCTAACGTGGGTCACTCTATTGATTTGCGATAATAACAGAAAATAATAAATGTGAGTCGATTGAAAGAAGGAGAGGGAGAGGATATTATTTATTGAATATCGAAGAAGTGAATCATTTTTGAATTAGTTCAGAAGTGAAGCACGTGCAGAGTGATAAGGGGTGTTTTTTTTTGTGCGATAGTGATTTTATTTTTGAGGATTTGAAAAAAAAAGGATGATGATGAATATCACTGATCTGAGAACTTTACAGGGAGAAGGATATGAAAGACAATATCCACGATCAGTTACGATAATTGCTGCTGCATGTGCAATTTTATTCAGCGTTGTTGGCGTTCTCGGTATGAGTACAAGACATTTGATCAAATTTTTTTGCCATTCAATTTGATGATTATAATGATTAATTGACACTAATTAGGATTAATTCAAAAGTCAATTTCATTAATCCATGTGGGCTCCTTTAGTTTTCTAAGTCATGACTAACTATCTCTTTTTTTTCTCAATTTTTTTTTTTTCATAATTTCAAACACATTTGCCTACCGAGGCCACACACATACCACATATCGAGTTTCTTTCTTTCTTTGATCTCCCCTAATACTGAATAATCTCAATGAAATTTGTATTTAATGCCATCTAATTCATTCTAAGTAAAATAATATCGGTGATCTCTGAACTTCCTGACATGCTTGTGTATATCAAAAAAACAAAAATTGATAGTATTTCCTTTTATTAATAACGTTAATTAAATTGGAACAATAGTTCACCCTAAATCAGCGGAAAATGGACCTTAAAATTGATGAGATTCACAATTTTTTTTTTGGAGGAAAGGCATATCAAAAAAAAAATTTGAAAAAATTCACCTGAAAAGTAAACATGTTGAAGCATTTTCTCAATTTTTTTCAGATTTTTTTGGAGACTCTGTCACTGTGAAAAAAAAATCGTAAATTAATTTTGAGTTGGGAGTCAATTTTTCCCCAGTTTGCCCTATTTGGAAAAAACTATATAACATTGAGGGGCATTCAATTGCCGCTTAATTTCACCCAATCAATCATTTTCTCCTGAACTTCACGCAATTAAATTGATACTCTTTCCTTTTCTACCCCCTAATTAGACCTTTATTTTTAGATCTACCCCGAGTTATTATCGTACGATAAACAGTCCATAAATTGGGCTTGCAAAAATACCATTAATTGCCAGAAAAAAAGGGGGGGGGGAGGAGAAAACAACTCCCTCAGTGTTATTTTGCAACTATAGTTTCTTTAATAAATATAATTTTATTTTTTCCCCAGGCAATTTAGTCACTGTAATAGCATTACTGAAATATACACGTTTACGACGTCATGCAACTACAGCATTCGTCATAAGTCTCAGTATCTCAGACCTCATCTTCTCAGCAGTTAATCTACCATTAACAGCTAGCAGATACTTGAATGAGGCGTGGATACTTGGTGAAACATTGTGCCAGATATTTCCTCTATTTTTCTATGGAAATGTTGCAGTCTCATTGCTGAGTATGGTAGCGATAACAATAAATAGGTAAGTGCACAATATATAGTATACAATTTAAATTCTCCTCGATTATTCATGATTTTTTCCAATCCAAATCAATGATACATACAGGGGAAGGTGAGGCAATACGAACATAAGGGGTAAAATGGACACATTTGCGTTTTTATGCATATATTATGAAAAAACCCTTAAATGAATGAAAATATTGGAGATGGATTTTCTTTAATGATTTCATTGGAAAGCTGAGGAAATTTTCGTCGAGAAAGACATACCGGAATTATTTTTTTTCGATTTTTTGAAAATTCGATTTTTTCTGGGATTTTTGAGGGGTGAATATTTTTGAGGCCTTTCGATTTTTGAGTGAATTCAGTTTTTTGGGAATATCTCTGGTTCTATTGGTCGTAGCGGCCTGGGACCGATTTTAAATGAAAGATGAGATCATTTCCCATCGATTTATGGGGTTTCGGATTCAAAAATATTGATTTTTTACATAATTATCGGACAAAAACCGATGATCATAATTTTTCACAAAAGTTCCCATAAATATTTGAAAAATCGATATTTTTAAATTCAAAACCCCATAAATCGATGGGAAATGATCTCACCTTTCATTTAAGATCGGCCCCAGGTCGCTACGACCAATAGAACCAGAAATATTTCCAAAAAACTGAATTTACTCAAAAAACGAAAGGCTTTCACCCCTCAAAAATGCCAGAAAAAATCGAATTCTCCAAAAATTGAAAAAAATTAATTCCAGCACATGTTTCTCAACTAAAATTTCCTTAGCTTTCCGATGGAATCATTTAAAAAAATCTATCTCCCACTGTTTCATCACAATATCCATTTTGCGCCACGTTCCCCTACTAAAAAATAGCAGATATCTGACATATATATATGTATTTTCTTTTAACAGATAAATTATTGACAAAAAAGAATATGCACATTCAGAAAAATTAAAAAATCTATGAGTACAAATTTTTTAATCATTTTATTTTCAATAATTTATTTCTCAAAAAAAAAATGCACAAGATTGTGTCAGATGTCTGTTAATTTCACTATTATCCAAATCATTGGTATTTATCTTCTCGCAATTTCCGGGTAATTCTGGCCTCTGCCCCTTTTTTTCTTTAACGACTCATGGCCAGTTGCTTTAAATACGAATGTCCGCAATTAAAGTGCTAAATACTGAAGAACAAAAATCGTTTTATTCCAGATACGTCCTAATTTCGAAGTCCGGAATATATGCGAGACTGTATACAACACGAGGAATAACACTGATGCTTATAGCAATTTGGGGAGTGAGTTTTTCCCTACTTTTACCACCACTCACCGGTATTTGGGGCGAATTGGGACTGGATCCAAAGACATTTTCCTGCACAATTCTTCGAAAAAATGGAAAAAGTCCAAAGAAAATGCTGTTTGTCGTTGGCTTCATCGTTCCGTGTGTCGTGATAATTGTTTCTTATCTCTGCATCTACTGGAAAGTCAGGAAGAGTCGAAAAAACTTAGAGGCACACACAGGAGGCAGGAGAAACAGTGGATTTCAGAGAAGAGAAGACTCCAGGGTAACGAGATTAATGCTCACCATATTTTTGTGCTTTTTACTGTGTTTTTTGCCACTTATGCTGGTTAATGTAATAGATGACAAGGTCAAGATACCAGTATTTCATGTTATAGCATCAATTCTTGCCTGGGCATCGTCAGTTGTTAATCCATTCATTTATGCTGGTACAAATAAATTGTACAGAGAAGCTTATAAACAAATATTATGTCCAATTACGAGTAAAAGTACAGTTCCTGGTATAAGACCAACTTGTTCACACTCTAGTAAAGTTTCTTCCCCACAAATTACGTGAAATACTTCAATTGTTGAAGAATATTTCATTTTTTTTTGTAATATTTAGACGAGGAAATAATCACTTGTAAAATCTGTTAAAACTCGACTTCAAATTGCAAAAATTCTTGAATTTTTAGAGGACTCCATAAGAATTCATGGAATTTCTTGAAATCTATGAGAATTCTCCACGAATTTCTGGAGATTTCATCAATTTCCATGAGAATTTAAAGAATTTTGAGGAATTATAGGAGATTTTAAAATTTCATGGCAGAAAAAAAGATGTATAAAAAATGAAAATTTGATTGAAATAATGTTTAACGAAATTCAAAATTTTCTATGACTTTTCTCGAGTCCTCTAATCGATTTTTTAGATATTAGCACTATTTATTTGAGATAAATTTTCAAAAACTTCACAGATTTCATGAAATTTTCTTTGAATTTCTCTAGTTTGTGGGCGATTTCAAGACTTCTTTCCAGATTTTATAAGATTTCGAAAAGTCCAAAATTTCAAAAATCTTTGAAAGAATTCTGATATTTTCCTGGAATTCCTGATTTCATTATACAACAGATTTTACAAGTAATTATGCCCTCGTATTTAGCCCTAATTTTTTTCACTCAAATTTTTAAGATTTTTTAATTAATAAATATTGAAAAAAATAAAGAATTATTTTTTAACGACGTGGCTGATAGATTTGGCTAAAGGAAATGTAAATATTGTATGTAATTTCGTCAGTGAGTAAGAGAATAAGTATCGTGAATAAAGGAAAATCTCTTTTTTCCAAAGAAATTGCAGATTTGAATGAGAATATATACTTTAATTCTTCCAAAAATCTCGTTATCGATGATTTATGAGTATGTAACTATCCTATATGAATAACATTGGTGATTCTTATCATAAAAAAGTATTCAATATTTTTTTTTTAATTTACAGAAGTATCGGGACCAATTGATAAATTGAGATTCATGTTTCATTGCTTTGATTCCTTTTTTTTAGATATAATTATCTAGTATCTTTGCTTTAAGTCATTTGTAATTGCCGAAAATTTGTTTTTTGTACTTGAATGATTAAGAAATGCAGTTTCTTCTCCAATATACATGAAAGCATTTAAGCAATGTGTGATTGAATTAAAAATTCTGATAATACAGAACATTAGCTGTTCTGTAATTAGAATTAATTACAATGAATAAAAAATACTACTCAGTATTCATAAAACCTAGTAAAAAAATCTAAAATCCTATGTCCTATATTTGTTCATATAAAAAAAAATTGTAAAAAACAAATAATAACTCTGGTTTAAAAAAATTACTGTTAAGTAAATTTGGACGGAAATAATCGTAGCTTTGAGCTCAAAATCTCACACACAAACAAGTGTAATAATAGAAAAAAAATATATAAATTAAACAAAATCAACTCACAGATCTAAGATTAAATGGAACTTCACCCTCTCTCTCTCTCGTTGATGGAATTTTCATCCGTGGTAACTGAATGTCTGAAGGTACACGACCTTGTAAAACGAGTAAGTCGAAATATGATACAAATAAAAGCTGTAAGAGCTCTATTATTGTTAACTCAATTTGTTTTTTTCTTCGTGGCTCTATGTTAATTCTTAAAAAAGAAAAAAACTAGTTTTAATTCAATTCCAGTTCCGCCAGGTACGGTTCGGTGATGGCAGTGATGGGACAAATACTCAGAGTATTCTGAAAATGAATGAAAATAAATAAATTACTATTTGTTTGAATAAATAAATGTAATTCATAGTAAAAAAAAAAATGACACTAAAAATAGCAGAAATCTGAAATTTTTTAGATTTTTTTTTCTTTTTAACGAATAAATTATTCACAAAAAATGAAAAATACGCATTTTAGTAAATTCAAAAACTATAAATGCTAATTTTTTTTAAAGTCTTTTTTTGTAATAATTTATGTGTTAAATAAAATCCGAAAATTTGTTAGATTTCTGTTGATTTCCTGGTAATTTCATTAAAAAAAAGCAATTACCAGTCTTGTAAGCTCATCGAACATGGGCCGTTCCTCAGGATCCACCATCCAACAAGAAAGTAAAACCTCATACAAAGGATCAGGCATATCCCTCAATTGTGGTAATCTAACATGCTTCTCTACAACAGCCTCCTCAACATCGCACTCATCCTCAAGATCACTGTAAGGTGTTCCTCCCATGCTCATCATCTCCCAAACGACAACCCCAAAAGCCCAAACAACAGCTGGATTATGCTTCTTATGTCCAAATCTCTCGGGTGCAGTCCACCTCGACAATTTAACATCCTCAATCGAGTACTTTCCAATGCCAAATCCCATGATTTTCGGTGAAAAATCACTGGTCAGTCCTATGCTTCTGGCGCAAAGATGCGAGTGAAGGATTTTGTGTGCTTCAAGATACGCCAAACCACTGGCAATTCCCGATCCAATTGGCAGAATTTGTTCAAAAGGAAACACCTGCCCAGATCTCGAAGCTAATAATCTATTTTTTAAGTTATCTGCAGTTGCCTCTAAAACTACGTAAAGTGTCTCTGGTGTCTCGCAGTTACCAATGAGACCAGCTAAGTACTTCATGCTTCCAGCTTTGATACAAACATCCAAATCCCTCAGCATATGTTTCTTCTCAGATTGTCTGAGAGAAACATCCGATATACAATGAACTATAGCATCCGAAAAAATTCCATCTTTATCCTGAACTGTACCTCTATGAATAGTCCCAAATCTTCCTCTCTTAAGTACAACATCGTGATCAACACGTAAAAAATTCTTTGGAATGCTCCATACTTTGTTCTTCAAATCCTGATAATGATTACGTCTTTCTGGCACATCTTCTGGAATATAAGCCATATTATCAACTTCATACATTGGTCCCTGAAGTGTAAGCTCCTGTTGTTCAGGTAATTTCGTCATTCTTCCCTGTTCATGTCTCTTTCTTAGAACAAAATATCCAAATACAGAGGCAGCTAATAAAATACCAAGAAAGACTATAGCAATCCAGAGTGCAACAGCAGTACCATCCATCCTTGAATTTGGTAATTTCATCAAGAAATTCCCGGTGAGATCAGAATAACTGTATTGTACTTCGTCTCTTATTCTCGAAACTGCGACAAGTCCTATCTGCGGATTCTCGAAGGGTTTATCCAAAGGTGCATTGTGGTATCCATTCACCATCCTTCCATCACCAACGACGAATTTTTTGTACTTGAAAAATTCAGATGCTTCAAATTCACCAGTTATGTAATAAGGAATATTGTCTTTGATGGCTCGATCATAATTAGTGAAGCCTGTGCTGTGATCAATAGGAGGAATTGTCCCAGGATAGACTACAAGTACTTGATAAGCTGTTAAAGGTCCATTTTCACTGTTTGCCTTCATTAACTCAACAGTTAAAGTCGAAGCAGTTTTTCCAACGACTTTTGGCATTTCTGGTTTATTAGGAGGACCCAGTGAGGTCCATTCCTCGATGGAGATCCGATCAGACTCTCCCTGAGTGTTCAGAGCAGTCATGGAAATATTGTACTTCGATCCTGGATGAAGGTTCGTTAGAATTGTGCTATTTGATGCTCCACCTTGAATTTGCGACTGGGTTGGAAGTATAGGATGCGAAGAGAAGGTCTCCACTGCGTTCAGTCGAATTATGTAGGATGTTACATTGCCATTGGGGATGTTGGGTGGCTCCCAAGTAATGTGCAGCGATGTGGCTTGACTCTTTGTGACTTGCAGCATCCTTGGAGGACTTGGACCCAACTGTCCTGTACTGTAGACACTTATAGAGTCGTGAGAACCGCAGAAGGAGCTTGGATCTGTTGCACAAGGTATTGTGCAGCCACTGGAGGGACCTTCTCTACCGTATCTGCTGAGACAGTAGCATTGCTGACCTATCATCAATCCTGCGTACCTAAAAAATTATAAAAATAATGTGTAATTGAAATTAATAAAAGGTTTTTTTAGATGTAACGAAAGACCTAGTAAATTCCGAATTTTTGAAGCTATTGTTTACCAATGAAATAATTCCTTTTTTTAATGAAATAATGGAAGCATTGACTTTCTAATGTTTTTAACCAGTCGTTGACACTTTTTTATGGAAAAAATATTAATAAATATAGTCAAACGATTGATTTGGAGAATTCAGAACATACACAAGCCTTTCTGTTACCTTTTGAAGATGTTTGGGAGGTAAAATCGGAAAAAAGTTGATTTTTTGTATAAAATTGTTAATAAAGACTAATACAAGATGAAATTCGCGAATTTGATTTGGTTAGTCTATAGAGAATGTAATGGGAAATAAAATGAGCCTCAAAAACGTAAAATCGATTGAGAACTGAAAGATTACCATCTTTTACAATTCCTCTGAATCTTAAAAATTTTAAAGAAATGTAAAAAATAATACAAATTTTTCAATTTTCAATTAACTTTTCGTTCCTAGGGCTTATTTTGTTCCTTATCACATTCTTCAAATACTTGCCAAATAATTTCCAAGAAATTTATCTTGTATTCACATTTATTTTCGATTTTGATACAAAAAAAATCGTCTTTTTACCGATTGTATCTGCCAATCATCCTCAATCACTTTATTGTCACTGTAATTAAAGAGTAAAAATATATAAATATTGCAATTAAAGTGTAAAAGTGTGGAAAAGGCATTTACTCAAGTTACTCACATGTAATATCGTGATTTACACTCTGTAATACAATCCATTGGTGCAGTAGCATGATTGAATGCTAATAAAGCGTCAGTTTCTGTAGAAGGACTCTTGTAACAGCCCAGATAGTCCTGAGCATTTGAAACAGCAAGTGCATCAATACTCAGAAGGATCCAAAGGATAATCATTGTCCCAAAGTGGAAGTGTCTTCACCAAAAAAATCCTATTTTTCAGCTGAATTTTCGTCTAAATGATGCTTGAATAAATCGAGTAATGCTGCATTCTTGAAGGGTGAACAATGAAGTCCTGACTCACCAATGAAATTCCGATAAATGTGATGTCAGAGTTTTGTCAAACGTATCACTGACATTCTTGCAGGATTCGATTTCAGGTGAGTTACTTGCTGCATTTATTGTCCTTTTTTTTTATTGTTCCGAGGCTTGCTCAGGTACTTTAATACCACTTTGTTGCAGGTGGATTGACCTGGGACTGTCCGGAATGAATTTTTTGCTGAATAATGAGAGCGAAAACACAACACCCGGGTGAATGAATCACACCCTCGTTGTGGGTGCGGTTGTATTATTATATATATATATACTTGTGTGTTTATAAACGTATGCGGATGCATATACAGAGAATTGCGAGGATAATGCGCTGAGGAAAGGATAGGTTGGTGTGCCAGCGTTGCCAAAGAGTGGAGGGGCGCTTTCTGACAATAGGTTTCGTTTTATCGAACGTCGACAATGAAGGAAATCAACAAATATTTGGGCGAAATTTGATATTTGTTCTCGTTCTCCAAAAAAACAGGCCAGGCCACGTATGTTCACGATGAAATTGTCCAAATAAGAACATTTGCTAGTAATTTTTGGACATTGATGTCCTTGCATGCAACATTTTTTGGACAATAGATAGACCTCTATGTCCTGTGAACATTCACAAACAACGAATGCTGATTGAAATATTCGTTGGGGATTGGGGATTGACATAACCATTATCCATTCGTCTCATCACGAAGATCAACGAAATCCAACGAAGCAGAGCTGTGACGCAGCATCAAGTGCATTTTTTTCCTTTTTTTTCTATTCCATAATATTAATATAAATATTGATTCTTCTACTTTCTAATTTTCATTCGTTGATGTTTGTAGATGATTTAATTAATGTCCTTATGGATCCTTTAATTTATACTAATTATATATTACAGAAATGAAGAATAAATAAAATTAAAAAGTATTACTTTACTCGTAGTTGCTTGGAACATTTGAATTAATCCCGCCAAACACTGGTGAATGAAGTGAAAAAGATGGCGCAGTTTGGCGACTTTTCATTGGTCGTTGAAATTTAACGGTTTTGTGAGGTACTGCGTCATTCTCAACCGCCATTAGCGTCTCATTTTTGGCGGCGTGCATCAGATCCCGCCTTTCCACGGACGAGACAACATCAGATCCTTCAATTTTTTCGATTTTGCAGCAATTATTTCCATTTTTTCCTTCCTAACTAATTACTAATTATTTCCTAAGATGACATGACTGAAGCTGCTGATAATTAAAAGGTAAAAATCTCTTATTTCATGGAAATTTGGGGCTAATTTAATTGATGATTTATTTTTTAACTGCATTTTTTTCTGGAAAAAAAAGGAAATAAGGGAAATATTGAGGGTTTTTCAATTGATGAATTATTTTATTTATGTTTTTTTTCTGAGAATAAAAAAAGGGTGGTAAAAGTGATATCAGTTAATTCACTGTGTCAAGCAAGAATAAAGTGAGGGAGGGGGGAGTTTTACCAATTGATTTTTATTGATGATTGAAATATTCGTTGGGGATTGGGGTAAAAATTGGAAAAATGTGAGTTTTTTTTTGCAAAATTTAATGAAAATGGTGAACATTTTTTCGAAACTGCGCAGTTAGAACAGACCCAACGTTCTCCAGCATTTTCAACCGCCATTATCGTCTGATTTTTGGCGCGCAAAACTCATTTCCCGCTCTTTCACAGACCGGGATAATGTCAGGTATTTTTGACTCTCCATTTCCTAGCAATTTATTTTATTTTTCTCCTTTCTAATTATTTCCTATGATGCCATGACTGGAGATGCTGATAATTAACAGGTAAATCTCCTATTTCATGGAAATATTGGGGCTAATTTGATTGATAATTTATTATTTTTTAATGGTGTTTTTCCCTGAAGAAAGAAGGAAAATAAAGGGAATATTGGGGCTGTTTTCACTGACTACTGTTTTTTAATGGCATTTTTTCTGAAAATAAAAAAATGGGAATGAATGATACAATTAATTCACTACATCAAGCAAGAAAAAAAGGCGAAATGGAATTTTGACGCCAGTTAATTACGGATGGATTTCTATTGATTGAAATATTCGATGGAGAAGAGGATGAACAATGAAAGGAACCGGATGGCCTGTATGCCAAATTGAATTAAAAGGGTAATCATTGTTCTCGACCGCCCCATTACTCTCATTGCTATCTGCCAAAGTCGACCCAGAGCTGAAATTTACGTGTTTTAGCATAGGACCCGAATATTTTCGAGGATCCCTCTTCGGCTAGTTCGACAATAACCTATCATTATCATTCAAGGTCGTTCAACTAACAATCTCAATTATGATTGTGTGATCAGCGAGATTCTTTCGTTTTTATCATAGTGGAATTAACTTAACACATACCTGAGTACCATTATTATTACTTTTTAACCCCCTCCACAGTCACCAATGAAGATGCAATCACTGTAAGTATTCTTGTGCTCGTGTATCACTTTTGGGAGTGAACTTCAATTACATTTATTCTATCTATTAATGATTGCATTCACTAAAAATATTATGGGGAATTTCTAAAAATTGCTAAAAACTTCAAATCATCCCCGCTTCGTTCTTTTATTACTCGATATTGGAAATAACGAAGGAAACGAATATCTATGGAGCTCTAACCGAGGAGAAGTTTGATTTTTCGGGAAAATACTTTTCTGATATAGATATTCCCATACTCTACTTACAGGAATCAAGTACCTCCGCAGAGATTCGTCGGGAAGTGGAGCGTCTCTCAGAGAACCTCCTTTCCAGGAAGGTGCGTCGGGAAGTGGAGCGTCTCTTAGAGAACCTCCTTTCCAGGAAGATTCGTCGGGAAGTGGAGCGTCCCTTAGGGAACCTCCTTTCCAGGAAGATTCGTCGGGAAGTGGAGCGTCCCTCAGGGAACCTCCTTTCCAGGAAGGTGCGTCGGGAAGTGGAGCGTCCCTCAGGGAACCTCCTTTCCAGGAAGGTGCGTCGGGAAGTGGAGCGTCTCTTAGAGAACCTCCTTTCCAGGAAGATTCGTCGGGAAGTGGAGCGTCCCTTAGGGAACCTCCTTTCCAGGAAGATTCGTCGGGAAGTGGAGCGTCCCTCAGGGAACCTCCTTTCCAGGAAGGTGCGTCGGGAAGTGGAGCGTCTCTTAGAGAACCTTCTTTCCAGGAAGATTCGTCGGGAAGTGGAGCGTCCCTCAGGGAACCTCCTTTCCAGGAAGGTGCGTCGGGAAGTGGAGCGTCCCTTAGGGAACCTCCTTTCCAGGAAGGTGCGTCGGGAAGTGGAGCGTCTCTTAGAGAACCTCCTTTCCAGGAAGATTCGTCGGGAAGTGGAGCGTCTCTTAGAGAACCTCCTTTCCAGGAAGATTCGTCGAGAAGTGGAGCGTCTCTTAGAGAACCTCCTTTCCACCTTTCTAACCCAGGATGGGCTGCGAGAGGAGGCCTTGGAGCAGGTAAAAATTCATTGCGCAGATAATGATTTTAAAACTCAGGATTCCTCCATAGATATTCGTTTCACATTGTCGACTTTTTTTAATTATTATTATTCCCTGTTAGTTATCTTCTGTTGCTAGTACAAATTCCAGATGCCTAATGTGCATAGAAATTTGAAGTTTCTAGCAATTTTTCCAAGTGATTTAAGTCTTTTCACATTATTATAAAACATAATATTCATTACTTTTTCAGTCGTCGTAATATATATATTGCTATTATCAATGTAAATGACCTCACCTTTCTTTTGAAATAAACTCCAAGTCGCTACGACCAATAGAACCAGAGATATCTAAAAAAAAATGGATTTTTTTGATTTTCAAAAGAGAAACCCCTTCAAAATTCGGTCAAAGAAGTGAATTTTTCCAAAAATTGAAGAAAAAAAATTTTGGAACATGCTTTTTACCTTAAATTCCCTCAGCTTTTCAACAGAATCATCAGAAAACCCCTGCCTTAAACCGTTCAATTGAAATATCCATGTTACCCCACCTTCCCCTTAAAGTTCCCTTCAAAGTTCTTCATTCTCCTTAATGTACTTTTCTCTATTCCACAAGTCTCTCTCTGACCCATTTTTTCTTCACCCATTTCATATCAGTTAAAAATCATGAGTAATGAATCCATCCATATGAATAAGGGTATTGCCACGCCTTGATTTCAAAATAATTAACCACAGTAATAACTCAATGTCCAACTGATCTCACTCATCCTTAGCGTGGTAGCTAATGGTCTCATAAAAATCTATGACCAAATGTGTAAATCGATTTTCAACGATTGGCCAATTATGTCATTAAAATTTCTCGTTTCTCAGGTAAAATACATAATTTTTCGTAAACGAACTTGAACCACTCGTTTCAAGGCCAAAGTAGTTTGATATTAAAAGAGGGGCAGGAAAAGAGCAATCAGATAATTTTCGAAGAAATGGAGGTGGCGTGAAAATTGTTTGATATTATCGGTAGTCGATCGACAATTTCGACTATGAAATGGAATCCTTGGACGTTCAATTTTTTTCTTACAAGGTCAATGTATATTTTATTCAGCTCCTAACAATCCCTATGATTAATTATGCTATGAAAAATATGGGTTTGTAATTTTTTTTATTATTTTTTTCAGATGCAGCAACATGAATGCACGTGATTTCAGAAGAATTAGGTGGTTGATTTTATTTTTTTTTGAAATGAGACCAGGAAAGAGATAATAAATCACGAAATTTCACTCAAAACTAATGGATGAAATATCCATTAGTATCCTAGGTAAAATGATTGATGAAGTTTTTACTGCATTAAATTTGTCTAATTTCATGTAATGCATGGAATTATGTATTCCATGCAGTATTTCAAAGAATTGAAGAAATTATTGAGTCTAGCATGCAATAAACGGTGTAGGTCGAGTTAAATAAGCACCATGACATCACTGAAAAATATCTTAAAGTGGCTGGTCTTCATGTAGCATGTTCACTTCTAGTACAATTGATAATCTAGAAAAGGAGAATCTACGGAATTGAGAGAATTATCGGAATTCATCAATAAATATACTTTTTCCCAAGAAATTGAATGGAGGGAAGTATGGTAAAATGGCTAATGTAATAAAATGGCTCAAGATGAAATTTTTTCGATGATGCCATTGAAAAGCTGAGGAAATTTCAGGTTGAAAACACGTGTCAGAATTAATTTTTTCGAATTTTTTGAAAATTTCACTTTTTTGAGCATGAATTAGGCTTTCCTTTTTCGATTTTTTCCACTTTTTTGAGAATATCTCTGGTTCTATAGGTCGTAGCAACTTGGGGTTGGTCTTAAATGAAAGGTGAGATCATTTGCCATCGATTTATGTGGTTCGAAAAGAAAAATTATCGATTTTTGAGATAGTTATGTGTTTGTTTTGTAAAATTCAGTTTCCACCCTTAAATATATAATAAGTACCTCCAAAATCGATATTTTCCCATCAACAACCTCGTGAATTAATGGAAAATGATCTCACCTTTCATTTGAGACCAACCCCAACTCGCTACGACCAATAGAACCGAAGATATTCCCAAAAACGTGAAATTTTTCAATTTCCCCTGAAAAAATCTCTGATTTTCCTCTGAAATAATCGAATTTTCAAAAAACTGTAAAAAATGATTTTTTACATGTGTTTTCTAACGGAAATTTCCTCAGCTTTCCAATGAAATCATCAAAATAAACCTATCGCCAATATTTCCACCAATTTCAAGCTGAAACATGTCCATTTCACCCTTCAACCCCTTTTCAACCACCTCACCCTCAAATTTACATAATTGAGATCGTGTGAAGAGTCTTGAAAGACGCATAAAGTTTTCTTCTCCTCGAAAACACCCACCAGAAGTTATTACTGCTTATTCTACATCATATGATTGATATCTGTAAGTTAAATACTGTCATGAAAATTGTAACTCGTGGGGAATAAAAAAGAAAAAGAAAAGAAAAAAAAATGAAACCAATAAAAAACGTAACAAAAGATTCGAACCGTCTAGGGCGCAGGTCTCCAACAATCTGGAGGAGGTCTCGGGCAATGTTGAAGTCACGCAAGCAGTACTACAATCCGCAGAAGGTTCGTGGAACTGTGGACATTACAAGGTACATTGTAACACGTCTGCAGAATGAAGTATCCAAAGTTTTTCATTGATATTCAAGTGTTTGTCGTTGTAATAATCATTGGTTTTACTACTTCTCAACGTACGAGACAGAGAATTTCAAAGGATCCACCGATTGTCAAGATACCAGATCAAGGATCGATATTAGGAAAGGAGGTACAGACTTTGAATCTTTCTCTTCTTCTTTTGCTGTAAGGAAACAAAAAAAAAATGTTCATCGACAATTTTTGCTTCAGATTTTATTGGCAAGACCACAAAAGGTCACTGCCTATTTGGGAATTCCTTATGCTCAGCCACCAGTTGGACAACTACGATTTAGACCACCAGTAACTGACCCCCCAGTCAGCTGGAATGGCACAAGAAATGCAACACAATTTGCACCCTCGTGTCTACAAACAACTGAGCTACGAAAATTACATGAGATTTCATTTAGAAAGCTATTACCAGAGGATTTAAAGGAGCCTGATTTCAGTGAGGATTGCTTGTTTCTGAACATCTATGTACCTGATGGTAAGTGAATTTAATTAATTATATCAATTAATTTTTGAAAATTCTGCCTTCATTTGAAGGAAGAAAATGGTATTTTTTCATTCGAAATGAGGTCAGATTTTTTTTTTTTACATTTGCCTCAATTATAAGGTGTAATTATTATAGAAATGAAGGGAATTCTCCCAGAGTTAATTTTTCTTACACAACACTATAATTAAACTTCTTTTTCACAGTTTGGGGAAGTATTTAAATTTTTAATCCAACACTGGTAATGTGTTTTTTTTTTTAATTATTCAAGAATTAATGTAAGAATTTTTATTGCTCCAAAAATGTGAATTTGCGGATAAAATTCTAATGTTTTTATAGTGTTTTGCATTAACTTGGCCTATTTTTCAACGTAATTATCATCGATAATGACAAATTGTTTCCTGTAGCTATTCATCTTAAATCATTTTGTAATTCTGGAATTTTCACAGTAAAATTTTACGATCCACAGGGAATAACATTTTAGTATCTCACAGTATCGCGTGACCAAAACTAAGAAAACGAAATTGAGACTCTCTCTCTCTCTCTGTGTTATATTTCTGCGTTCCTCGTATTTTCACATTGTGCAATATTAAAAGGACAGACTTATTACTGGGTAACAATTGGTGCCTGATGTTAAATCCTAAGTTTATTGTCATTTGCACCATTCAGAAAGCGGATTTTCATCAGAGAAATTGTCCTTGGTAGCTTTTATGATATAGACCATGCTTTATCATGTTCATTCAAGATGTGTTTATGTTGATCATTGAAGAAGGGAAATTCTCACAATTCCAAGGACGATTGTTATCTTAATTATTCACTGAATTATTCTGCCTCAAATCCACTGAGAATTTCGTACACATTCCCTTAAATTCCCTGTGTGACATAAATTGAATGCCATTAGCTACAAATTGCCGAGTCCTAGAGACAAATTTAGGAGTCACAGAAAAAAAATAGAAAAAAATCTTGTAAACTTTCTTCTTCACTCGAAAATTTTACGTTGATGAATAATCACGCAAAGCTTGAAACTTTTTCTGTTTATCTGTATACTGTGTGAGAATCGTAATTAATAAGCACATGCATGCAGCTGCAGTCACATTTTTCAAAGATTTCCATAATTTAATTCAAAGAAAAAGAGAGGGAGAGAGAGTATAATGCCCAGAAGAGAATCTGAAGAATAGGCACGACCTAAATACCTATTTGTCAAGAGTTAAATTAAAAGAAATTCAAATTTTAACACGACAACTTTATCGATACAGTGGTTTTTCCTACATAATTCATGGATTATTTATCAAGCATACGAGGGGGAAAAAAAAAGTAGAGCTCTTGGCTTTTAGGATTATGGGGAAAGAAATAATTTAAGCCGAATGATAGATGAAAGTGACAAGAAGCTTGGGCCACTCGATATAGCACTTAGATACGAAGATTACACACAGAATAGGAAAAATGCGACTAAATTTTTTTTTTTATATATATATAATTGACGTTTGAGCCCTAAGGAGGGAAGAGGGCACAGGTCGATATGTACACCCAAGGGGGGTAACACAGTGTAACTGGTGCACCTGTGGGTGGCACGCGATCTTTTCGGAGCTTAAAAGCTAAAGATGTCGAGATACGGAGGCGAGTCACGAAGCCAAACGCCAGTTTTTCCCTATTTGATTTTTCTCTCTGGAAAAACCTGAGATTAGTCAAATGTGATTGTTAACAATGTCCCTCGTGATCCAATAATTTTCCACACAAATTGCTATGAAAGTTGAGGAAAATTCATTAATTAATTCAGTTGGATCTCATAAAGGATCTATTATGCATAGCTCTTTGAATAAAGTTTGTATAAGCCAAGGTCAGTTGTTCTTTTATGTCTTCCTTTTTTTTTTTTAGACATGAAATGATTATCTGAATATCCCTGAGTCATGACAATTTTTCGGGAAAATTCAATTTGAGAGGCAAAAAAAAAGTGGGTAGTAAGAAATAACATGAGAATTTTTGGCTTTTTATAGAAGTAAGAGTGTGGGAATTAATTAGAATTGGGGTGTTAAGAGTTTTCGATCGATAGTTGGACTGATTGAATTGATAGTGATGGGTCTTGATAGCCTCAGGAATATGTAATCATCGGTGAAGTGAATATGAGGGGGGAAAACTTGAAGTAATAGGGGAACTGGTGACTTTATTGATACAGTCATTCGTGAAGGATCAAGTTAGATATAATGTAACTTTGTATTAAATTTTCGTGTATCAAGGCGAACTTTGCTAATGAGACTATTTATGTTTTTCTTTTTAAATAACATGTTGCAGGTCCACCACCGGAAGATGGCTGGCCAGTTATTGTTTGGTTTCATAATGGAGACTTCAATACAGGCACACCGGCAATATGGGATGCAACAGTTTTTGTCAACAAGCAAAAGGTGAAATCTAATGAGTAACACTTGAATTTAACCCTTCTTTGCTATACTGGGGTGATCAACGGACTACAGACCTATATTTGCTTAAATTTAAGTACCTAAATAAGGTAAAAGACCTAACAGCTGCTCAGAAACTAGTAGTTGCTCACTCACGTATTTGTATACCTATATTTATTAACAATTTATAAATAGAGATACTCAAATACATACTTGAATCTACTTTTTGGATATATTATCTTGATGGTCATCTAAAGTAAGCTTTCAAGAAGTTCTAAAAGAATTTCAAGCAAAAATATTAAATAGCTCCCTTTTTATAACGATTTTTGTCACTTGATGTCAAATGAACCCACTATTACAAATATTTTATTCCCCTGAAAGTATTGCAAAATAAGGGTTAATGAAATTGACTAAAATAATAAGCTCACACTTGATCATTTGCCAAGATCTTGATACCATTAGTGAATTAATGATTTCCGTGGTCCCATTAAAGTGCACAATTTAATGCGCAGATAAAGTATATTATTTTCAAAAGTGTATTTATAGAATGTAAAGAATACACATCAATGTCTTGGCACAAGAGTTCAAGGTGAAACACGATCATAAATAAAAACACATTTAAAAGTACTCTATCATATAAATTTTCTTCTAGATTCTAGTGATAACGGTAGCCTATCGTCTCAATATCTTCGGATTTTTCACAACTACTGATGCCGAGTCACCTGGAAATTATGGAATGCTGGATCAAGTTGCTTCTTTGGATTGGATCAAGAAGAATATCGAATTTTTTGAAGGTTCACCAACGAATATCGTGATATCCGGACACAGTTCGGGAGCCATTAGCGTAGGACTGCACATGTTGAGTCCATTGAGCAGAGGAAAGTTTCAAAAAGCCATTATAATGAGTGGAGACGCAATAGGCTCAGTACGTACACCAGATCAAGAAGTACCAATAGTAGATCAAATATCAGACAGATTTGCCTGTATACGCAAGCCAACTGCTAAATTAATGGAGTGTTTGAGACGTGTACCAGCTGCAATACTGCTTGAACAGACATCGCACATTGAAACGTGGGGTCCAATAGTCGATGCTGATACGAATAATTCATCCGATCCATTTCTACCTTTTCATCCAAAGGACATATTGGACAGTGGTAATTTCAATGCCGTACCACTAATGGCTGGATTCACAAGTAATGAACAAGCACTGGCATACATTGAAACTGTAGATAATCCGGATGAGGCTGGTGCACTGACACCATCAAAATTTGATAGTATCATAAGTGAGGAAATAATTGCATCAATGCCAAAACCAGATAACACTAGTACCTGTGAGAACAAACCACAATTGGTTGTTGATGCTGTACTCTTTTTCTACAGGCCTTATCCATCAACTACAGATGCTAATATCTTGAGAGACAGGTATCTTGATATGCAAACGGAAAAAAATTATGCAGCTGGTTTGACTTACTTGGCAGCAAAAGTATCGAAATTTGAACAATCATATGTCTATCGTTTTGATTATCGTTCGAGAACATCGAAAGTCAATCAGGATGTACCAATGTGGGCTAGTGTACCTCATATGTTTGAGCTTCCTTTTGTTTGGGGTCTTCCACATGTTTTTGGAAGTAACAGCATCAATTGGTCCACAAGTGACAAAAATCTTGCCGATGTTGTAATGATGCTAATGGGTAATTTTATCAGATCTGGAAGCCCTTCACTACTCAATGTTAGATGGGAGCCATTCACGGAGGAATCACCTGGAATTTTGGTTATCAATAGAACTATTAATATGAGCGATGTCAGTGGTATTGACTACAGAGCACTTGCATTCTGGAATGACTATTATCCGTCTATTGTCGAGGAATCTATGAACAATTGTTGTAATGTTACCAGTGGTAGTAGTTCGAGCTTGCATTATAGAGTTGATACTTTTGTAGCTTCTGGAGTTATTGCTATGGGTTTTATGAAAATTTATCTTTAGTTAATTTGATGAAACTAATTATTATTGATGGGATAAAAGTAAATTTTTTGAAGATTTATCGAGTGTTTTGAGGTCATTTGTTAATGTTACATTGAGAAAATGGGGAGACGAGTTTTGGATTCTTTTTAATTTTATTGTACAGTTGGTCATAGTCAATTATTTATATTGGAGATGATAAAGAAAAAGAGCTATGCTCATCTCCCTGTCTTCTCTGGTTAGTGCACTATTGAATCTTTTTTTTTTCATGATTCTGTCATCATGACAATTATTATTCTTCATTTTTTAACATTTACTGAATTTTTATTATTTGCTTCAATACGGAGAAGATATAGAAAAACATATATTGTTTGGGAAACAAACGGTTTGATAACTTATGAATATTTTGATGCTTTGATAATTAATAATCATTGTATGTACCGTCTAGATAATAATAATCATTATATTATATAAGAGAGAGGTGCGCGGCGAATTAATGGGGGGCTGGTGTGGCCTTGACGCACGCGCACATCCAAACATACTCATCATTTTTATTATTTTTTTTTTTTAATTCACCTCACTTCCTTATTATTTTCAAGAATCCTAAATACAATTAATCATTAATTCTTTCTCTTTTTTTTCTTCTTCATTACTTTTTAAATGACAAATTTTCCTTCCATGCAAAAAAATTCCTACGGTGATAACCAATGTCTCGGGGCCTCTTACCAACATTCAATGAATTCACATTTTTCCCCTAATTTTAATAATTCCTTTTTTTTTTGTGCGCTACTGTTGCGCGTGCACATGAGCCACCCCGGGACAAACTTATGTACAATATTCCGCCCCTCATTCTTCATCGTCGTTTTTTTTTTTATTTTTTTTTTATTTTTCTACAATGAAAACAAAAAGAAAAGAAAGAAAAAAAAACCATCTCTCACTCATATTTTGTCTTGTCTTATTGCTTTCTCGGGTGCATTCCGCGTGGTTACAATTTTCTTATTTATTCTGCAATTTCGAAAATGATTTCCTTAATTAACTCGAATTTTTTTTTTCCCCGTTCAAACTCATTGTTAGCCCCTTTTTTACGTCACACATATTTTCACATCCGCTTGTCCCCTAATTCACCACTGGTATCCTTCGGCGTTTTTTTTTTTAGTTATTACTGTTGCTTTTCTCTCATTTTTTTTCTGCTTTTCCCTTTTTTTTTATGTATTTTGTCACGCGGGTGGTTTGCGGCCAAGGCCGCTTCTACCTTACAGAAGTAGGCACAATGATTTCTTTTTTTGTTTCATCTTCTTTTCTGGGGATTTTTTATTGATTTGTCGCACGAGGTCGTAGAAGACCTGAAAAAAAGAAAGAAAAAACAATAAATAAACATCAAGTTGATTATTAAAATGTTTTTTGGTCTTAAATAATCTATTCGTAGGTGAGTTGTGTTGGAGAATTTGAAATTGTGATTTTGAAACAAGTGGAAGATCTAATTACTAATCATAATGAACATTTGCTTAATCAATTTAACAAACTAGTCAATATTAAATTTTCATTGACATCTACAAAGTACAAAATTAGGGTAAATTTTAGACACTATATACATATCCTTTAATTGACAGGAAAATTGAAGATAAAGTTTAGTATTCAATTGACTCTTGGTAACTAATCAATAAACACTAGTGAGTTAGAAGGGTCACTTACGTCATAAACATTAATTTTAGCTTTGGCAGAGGTCTCCATGAAGGCGCAGTTGAATAGTCGGGCAAGGTTAACGCCCTGATCTTTTCCTACTACCCTCTCGTCCTCCAAGTCACACTTGTTGCCGACCAGTACCATTGGAACATCATCTGTGTCCTTTACCCGTAATATTTGTTCCCTGAGATCTTGTAGATCATTGAACGTTGATTGGGCAGTTATCGAATAAACTAGTACAAAACCCTGGCCATTTTTCATGTAAAGGTCCCTCATGGCTGTGAATTGTTCCTTTAACGAAGAAGAAAAGCAAGAAAAAAAAAAGGGATTATTAATAATTGATTCACTTGTATCTAATGAAATATTAATAGGACAAAAAAAAAGAAATATTTACCGTTCCGGCTGTGTCCAAGATTTCTAGCATACACTGCTGTCCATCAACTTCAACCTGCTTTCGATAGCTGTCCTCAATTGTTGGGTCATATTTTTCAACAAATATACCCTGTACAAACTGTACAGTCAGGGCAGATTTTCCAACACCACCGCTACCCAAAACAACTATCTTATATTCACGCATAATTCTATATTTTTTTCTATAGAATCTAGACTATCTATATGCCTTTTGTCACAGCCAAGGGGTCACCGAATACGCCACGTTTTGTCCTCCTTTCGTTTCAAGCTACACCTGCAAAAGAAAAAGGAAAGATATAAAAAAAAAATAGAAAACACTTTAATATTTCCTCTATTGCGTAGTCTTGTAATTGAGGGGAAGCAGAGAAGAAAAAAAAATTAAAGAAAATGAGGCAATGAAAGTTTCATAAAGTTGGTATTTCAGAGTCTTGCATGAATTATCTGAAAGACAATAGAGTGAATAATTAATTATTTTCAGGAGCGAAGAATTTACGGGATTTCAATGATGTATAGTTTCGAAGAAAATTTCAAAGATGCTCTCATTCGCTAATGACGCAGTGGATTTAGTGAAGCGCATTTACATTCTACAATTAAATCTACAGATTAAGCAGATTTGTAGATTCCCTTTGAACATGGGAAAACCACCGTGTTTTCCTTTGGCAAAATTTCCAAAGGCTGAAATTCATTTGATTCAATAGATGAATCTACCGTATTCTGTAAATGTATAAAATAAGCACATGTTGAAATACACAGGAGTAATAATGTTAATTAGACCGCGAAAACTTGAACATTTACAACCTGTCTCTCCCTTTTTTTCTTCATTCATAAATTTTTGCACTACTGTGACTTCCGGATATCAACGAAACGTCTCAGCAACGTGGCAAATGAACTATAAAGCACTGCCGAGACTAATGCCCGAGACATTTAAGACGAAAAAGAAAATGAAATACACGATGGCAAAGTGGGAACGTCCACTTCCCGGTTATTCATCACTGCTATAATTACATATTAAGATGGATGAATCAGAGTATTTGCAGAGAATTCTATTGACCACATGATATTGGCTAATAAGTATCTGCGTAAAATAAGTAGCACGTAATTTAAAATTAAAAGAAAAAATAAAGTAATCAATCCATCAAGTTAAGAGTCAAGAGGAAAATTCATTTGAACGTGTATTTGAAAGGTCGAAAATTATAATGGGATTCCATTGTGTCGCAAACTTTGCCAATCGAGTTTAGGTTTAGGGAGCTTTCGAAATCGGATCAAGGGGTTAAGAGGAGAATCAGAGGAGTGGGAGAGCTTTTACTCCTGTAGCCTACAGTTTGGGTGTGTGTGTGGATGTGCGATAGTGCCCTGACGAATTAAAGGCCCTGATAGAGCAGCAGAGAGGGAGGAATTTAGGATGTTAACATACATACACACACACATATATGTATATAGGTAGATACACATGTGTGCAGCGTGGTAGCACACTGATGGACACTTGGCCAGAACACTTTGAGGGGCTGTAAATACGTTATCTAGGCGAGTAGTCTGATACACTTGAACGCACTCTAGACCAGCTTCTACTCATTCGATCCTGTCCTCCTATCGAACACTTTACTTTGTGTGTATTACACACAGTATTGCTGCTATCATGGAGAGAAAAGAAATAGTAACCACTACTATGTCAACATAGTAATGACTTTTTTTTTGAATCGAGCAACCATAGCAGTTATTACAGTAATCCTTATTATGTCCAAAGGACCCATTCCATTTAGCATGTACTATGGTGATATAGAACTCAGTACTATGTAACATAACTTAATACATAGCATTAGCAATCATTAACAATCATCAGACTTCCACCTGAAACATTGTTAACCAATCAGATTTCGGAAAAAATATGGAATCCACAAGCGAGGTTTGATCTCACAGTCTTCACATTACATTTCATTGCTAATTGACATATAAATATAGATATATTATATGAATATATATGGTACAATATGTATCCATGTATATTATGGAATAGCAACCATTACTATAACATAGCAATGATCAATTTTTCAATCTTCAACTTTCAATATTCGTAATTTTTTGAAAAAAAAGAAGAAGTAATGTAGTCAGAAATAGAAATATTTCACGTTTGGTTTCAGAGCCTGAAAAAGCTGATATTTTTCAGTGAAATGTCGTGATTTGACAAGAATTTGATAATTTGATGCTGTCAATGATTTTCCAATATCCCTATGAACAATCAGAATATTGATGTTTCTTTTCTCTCTGTGTCCATCAGGCAAACAAGATGAGTATTCATCAGGAGATATCCCTTGCTGAAACAATTATAATGATTCGTGGATTTTATGATAGAATCTCATATTGATGACATAATGGGAATAATAGTGTCATTGAATTGTATGATATTTGAAACGAAATCGAGGGTGATTTGAGGCCACTCTCGCCTCAATCGTGATCTCGCTCGACACGGATAGCAATTGGAGCAGTGAATTTGTATTTTGTGGTAAAATAGTTTTTCTCACCATTTTATTTTCTCTACGTGTGTTGAAGAGTATTGGGAATTGGTTATAGCCCTATTCACTTTCGGATCTGGTAGTTTAACGTTCAACATTTATATCAACTTGGTTCGTGAACCAGTACTTTTGTCCTGTGGCGAATCTCGGTGGGACGTGACACTGTACGATATTGGTCAACTTAATAGAAATACGATTAACTCAGCTGGAATTTTACCTAACACACTTGTAATTCCGGGTTGTTTTACAAGGATCAAGTGGTATTGTGGGGAGAAATTAAAGAACAGGCATCATGATGTTGTTTCTTAAGAACAGCTTTCATCTAATTGATCAATGGAAATGTTTTGTTTCATGCATAATAGCATAAATTTGTGTTTTGTGTGTATTAAATTTAAGGAAAAATACTGTTTTGTCCTGAAAAATTCCTTCTTTTTTGTTCACTTGACGTTGAAAAGAATATTTTTCCCCGTGGTTTTCTCAAGAATAGAAAATTTCAAGAATAGCGATGCCATTGAAGACGCCTCGAACTCGTTCCATTGTACATGAAAAGTGTGTCACAGTTATGCACTATTCTCTTTCTCTCTCTTTTTCTGCACTCCCACTACCACCATCTCATATTCTCGCTCATCCCTGAGTTATAACCCATGTTCTCCCTTTTACGGCCTCGTGCCAGCAACACAACGCTGCCAACTTCCTGTTTACTCTTCAACCATCGCCAGGTCGAACAAAAGCACATCCACTTGACGATTAAGAGTCCCCCCTAGACACCTGCGCGTGTCACTGAAGATACAGTGTGTGTATATATGTATGCGTGTGTTGTATGGTGAATTAAGATAATCCTGGTGGTTCGGGCAATCTATTTTCCCTTTTTGATTTTGGTCACTTTCGATAGAATGGCATGAAGAAATATTCGATAAAATAGCATGAAATTAATTTTTGAAGAGGATTGAATTAGCATTGAAACACCATAAGCGAGGTTCAGTTTCACTGCGAAAATTCATGATCACAGACCTATTTTTTCCTTATATAACCTTATATGTTTTTTGTTCGTCAGAATGTCTATTAATTTTTGAAATCATGAAAAATGCATGTTACCGGACATATAACGACGATTAATGCAATTAATTACATGAAAGAATCAATGGCGGGAATATTGGTATTTAAAATACGAGAATCCTCCAATCCCAGTCCTAGATACTGGGACAGCGTGAGTCAAATGCGGAACAATATTGAACATTCATAAAATTATCTAATAAAAATTTATCATCTTGGACATCGTGCTAGTATCGGTAAAATGTTGAAGAATCGAAATAGCTATAGTATTATAATAACTAAAAGGGAAAAAAATGCCACTAGGATTACCTTAAACGCCAAAATTTCATTCCCCACTTTTTTTTCCTTTCATTTTCCATTTCTTTTCATTTATCTGCTTTTTTTTTCATTTTTATCTGAGATATTTCACGCCTCTACTGCGTGGTCCAGAGACAGTTTCCGGTATAGATTAGTATCGCCAGATGGAATGAGAGGTCTTGAGACGTGTTTCAACAGAAACACACATTCTTTTTGCTCACTCGCATGTAAACTGTGACCTATTAAACGTTTTTTTTTCTCCCCATCTTTTGATTTAAATTCAAGCAATTTTCTCCAATTTCTCTTGAGAAGCCATCGAGGATTTTTTCTCGCATTTCTTATGGAATATTTTATCATCAATTCGTTCTCTGTGAAAAGGGTATAAATCAAATATTGATAATCTACATTTCTATTTCAACAGTTCGAATCCATGGTAACGTGAATTTCCAATTTAATTCCAATAATTATTCATTGAAATCAAATGCTGAGAGAGCTGATGGCCATCGAAAATCTATTGACTGAATGAAATTTTAACTATGTCAATCAATTGAATGAGCGCACATTTAATTGCACGGAATTTTAACACTATTTGGTGTTACATTTATTGTAAATAAATTCAATAAAACATTGAAGAGATTTTTTTAACTTCTTTGAGAGTCAGCATTTTCCAGTATTTCCCAAATTTAATCCCATCTATGGGGAAATTCACATGCAATGCAATTTTTCAGTGATACTGGATGAAAATCTCGCAGGAAAAATATTGCCAGGAGATACAAAGAACCCAGGGAGATATAAACCCATGAGTTTTATGCTGACTCGGATAAATTCGAGAGAAGGAAATTTCCAGGGGAAATTGAGATGAGAAATGTGGAAAAGAATGGAGCAAATTGGACTTGTTGATCTAAATTATTCCAGATTTTTTTTGAGGATGAAGGAGTCTACTAAGGAAATTGAAAAAATTCACCAACAAGCTCTACATCTTGGAGCATCTTCTCAAATTTTTTCAAATTTTTTCATGAATTGTTTCTCTGTGAAAAAAAATTCCTGAATCATGTTGTGATGAAAATTCATTTTGCCCCATTTTTTCCTATCATATCGTTGCCTTAGAAAGAAAGTGACTAAAGTGCTACATTCATCCATAGCACTTACGCCATTTTGTTCCTAAGGCAATGATATATTTTTCATAATTTAATTAAATTATAATTTAATTTAATTCTTGGAGCAGAAGCAAGGACCACAATTTTCCTGACAATTTTTTTTTTAAATTTCATTTTCCTGAATATCACCTCAATTATTTCTGTTTACAAAATATTTTGTAGAAAAAAATGATATCAAAGAGATTCAGTGTACATGGCGAGACAGACGGTTAATTATTTTCCTCGTTAGACCGTGGAAAGACTCAGTCTCGTATCTCCTCCAAAGATTTTTTTTTATTTATTTTTATTTAGAGCAAAAGGTTTCGGAGAAAACAGGATAATTATTTCGTCCAACTGCATTTGCTTCTGGACTGCAGAATTTTTTGATCAAAGTATCTCCAAAGTCCTAATCTTTCAGGTGATTGTATGAAAGACAAAAAAAAAAGCAGAAAATTGCGAGGTCAGTAAGTGAGAGGGTCAGGATAAGAGAGGCTTTATCATCATTCCACGTCACGTATCTCCTGGCTGGTTGTGTCCAGTCCCTGTATTTTCAATTTGAGGTAGTTCTATACCTACATGGATTTAAAGATTAAAATCTGAAATAAATTTCAACTGAGAGCTTATATAAATCTCGAGTATCTCATGAAATTTCTGGTCAATTGACCGTTTTTTTTTGGTCAATAATAAATAAAAATGAAATAAAAATAAGAAAATGGACAAGTGATAGTAATTATAATAACTAAAAGGAAAAAAAATGAAAATCGATCATTTGAACCTGCCACTAGGTTTACCTTAAACACCAAGGACTAGGTTTTTAATCATAAATATTAATTTTTGGGTGATTTTTCTGTTTATTTCTCACTTCACACTCAACGACTAGTGTAAAAAAGTATAGATATACTTCAAACATCAGTTGAATCTCCGCATTATTGGAGAAATGGTCCTCGCTAATTAAATTTTCGTATCAAATGATTTTCATGATAAATAAATTTAATCAAAAGATATTCTTTGAAGTTTATCGCTTTTATTGAAGAATGGAGGATAAAAGGAGAATTGAGTATGTCAATTAAACAAGCTTATGTGTTTGGCTCCAATTCTTTACCAGTTATAATCCCTTAAAATAGGGTGAACATATGTGTACCCGATAGACCGATAATTCATCCAATAAATTCATGAGGTACTGTGTGTGTGTGTGTGTTATCTTCACTTTTTTACTCCGCAAATGAGAACGAAAAAAAATGTTTATAATAATAAGAATAATGATGAAGCAAGATCGATACATATTACTAACGAGATTATCGTGAAAATGCGGATAATAAAGAATTTTCGATAATTTGAACCTAGTTGATTGAAAATTTTTTATTTTTTTTGAAGATATCTTCAGTTTTAGTGGCTAGAACGATTTGCGGATGGTCTTGAATGAAATGTGAGATTATTTGACATGACTTTAAGTGGTTTTGAAAGAAAATATACCGACTTTTGAGGTATTTATGGAGGAAAAACTGAAGTTTCTATGATTTAGTCCATAAATAACTCAAAAAATCGATGGAAAAATATTTAAACTACAGAAATTGATGGAAAATGATCTCATCTTTCATTTGAGACCAGTCCCAAGTCGCTATGACCAATAGAAGCAGAGATATATTCTCAAAAAGTGGAGAAGATCGAAAGAGAACAGGATTTGACCCAAAATTTTTGCCTAAAAGTGAAATTTCCACAGAATTTAAAAAAAATTGATTCCGACACATATTTTCCATCGGATATTTCCTCATTTTTTTTCATTGAAATCATTGAAAAAGAATCTATCTCAAGTCATTTCATCAGAATCCTCATTTCCCCGTTTCAAATGCATAATGATAAGAATAATGATGAAGCAAGATCGATACATTACTAATGAGATTATCTTGAAAATCCGAATAATAGGGAATCTCCGATAATTTGGACCAAGTTCGATGAGCCATAGTGTGCGTTTCCCCGGAAATACAATTTTTCTCTCTTTTTCTCATTGATGCTTTTACTCTTGAGAATCAATCTAGGCAACGACGTGATTTTACGCTCCGTCACGAATAGGAGAAATAAAAAATGAAAGGAAATTGAGAGAAATGCTTTTTATATATAGTTATATACATATATATATATATAGAACATTCCTCGCCAATTTCCCCTGGGGCAGAGGAGTCTACGACCTCCAGAAAAATGAAAAAAAAAATCCTCTATTTCTCCCTCGATGATCATTGACGTAGAAAATTTCAAGTAGATTATTGAATTATAAAATCCTTATTAATTATTATCTCATTTTTTTCTCCCCCTCTCTCTCTTTCACCATTAAAATCCCTTATTATGCTGCTCATCTGGAAGTGAGCTAGTCTACAAGGGAAAATCGATTTTTCACTTGAAAACATTCTTCTCCAATGATGAGATTTGCCTTCATTTCACTTCACCATTATTCTCATTCACTTTACCCCGTTTGCTAACGCAGTATTTTACATTGAGGATGTTCTACAGATATTTTATCAAAATTTTAAAATTTAAAAATTCAATGAAATCTTTTTCCAAGGTTCCCCAATTCATAAAGAAACCGTACGTAAAATTTTGGATTTTTCTCATTCCTCGTTTAAAAGTTACAATTTTTTTAAAAACCATCGTTTAACACGTGTTGTTATGGAAAATTCACAAAAGCTTAAGAAACTTTTCGAAAAATTCGTCAAATTCGATGAAATTCCGGATGTAGATGAGAAATTACCCCTCGCACAAAAGTTACATTTTTATGAGACGATTATATGAATAATTGGCATTAAAATTGATAAAAATGATTGAAAAATTGACACTGAGGCGTAAGTGCTGCCAACTTGTGTCGCCAGAATTTCCTAGAGTGCAACGCTTTTTTCAAAATAATTTTCAAACTAATTACATGAAGAATAAAAAGAGTATCAGTGAAATGTGATAAAGATAACATATATTTGAACACCCGCAGCGTTTCACAATTAACTAAAAATAATTTTAATGAGGAATTGAAAAACTCATTTTTTTCTTGTTCAGGGATTGGAAGACTGACGAAATCACTGCCTCTCGCATGCTGCACAACCCCCCGCTTACGGTCTATATAGAACTTCCTTAAAAGCTCAATGAGTCTTTCTAAAAAGCATTAAATACATAGACGTACTCTAGAAACCAGAGATTCGTCGTTTGCCCAAGGATCTAAATTGCGAGAAAAGAAATGTGTTGGAATAAACACACACACTGGGAAATAGTTTCGTTAATAGCTTCAAAACACTCTGGGTATGTGTCGTCGAGTTTAAATGGGGGAAAAAATGCGAAGGGAGGAAGTGTGTGTGTGCATATATATGTTAAATAAAATGAAATAAAATATAAACGAGCGATTTTTGCTTGAGGCGTTTCTCAAGATTCGTCTCGGAAAAAAAGAGAAAATGAATTTTTAAAAGCTGAAAATATGTTTTTTTTTTCCCTCCGGAAAGCTTTTTAAATTTTTGACCTGATAAAATTGTGTCTGGGGCGATAAATTTAATAAATCTTCAAGTTCAGAGAAATTCAGAGGAGAAACAACGTTTTTTCATGAAAACAGCAGTACTTTGACAATAAATTCCTAAACGAGGATATCAAAATGTTTCTTTTTTTTTTTTTTTAAGTGTAAAATGTGTGGTACGTTAGATAGTAAGTTCCGGGTAGCAGGATATGGTGTAACGGCTGATAATAAACGGGACGCCGTCACGATTCACACTGCAGTTGATTCTCCATTTTGTCAGTCAAACGACAGTTTAGTATTTTGCCATTACCATAAAACGTTTAATCCTTCAATGCCCAATAATTCCGATGGAAACCATTTTGGCATTCAAACGTTCATAGCTTTATCAAAAATCAATATATTTTCAATTTCTAGATGCCGAAAACCCACAAATTTATGCTACTTTGTAAGAAAAAATTTATAGAGCATCGAATTAATAATAATTTTGCAATTATAATAATATAAGCAAATAGAAATTAGTGGTGAGAATTGCAAAAAATTTGCAAAATATCAAATTACATGGAGCTGGGCTCATAAAACTGATCAATCGGGGATTTTCGGGGTGGCTGATTCCGAATCATTATTTAATCCAGAATTTTTGATTATTTTAACCATTGTTCATTTTATTTTTATCAAAAATAAGATAAATTATGTTTTTTTTTCATTTGAATAGATAATAGATGATAATAACTGAATGAACATTTTTGTAAAAAAAATTTTCTTTTGAAAATTATAGTTTGAATGAACATCATACTCTGATTAGGACTTCAGATGAGAGTCGAAACGTTGGTGCACAATTGAATAACTTCAATTAATCCATTTCAACTTCTGCAGTGACCTACATGGCTACCTTCATATTAATCTGATGACAAATTCAACGGCAGATTTTCAAATTTTCCCAACTCTTAAATGCAGAATGTGACGAAAACTTGCCTTACTCTGCGAAAATGTACGTTACTCTGAAAAAAATCGGACCTTAAAGGGTTAAAAGCAACTGGATTACACAGGAAATATACCAATAGCAGTATATTATGCACCTGTTTGCCTCTCTCAACGGAAGGAAAACGGTGGAGGAAGCTGCCTGTATATGTGTATATATGTGTCTGTGTGTCTTGAATGTATGTGCATGTAATTTAGCCCTGTGCAACCATTAACAGACACACACACACACAGTTAGAGGGATAAAATACGTGCGTTAGATTGGGTCGACAGTAACTACGAGCTTCAGGATCCTATCGTCGAATGAATCGCAGCCCGTTTCTCACGCCCGCACACACAAACGGTCTTTCTCTACTAGCGTGTGATGTGTTTTTCTCCAGTGATGAATCGTTCAAGGATTCTCCAGACCCCAATGACTTTAACCCCTTTTTTTTTCTAGTAGACACAAACACACACATACAAACACACACCTGAAGGCTCATTCATACACACAAAACTCCTGAGAATATTCATAACTTTTTGCATGTTTAAACTTATGAATTCCCTTCATTTTTTTCTTAATTGTTTGAGGCATTAAAGTCAGGCAAAGAATTATTATTGTCATTATTATTAATCGCTGTATGAATTCCGTTTCACAATGAACAATTGTGAATGTTGCTGAAGGAAGAAAAAAAAACGATTAGTGAAGCATTTCGTGGGCTAAATTCTCGAGTAATTAATGAAATTAATAATTGAGTCATTCCAATTTTTTATTTCGTCACGACAGTACGAAGGAATTTTACGAATTCTTGATTCGAGGAATTTTTTATTTTTTCCTGAAAAATAGGAGATTAATTTATTTTTCTCTGGTTGAATCTAATTTATCATTTTTTCTTGTTTTTTGATTATTCTACTAGAAGAATTTAACGACTCGTGTGTGTGACACGGGAAACCGGAGGTCATCAATACACGATAATACACGTTGGTGGTCAGATATATTATTCCATTTTTTTTTATTTTAAAACCACATCCTTTGAAGGCCGCCCGAAAAGATGGAATTTACTTCAAAAACGTACTTGATACGTTGAAAAGAAAAAAATAGATAAAAAATAAATCCTCATTTAACATTCGTGAATCTTTTATTACCATTTCTTCCAGGCACTCTCTGACACTCTCACTTAGCTCTTTTGGGATTTCAATCTGCGCTGTGAGACTTGGGAAAACGGAAATGTCGAGGGAATCGAGAGAATTTGTCAGAGAATCGATTAACAGCTTTTCAGTTGTGGGTCTCTTGGACCTTCTTCTTCCTCGTCTTCTTCTCTTGTCTGTCTCTCTTACTCACAGTTATTTCACTTTATCTCTTTATGTGAAATTCCATGGGTTTCAGTGGTATTTCCTTGGCTCAATACTTTACTTCTCTTTCTCTTGTCTATATCACATTCCACCCGGTCTTCCACTTCGCTACACGGCTTCCGGCAAAATGCATTACACGAGTCACGTTTGGACGTTCTATATTAGTCCAATTTATTATATCGTGTGGGCAAAATGATAAATAAGGACAAATGAGATAAAGAATGATGATACTGCTGTGAAATTAATTCATGAGTTAGAATTGCATAATTTAACGGAGTGAATCAGGAGATATATAGTTTTTTATGTTTTGTATTTATGAAAATTGGGAGAAATCAATGAAAATATTTTGGACAGGATTCTTCTGATGATTTCGTTGAAAAGCTGAGAAAATTTTCGTTGAAAAATAAACCTCAGGATTTATTTTTGAGAATTTTTAGAAAATGTGCCTTTTTTAGGGGAAAATCAGGGCTCTAAATCGTTGGAAAATTGAAAAATTGCACTTTTCTGAGGATATCCCTGGTTCTATTGGTCCTAGTGACTTGGGGTTGGTTTTAAATGAAACATGAGCTTATTCTCGAACAATTTATGAGGTTTGGAGAAAAAAAATAATCGATTTTTGAGGTATTTATGGAGATAAAACTAATTTTCACCGAAAAAAGTTCACAAATAATTCCAAAATCAAGTTTAAAAAAATTCAAACAGAAATCGATGGCAAATGATTTCACCTTTCATTTGAGACCAACCCCAAGTCGCTACGACGAATAGAACCGGAGATATCCTCAAAAAAGTAAATTTTCTTAAGAATTCAAAAAAATCAAATCTCAGGCATTTTTTTTTTCAACCGGAAATTCCTCAAACTTTCTAATGTAATTATTGAAAAAATAGAATTACCATTTTCCCCCAAATTTCCCCTTCATAAATCTTAAATATATAAATTTAAATAATCATCAGTGTCTACAAAATTCTTTAAAACTTCCGGTACTTTTAATTCACCTCCAGACTCATCCAACTTTGTGCCAACGAGTTGAGGTGCCGGAAGTTAAGAGCCTTCCTCCTCATACCCTGCGGTATGTTCGACAGGTTGGAGCCAAGACGTATAAAGTTAAAAACTTCTTTTTTTTTTTATCAACTCCAGAGATCGATTCTCACCACGTTCATAATGACACAAGTAATTCTCGCAGCCATGATTTCACATCAGAAAGAAAAAACTATTTTCCAACATTTCTCCCATATTCTCCTTTGTTTTTCTATTCTGCACGAACTTCGGTTGCAATCTGACAAAGTAAATAGAGCACCGCAAATTTCCAATTCTCTGTTGCTTATAATTGAATATTTTTTTTTTTCACTCTGTTCGCTAAAAGCACTGGGATGCAGAAAAAAAAAAGGAAAGAAAAATATTTAAAACGTACGTGGACCACGATAAAATCACGATAACCGAGTTAGTGTGTGACGTCAGAGGCGTACTTATCAACTTTTAAAAGAAGAAAAAAAGCTGAAGCGTAAAAGTAAAAAAAAAAGAAATATGCAGGCACTACAATGGAATTAGCTTCCTGTGAAGTGGGACACTGAAATCCATTTTTTCCCACTTTTCACATAGTGAATGACTAATAATTACTATTAATTACTTTAATCTCTTTTTTTTCTTCTTAATGGTACTCATAAAGTTATAATCCGGTATAGTCCAGCGGCAGGATATCTGCTACTCATGAAGTTGTCACGACGAAGCTTCTATAATTAGTGTATAATTAAAATCAACTCGATGATTAATACAATATAATTGTGTATTGATTATTCAAAGAGACAAGTGATGTTTGGTCAAGCATACAGACATTCGATTTCCTAGTTAGTTCACGCTCAAGGCACTAGACACTTGGCCATTGACCCCAATAACTCAGGAAATAGAATCCGGAAATTCCAAGAAAGGAGAAGAAAAATCCACTTCCATTGCCTTTTATCTCGAGGAAAAAGAAGAAAAAAAATCGTGTTTCACCAATTATCGATGTTACTGACATTACTTTGTAATAATAGAATGACTGTGTGTGTATGTACGTGATCTCGTTTCAAAAGATTCCAAGAGTATTACAAATAACTAGACATTGTATTTTTCAACAATATCAATGCTCATTTGCTTGAATAAATGTTTTCACTGAGATGGAGCGTATACAAAAGGCTTTATTTCTTCAAGTATCTGCAATTATTATTGAATCGATAAATGTCATTTCAATAAGGAGCTTCAATATTTGTCTCCTTCTGGAGGGTCTCTCAACTCAATGGGGAAACTGTAGAAACACAGTGAGGTTGAGAATGTATTCATCTAGATTGTATTTGAAATTGAAGAAAAAAAGACAAAATCCAAAGTAAAAGCTACAAGTTTTGAATGCAGTTGGGATATTCTGTGTTTAGAGACTTAGTCAGCAGTATTCTGATGCTCATGAGTGTATCTCGGGTATCAAAATGTGGAGGTTTTGTGCTGTGTTTGGCCGATGCAAGAGTTGGTTGGTAAAGCTGAGGATACCAACATTAATGTCCTGGGTCTACATGTGTTACAATGTGGCTTCCTTGAATATCTATGGTGAACGTTTATTGCAAGTAGAACCAGAGTATTGTAGTTTCAGAGAACAGGGAGTGCAAGATAGAGAGAGAAAATAAGGTAGGATGAAGGAGAGAGAGAGAGAGAGAGAGAAGATCGAGAGAATGGCCTCCTCTGCACAAACGCAGTTTACCCTCGTTCCCGGGGAAATTGGCCGTCAATGGCTCATGTTGGTATGAGTAAAGTCTAATTGTTGAGTAATTCAATAGTTCCACATGTGGCTATTACCAATAATTCATTCGATTGAAGTGTTATAACTTAATTTCTCGATAAGCAGTTAAAATACGACTGATGATTGTGGAATTTCCTCTTTATTTTAATTTGATCCTGAAAATAAATGTCTTTTCAAAGAGTATCATGATTTATTTTTCTAATAGGGTAGAAGTACCAGTTTTGGTCAACTTTGCGCCTTTTTTAGCTACTTCAAATGTAAGTTGATAAAGAAAAATCTCTCAAATCAGAATAATATTTTTATAGAATTTTGAAACCTTCATAATTATACGAATCCAATTATAATTTTTTTTATTGCACTTATAAAATGACTCATATTTGGATTTGGATAGAAAGTGGTCAAAAAAAAGGTACAGTGGCCAAAGGAAGTACTTCTACCCTTTAGTCTTTTCGGTTTTTTGCAGTAAAAATATGAAACAATGAGATTGATCAGTTAACGGACAGTCTTAAATCTATTTACAGGCTATAAACCGAGATAAAGTTAGTTTTTAAAGAATAAAATCTCTTGTAAAAGTATTTCGAGGATTTAATAATGTGAGCAGTGTCAGATTTAATGGATAGCATTTCCCAACTGCGTAACTTTTTAATAAAAATTCTTTTTTATCAAAAGAATTTATTTCCGGAATCGAAAAAAAAAGGATTCTTCTTGATGAAAAATCGGAAAGACGTCCTTCGCAGTATCCGCACACGCGCCAACGCCATTTCCCGTCAAATATTCTCCCATTGTTCTCCCGTTTCTCCCCCGTGCAGAAAGTGTCGACTGTAATCGATCACGATTGTAAGGCTCTACCTACATTCACTCGTACTTTTGCCATTACATTTTATCATTTTTCCATATTTTTTTTTTCATCTGCAAATACCCAGTGAGATCGAGCACGATAACATTGATGGAATATTTCGAATAGATTGGACTTGAAAAACTGGTTTTGGTGATTGCAAATACGTTTAATTGTAATTTAAAGAAATGAACGAATGTGGGGAGTGTTAATAAAAGAAAGTGGACTCTTCCCAATTGAGACTATCATTATTTTCAATTGACGCATTAAATTGTGCGTCGTGATTGTCTTCTCAAAAATGAAAAAAAAAAAAATAAATAAATAAATCAAAAACTAAAGTATTGGAGCAGTATTTAATTTCAATAAAACACACTGATGTCACGGTGATATCACTCCTCTCTATCTTATTGTGAGCAAATGTGTCGGTGTAACACAATCACAATTATGACGCAAGCATTTCCACGCAACACGACAATTAATTGTCCCCCGCCATGGCCCGAACTGACCCATGCATTAAACTCGACAATGAAAGCCACACATTTCATCGTAACAATTAATTACATCTCTACTGAATTATTAGCGAAAAAAAGGGCAATTTGATGAGATACTCTTAATTTAACTGCGAATTATTTTTGCAAATGTGGCCTTAACACTGGCAGAAAAAAAAGTGGTGAAGACTATGAAATATTGAATTTACGCAAACATTATTGAAAATTATTGAATTGACTCAATCCAGTAAATTCAACAATTTTTTCAAATCATTTCCTAAAAATATTAGCCAAAGACCAATTGATTCAATATTTCATAGTTTTTTCCGCTACTTTTTTTTATTGTACCTCAATCGCATTTTTATTGAGGTGGTTAATAGCTTCTGTCAGAGTGAGATTACGTAACAAGCTCATGTCCGTACAAAGTGATGACTATATGCATTTATTTCCCCCCGGTATGTCAGCAATGTGTTCTACTAATTCAAACCATCAAAAATTGCCTGATAAACGCTTTATTGACCTTTTTTTCCTTTTTATTGATTCGTCAATCCTGTGTCAGCTGAATATGGAGGTGATTTCATGAATTTCTCTTGGAAAAGAATGTCGAATAAATGGATCGTGTGTAAAATGAAGGATGGAGTGTCTGAAGCCGGAAGTTTATGAAAAATAGAAAATTAAGGTAATGCTAGTGGTAGGTTCAAATGATCGACTTTTATTTTTTTTTCCTTTCAGTTATTATAATTGCTATAACTATTTCGATTTTCAACATTTTACCGATACCAGAACGATGTCCAAGATGATGAATTGTTATTAGATAATATTATGAATCTTCAATATTGTTCCGCATTTGACTCACACTGTCCCAGTATCTAGGACTGTGATTGGAGGATTCTCGGATTTTAAATACCAATATTCCCGCCATTGATTTTTTCATGTAATTAATTGCATTAATCGTCGTTATATATCCGGTAACATGCATTTTTCATGATTTCAAAAATTAATAGACATTCTGACGAAAAAAAAAACATATAAGGTTATATAAGGAAAAAATAAGTCTGTGATCATGAATTTTCGCAGTGAAACTGAAACTGAACCTCGCTTATGGAGTTTCAATGTTAATTCAATTATTTTTAAAAATTAATTCTGCCCTTATTTGTCCGGTAACATGGGGTAAACTGAATTTTAAAAAAATCTCCTTATGCTATTCTATCGAGAGTGACCAAAATCGAAAAGGGAAAATAGATTTCCCGAACCAGTAGGATTACCTTAAGGAAATATATTCACCCTCCGGTTGAAAAAAAAAAGAATTTGTTAAACGTTATACTTTGTATTACAGTGGTAACGTAAAACCGGAAACGATCCCTCGATATCCGGCGTTTGGGAATTGAGGACCTCAGCGGCCTTGCGTGACACCAAGGAAAAAGAAAAAGAGTGGAGTTAGAATGAGTCATGTGCAGGTTCGTGAACCTCGTGCTCAGTGCCTTGTGTGTGCTGCAAGGCTTTTACTTGAGAAGAAGACTATATATATAACACACAAGAGGATGAGTTTCTTTCCCCTCGCCCACAATATAGAATTTTTCTCGTCTCCTTCATTTTCTGTGTGTGTTTGTGTGTGTCTCTCACTATTCATCCCATTCTTACCACCCTCCTGATTTCATTTTTATCACCATCGTGAGAAAGTTTCCTCTCTCTGTCTCCATTTCGGAGTAAAATGAGTCCTCTCGTTATCCACCGTCTGCATTTTTATCCTCTCCTCCCCTCCCCCGGGCTACACAACGTGCACTGATTCTTTTTCTCGTTTACATGAATGTTTTACGTCCCCCGAGCATAAATCTAGACGATTAAAGCAAATTAACTGCAAAGATTACTTCCGAGTACCGTAAAGGTACCAGTTACCGGACTCTTAAGGCAATGGTACCGGTTCCCGGACAATTTAGAATCAGATTATTAAAATAATAAAAAAATTCAATTAAATGAATCAAATAATTGACTCTATTGTTATTTTAATATTTTGCAGGTATTGATAAACTCAATTGTTCCACTTGACTATTAATTATTAGTATATTTTGCTGCTGCATCTGGAAACTGGGACCCGTCCGGTAATTGGGTCTACCATGATAGGAAAAAACAAAAATCAGTTTTATTTCGAACAATTTAAAGTTGACAAAAAATAAACTTTTTTGAGATTTCTTGAGATTTTCTGAAAATTTCATATTTTTACAAATTTTTCTCAAATCAACCTCCAGAAAAATTTTCTTTGCCCATTTATAAGATTAAAATCAGCTTTATCTCAAATAATTTAAAATTAATTTAGAAAAATTAGTTTAGAATTATTGTTAGAATAACATTTGTCTCGTGACATCTTCAATAACACACGGAAGCCTCTCTGCACGTTGAAAAAAAAATTACTCGTGAATGATGTAGTTGTTATGCAGAAATAATGTGCATAACAATTGACTTCACGTAAGTTAACACTCTTGGGCGTATCGTCATCATTCAAGTCAAGTTGCTTGCAATGAAATGAACATTTAAACATATATAAATAGATCTACCATGACTCAGTCTGTAATGATATACCATCAAAACTTTAATTTGTCATTCATGAAAAAAATCAGGCAGTTGAATAAAAAATAATAATAATAAATAAAAAAAAACCACAATTCAAATGTGTTCACAAAGGCTGTTGACGTGTGACTGAATTCAAATTGTGTTCAAGATAAATGGTATTGTTTCTGTTTTAATCGAATTTGAATAGTCCAGTGGGTGAAATCAAAGTTGGTTAGATATTGGATGTAAAATAGATAGAGTTAGTGAACACGTTTGATTCAAGTGAGTGCACTTTGACCGATATTACAATTATAAAAATAAAAAAAAAGGTAAAAAAATAAAAAAATGATAGAAACGAGGGAAAAAAGTGAACTCTGTATTATTATACATTGTTGTAGCAAAAACTCTTGTGTGGGCTGCACAGAGAAAAAATAAAAAGAAGAAGAAGGGAATAAATGAAATAGATGAAGACAGAAATAAAACCCGAGACAAACGTCAATTGCTCGACTCATGGGGGCTAAGTGGGATTATCAATCGAATGGGATGAGTTGAATTGTAATTGAGGGTAGGGGAAGGATGAACATTGAATACAAGGACCTGAGGAAAATTAACGAGTGTACTCTTTCTTTTTCTGGGGGGAGAAAAAAAAAAGTGAACGAACCCAGCGGATGTAAATGTGAATTGAAAAGAGAGGAAAATAAAAACACGTTAAAGGAAAAAAATATTTGATGAATTAGAATGTTTTAAAGGAAAAGAGAGGAGGAAAAAAAAGGAGGTTGCTTGTTATTGTGACTTTGTGTGTAACTTTTGCAATTTACTCTGGGAGATAAGTTTTATCATTGACAAAAGTTTCACTTTCTAAAGAGACTGGTGAATGCTAATAATAATGAGCTTTACGAATGTTGCATTAATTGTAAAGATTGAAAGTGATTAATCAATTCATTGTAACACAAAAAGGCTTCAATTGAAGTAGTTCTATATTTCTTCGTAGTCGTTTACTGGTCTTTGAGTGTCAAGGAAGAAACCCAAACTTCAATTTAAAATTTATTTCGTATTTTAATTTGCTATCTCCAATTTTTAAGAGATAAAAAATTCTTAATTCCGAAAAACACAAGCGAATGAATGAATTATTTCCATCTATCTCCATAAATTTTTGTAGAATTACTAGCCACTTGTGATACACAAGAGAAAATGTCTTTGATACTGCCAAAGTGAAATAAAAAAAGGAAGCTGCGACACAAAAGGGTGAATTTGGAGTAAAGCCAATCTATTATGAGTCGACTGGCTAAAAGAGGCAGATATGAGTGAGAAGAGCAGAGAAAAGAACAATTCAACAATTTGAATGAATCATTGAAATGCAGTTTATTGTTGCTCCAATAATTTACTGGCATAAAAGAGACATAAATTCGAGAGACGAGAAGGAAAATTCGAGAATTAATTCTCTTTGAAGCATTACCATGTGTGAAGCAACACGTGAAGAGAGACAGATATCCCCCCCACGACTATTTTTCTCAACAAAGTCAATGAAATAACCGATAATCGGCTGAAACTCCCACTGAAATTTTCAACGAGAATACAAAAACCCGCACGATTTTATCGACCTTGCGCATATAATCATGTCGTGTTAACGAGGTTAACATGAGTGTATTCATCAAAATTGAGCTAAATATCCCCCATTGAATTAACATTTAACATTGAAAAAGTAAAATTTATCCTCAAAAATTGATGTGAAGCATTGAAATTGCACTAAAAAATGGAGAAAAAAGGAGTTTTCTTTTTTTTACTTTTGTTTAATAAAAAATGATTCATTTTTCTTTACTCAATGGTAACTTCTCAGAACTCGCCTTCATCATGTGAATCATCACGAATAAAGACTGCTGGCGCTTTCCATTCCCAAACTGGTATCCACACACGCGTTCAGTCGAATGAAAAATGTATTACTTTTTTTTCCTTCCTTTTTTTTTACGAATAAAACAAGTGTCTTGAAACAAAACAACTTTAAAAAAATTAGTCTTTGCGTGAGGAACGCAATGATTGGCCTTAAAAAGCAAATAAGAGAAAATTGAAGGGTTCTTTTTTGCATTTTGATGAATTTTTTGAATACTGCATTAAAAATTAATTAATAATAATAATAAATATTGAAATACATTCGATAAAAACCATTAAATTTTTTTCTTTTTCATTAATATAAAAATGAGATAAGACTCTTCAGGAAATGATACTAAAAATGGCAGAAATCTTGAAATTTTTGAGATTTTTCATTTTTTTCTTCAAATAAATTATGAAAAAAGAAAAATAGGAACATTTAGAAAATTAAAAAATCTAAAAGTGCTATTTAGAAAACAAAAAATCCCATAATAAGTTATTTCTTTTACTATAGAATTGCACAAAATTTCCAGATGTCTGCTAACTTTATTATTATTTCAAGAAAGGGGAGTTGTGTTGAATCAGGGGTAATTCATTGCTTTGCAATTGCCCATGGCAATGCCTGAAATTGTGTTTGTGGAATTAAGGGAAGATTAACTGTTTAACAGTTTAGTCTTATATTTACAGGCAAAATAAAATGTGGAGGCGTTTATCTCATTCGTCAGGGGGGCGTAAACGAAATAAGGTGAATTACAGATCATCACCCTATCTACACTTAAAAATTTTAGCCATATCCCAGAAATTTCTAGCAAGTCACATTTCCGCTGAAATTCGAGATAATTACGTCATTGAAAAATGAACACATCATCGATTTTCAAACAATGTCACGCCTGAATATCAGTGAAACTTGTGAATTTCAATTGTTTCTTGAAAATTTAGTAAAAATAGGAAAAATTTAAAAAAAAAATTGATAATTCAAGTGATTTCGATTCTGGATATTCATGTTCAGTTGAAAATTCAAGTGAATTGTAGAATTTTCGTCTCAATTCTACTCAAGACTCATAGATTCCTTCAAATTTCCTAAGAAACACAGATTTCATAAAAAATCTCCCCATTGAAAAAAATTCAATATCAAGTTAATGAAAATTTCCATGAAATTTCCATTTTTTTCTAAAAGTGTATTCATTTCAGTAGTGAAAAGGTAAAACAGGATGAATCGCTTTATCTCTGAAGTCATTTCGAAAGAAATGTGATATTACTCATCTGTTTTTGTAGAAAATTCCAAGAGTTTCAGGGCAAAATTGCTCTTTCTCGGTTATTTTCTGAGGTAGGGTCACACGACCAATAGATGAACACTGACCAAAAGATGAACGGTTTCTATTATCGAGTATTTTCATAAATGAATGAATGATTCTTATACTTTTCACGTCAATTCCTGATTATTACATTCATATAGATTTATAAACTCTCCATTACACACCGATTGCTCGAAATTCAAAATCATACCACTGCAAAAATATGCAACTGTCCATCTATTGAGAGTTCAAGTTATTTTCCAGTTTTTCCTTGATTTTCTTCAATTATTTCCCCATTATTCAAGTTTAATTGATTTTTAGTCGATTCACAGAATATTTTTCTGTACATCATTCTTTTCTGCAACTTTCCAACGTGATTTGCCTATTTCATATGAATTAATAAAGTCCAATATTTCCTTAACCGTCCATCTATTGGTCATCTTACCTTATTTGAAAAAAAATTGATGAGGAAAAAAGAGAGTTGTCTACCTCTTCACTACTGAATTTTCTTTAAATTCTTTTTCTCCATCTTTCTCTCTCTCTAACTCCTCTGCTCCAGCAGAGATACACCACCACAAGGACTGTGTTAATATCCGGAGAAGTAAAAAAAACGAGAGAAGAGCCTGACTGCTTCTGCTGTTGCTTCCAGAAAGACACATCAAGTAAAGGGGAGAATGAATAGAAAAGAAAGAAGCATCAAAAAAAAGAAGAAAAACAGTAAAAAAAAAATATGAAGCAGATACAAAAACTTACCCCTTATGTCGATCCTCCGTTGTGTCGTTGTGTCCTCTGATTTCTCAGTTGAAAAAAGAAAAAAATTGAATACACCGAAAAACAAATAAGAGTAAAACAAAAATTCACAGTACAAAATACTCTAAACACACAGGACTCTCACGTGTCTTTGAGCTCTTGCAATAATTACTTAATATATTTTTTTAAATTGTGTTCTTCTCTATTTAAGGTTTTTTTTTGTTTATTCAACAAAATATCTCCAATATTATCCAGCAATCAGTCGTTTCCTGCTCGTCACTCCAACACCATAGGTTCATCGAGTTATTTTACTCCAAAAATAATGATAATCTCCAAATTTTTGTTATTTTTAACTTCTCTTTTTTTTCCTCTTCTTTTTAACTTACAATCACAAATGAATTGAACACACACAAACGACCGGCTTCAACCCAACATGCACATGAATCTGGAGGAATTTTTTCACCAACGCTTTTATTGTCTCTCTCTCTTTTTTTTCTGGTTTTGAGTGTGTTTTTTTTTTTGGTGACTCTCGTGTGAATTCTCCTTGTCGTTTTCTTGCAGTCGTTGAATTTGAAGGAAAAAAAAGCACAGACGCCTCGTATATGTGTGTGTATGTGTGTGAGGGGAGGGGGGGCTTGTTCCCCGTCCTCCTTTTTTTTTTATTTAAAAAAACTCCCTATTAATAATCGTAATTCATCGAATTTTTCTTCTCTCTCACACACACACAGTCCAAATTCCTACGATAATTGCACATACAAACACACACACACACTCTCTCGTTCAACTTGTGGTAATTAATAATGTCTAAACCGTGTATGTGTACTAACTCATGTGTACGTGTATTGTCTACTCCAAAATGACTATTCTCTCTTCTTTTTTTTGAAACGTTCCTCTTTTTTTTCTTGCTCCTTTTCTAATCACTTGAAAACTTGTCGCAGTCGTTCGATTATACGCGTGAGACAAACCCACGAACAGTGCACAATTCTACCGTTATCTAGGGCGATGCCTCTCGGGGCCTCCACTCTCTGTGTTCTTGTCCATTGACGCTGGAGATACAACTGATGGCACACTTGCCTCGAATTTTTTGGGGGAGGGGGGGCATGACTCAGTCGCTGCGACTCAGTCGTTAAGGCACTGTTTTATCCGTTGAACACCTCGTCTCACGAATTTTTTCATCACAAAACACAATTTTCGTCATTTCTCCTGTGAATTTTCATTGAAAAAAGAGCAATTGGTAAATCATTCCTCCTTATTTCCTTATGAAAACTACCGAAAATCTGACAATTTTTTGGATTTTTTTGAAGACAAATAAGTTATTGTAAAGAAAAAGGTGAGTAGCTGCTCACTCACTCGTTTGTTTATCTATATTTATGAATAATTTATAGATATAGATATACAAATACATGAAGTGAGCAGGTACTAGTTCCTGAACAACTATTAGGTACTTTATATTATTTAGAAAATTCTCATTTTTAGGTTCTTTCACCAATTTACTAGATATATGCATATTTTTCATTTTTTTTAAAATAATTTATTTAAAGTATTTCTCATTCTTTTTTCATTCATTTCCTCCTTTTCTTCCTTAAAAATTCTTTTTTTTTTACCTTTTTTCCAATAAAACAAGCAATTATTTCAATTATGCAAAAGAGAATTCAAATAAAAAGGGTGAGAAGTGCTTATTATTAATGATTCCATCTCTTTGATTTGTTTTTTTGTTAATTTAGTAAATTGCATGAATTTATTGAATTGAAAAAATTCATTTAATTCATTCAATTTATTGAATTTTTAAAGTTTTTGAATTTGTTTCATTTATTTAATTTATCCAATTTATTACATTTATTCAATTTTTTAAAGTTCTTGAATTTGTTTAATTTATTCAATTTATCCAAATTATTAAATGTATTAAATTTTTTAAAGTTTTTAAATTTGTTTAATTTATTTAATTTATCCAAATTATTAAATTTATTTAATTTTTTAAAGTTCTTAAATTTGTTTAATTTATTTAATTCATCCAATTTATTAAATTTATCAAATTTATTTAATTTTTTTAAGTTCTCAAATTAGTTTAATTTATTTAATTTATTTAATTCAATAATTTTTTTATTTTTTTTTCAAATTTGTTGTAAAGGCTAGTGTGCAAGTGACTGCAGGTCCGTGCACGTTCAGGCATTCAAGATGGCGCCTGCATCGATTTACCAAAACAGAGGGTTCTCTTCGTCTTCTCATTGAAGTGAGTACTTTTTATTTAATTTATGTTGTTTTATTTGCGGCGAGAAGTGATTTAAATGTGAAAATCATGCACACACATATATTGGAGTATTAAATGGCTTATTTGACGACATTTTGTGTCTTTGTGTGTGTGTGTATGTAAGATAAATACACTACAAAAGGTTGAAAACGAAAAGATAAATACACTACAAAAATAAAAAAAAACAAAAGGTTGAAATCCATTTTTTCATGTTTTAATGAAAAATTGAGTATTTGTTATTGTAATCTGAGGAAAATGACGTCTAAATTACCGATAAAACGCCTGAAAACACTGAAAGGTGCAACACAAGCTGAGATACTTCGTGCACATCAGAGAGACGATGAATTTGTCAGAGGATTGAGAGAATTATTTATGGATTTATTGCATCAATTTGGTGTCTACAGAACTCTACTTCCATTTATTCAATCAGATGTTCCATTGAAACTATTGTATTTTTTATTTACGTCAGGATTTGGTAATCAAACACTGGGGGAAGAGTATACGGGTATTGTTCAGGCTGATTTAGAGGCACGAAAGGTTCCATCGCTCAGTGTAATTATTATTTTACTCGATTATCGTGAGATATTAGATGAATTCATGAAGGCTCATTGAAAATTATGGGTTTTTAAATGATTACTAGAAAAAAATAGGAATTAACCATTTTTTTGGAATTTTTTTAAGAATTAAATTATTACAAAAAAAATATTAAAAACACTGGCAATTAGGGGAGAGTGGGGCAAAATGGACACTGTTATGAAACGGTTAGGGATGGATTTTTTTTGATGACTCTATTGAAAAGCTGAGGAAATTTCAGCTGGAAAATGAGTCTCAAATGGATTTTTTTTGAAAATTCGGTATATTTCGGCATTTTTGAAGGGAAAAGCCTTTCCTTCTTCGAAAATCTTCAGTTTTTTGCAAATATCTCTGATTCTATAGGTCGTAGCAATCCGGGGCTAGTCTTAAATGAAAGGTGAGCTCATTTTCCATCGATTCATGGGGGTTTTAATGGAAAAATATCAATTTTTGGGATAGTTATAGACCAAAAACGGTTTCACGAAACTGTTTCACAAAAATGTCCATAAATACCTTAAAAATCGATATTTTTGAATTAAAAACCCTATGAATCGATGGCAAATGATCTCACCTTTCATCTCCCATCAAAATTTTTACGCTACGGCAGATGGAACCAAAGATATTCTCAAAAAACTGAAAAATTTCAAAAAAAGGAAGGATCTTACACCTCTAAAATGCTCCAAAAAGTCAAAATCGCAAAAAATTCGAAAAAATCAATGCCGGCACTTGTTTTCTTCCCAAAATTTCCTCAGCTTTCCAATGGAATCATCAAAAACAATCTACAGCCGATATCTCTATCTCTACCCCTGATTTCCATTTTGCCCCACCTGTCCCTATAATTTCTCGAATTCTCTACATGTCCAAATTTTTTATTTTTCGAAAAATAATTCATTTGTTGAGAAGAAAAAACAATGAGAATTGTCAGATGTCTGCCATTTTCAGGATTATTTGAACATTATGAGTTTTAGAATGATTATTGAAAATAGCAGACATCTAAAGATTCTTATTCTATTTTGTTCTTGACAAATAAATTATTTTTGCAAAAAATTAAAAATATGCACATTTAGAAAATTTGAAAAACTATAAGTGCAAATTTTTTTAATATTTCATTTATAATAATTCATTTGCTTAAAAAAATCTAAAGAACTGTCAGATATCTACTATCTTTACTATCATATTTCAAATTGTTTTTAATATTTAGGCAAGGGTATTAGCTGCTGTTTTGGAATGTTTCGGTGAAAGAGGATTGATAATTCTTTTGGGCCGTTTAAAAAACAGTATAAATCATCCTCACAGTGAATTAAAACCCGAGGCAATTGCATTTCTCAATTTCTTCATTGATAGACTGAGAACAGCAATACCCTTGATCATTTTGTTTCACAAGGGTTTATTCTATATTTATGGAAGGTATTACAGTTGGGGGAGAAGATTAGCAGGCGTGGATTATGCTAAGGTAGTTGGAAACACATTCAATACATCGTTATCTCAGAAATAAAGGCGCTTAAGTGCTATGTATAAACATAGCACTTAACTCCCTTCTTTTCTAAGGCAACGACACTTAGAATATGCTCTAGTCAAGCTCCACTGATTATTCCACTTCATTTTTATATCACAAGGTTTATGGAAAACGACCAACTGATGGTGTTAGTTGGGGCTTAAGGCTGCTGGGATTAGCAACTTTGGCACAGTGTGCACTTAAAATTTATCGAGGAGATGAGAAAATCGATGGGGATGATTCATTAGTTAACAGGGTGGATGATGTTAATAAATGTCAACTTTGTTTGGAAGCTATTCCAACAACAACGACACCCTGTGGTCACTTGTTCTGCTGGAAGTGCTTGGGTGATTGGGTCAGGGCACGTGCACAATGTCCTTACTGTAGGGAACACGTTGCACCATCGAGAATTGTGCATCTGATGAATTTGTAAATAATTTGTTGATAAGAATTATTCATTTAAAGGGACAAGGAGCTGATTACCAAAAAAAAATATAGACATTTTTCGATTTTTTATATAAAAAAATATCAAGTTTTTATTACCTCGTCCACATATTTATACCAAAAAATGTGCCTTATTCACAATAATTCATTAAATTTACACTCGAATTTATAACACCCATTGAATCAATGAGTGCTTATGAAACTTTCAAGGTTTTCTTTTAAAGAAAAATATCTGAATTAACAACGGTGCTTTTTTTTTTCTCTTTTTTTTTTGTTTTGTTTCAATGATTTACGGTCACAATGATGTGCGTTGTACGGACAGTATTCCTACTTTTTCAGCAAAATTACCGAGTAATTGACCAAAACCACTTGACTCTGAATTTTCTTTCATTCTGAAGCCAATTGCTGTGTGGCTGTAAGCGTTGTAGAATAGTTGTCGTAATGCATAAAGCTTTTCTTTTCGAGTTCTGGAAAATTAATGAGAAGAGGATTAATCAGGTGCACTTTTATTTGGTGCATTAGTTTATTGAGGAGAATTTAAAAAAAAACTCACTGTGCATGAGATATAGCAGAATCATCCTCAACAATCGTTGTATTTGAGTCTTGGGAGGTTTGCCCCAAGCAAGCACCACAATGAGGCTTGTTACAGCACAATCCACAGGATGATAAGTGCTCAGGTAGCATTAAATTTGATGTGGTTGAGCCACGAAGACTACCAGTTCCTGATATCATCTGCCAAGAGCCAGCGGAAGACGTTGATTCGTTTCTTTGACGAAAACGAGTGGATACAGGTACTGCTACAGGCGAAGTGCGATTCTGTGGTAAGGGTGAACGTGAACTGACACTATCTTTTTGTGGAGAGTTGTAAAATGTCCATGGTACAACATTCCTAAATAAAGATATTATGTCAAGTATTATCATTATTACAGGGAGAATTATTCAAATAGGAAAGACTAAAAATGGGGCAAAATGGAACCCTGATGTGAGATGATGTAGGATTTTTTTTTGAGGGAAGGACTCTACGAAAAAATTTGAGAAGATGCTCCAATATATCCACATTGATGTGAAATTTTTTCAAATTTTTTCAGAAAGGTCTTCATCCTCCAAAAAAAATCCCAGGTCATTTTGTCTCAAAGATCCATTTTATGTCGATCTCTCCCCTATTATTTTTTAATGAGAAAATTTTGCATTATTTACCCATTACTGTGACAATCATCTTGGCCATCATTGGAAGAACATGGAAATACGGTGGGTGGATTATTGTCCTGGCTATCTCGGCTATTTTGACTGAGTGAACTGCACCAACTGTTCAAACTCATATTAGAACTTACTGAGCTCAGTGTAACAACTGATTCATTATCAAACATAACATTATCTAACTGGGAATCACTGTCATTACGAAGAACTGAATGCCTGGTTCTTGGGTGTCTGGCATTGATGCTGAATTCTTCGTCTAAAATGTGTTTTAGAAAGAAAAAACAGAAGAAAAATATTTCCTCTCCTTTGCTCAATCTGTCTTGAAGATCGTGACCAAAGAGCAACCAGTCGTAGGCTATTGTGAAATACAGCATTTGATGAGCAGTCAGAGATATGTGAATTGCTCCATCTGCCCATAAACTTATTCGCAGGAGAGAAACAAACAATGGAGTTCTGTCCCATCCTGGAAAAAAATTTTAAAAAATAACATTAGGAAACATTCTTTCTCAGAGTTTTTTTTTTCAATATTGATATCAATGTTTAATATTTAATATTTAATATTCTTGATATTATTATATAATATCAAATTTATCAACAAGATTATATTCTTGGTAATTCTTTGAATTAATCACCTGATATACAATGAATCAACATTCCACTGCTACTATCATTCAGATACTTGAGTATGAGTTTCAAATAATTCTGTGTCAACTTGACTAGGTCCCACTTTTGATACTGTTCCCAATTAATTTTTAATTGCGTTGAGATTATATCCTCAGGCACTCCAATTTGTGCATCTACATGTGTCTGTGACCAATCAAAAACTAAACCCTTTGCATGATAATCATTTTCACGAAATTCTTTAAAGAATTCACATCCTGGATAGGGCAGTGATATTATTGTGAAATCAGAGTATCTCTTCTCCTTGTCCACCTTTTCTGAAGATGTTACACTAGAAAGAGAAAAGGAATTCCACATTAATTATCATCTCAACATGAAATTATTTATTCTAAATGTGTTTTTTTTAGTAAAATGGCCTTACTTCATTCCAAATTTGACTTTTTTCTTTTCCACCATAAAGTCAATAATATTTCCAACATTAAGGGTCTTCAATAATTTAATATCCTGATTTCTAACTTTATCAAATAATTGCCAATCACTCATTACACCATCACCACCCTTGGCTTCATCATCACTCTGTTCTGAATTTCCCGTTTCATTTCCAGCAAATAAATAACTCAATCCAGATCTACCATAAATTTCTGGACCACCAGATAATGTAGCTGATCTACAAATATGTCTACCCTTGTACAATATAACTGGCAGTGGAAATCTCGAACGACATCTTGCAAATCTAGCTGATTTAATTAATTCTTTTAATTTATTTGGCTCATATAAACTTTCATAAATTGTTTCTGTTGTACGTGGCAGTGATGGTGGTGTTTCATTTGGATTTTTAGATTTTTCATTTTCAAGTATTATCAAGTGACTTGGATAATGTGCACTCAATTCACCCGCAACATTGTTTATAACTGAGTGGGTGTAATCGAGATCTGATAAGAGCAGGCATTTTTGCATTATCATTTGTCCCTGGAAAAAAAAACAATGAAATTATTAGAGAGAAATTAATTGCATGTTTTTTTTATTTCAGATAGTATTGACTGTAGTCGAATTACCGTTCAGAATTCACTGAAATTCGGTGAATTCGTCGATTATGATCCATGATAAGATAATGAATCTAATTAAATTTTTTAGGAAAACAGTAAAAAGATATTGACACTTGAATAAGACCGAAGTCCTATGCTTATACATAGCACTTACGCCACTTTGTGTCTAGGCAACAATATATATCGTAAATTGAGAGAAAATTATATTAAAAAAAAAAATAAAATTAGAAGAAATAAAGATTATATACTTTTAAGTGTCTCAAATGTTCTATATATAATTTTTTCTCAATTGTCAGTACATATTGTTGTCTTAGAAGAACTTACGACCTTAAGTATCAAGATTTTTTAAATAATTCTTTGTTGCCCCTTATGAATTTAATTGGAGAATTATCTTATCATAATCTTATAAATGTACCAAATTTTAGTAGATTCAGAACGTTAATTCGAGTACCAGCAGTACTACCTTGAATCATGATTATAAATAAATATCAATGAAAAATATTTCAAATTACCGTGCTATCAGAATCTTTGGCTCTGTACGTATTTTTTGAAAAATAAATTAACAATTCGTGCAAATCTTGTGTTGTTATTTCAGTCATGATGAAAATTTAAATATTTCTTATTCGTTTTTTTTCCTTTCTTGCCTCTTTAAATTAAAACTTCAACAATTATTATAATAATCTGATGTTTCAATAAATAAACATCATTTTATAAAATAATTACACTCCACAAATTTTTTATTTAAATAATCTGAGCACTACTATTAAACCCTCCACTTCCATTGAACAATGATAAAATTGTAAAGTTTAAATAAACGCAAAAAAAAATTAATTAATTATTTCAATTCTCCTCTTTCTCTCTCTCTATTTTTTTTACTTTAAATTGTCAAAAATAAAATAATAATAATATGAACACACACAGTAGTTTATAACGATTGTTAAAACACACTCGTAATATTTTCAATATTAATATTAAATAATTAGAGTATTAACATGTTTATTTTCTATCATGATTTTAATTCAACTAGTTTAACACTTTTTTTCATTTTTATTAAAATCCTCATCTTGGATACTTCTTATAGTCCAACAGTACATTGATACTCTGTGAATGAAAAGAAAAAAAATTAAACAATTTGAAAAAGAATTGTGAAAATAATATAGGGAAAACTGGGGTAAAATGGACCTCTGCAACAACACAATTCAGGATTTTTTTTCGATGCTAAGGACTCGAAGAAAAAATCTGAAAAAATTCTAGAAGATGCTCCAATATGTCTTCTTTTTTGTATAATTTTTTCAAATTTTTTCATAGAGCTGCCTATTCTCTAGAAAAATCCCAAATAATTCTAACGTACAGGTCCATTTTGCCACACTTTCCCCTATAAGATTATGAATACGAAGAATTAAAAATAGGATGTTATACAATGTTACAGGCGTATGTGTGTGTTTGTTGTGTAAGTTTTCAATAGAGAAAATGTTTTCAAAATAATCTCAATGATCGATCCAGACAGGAATGTGTCAATACCCCACAAGTAATTTATAAACAGTTAGATAGAACGTTTCTCCCAGTCTACTTATCGAATTCCATTCCACTTAATACCAATTAATGAAAGATAAATGATAGATTTTGCTGATAATATCCTTGAAACTCTAATAAATATTGCAAGTTCATTTAAATATTTGAATTAATTAAATAAAAAAAAAAAAAATTTATTCATATTTCCAATAGAAACTTAAATACAAATTCATGAATGAGAATAAAAATTATTGGGTTTATTTAATTGAGAGAAAAGCTGAGAAATGACTCAGTAAATTGGAATTTGAAGACAAAATTTGAAAGTTTTGAATGATTATTTAAAAAAAATTCATGTCCCACTTAATTTAAACTTGAGAAATAAAGGTGAAAACCTTTGAAATAATTCCTAATGACTATCTAATGACATTTAAAATTCAATTGATCAAAAAAAAAGTGGAAATTTAATGCCAAACATTTTTTCTTTTCTAATCGAGTAATTTCAATTTTCAGGCGAGCAATATGGTCTGAACGTCCAATGGGGTCGTAGCATGCAGCGTGACAGCTTCAACATAACCTCAAAAACATGGGTGTCAACCATGTGGTCGAGTCTGTTTTTTCCTCATTTTTTTTGCTCAAAAAAAAATGAGTTGAGTGCATAATTTATGTTCTCACTTTACAATAATTCCATGAATTCATCATTTTCAAATGGAAAATGAAGATTTAAAAAAGGATAAAAATGAAGAATTATTCACTAAAAAAAATGAGTCAACTGCGTGGGAGTAACGAGGAGGCCCAGAAAAAGCCATTTTAAATTCCTAATTGATTCTGAAATCAACGAAGTGAGTATAATCCCACCTGTTTCATGCATTTTTTCATTTCTCCTCTCTCAATGAAATTCTTTCACTGTAATTATCTTCTCGTTTGTACGCGAATTTAATTTTTTTTTTTTTTTTCACTCTCACGTACGTTTTTTTTCTCTTCTTTTTTTATTTTTTTCGTAGCTCCAAAATTAACAGATGAATACACAAGAAAAAAAATGTAAATGTTTATTTGTTGAAATGACGTTTTAAATAAACTTGAGTGTCGCAATAAAAGACGTCTGTCTTTTGGATGACATTCGATGCCAATGGAACATGATCGTGGCAAATTGTAGTAACTGTCAGCGTCGTATTTCTTTCACCTCGTGTTCACAGTTTATCTCGAATTCTCATCAAAACCGTATACGATGTAAAAACAATGAGATATCGTAACACGTATGCAACTGCAGTTGCACGAATGCTGCAGCTGCAACTGAGACATGAAATTAACTGGATAAAATTGGATTCATGGAGAGAGAGGGAATTTTTCTTAGCCAACTGTGAGTTTTTAGTAGTTGTTGGTAGAGTCAATTTCTATGGGAATATCATGGGGTACATGTGCAGCTGCTGATATGTTAGGTATCTAGCTGAATAACTGAAGCTCAAGAATAAATGGAAATAGAATGCTTATTTCTCTCTTTTTCATTTTTTTTTATTGTGAATTTCGCACTTGATTGTGATATCCACAAATTTGAAGGATCATGCAATTAGTATACATTTTTCAATTTTTTTTTAATTTTTAATTACTAATTTAATATTTTAAAAATGTCTAAAACATTTGCACTTATAGTTTTTTTTTAATTTTCTATTTTTGCTGTACACATTTTTCATTTTTTTTCACAATTTACAATTTTTGTTTGAAAAAAAATACAAATTTTTAGATGTCTGCTATTTTCAGTCAGTATCATAAATTTAGCATGAATTGTTTATTCCATTTAGTTAAGAAAAGACAAAGTTTTTGATTCGTCTGGTTCAGCAAAGATCCCATCCAGATTCCAGTGTCTCTGGATTTCTTGCATTTCTCAAAAACTTGTAATTAAACACGATATATCTTCGTTCAAAGGGCAAAGGTTTCTCCCTAAAATCCCAAATTACATTTGCATTTGTAATTAGAGACTTATGCAAAGATCTCAATTTGAAGCTCGAATATCTGATTCAGCAAATAATATCATTTCAAATTGCATCCTTCGAAATTCCTTCAAGAGACATCCTGGAATCCTATTTTACAGAATAAATACAATATTTCCATCAGAGCTACTAATTAATCAGAAATTTCAAAATTAATCAGTAATTCGAGTTTTCATGGAAATTTTATATTTCGTTAAACCAAATACTTCATCAGACACTGAGTAAATTTCAAAGTATTTGTGTTACTAAAGAGTATCGTTATCAGTGTGATACCACAAACTTCAAACGTTTTTCTTTTCCCCTTGATTAAATGCACTTCAGAGACAATTTCTCGTTGCTATCCAGCTAATCCTGAAGATCACTGATAAAACACAGGAATGGTAATTTTATTCCACTCGAAAATTCAAGATCCTCTCTCAATTTTATGTCTCATTTTCTTGGTTCACCACTGAATTCTTAATTTCTTCAATTAAAAACCCAAAAATTTTCAATTTATTGTTAAAATCTGTTTGAAATTCAGCTTCAATCCATGTTTTTCATCGAAAATTTCCTCAGTTTTTCACTTCTTACCATTTTCCATAAAAAAACCCTCAGAAAACAATGGAGTACCCATTCTCCGCATTTTCTTCTTCTCGAAATTATCATAAATTTATTCTTCTCTATTCCAGAAAAAGATTCCATAGTTACGTCAGCACAAAAAAAGACTTCCACGAGCCAACGAGAACGTAACATACTCAACCCTTGAATTAATCGCATTCGTGATATCACGATTTCGTTTTGCCAGCCAAGGGTACATGTACCATGTTGTTATTTCTCTTTCTTCCCATATATTTTTTAACCATTTTCCAACTACTTGAAATCCTCAGGAATTGTCCATTTTATTTTCTTACTTCTTCTATCTCATGGCAAAAATCATATACCTTGTATGTGTGTGTGTGTGTGTGTTCTTTAACAGTGTACTCCTACTTTTCGCAGACGTCGTTTCTCGTAAACAGCATTTAAAAGTTGAACGAAATTACCAAGACCTGGTAAAAGTAGAGACATAATGTGGGTTTCGTGTCTCGTGGCTTCTTATTCCTAATTAATTTGCTGGTTAACGTCAGCCTTCCACCCAGAAGCACACTCACGATAGGTTCCACCCTCAGTTTAGAGTGTGAGCACCAGTGTTTGGTGCTTGCGTTGCTCCAGGAAAGCAGAAAGCTAAGAGAGAGAGAGAAGCATGCTATTGTACTTGCTGGAGCTTTCTCCAATACCACATGCTCAAACCTGACGATGAAAACCCACACATTTACCTCTGTATCTTGGTGTTGTTGGTGGAAAAGAGGGGGATTCCCCCACTGGACTCCCAAAATATATATATATCTATATATATTCACCTAATGGCGAGTAAGCAAACTCGCAAGAGCCGGACTTTGGAGCTCCTGTAATTGTTCCAGTGCGTTAATTTCAAGGCCGACTGTTGGATGACCATTACTGGGTTTCAACCAACCATTGAAGACTAACATTGTTGAGAAAAGAGAGAGAGAGAGAAAAAAAAAAGGGTAGATGGTGGGAATGAGTGGATGACTTTGCCTTTGGTCTCAAGTGTCGCGAGCAAAACACAGAGAGCAAAAGGGGATGAGTTTTACTTTGACAATTTACCCCTGTGCTTTAAATTCTCTGGGATTTCAAAAGTTAGAAATGAGAATCATTTTGTTTTCGAACAGACGAAATAATGTTTTTTAATCATTCTACAGCAGCAAAAATGCGCAGTCACATGTATCACGTCTGTGTAGAGTTTAAAAAAAAAGAGGGGAAAAGAGCAGAATGTCCAGATTAATAATGATGCTGGATTCATTGAATTCTTTTTTATTTGTTCAGATTAAGTGCTTAATTGGACGAATGCAAAACAGTCATAGGAGTGTGGTTTGATGATTTGTCTCTTTTTTTTTTGGCAGCTTTTCCATGTGGGCTCTCTGATGAATTTTGTTGAAACGAGAATTTTATTTTTTTCAGAGTGATTTCATGAAAATTATTTACATTAATCATATTAAATTTGTAAAGTCAATTTTAACAGTATAAAAGCAATAGTGAAAAATTCATAAAAAATATTTATAAATCGCGGAATATTGCAACAGCAGAGAAATTGATTTTGTTCCACAAAATGTCGTAAAATCTGTGTATATCTGGATTCTTTCGATATTTCATTTTACCTCAAGTACAGAGTTGACTCAACAAGAAAGAAACGACTGTGTACAATATAAGTCAGTCGTATGCTATTGAGATTGCGATGAAAGTGGTAGTGGCACTTGTGCTCGTAAATCGAAAGTGACGTACGAATATCACTTGGCCTTATGGAAATATTCAGGGGCCATCGTAACTTGCGGAATTTTCTTTGAAGGGTTAAAGGATTTTTTTTTGTGGGATGGGTCGTTTCAATGCACATGCAAGCAATTTCACTCGCTCAAGCTGTTATTCTTTGATTCAGTCACATTGTCAAAAAAAAAGAGAGAGACAGCTGATAGATTGATTTTTATTTAACGACTGTAGACTCGTGTTCATGTAACCAAGTAATACATATACATATAGTAGTACATACGTAGCGTTTTCAAAACTAGCTGGATTGTTCTGATTTTCAATCCGATTGTAACATGTTTCTTCAATTTCATAATAGATGGATAGAACAATTTTGAAATTATCTAGGGGAAAGTGGGGCAAAATGGACATTCCATTGGAAAGCTGAGGGAATTTTAGGGGGAAAACATGTGTCGGAATCAATTTTTTAGAATTTTTGAAAAATTTCATTTTTTTGCGCCAAAATTGAAGAGTATCCCATTTGAATTTTTTCGAAAAATGGTTTTTTGGTGATATCTCCGGTTCTATTCGTCATAGCGATTCGCGGGTGGTCTCAAATTGAAGGGGAGCTCATTCCTCATATTTTCGTTAAAGTCCCATTGATTTTTATCAAAAATTGACGAAATAACAAGGCAATTTGTGGAAATCAGTTTTTGGGCTGTAATTTCCGTAATTTTCAATAAAAATTAATGAGACTTTAACGAAAATGTGAGGAATGAGCTCCCCTTCAATTTGAGACTACCCGCGAATCGCTACGACGAATAGAACCGGAGATATTATTGAAAAACCATTTTTCGAAAAAATCGAAAGGGGTACCCCCTTCAAGATTGAGTGAAAAATTTTTTTTTTTCCAAAATGCGAAAAAAAAGTTTTCACCCATATTTTCCGCCTAAAATTTCCTCAGCTTTTTAATGAAATCATTGAAAAAATTTTACCTTCATTATTTTTATCAATTTGGAGCGTCTTTCAGAATAAAACCATGAAAATTTAGATGTGTCCATTTTACCCCTTATGTCCATTTTGCCCTACCTTCCCCTAATAACAATTTATCATCTTGTCCTTCTAGTATTGGTAAAAATTTTAAAAATCGAAATAGTTATAGCAATTATAATAACTAAAAGGGAAAAAAATAAGAATCGATCATTTGAACCTGTTCATTGCATTGGAAATAATGTTTGTACCTTGTTAGTGAATTTTCATTCAGTTGGCGAAAATAAGTCTTCAATTGATTTGAAGTTCTATCTGTTGATGAATTTCTGAACGTTGAACACTAATCAATTGAACTGAAAACTCCAATAAGAAACAAGATATCTTATCCAAGATGTACGAATCGACCAATTGAAACTCTGGCGTTATTTGACTGCTCCTGATAGGAAATAACGATAAAGCAACATTCTGAAGGATTCCAAAGTTTCTTGTGCTGTAATAGATGAAGGAAGAGAGTTCCAAAAGCAAATCGACAAGAGAGAAAGACAGGGGGAGAGAGGACACATGTATGATGGAGAATAATGGTTTCCAAAGGGAAACACCGTGTATCTGGTGAAGTGAACAAGCGAGGCCATTGCACTTTAATCGTTCATTCCAAACGTGAATATCAGTGTATACTCTATTACCTTTCAAACGCGTTAGCATGTATCGATTATCGATCCTCTGTCATTAAACCCTCGTCTCGGTTTTCCTCATCAGACTATTTAATTTTTCAATACTAATCAGTCTATTTTATCCGTACTAATTGACATTTTCATTTCGTACCATTTACAAACTGTCTCATTAATATTTCAGTATCTCGGAAAATTCAAGGGATTACTCTTCGTTTAATGGAAAAAATTAGAGTTAAAAAGATGAAAATTAAAATCGGTAGTAATAATCGGTGGTAATTACCATGAGTTGAAGTTAAAAAAAAAAAACGAGGTCAATCTCTAGAATAGAAAAATATGCTTGAAAAATCAGCTCAGAGTGAAAATTCAATCTCATTAAAAAAAATTGGAAAAAACAACTTTCCCGTTGATTCTAACGCCTATTGTTTTATTACTAAAGACTGGAGGGACAAAAGACAGTGTGCGAAAGAGAAATTGAAAGAAAAAAAAATAATAATTCAGAGAAAATAGGCGTTGGTGAGAATTGATCTAGTTTTTTTTTGCCCCTTTTTTCTTCCTCTCCTTTTATTTTTCAATATTTTCTGATAATCACGAGCGAATAAACCATGGTAGTAGTCAAGCGGATTAGCGAGTAGACAATGCGAGTGTGAGGCTCCATTATATTTCCAGCGGGTGTGAGTGACGTTTTCGTAAGCGCGTCGGATGCTAGTGGCACGTATAAGAAACTCGGTGGAAAACTAGGGGATAGTCGTTTATATCTATATATATGTATATATATATACCGTTTTATACTGTCGGGGATAGCCTGAAGGTGTGCAGAAATGGAGAAGCACCGGAGAAAGATAGGAGAAGTATAAGGGGGAGGGAGGAGGGGGGGCTTGAGTAAAAAGGGAGGATAGTGCTATAAAGGAAGAAATTCCCTTCGACTTGAGAGGGACGTCTTTAGCTTCTACCTGTGCTTTTCTTCTTTCGGCTCTTCGCACGGGTCACGTAGTATTCTCTGCTTCTTTTTCTCTATCTCTCGGTCTCTCTTTCTCTCGTGCTTTATCCACGCGGACACCTCGCTGGGTAAACTCTACGGACTGAAAAGCGCTCGGGCAGCCCCTTCTGTGTACGTGAGAAAGACGTAAGGTCGGTAGAAAGCGAAGAAAAGGGGCAAATGAAGTAAAAAAAGAAGAAGAAAAATGTGGAACATGAGGCGTCCATAAAAAAGCAAACTTTTAAGTGTGACACACCTCCAGGGTGTGTACATTCGTGTGTCCGAGATAGTCTTAAAGAATAAAAGAATGAAAAAAAACACATGCAGTTGAACACTTTTACGTATCATCAACGATGAATTAACTTTTGTGTATGAAAGGCATGAGAGTGTGCAACGAATGTACGAGTTTGTTTGAAAACTCTCGTATAGAAGCTGAGAAGGTTCATGTATCCATACTGGCCATACTCTCCAATGGAATATACTGTGTATCATGGCTGAGTCACGTTTTCGACTTAAACTGAGAAATCGTTAAAGTCAACGAGGATAAAAGGTACTGGAGTACTTGATGGATACGTATTATCATGGAATGAGTTTCGAGGGGGTCAAAAAGTTTTATCTCGATTCGTTGAAAATCGCTTTTTGTACAGCAGAAAGGAAAAATACAAGCAGTAAGCTGTATCAATGCTCCAATCCCTATGCGTCCGTTAATTTTCTGTCGATTGCCTTGGTAGTATGCTTTCGAATGAATGTATTGTAATCGATCCCAATTCAGAGAATAAATTTTCCTTTATATTTATTCAAGTTTTTTCTTCGACCACTGTTTAAATTATTAGTAGGCAAAGTATCAGCCATCATGGTCACTCCCAAAAAAAATCCTCAAATTTTGAATTTAATTCTAATTATTAAAGACATCAACGTTTCGTCCACTCTGCGTAGATTTCGTCAGGGTTTTTAGTATGTTTATTCCGAATTTACATTATTTTTACAGAAACAGAAAATCAAATAGTGATAAGAACATCTTCTTACAATTTAACATTTGATTTTTAATAATGAATATTTTTTATTAATCCAATTTGTCAAGTTTTTCTTTATATATTTGGTTATAATGATTGTTTCAGAAAAATCGTCAGCTTGAGGTATTAATCGCTCTCATTACAAGTCATAAGCAAAAATGATTGAAGGGAACAATTGAAGGGAAGAGAAGGACCAAAATATTGACCAGTGCCTTCATTCACGAGAGATAATATGCTAAAGCAAATCCTACAAACTAACATATATCTCCATAATCTCGAGATAGAGAGTGCGCTAATTAGCCGCGTGTCTTACATGCCAGAGCACCGAGAGCAATGTGGAGGGAAGAGTACAGAAGGTATATAGTAAGTGGTGAGTAAGTTTGTGCCTCATTTCTCGTGAGTTACCCTAGGGCGTTGAGTTTCACGAGTATAATGCACGAAAAATGCAAGTTCTTTTGACATTTTCATTAGTCATTAAATGAAAAACTTTTGAAATAACCAGAGAGATGGAGGAAAATTTTCTGCTCTAATATTTGAGGAATTTCCGTTTTATCCATGGTATAACTGAATATAATGAAACTTTTTTTTCTTTTATACTGTTCGGGATAATTGAATTTCTTTGTGAAATAGGAGTTTTCACTTTTTCTATCTCATGTATGAAAAATCAGTATCAGAACCATAAGACAATAGAATTAAACTGTTGATAATCAAGCTCCACCCAATATGAAACTTGTACAGGGCATGTAATGATGAGAAATAGCTCCTCTAGAAAGCTTTTCACCACTCGGATAAGTCTTTCTATGTAAATAGGTATGTAGTTTGCACCTTGGCTTTAGAATCCTACGGATTTGCAAGCACTGAAGTGACTTAAGTTCACGTAACCCATTCAGTCCAAAGTATTCTCTACCAACTAGAGATTTGTTTCTAAGACTGAATGGTCTAACAGGACATCCAAAGGCTCACCACGCGTCTAGACCATCCTTCTAGATAACTTTCTTATTATCACCACTGAAATTCTCACTATTTTAGGACTCTTTGACCGTAAAAGATCTTGAGGTACCACAGGAATTGGCACACGCCAACTCAGCCAATTGTCGTTTTCAAGTATTCTCAAGAATTTCTCCTTTCCTCCTTTAGCCATCAGAATATTCTTCTCTCTCTCTCTCTCTTTTCTTCCCCCTTTCCCAACTCAACAAGAAAACTATTTCCTTTGATCGGAAATCGTAACTCCGTTCTTTTCAACCGGATGCCCAATGCATCTATCCCCGGCAATCTGCCTCCAACTTTTTCCACCTCGTTTCCCTTCACGCAGATTTTTTTTTGCCCTCTGCATTTCATCGATTCTGAAAAATTTTCCTCCTTTTTTTCTTTCTTTCTTCATTCCCTCGTCTACTTACGTTCTGTGATGAGTGATGTATAAAAAATTGGATAGCACTGCGATATGGGCGGAGAGATAGCCCCCAGTGTGGATATTACCCCTGGAGAATAATGGCCTTGGCAACCAGTACAGAGCGTCATTGGCAACGTTCTTAACGTTTGCATATAGGATTGTTTGGATTTGGAGATAGAAGGAGAAAGGGTAATATAGAGTGTAATATCTTTTGCCTCTAACTTATGTCGAGATATTTCAAATCGTGGCACAGTGATCTCATTGTTTAATCATATTCCAAATGGCTTCTTCCCTTATTATTAGGTTTATTAGTTTCTAAAAAATAAGTTTACACTTGAAAAAAAATAGTGGTTAAAACCATCGAAATTTGATGCCAATGGTCCTCAGCAACTATTTTTTTAAATAATTGAAAAAATCGTTGAATTTACTGAATTTTGTCAATTCAACCTAGTTAATCTGTTCGAATAGTCTAAATTCAGTAAATTCAACGACTTTTCAAATTATTATAAAAAAAAATGGAGGACTAATGGTATAAATATTTAATTGTATGTGAAATGGGTGAAATAAATAAGTTTCTAACACAGTGGATAACTTTAATACTCAAGACTTTATTTAATTGCATGAGGATGGAACATCAGTGCAACAGTGAACTCTCCACGAGAGAACAACTATTCGTCACCAAGACCCGAAAGTATTGGTACCTGAAGAACAAAGAGCCTTCAATTCTTTCTCCCTATGGAATCATTGTTTATGTTCATGTTAGCCTTCCCAACTTTCGCCACGTCGATTCATTCTTGAACTCTTAATCTTAATTCAAATGAATAATAATTATCAATAACGAAATTAAGTAATGATCGAACAGATTGTTTTTACGGCAATTTTTTCCTCAATGTGGGAAATATTTTTTAATTTTTTATTAACGGGAAATTATTTAGTAGCAGATATTCTTCTCATCGGACAATAACTCGTGTTACCTTCCGAATTACAACAGAGCGTTAATTCTAAATTAATTGAATTATTCATTGGTTAAATGAAGATGAACGCACGATCTCCAGGACTTGTCTGATACAACACGTTCTCCCACTACTTAAAACGTGGCTACGACTCAACTGGGAGACTTAACCTTTTTTATTATAATGGAAAATGAGGTAGTGATTAAAGCTTATCATTGGAATGATTGAGAAATCAGAATGGAAAAGGTGCAGGAGAGTGGGAGAAAAGGAGGAGGGGGGTGATTGTACGAGTTTAATTATTCAAGAATAATCACGGGGGTGGCGTTAGTATACATAACTCAATTCCAGGACACGGATGAGTAATCTTGTCGTGACTCGGGAAGGGCGTTTTCCAAGTAGTTCATGGTACTTTCTAAGGTTTATATACGTTCTCCTTTATATATATATATACATATATATCTGTGTTTCATCTTCGCTTCGTTTCCTATCCACTTTGGCTCATTGAAAAGTACTCCAAGACTTAATAAGTCAAAGCGGAAGTGACGTACCAACGGGCAGCCAATTAAGGCATCCGTTGAAGCTTGATGAAAAAGAAAGTTATCTTAGCCGAAAAGTGGACACTGGTTTAATCGAGCGAAAACTCGTGGGAATGTCTCGTTAAAAACTTTTTTAACTCTGTGTTAGTGCTTCTTTCAGTGTGTATGTGTGTGATTTCTTTATGAATGTGTTAATTCTTCTTCGCTGTCGTCTTTTTTTCCCTCGTATTCGTATTTTTTAACACTTGCAGGTGACTACAGCGACGTAATGTGCGGTGAAGAACAATGGGGGGGGGGGGGGGGGGGGGAATTAAGTAGTGATAAAATTAGAGAGTGAAAATAAGAATGACAAGAGAGGCGAGTATCTGCGAGAATTTTTGTATTTTTTTTTTTTTTTCGGTGAATAAGAGAGCGGATGGTATTCTGCGAAACACTTTCATTAGAATGGAAATTCAATTAGAGTAGTCGTTCGTTTTCTTCTGCCCACTGAAGATTCAACGAGAATTCTTCGGGCACTCGCTGTGGAATCGTTGGGTAAAAGTTTTTCTTTTAAAAAGTACAACCTCTTACTCGTCTCGTTCATTTTCACTATCCCACTGTTCTTGCTCTCATTGCTCTCTCCCGTTTCAATTCTCCCTTTCTTTTTTCCCTTCAATTTCATTTTTATTTATTTTTTCTCTTTCCTTCTTTCTCTTGTGTCGGTATACTATGGCATTGGATTTCTTTTTTTTCATCATTATTATTATTATTATTATTATTTTTCAGTTTCTGAAATATTTTTCCTCCATTCATTGTCACAGCCACAAATTACTTGTTCTCTTTTTCGCCCCTTTTTCCCTCTATTTCGTCTGATATTTGTTTTTTTTTCTCCTTTGTGTTTTGTTCCCGCAGCCTTTCATTTTGACGGTACTTTGTGTCCCCAGGGTGTTTACGAAAAACCTGTGAGAGGTGATTTGACGGTGACGTGTTACCTCTCAAGAGCAACAAAAAAGAAGAAAAAACAGGGTAGAAGGGGAAATTTTACCCATGGACCAAGAAGAAATTGCTACAGCTAGACGATGCTTACAGGCCTGAGTAAGCCCTAAAAAAAGAAAAAAACCATCCTGAATATCTACAGTAGAGTGGTAGTTCACTTCCTTATTTTCTCTTTCATTTTACTTTTATATTCTCGTGTCAACGTTTCACAGATGATATGAAATTTTCCGGTGGAGGATAGAAACGTGTCCAGGTTTAGATATATAATGCGCTTGTGGTTTTTTTTTTTTTTTTCGACGTAGTCATCTAGTGCCCTACGGGGAAATCAACTCGAGAGATGCCACTGTGTTATCCTTCTTGTTCTTTTCCTTTTTTTTTCTTTTTGAAGAGGATTGGAGAAAGGGGATGAGTCCAGGGGGATCGACACTGGTAAACTATCACACTTTGTGAGAACAAAGGGGAATTATCGTACAGTGATTAGATTGACACTGTCATTAACACGGAAATTGAAGTTTAATCTATAATACGGTAGAGATTGAGGAAAAAAAAGGGTGATATAATTTTAGACTTCATATAAAATGACGTAATTCAACATTGATTGATTGATTGAGATTTATTACTGTACAATATATTGTGCAAAATACATAGCAATTCACAGCATAGATTTGACATAAGTAGTAGAAAATTGAAAATGATAAATTTAACAGCATTACATGTGCTATATTATCAACAATAGAAAAAACATTTGATAATAGAACTAATGAGAATGAAAATTAGAAATGATATGAATTTCAACTATTAAAAATTGTAGATTACAAGTTTAAAGACTCATGAAAATTTGAGACTTCTGTCCATTTAAATGCAATTGCAATTTATTCATTTATTGATTACCAACAATCCAACAGCCAAAACCAATAATAGGATTGCTATTTCTCGATACAAATATGATTACAAATATAAAAATTAGTGACATGATGTCTTCAGCAAAAATAATGAAGTACATAGGTGGTTTAGAAATAGTTTCTCGCAAGAGTTATTAACTAGCTTTACATGGCCGAAGTTAATACAGATGTACATTTAGTAACAATAGAGCCAATATTATCAGCAATAATATCGACCTCCGGAAAACACTCAAGCAATATATTTAAACCCGATAATGCCGTTCAAAAGGTGAAGTCACGAAAAATAATAATAATAATATACATATGAAAGGTAAAATCAAATTGTAAATAGATGCAATTCATCCTGCAGCTTAATGCAGTTTAATGTAATAGAAAATCTTTTTCTCTTTCAATTATAGCTTTCAGTCTCTTCTCCCTCGACACTGAAATTCTCCTCGTTTATTACTATTATTATTATCTCTGTGTGGATCTTGTGCTCTTTCCAGTAAAGTAACTCAGAACTAAGTGGAAGTTTGCTCTATTCTACCACTGACGGACGTGAAAGACTGCGTGTGCGTGTGTGTATATATGTATGTGATGGGAAGAAGAAGAAGCAGATAGTCTGTGTGTTGGAAGGTACTGTACTTACCTTTTCGTAGTACACTACCAAGTATATATCCATCGTTCAAGTTTTCTGCGGATGGGGGATAGTGTAAGGTGATTGATGACCCGGAAAATTAGGTGGAAGGGAGAATTCAAAGCTCACGTTCCACTGATGCCTGTGAGAGTGAAGCGCAAGAGAAAAAGGCAGGGGTGAAGAGAGGGATGAATGAATGAAGGTACATGTAAGAGTGGTGGAGTGGAAAATTAAAGAGTTAAGGGGACTCAGAGAGCATGTTTTTTTTTTTTGGAAAGTACTCGGATTCTGTGTTTTGTTGTGAATTTCATCAGACATTCCAGAATGATTTCTCTTTTTTCTATCTTCTTTTTTTTTGCTGTATTCAAATGGAAGAAATCGTGTGTAGAGTTACGCTCTCTTGATTATTTTTTTTTCTCCCCCCATTTTTTTTTTGTTTTCATTTGTCATGGGAGTTCGAACATTATAGTTGTGTATTGATTTCTGCAGGTGCGATTTCAATCAATTCTTTTTCCATGTGATTCAAGCGGATGAGCATTTTCAATTACTCAACATCCACTAGATAAAATGAAAAATTCAACGATTCGTGTGGAGAGACGGTTTTGTAATTAGAAAACAGTTATTACACGCTGTTGCAAGTATCTGAGTGATGATGATACGAGGTGTCGATTAATATTTGAGTCATTTAAGATAGTATGTGTAGTGAAGTCGAGTACAGTGAACTCTTCATTCTTTTGATACTGTATCAAAGATGATATTTTTTTGCATTTTTCTGAATTTTTTCATAATTTTTGTCCGTGTAGTTTATAAGATATGAACTATCAAAATCACTGAAAATAACGGTGATGGGGATGAAACGGCCTAAATCAGACAGAAATAACGAAATTACTAAAAAACCACAGGATTGACCCATTATTTAAAGACAATTGGCAAAGAGATCAGTATTTTAACTAAATAATAGAAGAAAAAAAAATCCAATTCACCGTATAGTTATTGAGAAATTTTAATTAGACGGTAGTCGTGACTATTTGCCTCTCTCTCTCTATCTCATACATGTGATAGGAGATTAATGTAACAAAAATCGAGAAGAAAAATTATATTCACAAGCTGAAGATATGACTTCCGGATAGTTCAATCACGTTTTTCGGGTAAATTGAAGCACGTTTTCCCGAATTATCAGCAATTAATTGGAAATTAACTTACAAATCTTCATTTTTTTCTGTTTTATCGACTGTACTTAGGACACTACCTTAATAGAGATAAATTTTTTGTTACAGTGTATGCAAGTGACATCGGTGAGTGTAATGGACAAAGAGAAAAGCGAAGATGTTTGAAGGAGGATATACCCTTGGTCCATGCTTCATATTCATGACGTGAGTAGCGCCACTGTTAATTTCATCACTATGGCTCTTTGCTGGTGAATCCTAATCCTTTACAAGCATCAGGGAACGACTATTCATGAGATATGTACCTTAATAATAAACCGAGAAAGCGTTTGAGTATCTTCAGTGCCTTAACGACTCAAACAGATAACTTGGCACGTCATAGATTACTCATATCTAAAAGAATGCCTTAAAAAAAGGTGAAACAGAAAAATTCTGCTCGTCTATTGTCTTCTATCCGCAGAATTACATTAGTCCGGAAGAGCAGAAGAATTTGATGAATGTCGCAATAGTCATGGAAATAATTTCTAGCTGTGAAAAAGGAGAGAAAAAAAATAGAAGAAAAGAATTCATCCAAGTTTATTGTTTTCAAAAGTTTTTCCTGCATTTTTTTTTCCTCTTTTCTCGTGTTCTCCCGTTCTCTTCATAGTACACCCCAGGGCGAACGCAAATTACTAAATAGAAGAAAAAAAAAAGAAAGAACGTGGAAAATGGAGGGAATGGTAATGGAGACTGGCTATGGTTCGTTAGGCATTTTATAAATAAATAATTCATTCGTCCCGTTGGCACAATAAATACGTATATTCGTTTTTTATATTTTATTTTTTTCGTAATTTCAAAATACTGGAATCTTTTTTTTTTTTTTTTATTTTTTCCTGTATGTCTGTAACAGTGCACGTAATTTAGAGGCTTGGAAGATACAGATGGGAGAAAGAAATTAAGTGACAAAAAAGAAAAGGTAAATGTCTCGAAGGAGTACAACTGCCTTGGTTCTCTCTTTCTCCACTTGTCGTATTTCATTTGTGAGCATAAAAATATCATTTTATTATTGTTATATAGCTATGAAATATTACTCGTACGCAGGTAGAATAGGTTCAACGATTCTTTTTCAATTATAGCTCTAAATACAAGTTTATTGCAGTCATAACTTACTCTGCGTAATTAACAAGAAACAATCCAAAGACTGAGAGTCAGATCAGAGGATTACTTTGATTTGACGAAAAACAATTTTGTCAAATGAATTTTCATTAATAGTTTCAGTAAAATGAAATGTTTATCTTAACTATCACATTTTTCTTCACGTGCATGAGCATGAATCTTGGGGTTTTTAGATAACAATAGTAAATGCAGAAAGACAAAAAGCTTAAGCAGTAGAATGTAAAGTTTCTCGAGCGAGTAGTTTGAAAATTCCACTGGTACTGCCATTGAAATGCGTTAAGTTGGTGCTAGGTGTAAGAAGATACAGAGGGACATATAAGCTGACTCACCACTGTATTTTCCACGATATATGTGTGCATCTCAGACGAAAAGGAGGACCATTAGAGGCGGAGAGAGAAAACGTACGAGGCACAATCCCATCCACTCGGGCGCAGAAAAGGTTGGGCAAAGAGGGGAAGAAGGGGGGTATGTACTCTTTAAATGTGGAAAATCCTTGACAAAACGCTTGGATACGTAGCTTGGATAATGGCCTCACTTTGTACGGACTGATGGATACTTCCGGTTGCACGGACTCAGGAACAAAGGGTAAACGAAAATCTTTGTGGGGTGATGCACTCATTTAGCGAGTAGAGAAAAATATTTGTGGGAGCAAGTGGGATGAAACGAGTGAATTTCAAATTTGAGATTTTGTATCAGAATTTCGATTGAATATCTCGAAGTTGAGAATCAAAAGGATTTGACTCCTTATTCTTGTCCAAAAAGTAGAAATTCAAGAAGAAATTAAATCTGACACATGTTTTTTGCGTAAAATTTCCTGAGTTTCCGATGGAATCATCGTAAAAATATATAGATATATATATTTTCTGCCGTTCCATCAAAACCTTTATCTTTCCTCCTTTAGCAGCGATGGAACTGAATACTTTGCATTTTTAAATGGAACTTACACCATGAAGCCTCCACGATTGAGCTCAAAGTATCTTATTTAAAATGCAAATAAGTATATCCGTCACTGAACGTCAGTGCAACGTAAGTTATTTGCGTCAACTCTGCAAGTGTCACATACGAAGTTGATTAAAATTCCCTAGAAGGTTCTGCATTTACTTTACCTGTACTTCACACATCAAAAACTTAATCTTTTTGGATTTAGTGAGTTTATACTTCATCCACAGTCCACAGTTTTAACCCAGTGCCTTGAGGAATTCTGTCATAGCCGAGAGTCTACATGTATTTGGCACGTATCCAATTTCGTTGCAGGACAAATAATTCCAGATGTTTGCCAACATCACTTAATCTTCCGTTACGCCATCAAACATTACCAAACGAACGTATCCCATATGGTCACAGATGGAATATATATATATGTACATAAATGTGTAATGGAAGGAATCATGTACACGTCGTTTCAGCTGAATACGCCGTATCTCACACGTATTTTTGGTAGATGAAAGAGTGAATGTAGGTGAAATATGACAAACGGCCTCTGATATTGGGTCGAATGAGAACGCCCGAAGCTTCGTATGAGAGAAAAGCCTGGTGGAAACCTGAGAGAAAGGTATCAAGGGAATTGTGAGAGAGGGTGAAAAGAGGGAGCTGTGCAATTCAGGAGGAGAGACCGTTCATTCTCGTGGGTAGAAGCTAACGTCGAGAGTCCCAAAACCGCTTTTCAGAGTTTAAGGAGCTCAAAACCCAAAACGCTTTCTCACTACTCTCCATGGTCTGCTAGAGTGAATTATATGACTTTAGACTCGATTATTCATTTTACGACATTCTCAACGGTTTTTCTGGCTGCATTTTCACTGGGAAAATCCCAGTTTTTTGCCCCCGACAAATTACCCTCACATTTTTTTTTTCTTCTCATCTTCAACATCCTCTTAATATTCTTTTCATGATCCACAAGAGTACGGTATATTTTTTTTTCTCCTTTTTTTTCTCTTTTAATTCTGATGGTTGAAATAATGTGGGTGTAGAATAAATGTAGAGAAGGTTATTTTTTTATAATTTAATTTATTTCCCAAGATTTTGTGTTCATTCGTATTTTTTTTTTTTTTTTTTCAAATTTTTTCATCTCATAAAGATCAAAGACAATTTACAATCAGCAGATACATACAAAGTATTTTTTTTTCTTGCTCCAACACAATCGTTCACTTTAACATTTATTCATACGAAACTTTATACACACTTCTTTTATCAACTGTCTCACACTGCCAGAAGCATCTATATGTAAATTTTTCATCCTTCCTCGTATTTCTTACATGACACGTCTTTTTTTTTCTACTTCCATCGTTATTCGTCGAGTACTTGCCACAATCCTGACGTGTCGTTGAATCATAATGTGCTGTTACAATTTTTTTTTTTCCCTTTTAAATAACATCGTTTTGTGTTTTTTTTTTAGTTGTCAAGAAAGTCTAGTCTTGATGTATTCGAGTATATTACATATAAGAATTATATATACACATACTTATGGTATTTTATCTGCAAGCGAATAACAGCCCTTTCCGCTCACATCCACTGTGCTAGTATTTTTCGTTTTCCCCTCATTTAGTCTATTATAAGAGTAAAATGGAATCAAAATGGATTGATTTTTTCAAGATTTTCTCTCCGATGATCCGCCAAATGTGCAGATCAAGGAAAAACAGCCATTCTGGTCATTCTCACATCAAATAATGAATTTTCCTACATTTATTATGAAAAAATCTCTAAATGACTGAAAATATTGGAGATGGATTTTTTTTAATGATTCCATCGGAAAGCTGAGAAAATTTTAGTCGAGAAACATATGCCAGAATTCATTTTCTTTCATTTTTTAAGAATTTGATTTTTTCTGGCATTTTTGAAGGGTGAAAAAAAGGGTGAAAGCCTTTCGTTTTTTGAGTAAATTCAGTTTTTTGGAAATATCTCTGGTTCTATTGGGCGTAGCGACCTGGGGCCGATTTCAAATGAAAGGTGAGATTATTTCCCATCGAATTATGGGGTTTTGAATTAAAAAATATCGATTTTTCAGATAGTTATGGGAACTTTTGTGAAAAATTATGATCATCGGTTTTTGTCCTATAACTATATAAAAAATCGATATTTTTGAATCCAAAACCCCATGAATCGATGGGAAATAATCTCACCTTTCATTTAAAATTGGTCCCAGGTCGCTACGACCAATAGAACCAGAGATATTCCTAAAAAAACGAATTCACCCAAAAATCGAAAGGCTTTCACCCCTTAAAAATGCCAGAAAAAATCGAATTCTCTAAAAATTAAAGAAAAATCAATTCTGGCACATGTTTCTCGACTAAAATTTCCTCAGCTTTCTGTTGGAATCATTAAAAAAAATCCATCTCCAATATTTTCATTCATTTGCATTCAAAAATATTGATTCTCCACGTAGTTATAGGGCAAAACCCGATGATCACAATTTTTCACAAAAGTTCCCATAACTATCTGAAAAATCGATATTTTTAGAACCAAAACCCCATAAATCGATGGGAAATGATCTCACCTTTCATTTGAGATTGGTCGCATGTCGCTATAATCGATAGAACCAGAGATATTCCAAAAAAAACTGAATTTTTTCAAAAATCAGAAGGCTTTTACCCTCAAAAATTCCCAAAAAAACAAATTAAAAAAAAAAACAAATTCTGGCATTTGTTATCTGCCTAAAATTTCCTCAACTTCTCAATAGAATCATCAGGAAAAATCTATATCCCACTGTTTCATGACAATATCCATTCTGCCCCACGTTCCCTAGAATTCTACATTGATGATGCGATTTTCAAAGAAGTTTTGAGTAATTTCATAATTAATCAATTTAGAAGTGACCAGAATGTTTCATCTTCAAAAAGAATTAACTTCAATAGTTTCACCATAATCTCCATTTTACTCACATTTCCTCTGTATTCTCTTCAATAAGAGAATTTTCTTCTCTTCCACTTTCTGCATAAACTTTCGGCAAACATTGTACACACTCCAAGATAGATTCATTATAAATATATATACATATGTATATATATATATATCTATACGAAGGGCGGAAATATAGTATTCGCAGGACTTCATCGCTATTTACAGAGTAAAGTTTGCTGCAAGCAGATGAGTTACTCAGGGGAGTCTAAGTCTTAAGTGTATATGTTGCCTTTACTACTTGACACACGGAGAGAAATGGAATAGTAATGGTTACTATGTTATAGCAATGGTTACTATATCACATAGTACTGAGTGCTATGCCAACATAGTACACACTACATAGCAATGAGTACTATGAACATAGTAATGATTACTATGTTAACATAGCAATGGTTACTATGTTAACATAGTAACCATTGCTATGTTAACATAGCAACCATTGCTATGTTAACATAGTAACCATTGCTATGTTAACATAGTAACCATTGCTATGTTAACATAGTAACCATTGCTATGTTAACATAGTAACCATTGCTATGTTAACATAGTAACCATTGCTATGTTAACATAGTAACCATTGCTATGTTAACATAGTAACCATTGCTATGTTAACATAGTAATCATTGCTATGTTAACATAGTAACCATTGCTATGTTAACATAGTAACCATTGCTATGTTAACATAGTAACCATTGCTATGTTAACATAGTAACCATTGCTATGTTAACATAGTAACCATTGCTATGTTAACATAGTAATCATTACTGTGTTAAAATAATTCAAATGACTATGTTCATAATACATACACACAGTTAATACCGGATCAGCAGGGAATTTTTTCATTTTTTTGCTATTATCTCAGTAAATGAGCGAGATAAAGCGAAATGGTCATTAATATGGGATCACCAGGAAGTTTCCCCAGTTTTTTGTCAATATTACGGTAAATAAGCGAGATAGAGCGAAATGGGCGTTAATTTGGGATCAGCAGGGAGTTTCTGCACACAGAATGCACTGAGTGTAGAACACGCACAGAAGTGCGTAATCTCTGCATATGTGTGCGTAATTAACATGTGTGCGTACTTCACGTTCTCACAATCGAACGTGATTTACGCACACTCGGTGCGTGATGTCCACACACGGTAAATAAGCGAAATAGACGTTAATATGGGATCAAGAAGGAGTTTTTCCAGTTTTCCTTGATTATCTCGGTGAATAAACAAGATAGAGCGGAATGGACGTTACTATGGGATCAAGAGGGAGTTTTTTAGCTCTTCGTGATTATTTCGGTGAATAAGCGAGATAGAGCGAAATGGACGTTCATATGGTATCAGGAGGGAGATTCTCCAGCTTATCACGATTATCTCGGTGAATAAGCGAGATGGAGCGAAATGAACGTTAATTCTGGAAAAGGAGAGAGTTTTTTCAATTTTTCGCCAATATCTCGATGAATAAGTGAGATAGAGCGGAATGGACATTCAATACCTATTAATATGGGATCACCGGGGAGTTTTTTTAGTTTTTCGCTATTATCTCGGTAAATAAGCGAGATAGAGCGAAATGGGCGTTAATTTGGGATCAGGAGGGAGTTTCTTTAGCTTATCACGATTATCTCGGTGAATAGGCGAGATAGAGTGAAATGGGCGTTGATTCTGGAGAAGGAGGGAGTTTTTCCAATTTATGGTGATTATCTCGGTGAATAAGCGAGATGCGGCGAAATGGACGATAATATGAGATGACCAGAGATTTTTTCCAGTTTTCCGTGATTATCTTGGCGAATAAGCGAGATAGAGCGAAATGGACATTAATATGGGATCACCGGGGAGTCTTGCCAGTTTTTCGTGATTATCTCGGTGAATAAGTGAGATGTAGCGAAATAGACGTTAAAATGGGATCAGGAGATAGTCTCCTCAACTTTCACAATCATTTCTGTAATCAAGCGAGAGAAGGTGAAATGGACGTTAATTTAGTATCAGGAGGGAGTTTTTTCAGTTTTTCGCCACTATATCGGTGAATAAACGAGATAAAGCAAAGTACACATATGGAATTATGAGGAAGTTTTCAGATGAAAAAATATCCTCTTGATCTCAAATTAACGTCCACTCCACTCTATCTCGCTTATTCACCAAGATAATCGCGAAGAAGTGGAGTAACTCCCTGGTGATCTCATATTAACGTTCATTTCGCTGCATCTCGCTTATTCACCGAGATAATCACAAAGAACTGAAAAAACTCCCCGGTAATCCCATATTAATGTGCACTTCGCTCTATCTCACTTATTCACCGAGATGTTAGCGAAAAACTGAAAAACCTCTCTCCTGATTCAATATTGATATATATTTCGCCCTATCTCGCTTATTTACCGAGCTGTTAGCGAAAAACTGAAAAACTCTCTCTTGATTCAATATTGATATCTATTTCGCTCTATCTCCTCTATTAACCGAAATAATCGTAATAAACTGAAGAAACTCCTTCCTGCTCCCATATTAATGTCCATTTCGCTCTATCTCTCTTATTTACCGAGATGTTAGCGAAAAACTGAAAAAATCTCTCCTCATTCAATATTGATATATATTTCGCTCTATCTCGCTTATTCACCGAGATAATCACGAAGAGCTGGAAGAACTCCCTCTTGATCCCATATAACGTCCATTTCGCTCTATCTCGCTTATTCACAGAGATAATCACGATAACCTGGAGAAATTTCCTCCTGATCCCATATCAATATCTATTTGGCTCTATCTCGCTTATTTTCCTCTATAATCGGCAAAAACCAGGGGAATCCCCTAGTGATCCCAAATTGACGCCCATTTCGCTCTATCTCGCTTAGTTACCGCAATATTGACAGAAAACTGGAGCAACTCTCTCCTGATCCGGTATTAACTGTGTGTATGTACTATAAACTTAGTAATTTGAATTATTTTAACATAATACTGATTACTATGTTAACATAGTAATGATTGCTATGTTAACATAGTAATGGTTACTATGTTAACATAGTAATGATTACTATGTTAACATAGTAATGGTTGCTATGTTAACATAGTAATGGTTGCTATGTTAACATAGTAATTATTGCTATGTTAACATAGTAATGATTACTATGTTAACATAGTAATGATTACTATGTTAACATAGTAATGATTACTATGTTAACATAGTAATGATTACTATGTTAACATAGTAATGATTACTATGTTAACATAGTAATGATTACTATGTTAACATAGTAATGATTGCTATTTTAACATAGTAATCATTGCTATGTTGGACATAGCAACCATTACTATGTACAACATAGCAATGCTTACCATGTTGAACATAGCAACCATTACTATGTACAACATAGTAATGATTACCATGTTAACATAGCAAGTATCACTATGTGGCCCGACGCGAAAAAACCATTACTATGTTGAACATAGTAATGGTTACTATGTTATTTCTCTCCGTGCAGAGGGGGAAAACCCATGACTAGAAATTTCAGTCCAAGTATTTGAGTTTCAGTAGCCGTTTGCACAGGGTTTTCGTATGAAATTTACAATAAATTTTAGTACAAAATTTTTCGGAAAATTTAATGAAATAAAGGAGACAAATTAATTGGACATATCAATTGAATCAACAGTCGAAATGGTGTTTCAGGCAGTGTTGTGTGATTAAAAAAAAAAAAAATCTTTTATTGGCAGATTCATCCGATAGTTTATTATATATTTTCATCAACAGTGGGACGGATGGCAATTTCATGATTCAATAAATTCAGTTGCCTGTGAGAAGCGAAAAAAGGAAGAAAAAAAAACGAATTGGGCATTCAATTTCATTTCTTTAATCTTCACAGGACTTTTCTCTCTCTCATCTCATTCTCTCTGGCATTTTCGAGGGAGAAAATGCCGGAAAAAGGTATAAAAACTGCCTGGAGATTGGAGGATAAGAAATTAATCGGTAAAATTGTGGAGAATTTTCTGCTGCACTTCGTTTTTACAGTAATCCTCACAAAAAAAAAATAATAATAATAATTCTCACGAAAAAACGTGAATTTTTCGGGTATATAAAACCATTAAATTGCTCGACTTTATAAGAGTACTGGGTAATTCCAGGGATGATTTTGTGGATTTCATGTATTTTTAAAAAATTCTTTCTCTTCTTTATTGTTTAATTGTTTGGTGTTAGTTTTATTTACTGCAATATCCGAGTTCCATTGGGAGAGGAAAATTGTTGAATAAAATCTCGAGACTCGCATTGCAGCTTTGAGAGGTTTCTCTTTAGCTGCAAGATGAGAAATGCAGAAGGGGTAAAAGGCAAAAGGGAAAAACATCCATGGAGGTAAAAAAAAAACGAAAAAAAAGGAGATGGAAAGACTTGTGCAATGCCGTCACGTTCATACACGGATTTTCAAATCCGTTTTATCGAGCGTCTCACCCCGAGTCTTTTGTTTCACTCTGAAGTCACGTACAGTTACAATTTTTGTTGTTGTTTCTTTCATTTATTTCTATTCTTTTTTTTTTTTTTTAATTCTCAGTGTCGTCTCATTGTCCTTACTTTATTTGATTTTTCTGGCCAATTTGGCTCATGGTTTGGTGCAATAAAAGGGAATTATTGCCCTCGACATTTCAAATTTTTCGAGATTTTAGTGGCTTCATTTCAGTGATAATTACAATTTAATCAAATTATTAACTGAAATAAAATTAAAAAATAGAGTCTTTCAAATTTCGAGTATTTTAATTTACATTTTTTTTTATCATATTCTTATATAATATAGATTTTTGTTTTTTTTTTTACTGAGAGAAAAATTGACTTGTGCCTGAACAAAATAATTTGACCAGAAGAAAACTTGATAATCATTAAAAAATCTGTTTACACGAAATAAACTGAATTTGGCAGAAACCTTCTCCATTTTTCGTCAGTACTAAACGTATTATAGGAATCCATTGCATACTGTGGAAATATTTTTAAATTATTCCATAAAACATAAATTATCTTAATAAGTAAAATTCTGATTGGCGTAAAATTTTGTCTTTTCTTTTGGCAAGAATTTTTTCTTTAGGCACAAGTGAATTTTTTTCCCAGCATAAAGTTCATTATTTCTATACATGGGATTTTTTTTTTGTGTGTGAAAATTGAACGTTTCACATTCATCTGTGTCAATATATAAGTTTTTATAGTGCAGTGGATTAATTTAGAATAATTTTCTTTATTTCTGTCATTAGCAGAAGACGTGTCAATATATATCGAATTCTAGATGATTGATTAAATTTACAACTATTCAAATTTCCTCCGAAATGTCACTCAAACGAAAGAATTTATCCGCTTCACTGCCCTTTTTTTTCCCCCACTTTCTTGTTGAATGAAAAATGTATCGCAAGTTGATTGCTAAACTAAAAGAATTTTTGTGCAAGAAGCGTTATAATAGAAAAATCGAATGGGAAACAAAGAAAAAAGAATGAAGTGAGAAATAAAAATCGAATATCCAGCATCAGCTATTTCTTCTCCTTGTCACCTTGGAAAAACCTCCTTTCTTCTCTTTTTCTCTCACATCACCCGCATTTCTTTCCATCTCAGAGGCATCGGATTACTTGAGCTGACGAGCGAAATTTCTCCCGCCCGGAAATCGAATCGACCAGCTAAAATTTTCCTATATCCTGCAACTAGAGGTATACATCGAGATTGAAGAATTCTAGGTGAAGCAAAAAAGAAGAAGAAAAAAAAAATAGTGGCAATGTAAAAAGTTTCGTCGCATTTTTCTAGATTCACCTTCGCCATTGGATTTCGGGGATCGTCGAGCCGAAAAATTGAAATATCGATTACCTATGATTTTCATTTTATTTTTCAAACTTCTTCAAAAATAAGAGAAAAAACGGTGGATACGAAGCAAAAAAAAAACATTCAATTCGATGGATTCAGGAGAGAAAAAAAAACAGCAATAGCCTTCAACAAAACACGAAAATAAATGCTTTTTTATTCACTTTCTTTTCAATATTATCCAGACACTATTGTGTTTTTTTTCCCTATATAGTCAAACTGATTTGAATAAAACACTCCAAGATTGAATTTCTCAGCGAGTAATGGAACTCTGTACTAGTGAAGAAACAAAAAAAAAAAGAAAATAAAAGAACCTGGATAATGCGAAAAATCGTTGAATGATCAAAATAATTTACTTCTCGCAAAATAATTCCATCGTAACAAAGAATATCAATTTCACATATATTCTTCATAGCCATTAAATATTATATCCACACGTTATTTTATATCCTTGGCCATCAAATGAAAGAAGATGGAAAATTATGTGAATACTATATATAGTTGCGTCAAGTGGGCCAAGCCATGAAAAAGGCTTTAAAAATGTTTTTTTTTATGATTATAAAAAAGTGAACGTAAAAATGTTTTCTTATACATTATAAAAAATGTGCGCGTAAAAATTACAAAGGAAGGAAACTCAATGGTTTTCTTCAACGCTTGTGTATTTTTTTTTTTTTTGTGAGAGGTGATATGTGCAGCGAGGCCAGTCGCAGCGATTATAAATTTTATAATTATATCCTTAAATTGAAAATGTAGCAGTATTTATTTTCCCAATTAATTGTAAACAAGGAAATCATTATAATTAAATACTTCCGAATGATTTTCTTATGTCAATCAATCGAAGAATCGATTGATTCAATTAATTCCATTCTAAACATTAATCAAACTCACACACACAGACACACACACACACACAAAGATTCCCTCTCATATTCAAATTTACTTATTACAATATCTATGTAAATACTATCAATTAAATCTTCAATATTAATTAATCAATTAATTAATGTTAAAACATCTTTACATTTTCCTTTCTCACTTATAATTAGATCCGCAAAAGGAAATAAATCATTCACACAATTTACAATTAAATATTTATATCACACACTCGCTATTTATACTTTCGCCCATGAATATTTGAGGTCAATGGGGTAAAATTCGCCTCGAATTGGCTTGTGGCTAAACGCTCAAACGATCAATGTTTCACGTTTAAACATGAGAAGTATCTAGCTGCAGGTGATAGCCCAATATATATATATATATATATATATATATATATATATATATATATATATATATATATATATATATTGACAGAGATTAAACCATTGAAAAACATCAGAAAATATATGAACTCTATGTATGGACTTTAGATTCACCAGTATAGGCAGTAGTATGCAAAGACTTAACTTTGAGGTTTCCCCCGGACTGGTTAGTTATATTTACAAATTCACGAGTTACTAGTCTCTCCCTCCTCAGTGAATTTGCAATCGAAACTAAATCCCTTTCCCCCAAGTTGAAGTTCATACATAACATATAATCGGATAAGGGAAGCGTAGAATTTATAATTGGAATCAGTTGGTGTAACATTTGCTATTTTAGTGAAACTGCCTTTTTGTATTTGCTTCTTTTTTTTTTTTAATTTAATTTTGAAACACAAATGTTCATTGTTCTTTTGGAGTTGCTTCACGAGTAAATAAGTATTGTACTCTGCGTTATTTTTGGATAGCAAGAGTAGTTCATGAATGAATGCAATTGTGTTTGTTGCCATCAATTATCGTTTTTCTTTTTTTATCCAGAACAAAAAGCATTCATTCCAACTGCAGCATCAGCGCTTTTTTTTTAATTTGTGAATAACCCAGGGAATCGATGATCAGAAGCTTCTCGAAATATCATGTATTATATTGATATTATTATTTCCACATAATATACAATTGAGTGATGTATCCATGGGGACTTCCACCTTGCTTCCACGATGATTCTACTATTTTCCGGTTTTATTTTAAAAATACTGCACCACTTTTATTCCCTCACTTCTGGACTTGAGTATTCAACTGCAAAGAAGAAGAACCCACTTGGATAATCCCAAGAGCAGTGTCACCATATGTAACAAATGTATATGTATGTATATATATGTGTGTGTGTGTGTCAGGCTAATCCCTCTGCAAGCACTCAAGAAACAAAAGCTTGTCCTCCAGAGCTTCCGGCATTTACAATTGTTGAGTATAAAACTCTCTTCTCGTGTTTAATCGTGAATCGGTAAACATTGACCATTTTATCGTTTTACTGAATGTATTTTTTTTTTAAATCCTTTATTCCTCTATTATTTTTTTTTTAAAACTCCTGCCAAGGCCACACACCACTGTTTCTCTTCATTGTCTGCCCCTTGCATGAACTCTTGACTATCACTCTTATCATTATTAATTAATTAATTAATTTATTTATTATTAATGGACTATTCATAAACTCCGATACTTTTATTTTTTTTTTTTTCAATTATTTCAGTCAATCAAATAATTAGATGCATTTATCACGTTGTAGCTATAATAATTAGCACAATATTGAAAATGTCAATATTAAATTGACTTGCAGTACTTCTTCCATTAATACGTAGATCACCAGCACTGAGCCTCTGATTATTCACATGTGCCATTTGTACGTGCTTCTCAGCTTCATAACGACGTGTTCCAATGTCTGCTATGCATCGAATTTTAACAATACCACCACCTCCAGCAAAATGACGTGCCTCAGCCTCTAAACGTAGTCCAAGAATATTCGGTACACCAGCTGATCCAACTGGTGATAATGGTGGATAAACTACTGTATGCTCACGTGGTACCTGAAATGAAGAGAAAAAAAAATACAAATTTGCTTGGATTAACTGCAGTTTCAGTATAACATGTCTTCAGTGAAGAATATTTTAACCATAATTTTTTTTTTCCTGCTCTGATAAAACAAGCAAACAGAGAGAATACCATAGAGATAACAATTGCGTTTCACTATTTTCTTATAAAATTTACAGAAACGTTTCACGTATAATAAAAAAGACATTTTATGGCTACGGAAAATCAAATAATCCGAGGTGACACGAGGGAGGTACTGGAAGAGAAGAAGAAAAAATATATAAAAAAAAAAAAAAACATTAAAGAATAACAGAGTATGGAAAGAAATACATAGCAAGGAATATTTCTTGCATGTACACTTTTCTTTCTACTTCCAAATTACGGCAGCCAACCTGGCGCTGAGCCACACGTCTCCACGAAGAGAGGCGCACACACACGGAATTTTTCCCCTTTTCTTACTGCCTTCCAACTCTTTTATTTTCTCTCTCATCCTCGCCTTTTCCTATTTTCTCACTCTTCCTATCTCTTTCTTTCTTACTTTTACCACGAATTTCCTATCTATCTCAAATGGCTGAGACTTTACGAGATTTACGCTTGCTCGAGGCGTTCGTCTCGCGATTAATCGAGCGTGTCGTGCGATTCGAGGGCGTCATCTCATACAATTTAACGTGTATATTTCAATAATTCTCAGAAACGAATAGATATAAAATATTTATGATGCTTCAATATAGGAGAATTCATGTTAAAATGTACATTTTATCATCGTATTTTTTCTGATTAAAATTATGTAAGAATTTTCTGAATAAATTACCCACCATTTCTTCATTAAATTCCAGACACATTAATCCTCGAAATTTCCGAAAAGCGAGCATTTCGGTGAGCTTACATGTTTTAACAACAGAATGCATGGCAAAAATGAGTACAGAGAGAGCCTCACACACACACAATGATGAGAATGAAATGATTAATAGCCAGGAAGAAAAGAATGGGCATAACCTGTGAGAGTAAATAAAGCTCATCTGACATAATTCGAGTATTTCGTGGCGGAAGAAACGTAACTCATGGGTGCACTGTGTCTGCGAGACACAGGGCGACATCAAAAACCTAAATACACATACACACACATATATACATCTATTTTTCAGTGTCCTGAGTTCCTTCCCGTTTCACCTCACGCCTGTGAAATCCCAGTGTCTCGCCAGACGATACGAGACGACATGAGTGGTCTGGATATATCCACACGAAGAGCGTGGAGAATATAATACAGAACAATATCTCACGAAGAATGAGTTTGTAGATGCACTATACTTCATTTTTTTTTTTTTTTTTTTCATTCTGGCTCAGAGGTGATTCTTTTAATGACTCCATGCGGTTGCGCTTGGAAGCCGGCGTTGGCCAACGGCTGCTGCTAAATTTCCCGTGACACTCGTGGATTAAGAAGAGAAAAATTATTGAATTCTGGATGGAAATAGGGGGAATGAACTCTGTAAAGTCGTCCTTCATGATGAGAATCCATGGGAATTGCAGTGAGAGAAAAAAATACTGGTCTCAGATAAATTTATCATGTTCAAGTGAATATTTTCAAATTTTTATCAATCAAAAATATTTATCAAGTAATTTCTCGTTTGATGATGAAATATTAGTTGAAAGAAACCATCTTTTAATGCTTCCCCTTGAAAAATTAATTGATTGAATACAATAATCGATCATACAGATGAAAACTTATCTACTGATATAAAGTGAAATTCTTCTTCAATAGAAAGTTTTGCAATTGTTCAGAAAGAACAATGTCTTCGTCATGGAAACTTCAGATTTTACCGTTTTTTTTCTATAAATTATATAGAGAAAACACTTCATCTCTATCAGAAAACACGAATTCTTGAATTTTGTAATCAAAGATCTTTTATAGACATAGAATACTTTGAAGACGCTGGCTAGAAAATGTCAATTTTAAGACATTTTTCTCTAACTGATATCTCAAGCTCAGATACTAGTTTTTACAGTGCAACAGGACATTTTTTATTCTCAATGTTATATAGCTAGTATGAGAGAATTGTTCAACGTAATATCCGGCATTTGGTATCACAAAGTCGAACTGTATCCCGTTGTGTGTTACGTAATTTGATGCACAGGATAAACTCTATCTCAAAGCATGTACCACTGTTAGATGATAACAACGATGGCGTCCCCAGCTACACAGTCTCTCTCTTCTAACCCCTGTAACCCCTGTAACCGCACTTCATAACCCATAGAAGCTAGTTTTACCACTGAACTAGAGTAACAAACTCTAGTTGAGGCGAATTGTTCCTAGTACTGGGTCAGTATGTGGTCAAGTCCAGTAATTAAAGCAAAGTGGCATGTGAGAAATCTCAAATTCACAAACCTCTGAAATATCGGAGAACAAAGTTTTCTCCACTTTCTCTCCTTGTTTTTTTTCTTCCATTTTCTCCAATTACCACCTGTCAAATTTTAATGAATTTCATTTTGCAAAAATAAAAACTTTTGCATTCAAATTTTTCTTGTAATAAAATATGAATGGATTCTTAATATTCAAGTCATGAATGAATTCCATTCACCTCGAAAATTCCCCTCGGGAATCGTTTAATTCTATGTGAAGACAGGCATACCGGAAATTAGAAAGGATTGCATTAAGGCTGAAGTGTAGCGAAGTTGAAATTTCATTCTATCCCCCAAATTTATTCAGTAACCTACCACTCTTTCCCTCGTTTAAAATTAAAAAATCATGAAGAATTCCTGTAGAAAATTATAAACCAGCCATATATCAGCCTCGAATTGATTGAAAAGTAATTCCACAAAATTCATTGTCTTATCCAATAAAAAAATAAAAAATAAAAGAAGGTATATTTTAAATTTCTCTCAAACCCTTGGCTCTTCATGTACACTGTACCAACGTCAGAGATTAAGTAACCCCAGTCGACGACAGGCGTGAACTCGGTACATTATTGACCCCACTCTGAGATGCCTCAGCATCTCACACCCATCGTCGTAGAAAGGTTCATCCGGTATCCCCGTTGGGTTTTCTCCACCCGGGGGGAAAACTGCAAAAGCGATCAGGCCAAGGAGGCGTCTCCCATGCACCCCATCCTCCACTTTCTCCCCCTCCTCCATCCTTTCTCTTATATACTCTGGGCTCATTCTCACCCCTTTCCTTCCTTCCTTCCTTCCTTTTCACCCTTACCTCGTAAATCTTACAATTTTTTTTTTCCTCTCCTTTTCTCATTCCCCTCTCATTTCCTCTATTTCTGTCCTGCCTGTACACTGCATGAAGCCTTTTTCCTCCAGTCTCCTCCTTCTTCTCTCAGCACAATCTCAGCACGTCTTTCACCCTTTGTTCGACTTAGTAGAATGCACCATGTTCGCGTGATGATCGAATAGATCAGGAAAGATATTAAGAACAAAAATGGGAAGAAATAGGAAGAAATGCATCATGATTTTCAAGTTCTATTATATGCTGCTAATGATCATCAATCTAGTACAATAATTTAGCATTAGACATACCAGTGGATATATCATGGCTAATTAGAAATTACGAAATCGACACTAGCCGAGTATTATTACCACTGGTTAATAGCATTATCCTGGAAATTGTAGTGGCATGCGCAAAATCAGTGAAGCCACACCAGTTCAGCCAGAGCTTCTTCCTCTCCATGATTCTTGGACCTTCGATCTGACAATGCCAAGTACTCCGTGCGTTATTCACTCTACGAGAACAACGAAAATGTCTAGGGTCATTACATATGCAGTTTGATTAGTTGCTTTTGCCCATGACACACGTAACACTGAATAATTCATTTCAACGTTTCTATTTAGATGATTGCTTCATGTCCCCAAAGTATATTCCTTTACTTTTACAGTTTCATAAGCTCTTATACTGCTTTCAATTTCTTCCAACAGTTTTTGTCTGAAGAAAAAAAAAGAGGCAAACACACAGTTTCGATTTTTCCAGATTTGAAAAAAAAAAGAAGAAAAAGAAGTAGAAACGGACTAACTCAAACTAAGAAGTAAGAAAAAGTTTTTACAAAGTAGCAGGTTACGATGCCTTGCGTTTTCTTTACACAGTGAAAAACTTTTTACTCTTGGTACTGAAGAGAAAGACAGATATATAAATTGGATACATAGTACTGTTTTTTGAAGTATATACATTGGGCAAAAATAAAAGGGAGTGATTTTTCTTTCTTTCTCTGGAGAAGTGGTGAGATCCCATTGAGTCACGCAAAGTCTTTGTCTTCCTTGGGAAATTAGGCGAGACCAGTCCCTTTCCGCTTTTTCTCATTCAGTAACTCTCTCTCTATCTATTTTATTCCTTTTTTTTTCGGCTTCTCTTTTCTATTCTTCACCTTGTACATATACAGTATTCCTCGTGCGCTCTCACGATGATTCTTCCTTTATTAGAGGCATTCATTTGAATGGAAAAGAAGGTAAAATGGATATTACGATAAAATGGTAGAAGATTGATTTTTTTTGATGATATTAATGATAAATTTTTTTCCTTATTTCTCTTTGGAAGATCAACATTTTCGATATGACATGCCACCTCACTCCTTAAATCTCCCCCCACTTTTGCAATAGAATCACCGAAAAAGCCCTATCTCAACTGCTCCCACTAATTTAACACTATTTTCACTATAACAATAACATGAAATTTAACGAAGTTCCGATATCCGTTTCACTCCGGATGTCAATTTCGCTCCACCTTCCCAGTGAACTGAATGTCAATTCAGTTCATCACTGATCGAGTTACCAAACAATATATGATTTTCATACAAAAAAAAAACTAGACAAGCATGATTCCCAATAATGAAATCAATGTTCGTTAAACTGATTGGTTTATCCCATGAAAAGAATCAAGAATTAGTCACTCTGGTGTACGAGAAAGCGAGATGGAATGAAATAGAGTTTATCCTTGGTACGCGACATGGAATATCGATGAGATTACGTGAAAGGAGATATCTTTCCAGTGTGTTTACCATCGTGGCCATAGATTCACGCGGAATAATTATGTTACAAAGGTTAGGTTAGGTTAGTCGTTTACCATGAGCAAGATGGATTTGTATTTCAGAGGAATATGAACATAACGATTGGATTGCTCGTCAATGGTTAGATTCCCTAGGAGCCACCAATGTGTTCACAGTAAAGTGCATGGCTCTCAAGGAGAATCCTTTCAACCAAAGAATAGGAGGCTTTTCCTTCTTGTCCTCATTCTTGTGCACTTACCATCTCGAGATGTCTTTTCACTCGATAATTCGTGGTTTTATGGACACTTTTCTGGTACAATGGACTCTGAATGAAGAAGAAATCTTATCGGAATTTTGTGGAGAACATAATGTCGTTGCTAATGAGTGACGTGGAACACAATTATTAATTGTGAACATAAAAGCTCATTTTCGAGGCAATAGAAATGTGTGGTTCTGAATGTTTTCTGGAAGGATAATCTCTTCTCTTTGTTGATTCCCAAAAGACGATAGTGGGCCCTCGTTTTTCTGTCTCCCTTTCTATCCTCGTGAAATATTTACTTTGAAGGGGGGATAGGCAATGATGTTATTCTCGAGGAAATAGATTAGAAGTACAATTGAGAGAAATGGGTGCTTATTTCTCAATTAATGTCAGCTGATGTTATTCCTGTCAAATCCCAATGGAAAGTGACGTCTTCTTGCTGTTAAACAAATAAGCTTCGTCCACATGCAGACGTATACGTATATTGTCATTTCCATTTATGATGTAGAGGGGAGATATGCTGGAATAATCATGTTTTTTGTTCTTTGAATTGACATTTTCTAGAACTTTGCTATTGTTTTGGATTACATTCTCGAATTTGAAATCACATCATCAATGCTCTACGTGCATGCGATATCATCATACATGAAAATGATGAGAGCCAAAATAACGACTAATATCATTAACTAATTGAACTGTAACTCCTCTCATGTAAACGGAGATGTACAGATACGAATGATCACATCTATCTAACTAACGAGGAGAACAGATATCTACTGGTCAGACGCTTCAAGTGAGTTCATACACACACTGCATATTGTATATAACACATGGTATGTTACCTAGGGGAATGAGTGAGAGGGTATCTCGTCACCTCGTTATCGGCAAAGCTAACCTATTGCCAGTCTGGTTACTGAGACGTGCAACCACGTTTCAATGATACGTGCCGATACCACCTGGCAATCAGAGCATCGAGCTAATTTTTTTTTCCCTCTTATTTTTTTTCACCCACAATTTTATGAAAAAATGAATCCATGCCAGTCGCCCGAGTAAATGACATTATTCTTTCGTGAAAATATCTTCAAGAGAATATTGAAATTAAAGAGAGAGAGAGAGAGAAAGATTAAATCAGAAGTTTATATATTGAGATTGAAGAGCAAGCATGGAATATACACCATTTCTTTTGGCCTCTCTATTCCAGATTCTCGAGGAAATTCATGAGCCCCACCAAGACCGATAAAATCTATCCCATTCCCTCAGTCCTTTTTTTTTTTGGTAACGTCTCCACATTCGAGAGAATATTCGGATAGTTTACGATATTGAGATTCGGTCGTTGGATGGTAGGGAAACGATTGGCCTAGGTCCACTCTGACCAATCGTACATTTATACTGCTAAAATTTTCGTACCCCATACTCCTTATACCACATTTCTGAACAATGTATCATGAAATATGCTTCAAGAAAGTTAAGATAAGCTTCTATTAAGATTCTTTTCTGGATTATAAAAATTCAAAATGTTTCGAAGCGTTGAATTTTCAATTTTGTTTTTTTTTTCAATATATTCAGATAAATCATATTATCTAAAAGTATTATTCAGCATTGAACCATCCGCTCTCATATTGATTCATATTCAACTGCGTTACACATTTCACCTTATCTCTGATATTCACCGAGAATTCATGAACCGATACATGGAAAATGGGTTAAAAAAAAAAAAGAAAATATATAGGAAGAAAAATACTCTACTAGATTTTACGATTTCTTCGCCTAAACCCACCTTATGGATGAAAATTGGAAAACGATCTACTATTCAGTAGGATACTGTGTTGGATGCTTCCAATATCTTGCTATTGCCTCGAGTTTTTCCATTGCGGTTTGTCAATTGATAAGCGTATACGTGCGATGAAATTTTTCCGTCCAGAAATAGCAAAATTTCATGAAGATTCCTCAAAGGACAGATAAATAACATATCAATTTTCGAAAAGATTGATAAAAGAATGATGAATTTGTTGAGGATTGAACTGAATAATGAAGAATGAAAAATCATCGAATGATCAAATCAATGGAATCTATGCGAGTTATTGAATAGTAAAGTGCATAACGGGATGTCTAAATGTCCAATAGAACACAGACATAATGAACAAATATAGTACACGTTGAAATTGCCTGAAGTCCTATTCAATGAATTTAACGAGGAGTGTATATCGATCGTCGTTAATACTGCTTATCCAATTACTCAATAGTGAACGAGAGGGGCATATCAAGAGGAGAGGAAGCAGCATCCTTCAGGCTGAGTTACAGCGTTTTGGTTATACATACAATCACGTGTCTCATGTGCCTCTCTATTTGTTAATCTTATACGATTGCTCTGGATTATATTGTACAATGCTAACGATAAGTCCTTCATAAAGGAATATGCTAACAATCTAGAATTGCCAAGGCAGTGTAGTTGTCTATGAAATCGATAATAATCGTACTATTATAATCCAAGTGGTATGAATGACCACTACTGATACGAACCACTTCCTCCTCCCCCCCCCCCCCCCCCCTAATATCCTCTTTCATTGAGCTCTAACTGTTTGGTAATTTGCCTTTGATTACCATGACGTTCCCAATCGATCACGTATAATAACTACTTCACGAATTAATCCATTATTGTGTTTGATGATCAATTCTAATTAACAATGTATTAATCTCTGAATTTCATCATTAGAGAAATTATTGAATGGCCAATTTTTTATGCTTCTAATTACGAGTAATTAAAGAGGTTTTTCTGTCTGTAATTGACTACATGCTGTTTAATTAAACGGTATTTCCATGAATTCCAGATGATTAATTTGGCATTATGAAATTGGGTAATTCAAAAGAGATATTTCTACATTACTTTCATATTGCAGGATAAAATCGCCATAACCATAGCCCATAGAGAGTATTTCTTTCTTTTTTTTTCTTTTTTCCTACTTTTCCCTTCAGAGTTTCATCTCTTCTTAGTGCTCTTTTGCTTCTTCTATTCGACCGAACATTACCACGGGATTTAAACGAATTGCACAGTATCCTAGCGTTGGATATTACCGGACGGATGCTAGGAATAACGGAAATGCGATTTTAACGAATCCTCTGTGGAGGATTCTAACAGGATTTTCGTTGATATAACTGGGGGGGGGGGGGGGGGGGAAGAAATTCTGGGTTCAATGAGGATAGTAGAGGCAATGGTGATAAACGATATTCATTTAATTGTGCTCTTTTTTTTCATTCATTTGGAATTGAGAAAGAAGCTAAGATTATTTCGAAATTCTTTAATAATTATTACTTTTTAATTGCAAAAAAAAAATGGATTAGAATGATTGTTCTATTGTACTGTACCATTTTTCCGTTGATGGTCCATTGGAGTTCTGCCTTTGGTATTGAAGGCCAGGCTGTACAGTTGGCTGTTACATTATCCCCAACTCCATAATGGGATAATAATCCGGTTATATCAGGGCCTCCCTTTGGTAGAGCTGTAAAAATGATTTTATGTTGTAGAATTATGATCCACCAGTTCAATAATCATCAGGAAAAAGAGGGGGAAAACACGGAGAGATTCAAACGTCATATTTCTGATAATCTCGTTGATGGAAAAATTCAGAACGATCTCAAAAGCTATCACGTCAAACAAGCAGCTACAGAGCAGAGAATTGCTCTTAATGGTTGTAATTGGCAGAGGGGGATTATGAGGGACATTTCAGGGGGGTGAGACACATTCAGAAGCTTTCCAATGCTCAATTAAACATTGCCCAGTTGTTTGCTAGTTTCAACTGTGTGAAACAGAATGACAGAGTTCGATTGGAGTCTGGCCTATTAACGCCTCTTCGCGGTTCAAACGAAATTATTCAGGAAATTGATTGTAGGCCCTAGGTGTTCAATCAGTGAAATTGTTCACCTGTTGTGTGTGTAGAGACATTCGTTTCTTTCAATTATCTTTAAATGGCTTCATTCTTTTTATCCTATTAGACGAAATTTTTGATTTTATGTACTTAGACTTATTTTTTTAGGTATACTGCAGAGAAATCACTCAAATATTCTACTTTGAGAATGTTCACAAAGTCATGGAGCTCTCGTTTCAATTTTCTGTTGCTTTTCATCCTCAAATGTGGTTCCCACCAAGTTTTCTTTCTATACCAGTCGTACATTTTCTACTATTCATCTCTTATTTTTTCAGCTTCTTTCTTGAACCCTGCGTCGAAGAAAATGCATCCGGAAGCCTTCAGAAGTACCTGTGCCAGTAGACTCAGGAAGAAGAACAAGAACAAGAAGGAAGATGGAAAGGGGGTTACTTCTCCGGAAGGAGTCTGCCATCGTCTCTCCTGGTTTTTCCTTCTTTACACCATTCTCTTTGAACGGTAACTATGAATATTTATAGACTCATGAATATTTACGGTACTCGAAAGTACGTGTACACCGTTAGGTTGGTTGTGGAACTGGGTATACCAAGCCACTGTACTCAGTTGCAGCCCCCCTCCCCCCTCTGTACTTGGGAGTCTTGAATTTTCTAGCTTAGACCACCGTCAGTTTCTCCAGTCGTATTAGGGCGTGTATAAGTATTACGCTGGGTTGAGAGGGCAAAAGAGAGAATGAAAAAGGGAGACCTAGTTTATCCAGAGAATGGAAATATTTTGAATGTCGTAAAAATTTGCAAGACAAATAGCTGAATCTAAAGATCCACTGTTTTCACTGAGACAATCAATTGCTGTGTTAATCTTTCAAGAGTCAGAGTATTAAATTTGAATATCAAAAGAGTATCACAAATCAAATTGATCATTAAAAAATAAAATATGATAAAAAGTTTTCCAAAGAAACGAAAAATATAATCTCTCGCAGACTTTATAAATTAAGTATTATAATGTCAATTCATGTAGAACTGAATCTATATTTAATGTCACGAGTCTACGATGAACATGAATTTTCTAATTTAATAACTTTCGTACTTTCAATGACCTGGTTACAAGTTATCAAAGGTAAATGAAGAATTTTCCCAAAGAACTTTGGTAGAAGATCGTTTATGTATGAAGCTTTAAAGAACATCTGGATGATCCTCATGGTAATTTGATTTTCGTTTAACTATTTTTTTCATTAACTGTTTGAAGTTTTTTTCTCACACATTATCTCTCATTGGAATTTAGTGATAATGAAACTCGAAAATTCTTTTGCTATTGGTGAAATTAGTGGGAGAAAATTTACATCAGAGGCTTAGGCTACATTGCTGAGCGACAGCTTTAAACGATTCGGTTAGATCCTAATTCAATTATTTCACCATAGCTGACCCAAATAGGTAGTCGGCCATGTAATACCCACTCGTTTAGTTGTTCCGAATTATCCCTCTTATACTCCTGCCAGATTCACCTGTACTAGCATTATGGAATGAGATAGTCATGTATAGAGTCTTGTTATCTCGTTACTCTGCACCATATCAATTTGCGTTTATGTCTGTGAATTCGTGTCTGCTATACGTGTATTGTCAGTTTTTTTTTTTTCATAAAAATGGAAAAAATGTAATTATGTGGCAGCTTCTTTTCACGATTCAGGATAATAATAGTCTTATCGAGATTCACAATTTGCAGTTCAATGTAAAATATTGTTATTGCAGTTTCAATAAGTTTCGAGCTATTCAACTTCTCTTTTCACCTTAATGGTCACGGTTAAAGTGCGTATTATTATCATAAGTGTTTTTCCCATTTTACCTTCCATTAACTGAACATTTTATCCTGACAATATGTGATACTTGAGGAATACTCTGCTGTATCCACTTTAGCGATTACGATATTTCTATGCTCATCTTTTCGTCATACTTTCTGAAGGGGAAAAAATAAACTGTACATTTACTACTCCTTTGGCCATACTAGGAAAGTATCTTTCTTCGCTTTACAATTTTTTTTTTATCCCTCTTGTATGCTCTTTTCGTGTCATTTTTCTTCAAAACCAATGAACTGCTCAGGGACATGAAAATCTTTATGGATAAACACACAGCGGATGGACTACTTTGAGATACTTTTTATTATTGTATATATAATTCTGGTGAATTTTCTATACAGTAAAGTGCATTATCATAGAAATTGTGATATTATCTAGAATTCTCATATGCTACTTTTCGCAATTCGCTTTGTATTATTGGAATGTTTTTGGCCTTTGCATGTATTCTCTGGCCAAATATCCTTTTTTCATTTATTTACTTGATTTCGTTCGGTTATGTCATGTCCACCCCAAGATGAGATAAATTTTTCGTTTCATTTAATTGTTGTATGTAGGGGAGAATGGGGTAAAATGGACCTCTGCAACAACATAATTCAGGATTTTTTTTCGAAGCTAAGGAGTCGATGAAAAAATCTGAAAAAATTTGAGGAGATGCTCTAATATGTCCTCATTTTTGTGTAATTTTTTCCAATTTTTTCATAAAGCTGCCGATTCTCTGAAAAATCCCAAACTATTTCAACAAACAAGTCCATTTCGTCGCACTTTCCTCTAGTACATAGAAAATTAAATATATGTAAAGCGACAAGAATTCAAAGATTACACGATGCAAAAATGTCTATAAAGTGGAACATATTCACAATCAAATCCCAAAAGTCTTCCCTCTCTCCTATTAATTCTAAATGTCTTCGTTAACTAATCAGATTCTTGGCTAATTAATCCTGCCAGACATAATTCACATTGGAAACCTAATTAAACATTAATAACTTCATGATGAAAAAATTGGCTAGAAGTATTTTTTTTCATTTCAATTATTTGTTGAAATTGAAAGGGAAAAAAAGTCAAATTGCTATCTTTGGCTTCTCGTGGAAGTAGGACGACCATTTGAAAATTTATGCACTTGGAATTCTCGCCGGCTGGTGTCCAACTATTATATTTGGTTTTCTAGCCAAAATGCAATTTTCGAGCTCCCAGTGTTCGTTATCATGGAGTTACCTTTTTTTCTCAATTTTCAGGAATGTCAGTTGGACTAGAATATAGGAGAATGGAGTTTCAATAGAATTTTCGATAGATTTTTATTCAAAAATTCGGTAAAACGGATGATGATGGTTTTACTCTGTTGGAAATTGATACTATTGACATTACCAAAGCTTCATTATTCATCGATAATTCACAAACATAGAAAATATGTTAATTAATATGTTACATTGAATGGACGAGTTTCATTTAATGCCATCATGTGAATAACTCTCTTTCAATTCATACAAATCCGTATTATATTTTCCTCTCGAATTGTGTGAATGAGAGCCCATCGATGCAATTTTCAAATAATTTCACTCCAAAATATGAATTTCATTTAGAACTGAATAGCCAAAGTTTTCAATCCTCGATTTAATTCCACAGAGATTACAGCTGTATAAAAATTTATTTATTAAATATTAATAGCTTTCCATTACAAAGTGAACTAAGTGTCTTTTTCCTCTTAAATCCCGTATATTTTAATATTTTTCATATTATTATTTATATTAGCATCATCGTCCCCAAGGCAATAAAGTTTCAGTAGTAAAGTCGGAGACTTTCATCCAGTTGATAAGTAATTAGTCGTTCGAGTGAGCAGAAAGGAGTTTTCTCGAGTTATTCATCTCCCTGGTAGATATTTCTTCGTTCACTTCCCTTCAGCAATTCCTTTCCCCTCCTGATTCTTCTTAAATTACCTCTTACAGATTGTCCTCTTTCTTCCGCCTAAAGTATTAAGAATTCCATTTAAAAAAAAAGAGGATACTCTCTCTCCTCTCTCAAGTAAATCGTTCTAATCTTGAGTCATAGTTTTTTATAAGTATCTTAAGTTAGTTCCCCCCCCCCCCCCTCCTCTTGAATTTCTTTCTTTTCATTCTTAATTGCAGTCTTAGAGGTGGGTAAGAGGTATAAAGCCTTTCACTTGCAGGACGAATTCAGAATGTTATCTACTGCCGATTGACCGACTCTGGAAGTTCGCCAAATAGCCTAAAACATGTACCAATCCTATGTACCCAACCCTGACTTAACCCTCCAATGCTCACATTGAACGGATTCCTCACATTCTGTGCCCTCTCTTCTGGCAAACCTTTCACCAGCTTTCTTTCCTTCATCCTCTATATATATATAGCCTTTTCTTTTTCTCGAGGCTTTGTCGTATAGCCTCACCCAACTCGGGATGTCCGAGCGGCAAACGAGAACGAAGAAATCTCATCGTTTTTCTTCTTTCTCCTTCTCTTTCTTCTCTTTCTCTCATTTCTTCATACCCCAAGAAAGAAGGGAAAAAGAGGTGCGGATACGCTGACACGGTCAGAGTCCAACCCCCTTTTCCTGGTGACATCGACTTTTCTATACGGGATAATAAGTGACGGGAAAGCCTCTACAGCTTCCATTCAACCCAGGAAAATTCTTTATGCAGCTCATGTCTGTGGCTTTGAAATCAAAGTTTTTCCTACCAACCGCTTCTTCAGCTGGTCAGGATGTTTACTCTGTTGCTTTTGCCTTTTCTCCTTCATGATGATCGAGCTTTTTGTTATGGTGAAATTTGTCCCATGTCAATCAACGAAATACTGTTCTATCAGTGTGCTATATTCGTGAATGCAATTATGATGGTAATTGTAATTACACACACAAGTAGGGTTTCTGTTCAGTGAAAAAACTGCAATGTCAACAGAAGGTCTTTTGCATGGATCAAATTTCCGATTGAATATAATTAATTTTACGATGATATTCATTATTGTTCTTGAAACAAAACGCAGATGTGAAGAGGCAACACTTTTGTGTGTATATAGTTGTGTTTTCCTTTCTGCTCTGTTCCACTCTCTAGGTTATAAGCATACATGCGGAAATTACAAGAATAAGTATAGCATTGAATGCAACAACACTCAGCATATGCACGTTTATATTCTGAAACACAGTCAGTTGGACAGACACAGTGTTCAGGCAAATGTATATTTCTCGATTTTACTGTGGATGTAATTTAGAAATGGTGATGCTAGAATTCTCATGGAGACTTTCTGTAGTGTACGAACGAGTAGATGTGCATGGGAAGCCTGACATTTGCACGGATGAGGGACCCTCGAGCCCCTTGCGCAATTTTCCAGTACCGGTTTATAGCAATTTCCCTACGAGGTTTTAGGTAGAAAACTCAGTTGAGTATAGTTCAGGATGGAGACCTGTTCCAAGTTTTCATCCGAATGGAGTAAAGGAGGTAAAAAGAGAGAGACTTGTGTCTTACAAGAGTAAGAAGTTGGAGGGCAAAATGCTTTAGTGGGATATTTTCACTGCTGGGATATTGTTGTCATTTTGAACATCATGCAGAGTGTGGTAGATAGCATTTTTGGGAGTTGAAGCACTCAATCAGGGAACAATCGAGTAAGTAATTAATCCAGTAAATCCAGGAAAATGGGCAATAACAAAAAGCAAACAATCTATTAAACGCCTGGTAGTTGGGTGAAGTGATAGCCGCAAATTACGATAAGCCTGAGTCGAGGCCAATGATAATCCTCTCTGGTTTTTGGGTTGGAACGCTTCAGGGCTAGTTTCTAGTGTACGAGACTGAGATTGTGTGAGGAAAGGTGGGGTAAAAAGGGGCATTCTCATGAAACGGTTTGAGATAGATTTTTTTGGATGATTCCATTGAAAAGCTGGGAAAATTTCCGGTAGAAAACATGTCAGAATGTATTTTTGTTGTTTGGAAATTCAAAATTTCTGGGCATGATAGAGTCAAACCCTTTCTTTCTTCATTTTTTTCACTGTTTCGAGGATATCTGTGGTTCTGTTGGTCATAGCGACTTGGGGTTAATCTTAAATGAAAGGTGAGATCATTTGCCATCGAATTATGGGATTTCAAGATAAAAATTATCGATTTCTCAAGTACTTATGAGAAAGTTTCTAAAAATCCGTTTTTTTCCACATAAATACCTCAAAAATCGCTAATTTTCTTTTCAAAATCCTATAAATTGATGGCAAATGATCTCACCTTTCATTCAAGACCAACCTCAACCTCCTGTAACCAATAGAACTAGAGATATCTTCAAAAAAGTGGAGTTTTTCATTTCCGGAAAAGGTCAGATCCTAAATTACTTCTAAAAAAGTCGAATTTCCAGAAAAAAATTAAAAAAATTAGTTTGACATGTGTTTTCCAGCTCAAATTTTTCCAACATTTTAATGAAATCATCAGTATAAACCTATCGCAAATATTTCCCTTTATTTCTCATAATTTTCATAATTTAAAACATGAATCATAAAATGTCTCCGTTTCTTCTGCCATTCCCCATATGATTTAGCAAGAAACTGTAATGAACTATACAGTACATGAATTGTAACAATGATTCGACAATTATCCGTACATTGATTGAACCCAAGTACGTGCGGGGATCAATTGAATAATCATGCACACCACAAATGGCCAATTTCAAATGCTAAATATATTGAAAATTCATGTTAAGCACACTCAAGAGTCTCATATTTATACGTCAATCCAATGATTTCTATATTTATTATTTATTTTTTCATTTTATTACTCATTGCAATCACTACATACATAACAATTGAAATACCTCATAATGCACATTTGTTGTATTTCAATTGTACTACGCTCGAATTATCCGAATATATGCTAGGCTCGCATTTCAGTAGCTAGCTATTGACACGTACGTGCCACGTTATTTCGTGTGCTTTTAGTTAGAGGGAAAGAGAATGCATGTATATATGTATTGAATGCACTATATCGTTAGAGGAACGGGCAACGGTTTTCCCCTCTCTCTTTCTCTATCTGTATAACTATTGGCATCCATTGGTACTATTTGTATGCTACCGACGAGCCGTCCGCGTACGGTTAATTTATGTCAACTCGACGAACAAAACGCACACGGATACGCTCGACGAATTTCGATTTGTACTGCCCCCACAGATCATGATCTCCTAGAATATTTTTTTTTTAATATTTTTTTCATTTATTTGATTTTTTGCATTTTTCGTGTTTGTTTTTTTTTTTTTTGAAAATTTCAATATTTGAATTTTTCATTTATTCCAGTGTCATCCTTCTGTTTGTGTATATCTACAGGCATACGTGAGTAGCTTAACAATACGTCAAAGGTTTTTTATATTTTCAATCATAACGTGCATCGAGAGACGAGATGAAATCATGAGGTGAAAGAGCTTTTCCAACACTGCAAAAATTTAATGCTTGACGTTAAGATACTTTCGTAGACACTTTTAAGACATTTTAAAGACTTCTTTGGTAGTGACGATTCAGTTATCTCTGAATATTTGAATCTGCCAAATTGGCTTATTTTTCAGTGAAACGATCAGTGGGAAGATCAGAGAGAAAATCGATTGGTATCGATAAATAGAGCGATTAGCTGATATCATGTTAACATCGTAACTGTCTCGATATCATATTATAACAAGGCTTCAGGGAATTTCCTTGTGGCAGGCTTTGCGATGAGCCTGGATTCAATCTACATACAAAGGAAGCACAGGAGCATGGGGCTGTGAACAGCGTTGGGCATGGGATCCTCGATTATATACGAGATTCCATTGTGAATTGAGGAAACTGGGGCAAAATTACTCTGCATATTTTTTTTTGAAAATAAAGGGTTCTGTTAAAGAAAATTGTAAAAAATTCTCCAACAATTGAGATATATTGGAGCATCTACTCAATTTTTTTCAGAATTCTTCATCAAGTCCTTCACTCTGAAAAAAATTCCTGAGTAATTAGAATTATTCAGGCCTCTTTTTCTAGAATTTTTCTAAGATAAATGCGTATTTTTCAGGATTATTTGTATTTACTTACATATAACTGTTAAATTTCCGGTTTTAAATGCAGTAGCGAAGGCTGGCCCTTCAGTAGATACTTCACATTTGTACTGGCCAGTACTGGCCAGTGTAACATCCATCAATCGTATTGCATTCTCTCTGCTCGACGTTTTCTGCAAAAAAGGAAGAAGAAGAAAAAATATTGGCAGTGGTTAATTAACAAATGGACAGAGGGAATAACAATAATAATTTCACTTCTGTATCGTAAAAACTTTTTTTATCAAAAATCCCTGGAGATTGTGGGTAATGGCTTTTCCAATTGCAAAAAATGCTCTCTGTCTGGTTCGATAACCGAAACGAAACTCGAATACGCGGGAAATATCATATTTTGCTTCATGAAGAGAAGAAAAATATGCATTCCAGGGAAAAAATACTCTCATATCAATTTTTTTTTTGACTGAGAACTAACTTTGTAACATTAAAAAATTTTCGTTATTCTGATCTATGTACAGGTGTTAACTGCACGTCTATAGAATGTAATTCAGAATTAAATAAAATATGCAGAATATGCAGAACCTTTTTAGAGATACATTGTTAGAAAAAAAAATGGAAATATCATAGACAATTTGATGGGAATTTTCACAAAAGTGATATTGAATTTTTTTCAATGGAATCCATGAGTCTTAAGTGGAATTGAGACAGAAATTCTCCAACTTACTTGAATTTTCAACTGAACATGAATATTCAGAATCAAAATGACATGAATTTTCAATTTTTTTTTACATTTTTCCTATTTTTACGGAATTTTCAAGAAACAATTAAACTGAAATTTACAAATTTCATTTTAAAATTCCTATTTTCTCTTTTCCAAAAAAAAGAATTTTCATAGATAATAATTTAAAAAATGTTTAAAATTAAAAGACTAAGAAAAAATCACATCAGTAATATAAAAAAATAGTGTGAAACTTTCATGCTAATAACAAAAATTGTGAATTTTCAACTTTAATTATAATGACATAATCGTTAATATGAAATTTCAGTGTATTTTAACCCCCTGATGAGGATCTCAGAATGAGATCGAAACGTTAAAATTCGCGTATTTCTCATTTTAAATAAATGACTAATTATTGGGCAAGACCGATGAGGCCATTTGTACACCTTCAAAAAGATGATATTCAGGCGTGAAATTATTTGAAAATGGATGATGTCTTCATTTTTCAATGACGTAATTATCTGAAATTTCAGTAAAAACATGACTTCTTTGGAATTTCCAGAATTTTGTACGAAAATCTAGACCGAAATTTTTAAAAAATCTATAAAATACATGCTATGGACTTGCCATTTTCTTTAAAAAAAAAACAAACTGATGAAGTTCAAGAAATGGCGTTTTTAGATCGGATAGTTTGCTTTAGCGCTTACTGACAGATCCTGTTACCACTCATCGCGATGGATTCTCTTGGCAAACGTCGTGACCTGAATGAGGAATAGTCCATGTTCTATTCGTTGCATTTGTCGAGAAGAGAATAAAAGACTTTTGGCAACAGGGAATCAACAAATAAAAGCGCGTAGAATAGTTTTTTCTATTAAATCAAAAAATGAACCTTATTTATTTCAAAAGAATGTTAGAAAAAACCTGGGAATCTAAGGGAATCTACTAACAATTTTATGAAGCCCTTGGATTATGATAAAACTTCAGAATTTTTCAGAATACTCCTTGTTGTATTCAAGTGAATGCGGGTATTTTACAAAATTGAACGGAGTTTCATTCGAAACACACACACACACATGCACATACGTGAAGTTCTTCTTTCATGATAGTTTCATACAATTTCGCTTTTGCACTATTACCTCAAGCCTCTCCTCCCTTTCTGGGAGGAGTTTCTCGTTGAGCATGAGGCAGATTACAATTTCAAGTATTACACTTGAGACTCGGCAATACAGACGTTTTTACGAGAGCTTTACTCGTTATTGTGCAAAATGAGAGAACAGAGGGAACCCGATTACACTCATTGGAATGAACGACAGAAATTCATTGTGCCTATGATAATTGAAGGGCTCGTACTAAAAATAATACAGGGAAATGGGAGGATTTATTGGATCAAATGAGACAGTAAATTCTTCATTCCATACTGCGGAGAAGAGAACAATTCATAGGATGCTGGAGATATAAGGGAAACCGGGGCAAAATGGATCTGCAGGTCAAGATGATTTGGGATTTTTTTTCGAGAGTGAAGGAATCTTCGAAAATTTTAAAAAAAATTCACCAACAAGCTCAACATGTTGCAGCATCTTCTCAAATTTTTTGAGACTTTTCTATGGAATTTTCTAAATTAATAACAAGATTGAGCATTTTCATTAAATTATTGATCATTTATTATTGATAGACTGACCATTTAGGGGAAGGTGCATCAAAATGGACATCAGGGACAAAATGGACACATCTAAATTTTTAGCCAAATATTATGGAAAACTCTTGAAATTAATAGAAATATTGGCGGTCGATTTTTTTTGATGATTCTATTGAAAAGCTGAGGAAGTTTTAGACGGGAAACAAGTGCCGGAATTAATTTTTTTGAATTTTCGGCGATTTTGACTTTTTTGAGCATTTTAGAGGGGTAAAACACTTGTTTTTTCTGAAAATTTTCAGTCTTTTGAGAATATCTTCGGTTCTATTCATCGTAGCGTGAAAATTCCGATGGGAGGTGAAAAATGAGATCATTTGCCATCGATTTATATGGTTTTCAATTGAAAAATATTGATTTTTAAGATATTTATGGGCATTTTTGTAAAACAGGTTTGTGAAACCATTTCTGGCCTATAACTATTCCGAAAATGGATATTTTTGAATTCAAAACCCCATAAATCGATGGGAAATGAGCTCACCTTTGATTTGAGACCAACCCCGAATTGCTACGACCAATAGAACCAGAGATATTTGCGAAAAACTGAAAATTTTGAGGAAAGGAAAGGCATTTGCCTCTCAAAAATGCCGAAAAATATCGAATTTTCAAAAAATTTGAAAAAAATACATCTGACACCACTTTTCCAGCTGAAATTTCCTCAGCTTTATGATAGAATCATCAAAAAAAATTCATCTCTCACCGTTTCATTAGAGTGTCCATTTTGCCCCACTCTCCTCTATAAATTGCCTAGATAAATATGCAGAATAAGGTCCTAAAAAAGGAATCAATTTAAAATTAATTTAATTTACCTCAAGAAGTGATGTGGCGAGAATGATGTAATATATCTTGGCCAGAAATTTGAAGGAAAGTATAGGAACTCGCAAGAGCTCAATTGGTAGAGCATCCGACATGTAATCAGATGCTTGTGAGATTCCATATTTTTTTTTAAAGATTTGACTTTGATAATTATTTAAATTTCATGTAGGTCTCTATTCTGCATATTTACCATTGCCCATTATAATCAAAAGCCTTCAACTAAAAATAACACAGGAAATACGAGAATTTATTGGATCAGAAGCAACAGTAAATTTTTTTTTTCTCCTTTTCATACTGCAGGAGAAAAGACCAATTTATAGGATGCTAAAGATATACCTGCATTATTTACCGAGGTGAAAAGTTTCTCATACATCTGCATCCGGGTGTAGTGCATTCATGCGCAAGCGATATGACCGAAAACAAGCGATCCGTAGAGAAATAGAGACGCTTCTATCATCTCTCTTTCTCTATTTTCCTCTTTTTGAGACCCTTTTCTCCCAAACTATTCTCGTGGAGAGAACGATAGGATATCCACGACGGGGTTGAAAGTTACTTTTGCGGAAGTAGCGGGAAAAGAAACACCGTACTATGATCGAGTGCTCGTACCAGGGTTCTTTGGGCTCTTTCGCCTGATGGCACATACATTTTTTCTCCTCCCTTCATTCTACTTTTTATTCCAAACTATTTTTTCCTCTTTTATTCCATCTTTTTCTTCCATTTTCTCCTCTCTCCCACCACTTTTTTCTTTTACTTTATTGTCTGACCTCTATCTTCATGCACTCATACTTCTGCCATTTCACGTGCCGTGATTTTAAAATCCTCTGTGACCGATGATCTCCGTAAATTTATTTTTTTTTCAACCTCCTGGCTTTTAAAACGGTCAAAGAACCCGTTGGTGCAATCCCAAGAAGTTAAATAAATGTTCTATGGAAGAAGAGAGAAAGAAAAAAATGAGAAACTCCAGCCAACGGATGGTTAAGATGAAGCAGAATAGTTTTACGGACGGTTTTAACGGTTTTGAAAATTTATTAAAAAAGACATGAACTATGGGATATAATCAGAATTTTCCGGAGAGAAAGCTCCTTTTTTTTTTGTCAATCCATGTATCAAAAGTTTAAACTACCAAGTTTTTTTTTCGAACATTTTAAAACTTCAGTGGAAAAAGGATTTTTTGAGAAAGAGAAATAAAAAAAAAAAAGCTTCTTCCACATGTGAATGGAAATTTAACTCTGACGTTATATCACGAAGGCTTTAGAATCTACAACGAGTCCAATGCATCATTACTGCATAATGCTGTGCAATATTAGCACGTTTTCCATCCAGCATATATATTAGAGATTGATCACGTGTGGAACAGACGACGAAGAAAGAGAAGAGGAAACAGGCAGAATATTAAATGCATCTCAAGCACACAATAGCTATAGATACAGACTCTTTTAACACAGATACCACATGCAGAAAAAAAAGAGCTGTTTACTAACCGGAAAATTCTTTCACTTATTGGAAAAACTAGAGAATTCTGTTCTTCCGATACTTTTCATTTCCGTTTTACAACCCTGAATATCGACATTTTCATTTATTTCCACTATTTTCCCTTTTTCTTTTTATTCCATTCTATTAATAAATTACTCCTGAAATAATAATTTCGCCTTTGGTTCCATTCATTTAACGAAAAATCTATCGACACAGTGTTCAGATGTGTATATCCCATTTTTTTTCCACTTCTCTACAGCCGTAAAAGTAATCTAGTGCCTCGTGAAGTGGTGAGCATCATGGAGAAGGGGGGGCTTTTAGTTTATTACTCGGAGAAAATTACTTCGTTCTTTAGTTGAGGCTGATCGCCACTCCTCGTTTCTTATTTTCTAACACACAGGTTTCGAAAAAAAAACTGCAAGTTAAACTTAAAACGGAGAGCAATTAAAATTAATTGGAAAAAAGATAAACGTTTTTGTTGATCTTTTTTTTCATCCTGTTGAAGCTAAATGTGGGAGTGGTGGTCTTCAAATTACATGTAATGTTCCATAATGTTTGGTTTTCATTAGGATAATTATTCAATTAAATTAGGCAATTGATGGGTTTTTGTTCTCAATCAATGAAAATAATGTAAAATGATGAATTGTTTAATTTGAAACTTTTTTTTTTGAGTCTCTTTCAAACTTTTAGTTTATTTTGAAGTACATGGACTTTATATGGATCACCAGTCTCTTCTTTCATCTAGTTTTTCTCTTTTTTATTTAATCCATTTTTCCCCTTGGAAATGCCCCATCATCTCTGCACTCCCTGCGGATTTCTACCCCCAGTTTCTCCTTGTCTCACTGGGACAACAGGAACACGAGCAGTAGAGTACTGATCATCTTGTTTTATACCAAGAGAAGAAGAAAAAGCCATGAAAAACAAGGAGAAAGAAAGAAAGTAGAAGAATACGGGCCTCCAACCATATTCCATGAAATTTCCTTAAAGTTCTACTTCAATTAGATTATTCAAACTCGATATTGAATTCATAGACAGTATAAATACGAAGAGAATCAATTTCTGGATAAAATTGAAAAAGAAATAAGCTGATGCATAAAAAATTCATGGTAACATTTTATTTTCTACTAAATATTGTAAATTCTTGGATTTTCCATTGCAAAGTGCTTTTTCTTTATGGAAGGACATTTAAAAAGACATCAAGAATGAAATTTCACAAGTTGCTGGAGAGATACGAATGAATGCCGCTGAGGGACACAGTGTGAAAATAAACTCAGACGAGCAGAAGATTGAGAATAGGTGTGGATGTAGCCACTGAAATGGTAGCAAAGAGAAGATTGATGGCTTCGAATTCCACGTACATTCCACTTGAGGGTGATCCAAAGAGGAAAGAGTAGAAAATTCTCATCCCAATGGGAGTGTAACTTCTATCTCTTTCTTACTTGGATGGCCACTTTGGAAAGTGCCATTTCACGTAGTTCTATGAATCGACTGGAAATGGTGTAAAGTTGCTTTACTCTCATTTATGATGGTGAGAAAGATCTTGTATCAGTTGTTGCTACACAGTTGCTTCAATTTCTGTTCTCCTATTTCAGTGGATGAAGTGACAATTATTACTTGAGATAGTTCACTCCAGACAGTCATACTCAAAAGTATAGTCTTATATAGTGGGTTATGAATTGTTAAATTAGATGAACGAGGAAAAAAAAATTGAGGATTGTAAGTGCAAAAAATGCTTTTTCTAAAGGAAAAAAAAGGAATTAGTCTTGGAAAAAATATCGTCGACTTAGAAACAAAAGGGCGTGCGTGCCATTTTTTTCATTTTTTGTTTTTTCATAACAAAAGGAAGTAATTTTTTTTATTCGTTTCATCGATAATGCTTGACTTTACATTTTTTATGCATTTTTTAAATGTTTAATTAGCCTTTTGCACGTTAATTATACAAATCTTTATTATTTTCTTGCTTCTTGATCAACGAAAAAAATTCATCTCTTTTAAAGTGAATGTCAATTCTTTTCTTTATCTCATACTTCAATTCCATCAAATTCCTGAGAAAAGTCTTTTTGCAAGTGAACTGCCTTAATGGTGAAAATCAATTATTCAATGAACAAAAGTATTCTCTTATAATCAAGTACATTTCAATTCTCTCAAATACAAAAAACAGCCGAAAGACTGTGTATTTTCACACGTTAAAACAGTTGAGAGGTGAAAAAAAAAATGGAAAATTTCTCTTTTGCCAGAGGCTGAAGAAGAATAAATGTACCGAGTGATTCTTCGCTTGGTTGCGTTCAATTCAAAGGGATTGTAGTTTTTCTACTGTCAAGTGGATCGTTTCATCGTATATAGCTACTGCAAAAAATAAATACAGCCGAACAGACAAGAGCGGATATTGAGGTAGTAGGAATAATAAAAATGAGGTGAAAAAAAAAAATTCGCAAACGATATTTATATAAAAAAAAAAAGCTCAGTGGATTGTTTTTCACGTGGGTAAAATTCATGCAAATTATTCAATTTACGCCTCCAAAAAAACATTCATTATTATTCATTATCAAATTTAATGGAGGATAATGAATAAATTTTAATGAAACGAGAGTACAGAAACAGAACAGTGAAAAGTTATAATCCATGGAATATGAGTACTAATTAAAGTAACTGGCTGGATAATATTACAAATGAGTTCATTATTCAACGAGTCAAAATTCAAATGATAATTACCAAAGATTCATTTTGTAAAAGTAGCTGAGTATACTCACGTCTAGTTTAACTCCTGTTTGTGCAAATGTTTGAAATGTTGGATGATTATCTGGAACGTAACGAAAAAACTCGTGTCCATCCTTGTACCACTTGACCGAGTAGAGACTTTTGCCACCGTAAATTTCCCACTCGCACTTCATATCAACGTCTCCACCGAGTTCCGTTTCTTTTGGTACTTTAGCGTCCACCTTGATATCTGAAATGAAGACAAAATGCTTATTAAGGTAATCGTAGTGGCAGGTTCAAATGATGGATTTTCATTTTTTTTCCGTTTATTTATCATAATTACTATAATTATTTTGATTTCTCGACATTTTACCGATACTAGAACGATGTCCAGGATGATGAATTGTTATTAGATAATATTATGAATATTCAATATTGCTCCGCATTTGACTCAGGCTGTCCCAGTATCTAGAACTGGGATTGGAGGAGAGGAGTCCGCCGGGAGCCGTCGAGCGGAGCAGTCATTCGGCTGTTCCGTTAAAGAGGTATTCTATCATAAGACCCGAACATACCTCATCTACATCTATTCTGTTCTACTCTTTTCTTTATTTCTTTTCTCTCTATCAAAACTTCATTTCATAAAGACGCTCCAGTTGTAGTTATAAATATTACCGGCGGTCTCCCCAGTGAATATTAGTCTAGAAAATCGAACAACAGATTTAAAAAAAAAAAAAAAAAAGAATAAAGTGAAAAGTAAAGCAGTCTGACAATTTGGCATAATCTCGCGTTGGAATTTACAAAAGTTGAATTTTTATCAGCCGAAAATTAATTTTGTAATATTCGGGTGTGAAATTGAGTGAAATTGGAGAATAAAAGAATCAAGAATTGGCATCGTTGAGAAAGGAGTTTGTTTTTGACTCTTGCCGCATGAGGCTGAGGTCATCGGTTAAGTGTTGACAAATAGACACCGCTGAACAATGGGATTCAGATTCGTAAACAGACAGAAAGAAAGAATTCCGAGAAAAATCGATATCTACGTTCACTTTGAAATTCGACAATAATTCACAGTTGAATATATGAAGAAATAAGAGAAAAGAAATAAATTGAATTCATGAGAAAGAAAAAAGAGACGAAGAAAAGAAGACAAAGAGAATAGAAATTTTCAAGTTTTGGCGGTTCGGAAGTGATAAGCCAATATAGAATAGATTCAGAAATAATATGGTAGTCCTCCGCTAGGGGGCATATCCAATACACACTAATAGAAAAATCGGAAAAAAGAGAAGATATGGCACTTGCCCCTATATGGGGATATAGCCAAAAGGAATAAGAAGAAGAAGAACTGGGATTGGAGGATTCTCGGATTTTAAATACCAATATTCCCGCCATCGATTTGTTCATGTAATTAATTGCATTAATCGTCGTTATATGTCCGGTAACATGCATTTTTCATGATTTCAAAAATTAATAGATATTCTGACGAACAAAAACCATATAAGGTTACATAAGAAAAAAATAGATCTGTGATCATGAATTTTTGCAGTAAAACTGAAACTTAACCTCGCTTATGGAGTTTCAATGTTAATTCAATTATTTTCAAACCCTAATTTTGGCCTTATTTGTCCGGTAACATGGGGTAAACTGAATTTTTTAAAAATCTCCTCATGCTATTCTATCGAAAAGGGAAAATAGATTGTCCGTACCACTAGGATCACCTTAATAGATGCATCCGTATTAGATCTTCCGACAAGATGATGATCCGTCTCTTTTGTACGCAAGTTGCAGACTATGACTTCAAAACTAAACAAATATTTATGCAATTTCAAAGATTCATGTTCAAAATTAAAAAGGAACAATCTCCCTGAATCATGGATGATTGTTTCATTCAAAACTCATCCCATATAGTTCTTTCTAATCGGCATATCGTCACCTTAGAAGCAAAAAGGCGTAAGTGCTATGTATAAGTGTAGCACTTACGACATTCTGTTCCTAAGACGATGATATTGTAACGAATACACCGTGGAAATTCAAGAAAAATACTTATTTATTCTTGAATTAACACAGCTGATGTGTTTCTTTCAATTCTTCTATTTTTCGAATGACATAAGATCAATAAATTTTCAGAAAACAAAAACGTACACACTCATTGATTTATGGAGAGTGAAGGGAAAAAGGAATTCAATATTCAATTGCGTTACAATACATATTGTATGCACAGAATAATCTTTTTTCAATTTAAAATATGCTGTCGAAATTGGTGACTTCCGATCAACCAATGAAATTTAGGCATGACAGAATTTCGATATCGATTATCAAAGTTCAACCAAATCTCATAATGTATTTTTTTTTCTCTATTGAAAGTAATGTTTCCAAAGAACTTGGAAAATTCTGGGGTAAATGAGACGAGAAAATTATGGAAATTATATGCGCAAAGTTATTTGAACAGTGTTCAATAGTTCAAACTGCATGATCTATTGGGATCAAGTTCCGGTATGGTGCATTCAACTGGGAACATTCCGTAGCGACATATACGAGAGTCTGTGAGACGAACTGTACAGTTCGGTAACGTCAGTGGCATCTGTTTCCGGCTCGAAGCGATCCTTTTCTCGACGTCTTCCGGAGGGCGCACCCGCAATTTCCCGACGTCTCTTTCGTTTCGTCCCCTCGTCACTACTCCATATAGATATATACAGAGAGATGTATATATATCTGTATATGTAGCCCGTTTCTACCGGGATTCGCAGTGACGCATTGGGGACTCAGTGGCATTTGAAATTTTCAAAGGGAACGCAGAAGAATTGCCTCGTGCACCTGTTCCTAGACGAAAGAATAGTGTAAAATGAAGTAAAAGACAGAGCCATCGAAATATCACACAGATTTCGTCTTCAATTCTTCTTCACAGGAAGGTTTCAGATAAATTGTGTGGATATACGGGAGAAAATTCAGTGCAGAATAAATCTTGAGGGATATCTCAATTTTTACAGTTCAACATTCATTGTAGTGAGTCTGTTTATTCAGGCGAAAATTTTCAGTCTCTCAGTGCTACAATTGAAAATTCTATTAAGGTAGTATTCCAGTGAACTCGAGTACAGTCAACCTCTTATTTTTTTCATGCCTCATCAAAGGCGATATTTTTATTAAATTTGTAAGGATAGTCAGGTAATTTTCAATAATTTGAAAAATACTCAGAAAATAATATTTAAATGCAATGTCTTTGTTTTATTCACTCAATTTATCGACAATAAACTGGCTTGATATCCACATGTATCAAAAGCGTGTGAAGGACTGATTCTTTCGTCAAATAAATCAAAATATACATCATTTGTTAGGACAGAGGTCTCTCCGAGGTATTACACATTTTTCTGAATTTTTTCATAATTTTTGACCGTGCGATGGTGGGGATGAAACGCCTTAAATCGGACAGAAATAACATAATTACTATAAAACCACAGGGTTGACCCATTATTCAAAAATTATTGGCGAAGAGAACAGCATTTTAACTCAATAATAGAAGAAAAAAATACTCAATTCGCCGCATAGTTATTAAGAAATTTTTATTAGAAGGTAGTCGTAACTATTTGCCTCTCTCTCTATTTCATGCATGTGATGGGAGATTAGTAATGTAAAAGGACGACTTATGACTTTCGAATAGTTTAATCACTTTTTCGGGTGATTATCAGCAATTAATTAGAGATTAACCTACAAATCCTCATTTTTTCTGTTTTAAACAGACTACGTGTGTGCTTCAATATGTTCATTATTTTCACGATGGAGAACCGGGAAATCTCTGACATCATTGAAAGAGTCTCCACGGAATTTATGTCCCTTTTTTTTTCTTTTCGCCTCTTTTCAATACTTCGAAGTTTGAAAAATTTCGCCCCTTTCCTTTCTTGAGCTATGCTGAATAGATGAAACTTTTAAGTTCCTGTACGAGAACATCTCTGAAGGATTCAACGTACCAATTCCTCATGGCTGACCTCTCTCTCTCTCTCTCCCTTCTTTTTTTACTCCTCGTCGTTGGCTTTTTCCTCTTGAGGTTTCCTGAAAACGACAGATTTCTTGCTGAGAAATCATGCTTTGATCCTGTTAAGGAAACTTTTCCCTCGTTCTTTCACTGAGGTTGTTTTTTTCCTTCTCTTTCCTACATTTTTATACACTTTTATTATTCGTTTTTCTCTCTCTCTCTCTTCCTCTCTGTCAAGATGGTAAATTCAGACGACACGACGGACTTTTGGAATTTCATACTGCGAATAGTCAACGAGCCGTGAGTTGACCGAGTTTTTTTTTTTTTTTAATAATTTCCTCGTTATGATTCTTTACACAGTGGTTTTCATAGTGAAAAGAAGCTGACTTGTAATCAGGAAAATTTCACCGTAGAGTTTTAAACAAATTTTTATGAATAAAAGTTGAAATACTGCATATTGGATTGAATTCCTGGTAGAGAGAGAGAGAGAAAGAAGAAAGGAAAAAAACTGTAATGTTACAGTGGAACCAAAAGTGTGTACCTTCCACACATGTGGTAGTTTCCAATTTTTTATTTTCATAATTTTCTTCTTTTTCACCCCCTAAAAAAGTACATTTCCATTTTATACGCAGAAAGAGTAAAGGAGAGAGAGAGAGAAAATAAGAAGTAGCTATAGCCACCTATTGCCAGAGAGATTTTCATTCATATATCGTCTCCCTCATGTTTTCCTCCACACAGACTTTTTTTCCCACTACAATTCAACAACGAGAGAGAGATGCTTCACTCAGAGATATCATCAAATGGATATTTAGAGGAATTTATCTCTCGAAACGAGCGTTTCCAGTATAATCCCTCCCCCCTTCTCTCTCCGTCAATTTTTCATCGCCCAAAACCGAAAAAACGACTGCATTTTCCAGCAGGAAATAATGAAAATTTGTTTTTTTTATTCAGACGCGTGATATTCACGTGAAAATAATGCAACATCTGATGAATTCTCTCCCTGAACTATTGAATTTCGGGGTTCCAGGCATACCGAATGTGCATGGAGAGAAAGAGGTCGATAGAAGTTGATGGCCAGAGGGAGGAAACCGAAAGGGATGGATAGCAGTGCAAAATTGAATTATATGGTGGCACGTTAACGCAGTCCGTGGACATTTTCGCCTGTTCGAAACAACCCCCTATGGATCTGTAGTTACCCCTGGTGCCACTAATTTATCGTCTGGTCATAATCCATTGGACATTAGCGCTTTGGGTGTGTTACGCGTCATCGGGCTGGTTCCTACCTCTTCCTCCCCCCCTCCTCCCACCTGTGCATTTGGAACTCGTGTCATGTTTCATACGTGTAAAAATTATAACACCTCGAGGATAGTACTGCAACACACGAGTACAGTGAGGGAAAGAGAATAAATCGAGACAGAGGTCTAAAATTTTGGCAAATAGGCTGCGTTGACATCTCGCGTGGATATGAACAATGAACTGGTCAAAGATGATAAGAGCGTATATTTGCAATTGTCGATCAAAAAAGTCAGGTGAACTAGGTGAATTTCGTAACGAGTGACGCGGATCACTCGTTGTTCGTGCGTCGTTGCGGCTGCCACGTGTTTCGGCAGTATGCAATAATTATTTAAATATTATAAATACTATTTTTGATCCAATTGGTTCAATTGATAATATTAAGATTCATTATTATGAAGTATTGAAGCTCACATTTAATTCATTGACAATTTTCTTTAATAAATTACGGGATAAACTCTGAATAAAATTGTGATTTCTTTTCATCTCCTTAATTCTGCAATTTCTCATTATTTTTGGGTCATCCAAATCGAACCCAAATTTCTCGTTTCTTCTCTGCTTCGATCAACGTACATTGGACAAATTATCATCGTCAATGATTTATCGATTTCGCCTCAAAATCAATTGACGCCCAACTTTTCAGGTGTAGGCTTCATTTTCGTCATTTTACTTTTTAAATTCATTAAAATCATTTAATTAGAATTAGATCAATATTTTATTTGATCAATTATTTAAAATTTATCCATTTAAAAAGAAGCTTGTCTCAAAATATACAATACTTCAAATAATTTCCTTTCACTGTTGGATTTTTCCAACTGTAAACAGAATATAATCCAGCGGATATTTCACGAAATTATTATATTTTTCTTTCACTCTCTTTATTGCTATCATTACTCCACCATAATTTCCATTAGCATTAATTATCATTCTGACTGCAGTGGCTAATGAGCATATTCCATTCTCCTTTTTATTAGGTAAATTGAATGAAAAAAACAAAAGAGAACCACTCAAAATAATTGTGAGTAATCTGCAAAAAAATGAAGCAATTATATTGAAATTTAGAATAAAAAAATGAAAAAGTGAAGTGAATCCTGAGAAATCACAGGATGTGTAATGCATTGGTTGGAAAGTTGGTGAATTCAAACACTGTTTCAAGCCGAGGTGATTTTGTAGGGTTGTAAATTTTATTGCACTATCTTTTAGAATCATCCTGTGAGGAATAAATCGGTGCTGGCAATTGCCTGAGCGGTTTACTTCCATTCTTTGATATTTTTCCAATACTTACTTTTTATCCTACTTTTTTCTCTTTATTATTATTATTATTATTTCTTAAAGGAGAACTTGGCGTATACTGTGTGATATAATAAAACACAATGATAATAGTCATAAAAATTTGAGGAATATTTTGAATTTAAATTCACGAATAATTATGTAACTTTCCTGTTGATCGTTACATTGGATGTGTGATGAGGAAATTCAAGAGGCATTTGAAAAAGGATGAGCCTGTATATATTGTTGCAAGCCTCAACTATTTAATGCCTGAAATCTAATGAGATTGTCATTGTCAGGCGGAAAACGATAGAAAATGTGCATCGTGCATGTGATTCAGATAGGAAATTGAATTGACTTCGTTGAAGTAATGTGGCCGGATATTACTGGACTTTTGTTTGCTCACGATGGAGAATACAAATTCGAAAAAAATAAGGCAAACAGAAGATAAAGGCTTTGTCAACCCGAAAAACTATGATTTTTTCACGAAGTTAATAACATTCAAAATATTTTCGACAGCATCGATGACTTATTTGAAGATCAAATAATAAACTGAAATATCAGAGCAACTGCCGACCAAGTGGAGACATCCGAGAGTGCCTACGAATATCCATAAAAATGGAAATACCTTCAACTATAGCCTGATCTATCACGAAACTCTGTTCCTCGGTTCATCATAAAAATTACCCAAAAACGAAACTCCATTTCTCATTGGATCATCTTCCGCACTTACCGAAAATTCTCAATAATTTGAATTTAAATTCACGAATAATCATCTAACTGCTGATAATTACATTAGACGTGTAGAAGCATATCCAAGAGGCATTTGAATAAGGATGAGCCTGTACAGACACTGTGAAGATGTACAAGTACAGAGTGTATTCACGTTTCCTCATCTGGATAAGTAAATATGTAACCAGCACATCGTGCAACACAAGTAGTAAGCTTGAGTGATCATGTACATATGTGGCATCATCACAGTGTTTCAATTTACCGGAACTTGGGTGTTCACTTCTCGTAATGAAGCATCAGTTGATTCTATCTCCTTTACTCTCCTGTACATTCTATCCCTCCTTCAGCAATGTGTAGAGTCAACTTGTGCTTCAAGCTTCTCTCTGTTCCATCTGTTATATAGGAGAGAGAACGAGGAACGTCAACCTCTCTCTCTCTCTCTCTCTCTCTCTCGTACTGATAATACGATTCAATTTCTGTACGCCTGTGTTTTCAGAAAGGATAGAATAGCACTGGATGAGAATATACCAACGACTCAAGATGCTAGATTCAAGCTAAACAAGAAAGTTAAGTGAATGCAATCGAAATTTTGATGAATTTCAGTGATCATCCAGAGTGATCTCTAATTGTTGAAATACTTTCATGTTAATTAACTTGTAAATGTATAATAAATATAACAAGTTACATGTGAAATATTTGCAAAACATTTACATTACGTTAAATTAAGCGCTTGCATTCCAATAATTCCTTCGTTGAAATTCAAAGTTTCCGGGATACGCGTTTCCATTTACTGCAGACTATTCATGGAACTTGGTTTTGAGGATTTCCGTTAAGTGAATCTGTGCAGTGACGAACGAGATGATTTCGGGTGTTTATGTACTGTGAATCTTTCAAGTTGGATTGTTTCACTCAATGAAGTCAGTGAAAGCACATGGATAGCATTGTATGGATAAATTACGAAATTGCTACAGTACTTCTGTTGAATTCATCAGAATTTCAATTTAGATGGTTCTAAATTTAATGAATATCATTCAATTGAAGTGAGACAGGATTTTCTTTTGACAATCAATTGACATTGAATTTTACCATTTTATTGACATTTAATCATTTTAATTTTATTCGGATTCAGAAACTCGAATTGACGATTTTAATCGACTTCAGCGGCAGTTAATTTTCTAAAAATTAACAAAAGTTTTATCACATAGAATTTGAAAATCTGAGGAGGAATTCGATTGGATGACCCAAAACACAAAACAGACTGTGCAAGTGAAGCCGAGGAGAGTAGAATTTTCCGGTTTACTTACCAATTAAATCCTCGTCTAAATATCTTCGGCTACAGTCGTTCGACGATCAATTTAATTGATGATTACACTAATTTAATTGACAACAATGCTGGGTCACAAATTAAATGTAATTTATTGATCATTTTGATAACTCTTTGTGCTTCTCTTTCCAGTCGAGAGAATTGTCCAATAATTTTCACACTGTTTTCTGTATTGAAGACAAAGAAGAAGTGCGTAATTCACACCTGTAGCCTGTCTTTCCCCTTTTCCATTCCACTACCAAATACTCTTAGTTTTATTGGTCACAATGAATGAGTCGTTATTCGTCAGGGTCCAATGCCCGGTTTAATAACCAGAAGTCGTTATTCTGGCGCAAGATTTCAAAATTTTCCAAATAATAATTCGTTTGACGTTAGGCGAATTTTTATCCTGTCACAAAAGTATGCTGAACAGTTTATACTACAGAATTTCATCTTATACCACTTGATGAATTAAACGAACCTATTTCTCATCACAAGTTATCGAGTTTGATGTTGAGATTTGAAATTAACGAAATAGTTCATCAACCGTCAAGATGGTTAATGAATGTTGAGTTTAATAATTTCTCCAGATACTTGAGTGCCTCAACATTTCCAATTAGGCACTTTTAATTTGTTCAATTTTCATAAATCTGCAATTAATAATAGGAAAAGCAATAAATACTAGTTCACCACATGAATAATTACTTATTTGATATGCTAGTGACTTTCCATAGTATGATGAAACATATGTTTCACGTCGCTCGTTCACAACGTTACCACCACTCACTGATGGGTGAACATGAAGGAAACAGGTGAAAGAGGCAGGGAGTAAGAGGAAAACGAGAGAGAGAGAGAGAGAGAGAAAGACTCCTAGGTGAATTAGAGTGCGAGAGGGGTTCGGCATTTCGTTGGATACGTTGCAGCTTCTACCTTCATTATCGCCTTTAGCTGGATGAGAGGGGCAAAAGAGGGAGGCACGTTATTATTATTACTTGCCATCATCATTCGTTATCCAGTTCACGTTCTCGCGCCAGTTTTAATTACCACCTTGGTGCAATGTATCATAAAAGTTTTCTCTGCACGCTCGAAAAACTTTTACCTGGGAAATATCATCAGGAAGGCTTGAGAACATACGAAAGCTTTCCTAACTCACGAAAACCAGGCTCAATCTTCTACACATCGTAGATCATGATATAAAATAATCAATTTAATTAAATAATATATAATAAATTAATAAGTTAGGATAATTGAATTGATCTAGCCTTTTAATATGAATAAATGTCATATAATTCGATCTATGGACTTGATAATATACCTTTCTTTTTTCTCTCATTGAAAACATGAATTCAGTGACAAGGGTGTGGCATTTATTCTCAAGATAAAAGAACATATAGATGAAAATAAAAAAAACAGCCCAAAAAAAAATCACTAACAATATATATAGCCAGAAGGGATAAATCCAATGAGGCCGTCTGGTCTCGGCTTTGAATCGTAAATGAAATTCAAATATTCAGAGTTGTGCCCGCAAGCGATACGCGGTTACCCAGTATAACCCAGTAGAAGACTTGAGCATTGGAACCATTGTTGTCGCGACAGTTCCATTTTCCTTTACGTAAAAGCAATACGAGCACCCTTTCTCCATCTCTACGTTATTCCACGTTATTTTCATCTCTCTCGTTGCTTACATTTCATGAAATTTCAGGAATACTTGAAGAAAAAAAATGAGGAAATTTTTTCATACTGCTCTGACTATCTGCTTATGGTCAGAGTTAAAATCAACTCTTTCAAACTAGTTATTACGTCCAGAATTATAATGTTAGGGTTACTAATTGAGATCACTGCATTGAATGAAGACGCACAACATAGGCATTATTATATTTTAGTTCTGTTAGCCATTCCCATATCATAGCCCACACTTTATGAAGTATTGCTCGACTGCAATAGAACAGAATCCATTGAATCATATGTGATTCACTAATGCTTGAGTAAATGAAAATTCTATCTGTGTAAATTTGTCATTGATATCCGTTTTTTCTGAAGAGTTTCCTAGCAGAAACAAAATTATAAAAAACTTTGAAAGTTATAAAAAAGAAAAAAATTATAAATTGTCTTGTTTTGGGTATCATAATCAATTTTGTACTACAGCTATGAGAATCAAATTTCACACAACGAAAACCAACAGTTGATGCTCATGTCTACTATCTGATAATTATACTTGAAGCTAAACAATTCACTTTCAGAATGAACATTTATATTTCTGATCACAAAATTTACTAACTATATGATTATAGTCAAGGCCTTTTTCTGCTACATTTTTTAGCTCGAGACACCAAAAAATTCTCTCCGTGTGAATAACATGTGAGCTTCTACTATCCCATTGATATGATAAAAAGCCATTTTCCTGATGCTATTGCAATCTTGACCTTCATAATCGTTAGTTCTGATGGAATTTCCTAAATATTATAATCCCTGGAATGTGCTTCCTGGCAGTTATCCCGAGGAACTTTGTGTACAGCCCTCATGAGATCCTTGCAAATATTCTCCAGTCTGTTTCCTCTGTACTACGAATAGAACCCTAGCAGTTACTTTGCTCTCTCCCTATCTCTCTCTCTCTCACTCTCCATTAACCGAGTTAGTTAGCAATTGCATCCTCAGAGCTTCGGGTTCAGAATGTCCCAATGGACTTCCTTGTGTTGTATTCACATCGGAAGAGGTATAGAGAGGTTTCGTACGTGCTTCGATGCTTTGTATACTGATGATGTCCTCTGTAGCATGTCCAGCCATGATACTGATAGAGAAACTATCATTACAATGGCTTTAATCTGATAGTACATAACACAATCTTGAGAATCTCGTTATTTAGATTGTATTTGTGTTCATATTTAATGACATTCAGAGATTCAGAATCACTCTGATATTTGGTTCACGACTATTTGATCTCTGCAAAAACATCTTACACGAAAAAAAATCGGACAATAAGATCTCAATAAAAAACATCTCAATCATTATCATCTCATACAAAAAATGTCAGTACAAAAGTATCTTTTCAGAGAAATATCTCAATTAAACATATCCATTGGAACAAATGAATGTATACTTCTGGTATCATCAACAGAAATCCAACGAATTAAAAACTGAAGCTGGACGCAATGCAAACAGAATGAATGAAGAATGAAATTTTAAGAAATAGTAATGAGTGAAAATACTGGTGAACACGCACAATAACGGAAACAATAGTAATAAAAAATAAATAGAAGCACAAATGCACAATGACAAAAGAATAGAATAACACCATCTAGTAGAGAAGCAGAAATTGAAGAATAATCAATTTATAAAATAGGTATTCATCAATTACCAACACAATTACTGACATAAAAGTGATCTTATCATCAGATATTTAAAATGATTTATTAATTCTAAATATAAAATGGTTGAAACATTTGACTCGAGATGTTATACCGTGAGATATAATTCTCGAGATATTTTTACCGAGATGTTTTTGTCTGAGGCAAAAACGTGTGTCACCCTGATATTCATGCAGAATTATGTCGAAAAGAGATTAATTGATAGATCTTTGATGTTTTTTTTTTTTTTTGTTGGAGGCAGGCTTTTTCTGGCCATGGCAACACTTGAGAAATTAGACGCAAGTGATTTATCGAGTAGGTATACAATTTGCTCATGTCTATACAGCATTGACCTCAATAGAGACTGCCATTTTGGGGCGGACCAGTTTCGAAATTAGATGCTGCAATGATTTATAGATTTCTCAAGACAGGGGTCGCGTGACACTACTCCTGCAAGTTTCAGGAAGTGAATAAATATACTTTGTTTCGTTGAATATTTAATGAAAAACACATTGAGTGAGTAGACAGCTGTAATGAAGCGAATTTGAATGGTGTGAAATAACTTGGCTTCGAAAATTTTGCTCTTTCTCTTGTTTGAAAGCTCCTTTTGGAATATGGACGTCAATAAAAATCCAATGTGAAGTGGAATGCTATCCGGGGCTATCTCGTAAATTCGAATCGTGTTTTCTTCATATTCCCATGCTGTCTCATAATCCATTCCACATATCGTGGAAATTCTTTTGGATCACTTTTTTTTTTCTTATCTCCTCTATCTCTGTCAGACACGATTCATCTCTTTTTCTTTTCGTTGCGGTTCTCTTCCTCCACTCTATTTTTTTTACAGGTCTCTGGAGCCATTTTTTCCCCCATTCAAACAGCATGCACACGTATCACATGAAAAAAAAAAGAAAGTCGGAGAGAATGGAAATACATTGTCTCATTTTTTATTTTATTTTTTTCATTTTTTTTCTCAGGACAATTGTGAGGGTGAAGTGGGCGAACGGAAACACCGCAGCTGTGAGAATCGAAGGATATCAGTGACCGTTACTCTTTTTCAAGATTGTGCTCTCAAGTGGGTTATGATATGACGCAGCGGCCTACGGTGCCTGTATTGCCACTCGGGGGACGAACGTTTAAGCGACGCTCTTGGAATAACCAATGAGGGTTTGAGCACAGAGGCAAGTGGAATTCACCAATATATCGTCAGACATGATTTCCATTGAAAATTTTATATAATGTTTGTGGGGGAAAAAAGGGTCATTGTCCTTATGAATAATTTTTTGAGGGTGGACAATTATTCTCAGCTGGATGATGAAGGTGGGTGGATATTTTCAGGGAGCAATATCCTTAAGTGGATGATTTTGTGCTCTTTTCGAAATTTATCAATATGGAAATGGAAGAAAATGGGAATTTCAATGAGATGATTGTCGATATGAATTTTCTGATGATTCCAGTGAAATTCTGAGGAAATTGGAGGTGGAAAACATAGAGCATAACTGTTTTTTTAGATTTTTTTGGAAATTCCACTTTATTGAGCATGAATGAGAGGCTAACCTTTCAATTTTCGATTTTTTCTATTTTCTGGAGGATATCTCAGGTTCTATCTGTCGTAGCGACTTGGGGTTGGTCTCGAATGAAAGTAGAGATAATTTGAAATCAATTTATATGGTCATTTATATGGCTGGATGAACTAACACAATTGAATGCTCATAAGTGAGAGTGAACTGTAGTGTCGATAAAATAGAGGCACTACATTAGCCCTGATTTCTCCCTAAAAAAATGAAATTTTTCAAAAATTCTTAAAAATTAATTTTCACATACATTTTCCAAGGGAAATTTCCTCAGCTTTTCAATGCAATCATCAGAAAAAATCTATCTCCAACATTTCCACCAATTTCCAACGATTTTCATAACATAAACCATCGAAACTGGTCCCTTTCACCTTCCCCTCCCCAATATCCCGATTAAACTCCCATAAACGTAGAACAGACAGTTTTCAATCTCCCTCCATCAGCTCCCAACAATTCCATTTCCAAATCGAATGCTCTCTGAAAAACCTGGTCCAGCAATAAACTCAGCAATTTCATTCGAATCTGAAGATCTCTCGTTTTCTCGAAGCCCTAGTTGGATTTTTCCCAGCGTGTGATCGTATTCTCTCTCCATATCGTCCCTGAGCATTGCGCCCCTCCCCCCCCTTTCACCATTGCATTAGACCAGTATTCCTACAACGACCTTCTTCCAACACGTTTGTGTCTTTTTTTCCTGTTCCAGTTCTTCCCTTTTTTTTGGTGTACGATGAATTTCGCTGAACGGATATCGATAGTTACCTGTATTTTACCTCTCTGTACTGGCATTTGCCCTCAAACTTGGCCCAGTGTTAGGACTCGTCCAGTTGCGGGGAAACAACCATGAAGACCAGAAGAGATAGGTACAGGTGAAATAGTAGTTGTAACAGCATCCATTGCCAGTATAGTTGGATCATTGCTACTATCTCTAGTTTCGTATTGGCAAGCTTGTGGAAAGTTCCCATGGGTATCGTATAGTCCTCAACCCGTCCAGACTGTTATCTCCACAACTGCTATGAAGCAAGCCCCTTTCTATTTTCATCTTTCCTATGGCAAACACATACAGAGAGAGAGAGAGAGAGAACTGTGGCTCTCTCGTCAATTCACCCTTCTGCTTCTTCTCCTATTTCATCTCCATCACCTCGTTTATCTCCCAACACCTCGTTCAATATCCACAAATTCACCACCTCTACAAAAGCACACAGCTTTGGCAATTTCAATATATCTGTATCTACAAGCCATATTCAACAAATGCTTTTTTCCCTTCTTTTCTCCTCTCTTCCCCCCTCTCCTTTCTCTCATACACCACTGTCATCCTTCACACCTTCCATTTCTCTGTTTTCATTTCCACTTTTCCTTTGTTTTGAAAAGATTACACGGATGAATGGAAAAGTGTTTGCCCACTCTGATGACTATCTTCCTGTTTAGTAAAAAAAAGAGAAGAAAAAGGGGTGAAAAATGAAGAAGGTGAAGAGTGTAATGCCCTCGAGTGGTAAAAGTGGCCCTGAGCTCTCTCTCTCGTGCTTACAGTAAAGTCATGAAATTTAGCATCGTTTTTTATCACCGTTGGCATTAAAAAAGGGATAGAAGTACTGGAATAAATGCAGAGACATTAGCACAACACATAATGTATTAATTCCTGGGTACTTTTGGAAGATATCTCTTTGATGAATCACTTGAACACTACTTCAAATGGAATTACTCTTGAAATTAAATTTTTTTTTGACGTGCACTCAAAAATTTTTTTTTCTTCACCGTTCCAATTCATTCCTCTCATCTGTGTGTCCTCAGTCTGTATCGTCAGGTATCCATGATAATCCCAAATAATGAAATATTGAGTTTCGTTGTATGCAGAGTGGATGAAACTAACGCATACATGTACATTTTCATACAAAATATACACATACACGAATGACCAGCCGTCACTTGTTTTTCATTAGCCAAATGAATATATATTAATGCCGTAGAGCGCTCAAGGGCCCGTTGTTTCACGTCCGAGTTTTCGTTGGCAACATGCGCCAACCATTATGCACTCTCTAGCCTCGAGGGAATGAGCTCAACGATAATGCTGGCCAGGAACATATACACATACACATATATATATACAGATGCACAAACATACATATTACTATATACGCTTATGGCATTTTCCCCAGCTGCACATTTTATCCATCTCTACCTACTGTGTGGCAACAACACCGTGCCCCAGCCTCTTTTTGATCATCATCCGTAGCTTTGTACGTGACTTCTGTACTGTGTCAATCGACTCACACACACATACATGCAGCTTCATATATATTACTCGAACTTGCACTCAACCTACCCATAAATTCATCAAACAGACACTCGTAATGCCGAGATATATCGCGGCTTCTTTTTTTTTTTTAATCTTTTACTCATCTCATATTTCAATTTAATTACAATTTATTTTAATTGGATTCATGCTGCAATTATCAGTGGTGCTTTTGGATAGAAGGAAAAAGTGTGAAGAATAGGAAAAATGCGAAGATGCAAATTACATTTATTTTATGCAAGTATTTTCTGGATTTTTAATTAGTAATTCATATGATCAATTTGATGTTGGATTTTTCCATTGAAATTTATCGATGTGGAGAAAGGGCTTGCTGTATTCAGATCCTCAGGGGTTTCTAGATTCAATACTCGTATATATACCTTTCTAAAGTAGTATGCCAGTGGATTTTAGTGCAGTCAACCCCGGATTTTTTAATGCCTTATCAAAGATGATATTTCTTTACGTTTTTCTGAATTTTATGAGATATGAATTATCAAAGTTACTGAAAATAGTGGTGGTGGGGATGAAACTCCCTAAATCAGACAGAAATAACGAAATTACTGAAAAACCACAGGGTTGACCCATTATTTGGAAACAATTGGCAAAGAGAACCGCATTTTAACTAAATAATAGAAGAAAAAAATATTCAATCCACCGGATAGTTATTGGGAAATTCCAATTGGGAGATAGTCGTAACTATTTGCCTCTCTCTCTATCTCATGCATGTAATAGGAAATCAATGTAAAAAAAATTAGAGAAAATAAAATTATATTCACAAGCTGAAGAGATGACTTTCTAATAATTTAACCACTTTTTCCGGGTAAATTAAAGCACGTTTTTCCGAATTATCATCAATTAATTGGAAACAAACCGACAAATTCTCATGTTTTCTGTTTTATCGACGAAACTCTGAGATACTACCTCAATTCCTTTTTATTTACCCTATTTCAGTTGTATATTTAGCCGCACGTACAAAATGTCCATGAAATGGGGGAGGAAAAAGGACACAGGAGCTTGAGAGATGGGTTTTGGGTCGAAATGAACGTTGGCTCCAACGACAGCACCATTGCTGTATGCTTGGGTACTAATCTCTGCGGTGGGAACAATATTTTGCCAGGCAACTATAAATTAAACTCCAACCATTACCCACACACACACACACACGTATGTTCTTTGACCACTCCTCGAACTCAACCAAACTCCCTTTATCACGCGATGCTTTTTGGATGTGTATAAAGTCCTATCCTCAGTTCAGGCAATGAAAGAGGAAGAGTGAAAAGGGAAGAAAATACCACGGAAATGAGTGAGAGAGAAAGAAAGATTTCAGCACAGCTTGCTTGAATGACACTATTGACATTTACTACATCCACCGGTTTGTACACTATTTGTTCTGGTCCTTCTGTATCCTACTCTGAACTACATAAACAAAGCGCACTGAGATGAGAAATGAGTTAGTCTGAGATAACAATCGCTTGCAGACTCAATCTTCATTGTCTTTGAGACTCCAAATTAATTGGGGCAAAATGATTCAGGAATTTTTTTTTAATGAAGGATTTTGCTAAAAAATCTGGAAAAATTGAAAAAATGCTGCAAAATGTCTTCATAATTTGGTCATTTTGTTTCTGAATGGAAGCTCTACAAACGTGAGAATTTCCAAATACTGGTTTTTTGTTGGGAACTACCTAATACGATTTAGATAATTTTTTTTCTGAAAAATCAGAAAAAAATTGAGAAATTGCTACAAATTGTCTACATTATTGGGTAATTTTTTCAGATTTCTCCGCCAACTTTTTCATAAAAAAAACATTGATTATTCTATTTTTCCACAGTAGACAATAACTTTACGGCATCCGAACAATGAAGATACAAAGTGGGAAAAGGTGCATCGAGGTATGACGATATAAGAGTTTTCTAGGTGGATGAAGGCACAATTCTGTGGTTTATGCGGCAGTTAAGCCGAGGCTGAGGCCCTCAACGGGGCAATGCCGAGTCACCATTTGTCAGTGGCTGTTCTAAATTTCACAGGTTAGCCCCGTGGGCTCAACAAAATGCACGTATAACGATTTTCAAACTACAGTATCCAAAACCGTGAATTCACGTTTCTCTGGTAAACGTGTGTGTCCGCTAATTTAGTCCTCATTACCCGCTCGGGACAAATAAAATTCCTGGATTATCGCCTTTCTGTTGAAGCTCAAGTTTTATTAGCCGCTGGCTTTTATTTTATTTCGGTGATTTTAAGCCTTTTTTTGGCTCACAAGAGAGGAAAAGGATTTGCAATGCGATTAAGAGGATTCATTAATTCCTCTAATTCCCTCAACACTTCAACAGTTTTGTATACGCTTTTTATTTTTTTACTTTTTTTTTTTGCACGGTTATTAATTGCAAATTAAGATTTTCAAGTGAATTTAATATTATTTTTCCCACAATTTTATCATCAAGTTTTTATCCTCTAATTGGGATTGTTCCAACTGGGTAATTTGTAATTTTTCACTGCCTCGAGTGCTCGAAGGGTGGAATAAAAGAGGGGAGGGGGGATGAGTGCCTGATTTTTCTCCCCCGAATTCACCACGAACGAACGATTTGGCGCTTTCGATTCCTGGCAAATTGGAAAATTTCCAATTCTCAAGAATCTTTTTATGTCACTCTCTTCACTCATTCTGAAGCCTCAATTTTATTTTTTATTATTTATTTTTATTTGCCTTTTACCACCCATAACCAATTTAAAAGCCAAAATGAGGCAACGGGTTACGTTATTAATGTCGCTTTAACGAGCGACCAATGATTTATGAGCCATCTAATTCAACTCACCCCTTCTACCCCCTCTAGCCCACTGCTTTGCCAAGATGCCAAACGTCCAACTGTGATTAACGACTGAACTACTTCATACGCGTTCAACTATTTTTTTTCTCTTTGTTTTACTGAAAAAAAAGGCAAATGAGATTGAAATGTTCATTTAACGACTTTTAGAACTTTTCGCTATCTCAATTCAACTTTCAAGACTTTGTTTATCTCATTTTTTCCCTTTGGCGATAATAATTCGGGTAAAAATTCGAGAAATTCATCAATTTTATGGGACAAATGATTCACTGATATGCAAATAGAGTTAATGCCCATTTCAAGTGGAAATATCTTTAACTTTAATTTTAATTCCATTTTTTTTATTTTTATTTCAAATTTTGCGGAAACCGCAACATTGAATATTGATCAATCAGTTATGTCAAAAAAAATAATGTTTAATTTATGTTATTAGATAAATTTTCTTGATTGTTTTATTTTTAAAGGCTGAAGAAGCTCCTGATCAGGAGCGAAACGTCGCGAATTTAGAAAATAAATGTAAAGATTGACATTCACAAATTATTTCATTTTATTTCATTTTATAGAAAAAATCTATTTCTTTATAGAAAAAATCTATTTCTTTATAGGAAAAATCTATTTCTTTGCAGAAAAAATCTATTTCTTAATAGTTTCATTATAAATTTATCCATATTTGATCATTAACACCCAATATAGCTCGACACGCGTGTCCCAATTCTAGTAAACGAATAAAAAGCAACAAAATCAAATCAATGACCCTCTGTACTTCAATAACCCACTACAAGCCCCTCCAAAAAGAAACAGAGCTGTTGCCTCTCTGATTACACGCGCACATTGCCATAAAGAAGCGACAATAAAATGTGATTAAAACCGAAGGTCTACACGAAGTGATTCCATCCGTTGGGCTTCAGTAGAAAGCAACACAAAAAATGTAAAGTCCTAATAGAATTGAGAAAGAGAGAAAGAGAATGAGAGAAAGAGAGAAAAGCCCTGCCACAAGAAAGAGCGTGACTCAAAAAGTTTAATCAGAGAGCTTCTCTCAGAACCTATAGATTCATTCCCCCCCTCCCCCCTCCTCCTCCCTCCTCACGTCTCATCTCTCTGGTACACGACCGTTACGCTCGTATCTTCGCTCAAGCACAAATGATCCCTCCCGTGGATTATGCAAAATTCGTTTTCACAGTCTCTCGTTGGTTCTCCTCTGGCTGGTGCGACCTGGCCATTACACTCATCCCCTCTGTGTTTTACTCAAGTAAAAAAAAGAGGAAAAACCCCAGAAAAATAGAAGAATAAAGCTGGTAAAAAAAAAAAAAGATGACAAAATTCACGTTTCTCTTTTTCCGTGAATGAGAAGAGGCAAACTGAAGAAGCATAAGTCGTTAGAGAGAGAGTGAGGGGAAAAAATATGAGGAGAAAGGTCGAGGAGAGAAGGCTCGCATCGTTGAAGGCAATAAAAGGCTCCTCAAGATCTTCCTCATTTCATTTTTTTTTTCTTTACACTCCAGCCATCATTCTATAGAAACATCTTCAGAATATCAGCCCCTCGTGCTAAGTCTCCCCCTTTTTTTTCGAGTATAGGCAGTGTTCATCATCACTCTGATTTTTACAGAATTTATTCAGAATGAAAGGGGAAGAAGAGGAAAAAAAACGGATTTATGTCTTTTTTCCCTTTTTTTTTGTGGTTGGACCGCTTTTAAGATGAATGCATTGATAAAGAACCCAGTTATGAGATCCGATGACGATCTTCTGAGTTTAGGGAGAAAGAGGCTAATAAATGATGGAAATTTGGAAATGTCACGTTTGCCTAGGAGGGGAGGGGGAGGAGAAAACACAATGTTTATGCAATATAAATTGTTGATTTGACGTCAGGCGCTTTCTTTTTCCCAAGGGAGAAATAAAACGTATTCTCTTATGTTTTTCCATGTACATGTTATCCTCTTCTTTTATTCCGAGATGATCCCAACTTTCCGAGTTTTTGCCCCCGAGAGAATCTGCATCTCGAAGATCTATTCGAGGACTTACTCATCCGGGATCTACTTGTGACGTGGTAAATAAAGGTAGTGTGAATAAATAAATAAATGAAAAAAATGGGTCTTTATATTATTTATTCGAAAAATATAGGGATAGTTTGGTATTCAGGTGAATCTCGAGGGAAAAAAGCAAACGATAATGGCTAAATGAAGTGTAAAGTGCTTCGATAAGTACCATAGATTATTTCTTCTTATTTTATCGAATACTTTCGCTTCAATTTCCTCCGTAACTTGCTTCTTGCTCTTTTTTTTTTTTTTCTTTTGATCAAAGTGAAACTTTACTGGCAAAAGTATCCCTGGAATGTCCTCTTGATTTTGATTTATTCAACTTGTTCGTTTGGGAGTTCTTCAAACATTTGAAGTGAGGGGGAAATGGCCCGCAGGTAAAAGGCATTACTGACCGTGAATACTAGACGAGGGGGGGAAGGGGAAATAAGTGTTCATTCTCAACGAAGATAAGAGGGTGGACGGATTCAGTGACACAAAGGCAAGTCCAAGTGAACTTGTGCAATTCTTTCTCTGGCTTCGTTCATTTTCATGGGAGCCTGGAATGAAAGTGGAAAGTGGAGAAAAAAAAAGAGAATCTAGGGAATTAATGGGAGGGAGAGGGTAGGGAAATTGTAGAGGTGCAAGAACGAAGTTTGGTCAATACTGAATTCACGTAGTTTTAAGAATGCGCATTATAGGGAAGGGGGGGGGTAATGGGGTGAAGTGGAGAATTCAATGAAGTGGCGTGAGATGGAATTTTCTTTACGATTCCATTGAAAAGCTGAAGAAGTTTTCGGTGGAAAAACGGTTTCAGATTTTTTTTTCTTTTTTTTTTACAATTTTTTGAAAATTTTACTTCTTTGGCCTAAGATATAACTTAGGTTACATCTGTCGCAGTGACTTGAGACCGATTTTAAATGACAGGTGAGATCATTTGAAGTAGATTAATATTGTTGCATCAAAATTCGAAATATTTTTCATCAAAATTTCATGGAAAATCTGTTTTCTTTTCAAAAGTACATCGAAAATCAGAACTTTTTTCTCTCAAAAGCAGAGTGGATTTATGGCGAATGATCTCACATTTCATTTCAGGTAAACCCCCATGTCGTTGCGACCAATAGAACCGGATATATCCTCGAAGAAGTGAAATTTTTCAATTTCGCCGAGGGCTAAAGCTCTATTTTTCCCCTGACAATGTAGAATTTTCAAAGAATTCTGAAAAATCAATTTTGACATATGTTTCCTAATGGAAATTTCCTCAGCTTTTCGATGGAATCATCAGAAAAATCATATATCAAATATTTCTACTGATTCCGAACGATTTTTCTAATATAAAACGTCAGAACTAAAATTCACATTTTTTATTCCGCTTTTCTCCGTCACTCGTGCTGATTTCTAAGCAACCACAATGATTTTTGTCCGTCGAGCAAGAACATTTACAGAATAGCTCCTAGAATCCGCTGGGACTCGCATGAAAAGGAGAAATTATAGAAAAAGATTTTTTTCCATAATTATAAAAGACAAAAATCATGTCATGTAAAATTGAATTTCAGTGACAAGTGAAATATATATAGATATACATATATATGTATTTGTGCATATATATCAACGAGAATTCACTGAAATTTCGCGTATCCGGTATATACGACGCATCTGGGGACAAATGTCAGTCACAAGTTCACGCTCGAGTGCGTGTCGAACGGATTTGGGTGGCTGTTTTTTTATTTTTTTTTTGTTTTCCCATTGGAAAACAGAATAAAAGTAGAAAGGTGGAAAAAAAAACAAATGATCCAAATGAAAAACACACAGTGGAAAATTAATTGCCTCGTCGTGATTTGTCTTTGACATTTGAATCAATAGTAAATCTTTTTTTTATTCTCTTTCCATTAATCGTTTGACGCACGAGTCGTTAAGTATGAATGAGGATTTTGATGATAAAATAAAAATTAAAAAAAATAAATAAATAAATAAAATTGTATAAATTCATAGGTAATGAAAATAATAAATCAAGAGATATTGCTAAATTGATTGTGAAAAATTGTGAATTTATGAAACTGCACAAAATAATTTGACATTTATGGTTTGAAGGATAAATAATTGCTCATTTATTATATATATTCATTAATATATTATTAACTTCCTGAATTCAGACCAATTTTATCAGTAAATAACAGTGAATTTGATTTTTTTCCTCTCTCTCTCCCTTTCATTCTCCATTTTACCATTTGGGTTTTTCATTTCGCAATAAACGTTTAACAGTCTCACACGAGAATCGAGTGAGAGGATGTTTGGCAAACGAGTATCGCTATCAAAATGAAAGCAAACCGATATTGGTATGAAAAAAAAGAAGGATTTAAAAAACCTATTTATACAACAAATGAATCACGCGTAAATTTACCATTCACATGGATTGACGATGGAATCAGGAAACTCTAGTTGTTGGAAAATCATTCGGTTTTATGGAATTATGACTGGTGAAATGTATCTTTATTACACTGAAGCTGCTATTTTCAGTGAATTTCTATTTAGAACGACATTTGATTTACGAAAACATGAAATAATTACATTTGGCTGAAGACCAGAAAATATCTGAGTGCAATAAGACCAAAAAAAAGACAGAGAGGAAAATGAAAAAGTGCTAGTGTCTCATTAACCTTAAGAAAAAACAAATTAATGAAAAATCACGGGAAATGAATTTTGTTGATGAATCTTTGCGAATCATGACGAATGGATGCCGAATAAGTAAAAAAAAATTATATTTATGCACGGCACTTACGCCCCTTTGTTTTTAAGGCAACACTATAAATTATATTATTTCCTTATTATAGATAGATATAGCTATATAAATACTAAAAAGCGAGAAAAATTTATGTGCACTTCTGTAAATAAGAACTTAATTGAACCAACTAATTAAATCTTTTACTGGCAATTTATTAATGGCTCCATATTACACTCCACTTGCCCTCTGTTTAATGCTAATTATATGGAAAAAAAAGGGCGAAAAAACAATTCTGTGTAAATTTCTTATTTTTATTCACGAGAAAAAAAAAGAAATCGAAAAAAGTTAAAAAAAAAAACACTTTTAAGTTTAATTATTGTAACAACGTCATTTTACTATTTTATGCTCGTTGCGGAAAAGTCAAACAACGTTAAACTAATTAATTTACTCTTGGTAAACGTGCGCGAAGGACGGGTGAATTATTTTTTATTTCTGCAGTTTCACGTTGTAACCAGGAGCAAAAGAGAGAGAGAAAGAGCGTTGGCAAGTCGTAAACATAAGTCATTCTGTTGAGTAGAGGTCGTGGCTAACTTTTCCTCTCTCCTCTATTATTCTCTCTCTCTCTCTTTCTCTCTTTTTTTTCCCATTTTTGAATTTACCATGCACCAAGTGCAGGCGAGCAAGAGAGAGAGAAAAAAAGAAAGGGAATTATATACTTCTATCTGGAATTACCAGCAGGTCGTGGGTTTTATAAACGAACAGAGCTTTTATCTTTTACCCAGATTGCGCCTCAATTTAGCGTCGCATATCGTACTCGTACCGCTAACGCCAATGCATTTCAATGTACACGAAAAAAGAGGAAAGAAAAATGAGAATGGAGCTGAAAAAAAAAGGAGAAAATCCTAAAAATTCCAGTGCTTCGTGGGAAAAAAAATGAGATAAAACGAAAAGATGAAAGGAAAGAAGACCGGTATATTTGAAATTTCAGCAAACATTCATTTCACTTTTTTTCTTTTTTTTTTCTGTGAAATGACCAAATGAGAAAAAAACGTAAAATTGTCGGAACTTAATGGCTCTATTGCGAACTTGTTATTTCTTTATTGTACATAGTGGATCCAATGCCAGAAATATTTTTAGAAATACATCAAAAGAAGGAAAAAAAGAAAAGAGTCTAATATCGACTTTTTCATTTCGACTCGCATCCCCCTTTCATTAATAATTTTCGTTTTTCTCTTTTTCTCTTCATTTCCTCGATTTTCATTTATAGAGACCTCCACTATCTCTGTATCTATTTCAGTTGTAGCTGGAATTTTTTTTTGTCCTCCAGTTTCATTTATGAGCAATTGAAAAATTTCATCAGGCTCTGTGAACTGTACTGTCAAAGTTAAATGAAATTCCATTATTATTCCAATCCCTTTATTTTCTTCGATGAAGTAGAAATTCTTTCTTTCATTCGATTAACCTTTTTTTTCTTGCAATTCGTTGGAAAAAAAGAGAGATTCGAAATGATCTCGAAGGCAGTCACAGCCAATTGACTTAGTTGCAATTGTGATTTTGTTTTATTGAAGCTGACTGAAATAATTAGTTCGAAATAAATTGAATCATTTTTTGCTAATCACATCTTTCAGCTAAAATGAGAGTTTGGAAAAAACTTCATTATTGCGACTCGCTCTATCATTCATTTACATTAGATAAAATCAATAAAAACGAGATTTCAATGATTTCAAACAGAACTTCGAACTTCATCTTCTCAATTTTTCAGTATTAGCATAATATTATTTTTTTTTTTACCTTCCAATTGGCTTTCAGGAATGACAAACTTTTCCGTTTCTTCTCCATGAGAAACTGCTCATTAGAATGGTTTCATTAGGAATAAGCGCATGAGAACGATTCCCGCAGATTGCTCGAATTTCTACTGGCTCGAAACTTCTCATTAGAATAGTTTCCCGCATGATAATTCATGTATATACCAGCATATATATATGAATATAAAGAATAAATATTTCGCATATGTGCGTATAAATATAATGCATAAATGACATATATGTTTGCATATAGCCCCATGGAAATAAAATATAAATAAAATATATATTTGGATATGAAAAATATATATAAAAAATATATTTTTTTAAAATTTACATATTCCCATTTTTAATATGTTTTTAAAAATAATATTTTATATTTTCAATATTTTTTTTCTTTATCGTGAGATATATTTCTAATATATTTTATATTTATTTGAACGAAATTACTCATTTTAATATTTTCGTTAGGCACCCCCTCTATCAGAGAAATTTTGGTAATTTAAATTGTTTGTATTTTTTCAAAAATCCACTGAATTTCCGTAATTACGGAATATTCATCGAGTGGCACAAGAAAACAATAAAAGATTAAGGAAGTGTAGTAGTAACGGTAGACTTAGAGGTTTCCAACTTGGTTTCAAGTTCTAGTCTAGAGTAAAATGCACATATACTCCCATTGCACATACATGAGTTGGTCCCTTGGGTGATGCCACTTCCTATACACTTGTGCAAAGAGGGAATGGACGAAATGAATTCGAAACTCCTCTGACAGAAGTTGAGATAAACTTGACGCTTGGTTTCTCGGTTACTATCCCATGAGGCTATATTCAGAGACTGGAAAAGCTCTAGAGCTTTAAAAACACACACACACAACCACACAGACACTCAAAGTGTATTGGATCGTGAAACTAGAATATCTTAATTCATAAAATAATAATAATCCATCAGTTATTTTCTTCGTTTGACAGAATAACTCATGAACTGTGCAACAAAAGTTCTTCTTTTTTTTTTTCAATTTCATTTAATATCATTTTGTACAATTTGAACTGAAACTTTGATATATTACTTCGTAATAAAAACAAAAAAACGAGTCTATTTATTTTATTTCTTTTAAATACAGTATTAAATCTATGTCGTAATATATCTGTAAAAATTCCAATAAACAATTTTACGACATAATAAATCCCGAGCCATTAATCCTGTCCAAGCTCCTGTGAATCAATGAGAGAATGGTAAAAAAAAAATACAAACAGTTGAGGATGAAAAAGTACAGGAATTCTGAAAGTTGAAAGCCAGTGGTAATAATCTACGTACAGTCAGACGTTTCCTCCGTTCAAACGTTTCAACTTAACTTTTTCTTGGTTGAGAGAGAATAGGGGTTTTCCTTTTTTTTTTGCACAATTGCAGCTGTTTCCGTTTCGTTGAATTTAATGTTTGAATTATACGGATATTCTTTAAAGACTTGACATTTTATACAAATCTGCAAGGACATGCAGAAAAGAATTTATTCTTCAACTACTTGTGGGTTGAGCTGTATTCTTTATTTTTTGCAGCGAAAAATGAGCTTTTATTGTTCTCCCTTTTACGATCAACAGGGTCTTGTTGTCCCTTCATAGCTATCGTTAATAATACTCCCCAAAGCTTTCTCTTCTTCCTCTATTTCTCATTTTATCCTGAATTTCCAGTTTATTTAATACATTCGTTGATGTGTTTACGATACCCACTGGCATTATATTACACATTATATAACCAAGGGATTTTCCGATGAAAATTATCGTTCCATTTGAACCTCTCAGCATGGAGTAGTGCTTTATAACGACTAACGTTGAAACGTAATGCTTCTGTCATATGAGACACAAGAAGAGTATAATCTTCTCGGTTCATTTCGTGCCATTTCGAACGTGAGGAAATTACCCTATATATTAGACATTATCCGGAAGAGAAAAAAATTTACCTCAGTAAAAAAAAACTCGAGGATACATTACGATTATCTCTCTTTCGAACTGCGAATTTCAAACATACTCAAGAATCGATTATAGACATTAAGGTAAAGTATCTGAGAGAAGTCGAGTGCAGTTAACCCCCGAATTTTTTTTTAATGTCGTATCAAAGATGATATTTTTTTACATTTTTCTGAATTTTTTCATTATTTTTGTTCGAGCAGTTTACGAGATATGAATTATCAAAGTTACTAAATGGATGAAATGCCTTGAATCGAACAGAATTAACGAAATCCTCGTTTTTGTTAAAAGAAACATGACATCAGTTCACTTCAGAGCAGTGACACTTTTATTCTCATTCCTATTGGTCCATTCATATCTCATCAGCCAATTGGGAGCTTTGCACTTGCGCGTTGAATGACGATCCACTCCAAGTTTATATGAATGCAAATGGAGCCGCATGTCAGTCATTAACTACCCAGTGGACCGTCACATTTGATTTTCACAAATAAAAATGTATAGAGAGCGAAAAAAACAGAATTTGCCGATCAGAAACACCAACCCGGAGGCTAAAATTGGGCTTATACACGGGATTTTGACTGCTCATTGCTATTATATTGTGAAAAATCAATTGGTTTGACTCGATGGGACCCTGAACACGAATCATTAACTATCCAGAAGTCCCTCACATTCAATTTTTATGATTAAAATATCGAGAGAGGGGAAAAACAGAATTTGACGATCAGAACCACCCCGAATGCTAATATTCGATTTATACAAGTAATAAAAATCATCGTGATAATTGAAAATTCACTCTAAAAATTTGACGTGAGTTACAAGGATTTGCTACACGTCTATATAGACAAAAAATCATAGGTCTGACCCAATACTGAAAAACAATTGGTGAAGAGAACAGCATTTTAACTAAATAATAGAAGAAAAAAATATTCAATCCACCATACAGTTATTGAGAAATTTTAATTAGCAGGTAGTCGTAACTATTTGCCTCTCTCTCTGACTCATACAAGTGATAGGAGATTAATGTGAAAAAAAATCGAGAAAGGAAAATTATATTCACAAGCTGAAGATATGACTTTCGAATAGTTTAATCACTTTTTTTCGGGTAAATTGAAGCACGTTTTCTCGAATTATCAGCAAATAATTGGAATTTAACCTACAAATCCTCATTTTTTCCTGTTTTATCGACCATACTCTAGGATACTACCTTAAGCCTAAAATATATTGTTTCAAACGAATATTACTACTTTCTTTTTTTTCCGTGATAGTTGACGAGAGCTATGATTACTTTTGTGACTCATTTCCACGCATAAAAAAATTTAATTTCACAATTAATCATAACTTTTCGAAAAATTTTATTTTTTCCACGAGAAAAAAAAAAAGTAAAGAATGAAGAGGATACGTGCACTTTTATTTGAGAAGTTTCCGTCCGTGAGATGTGTTTCAGACAGGTTTGTAATTGCGCGTTTATATACGAAGGAGAAAATGCTGGAGATGAGAATGAAAAAAAAAAATGAAAAAAAAAGAGGAGGAAAGGGAAAAGGAGGAAAAGCGGTGAAAGAGGGAAAAACGAATTTTACCTGAGAGACAGGGGTCTGATGTGAGAAAAGTAGAATCATATCTTCATTAATTTCTCTCACGTACATGTCTAACCCGCTTGAATGAGATTTTCACACGGATTAAATGACATTATGAGTCTAATAAATGTTACCAGTAAAACTTACTTGCTTTATAGCACACAAAAATCAGTATTAATTGAATGAAAAAAAAAAAATTCTTTATTCTTCGATAATTCCAAGAAGAATAAAATTTGTTTTCCTCCCCTTACCCCCCCCCCCTCTCCCCACCCAATTAGATGCCAATTGCTCTGAATATTAATCTCATAGGGATAAAAATACGAGGGGCTAAAATATATGGCCTTAACACACGTGTCTTCAGCAAATAAATAACAAATAAATCATGTAATTGCAATTTACACAGAGCTCAACAAATCCAATACAATATCTTCATTCTGGGAAGTTATTCACGCGTCTGTTGAATACCAGTATATTACACTCTACATTGTTTCGTTTTGCCCTCTATTTCTCATACTATATTTTGTATGGCAATAAATCGGTTCGTTTCAATGTACCAGTGAAGCTGAAAGGGGTGGAGGGTAAGAGAAGTGAAGGGAGGGGGAGGAGAAATGAGTGTACAGACTTGATTAAATTTCTTTCAAATACCAGAGGAGTATTCAAGTGCATTCAGACTCGAATATCAAGATAAGGAAGTTTATAAAAGCCAATTTAAACTGCTCGAGCTGTTTTGAATGTGAAAAAAAAGAATAAAAAATGAAAAAAAAAGGGAATATAAAAAATAGGGGAAATGTCGTGGAAAATTTTTATTATTCCGTAGACAAATACACTGGAGATAGTGAGTGATGAAGATGAATGCTAGATTTACGATGTACTTTGAGAGAAGGAAGGAAAGAATAAAGAATAAAAATAATGTAAATGGAAAGATGAGGAAGACGATGATGAGGGAAAATTGTGTATACGTGTAATACACAGAGAAGCAACGTAGAAACGCTAGTTGAGTTATTTTTCGCGCGTGGCCCGTAGGCAATGATGCTTTTTTTTTTTTTTTACTTCATGTCCTTTTTGTGTGTAGAGCTTAGTGAACTCTGTTGAAGAGAAAAAAGCCTGAACCTCACACTGGATGAAATGAGAAAAATAGGGAGTAATAAAAAAAGATTGTACATTTTTTATGATAAAAAAAAAGTTGACAAATAAAAGGAAACATCTGAAAATATAAATTTTTTTCCATTTTTTTTTAAGATGCAGTAAAAAAAAAGCTCGTGGAGACATAAACCTTGTGTGTGGTTGGTATAAGTCGGTTTCATGCAATTCTTTGTTTCAATGAAGGAAATTGATTTGAAGGAATCAACTAAACTGAATGAAAAATTGTTGGAAAAAACAATCAAATATTGAGGCAAATGGGTCTTAGAAAAATTTGATGGAGCATTTCTTCGTTGAAGAAAATTGAAAAAGAGGCAAATTCATGCATTTCATTGTTCCGAGTCATTCTAAAATTTCTTTTTCTACCTAAAATTTCAAAATTATCATCCCATTTACAAATTACATCAATTTTATTACAAGTTTTTTTAAAATTAATTCAAAAAAATATTTGTCAAGGAGCAATAGCATCAATATTTGATTGTTTTTATCGTTATTTTTTTCTCAGTGTATGAAGTACATAATTAATGACCTATTTCCTGAAATTAGTTGACGATAAGACTTTTTTTATCGTCAAAAATTTAAAAACTCCAAAAAATTCGTAAATCTAAATGAATTAAATTAAATTAAATTAACATCAAATAAATGAGTACATTTATTTAACAGCAGTACTTTTTTTCCACTGTACTAAAAGCCTTGGTCGTGATAATCCTCTCCTGCAAATTATTCATTACATAAACAAAAACAATTTCATTATTCATTATCCTCGGTAAAATAAGAGAGAAATATACCCATATATATATATACATAATGTTTTTTTCCTCAGCCATACAAATTAGATTATATTACACTGTAGAAATTAATACACCGTGAAACAGAGTGCCTTTCTCTGTATGACTTTGAAACAAGAACTTCCAACTTCTATTCTAGTGTTAGTTGTGCAGAAGCTCTTCTGGACCTACTTATATACTCTAGATAGCTCGGCAAAATAATCTCTCCTCACTTCTCTTGAAAAAATAATCCAGCAGAAATCCAAACGAAAACATCATACCTCTTTCCTCTCATTCCCCTGTTGAGATAAAAAAAAAAAAAAAAAAAAAGAGAGAAAAAGCAAAAAAAAAAAGATTAAACAAAAGGCAAAAAAAGGCAAGAACTAAAAAAGATAGTGTACACTTGAGACAGGTTGATGGGCCACGATGAGAGGGCTATCCTCGTGAATTCACGCGAGTACAGAGAGAGGTCCACGCTTACACACACGAAAGAGAGAGAGAGAGAAATACTGAATATATATAAACTAGATGGGTATGTGCACTCGTGCAGGAATGAAGCATTGCTCCATTTCCGCGAGGGGTAAAACGGAAGTAAGCCGTTTCTCAAGGCCCAGGGTCCATACTCAGTAGTAGTGCACTTCTCCTCTACTTTCGTAGCATGCGGATAAATTCCATCCTTAGTGTAGTTACGTTAGAGGAAAAGGAGATGTACAAAGTCAAAGCATCCGGTTTTCAGGCAGATAGGAGAAAGAGGGAAAAGAGATGAGAGAATAAGAGAGAGAGAGGGGCTTGTAGCAATTTCAAGTCCGAGTGTACTGAATTTACACACACTTCCTATATTCTGTTGTATATCTATATAGATATATATATAGGTGCTTATGCTTCAACCAATCTGCATCAGCGTGTGTGTGTGTTATGCATTTATGTTGACATAGCATTATGAAACTAACCAGTATCCTATTTCTATTGTAAAATCATGTGTGGGAGGGGGGGGGGGGTGTTCAGGGTTGTGAGATAAAGAGCCGTGCTGCTGCAACATATTCGCTAATTATTAATTAGTTTAAGGTCATTGACATCAGAGACAGATTCTCGAAAGGGATTCTACTGGAGCAATATCGAATTATCAGTTAGATATATATATAGAAATATCTATATCTTCCTATATCTTTTGGAATTCGAGAGGTTCTAATACAGTATTGCAGAATGGTCGTTGCACGATAAACTGATTAATTTATCGATGGAGAATTTTGAAAAGTATACTGGTAATGGTGAATACAGGGAACTCAGACACACACACTAGGCACTTTGGCTTGTGTAATAAATTTTAGAGGCAGCCTCTCTGTCAACTGTACGGTGGGAGATGGGAGGGTTAATGCACTTCTCCCATTTCCAACCTCTCGTCTATCTAGAGTTACGTAAATGAGGGGAAAAAAAGGAGGAAAATTGGTCATGGTTGAATTATATAATTTATTTAAGTTTATTGCTATTGAGAATTTTTTTTTTTTTTTGGTAGAGATAGAGGAAAGTGGGGTAGAATGGAAAAATGAATATTTTCTTATACTTAATACATTAACTGTATATTTATATAATGAATTTCATATAAATTTTGGTGCGAAACCTTCATTTTGGCTTAATTCGTTAAAATAATACTTTCTTATGCTTGAAATAATCTAGGATTTTTCAAAGGGTGAAAGCCTTTTTGGAGAACTTTGAAAAAATTCACCAACAATGTAGACATTTTCGAGCACTCTCTGCAATTTTTTCAGAATTTTTCATGAAGTCCTTCACTTAAAAAAAAAATCCTGGATCATTTCGGTCGCCAGGTCCATTTTGCCCAGTTTTTCCCCTACATTTGAATTATTCAGTATCTCTATTTTTGGAATCAAAATCCAGCTTCTTTTTTTTTTGCATGAAATATTGATGTCGTTTTATGCTCAAAAATTCATCCGCTCTCTATTTTACGTCAGTCGGTATACAGCTGTGATCCTTTAGGAGGGTTGAATTTTTGTGTAAAGTGGAAATGTGTATGGAAAAAAAAATAAATACAAATACGAGAGAGGGTGAAAGAAAAAAACGAAAGGAAGGGGTTTTTTTTTCTGTTTGTAATCCAACGTCTGGGTTTACCCAACACACAGCCAAGTGCCGTTTTTTTTTCGTTAGGGGGGCTAATGGTTTACAAACATGCACCATGACGTGTTGCATTTGAATTTTAAGAACGATTAGTTGAATAATGTGGAAGAAAATTTTTTGAATTGAGAAAACAAAAGGTGGGGGGGGGGGGGGGGGGGAGTGTGGCTCATTATTAATGAAGTCCACACGAATGAATTAATTTTCCACTTTATTTCGTAGAACAAACACGAGCCGAGTTTTAATTAGTTCTCGATAATTTACAGCATCTGAGAATGGCAAGTTAATTAATTCACAATGATTGAAGCATTGTTCATTTTCTTGATCTAAAGTAAAAGAAAAATAAGCTGAAAATCTACGGAATTTCATTTGGAATTACCCATTGACAAAAGAATTGAATGAAAATGGAATTCAAAAAGTTTCATTCATTCTTTCATTTAATTTCGTTATACACATATACAGGAAGAGAGTGAGAAAAAAAAAGTGATAAAGATACGTACATAGTCAAACATTCACAGAACATACGACTGTGCACTCTCGAAGGGGGTTACGATGGAAATTTACCCCATGATGAAATTTCCTTGTTCCTTTTTCTTTTAAACCCAGAGAGCTCATGCTCTCCGTGTATGTTCTCACGCCCTGCGGGCACCACACAGAGTGGGAGGAAGTTGGAAAACATAAAAAAATGCAACTTTTACGATAATTAAAAAGAATTATCGCGTACAAGGGACGAGCATTTTTCAGTTCACGCCAGTGAGTAAGGCGAAAGAGCAAAAATAAAGAGGGCAGAAAAAAGAAGGGCAGAGAAAGAGAGAAGAGAAATGGGATAAATCCCCAAAGGATTTTTCTACGTTATATCCAACGTTGTATTTCTCCCACAGGAGAGCTTTATTGTGTTCAGACGAGAGCACGCACAAAATAATAACGTGAAAAAAGTTGAGGTACTTTTTTTTTTTATCATCATTTGAGGTGGAGGAAGTACAAAAAGAGGTGTGAGGAAACGCTTTCTAGCCTAGGCATGAGTAGTTGTTCTATTCATTCGTAAAAAAAAAGAAGAGGAAAAGGAAATGTATTCCCCCAGGGCCAACCGCATTCAGTAAGAAACGAAAGAATTGTGTCTGTGGCACCAAGAAAAGCACTAAGAAAAAGGGGAGAAATGAAACACTCTCTCTATCTTCCTCTGAACTTAAAGTTTGGCCATCCAAGAGAATAAGGGGTTGAGTCTGGACTAGTGGCACGTTGTGTGTCCCTCATTTATCCTCAAAATTGCCCACCTCACCCGCTGGGTCTCATGCCGAGATATGATTCTCAACTACTCTCTGTTTCTCTGTTTTTTTTCATATCTTTCACAGTCTAACGCGCACGTTTTCCACTAGTTTTTCTTTACGAGGAAACATTGACTCACTAGTTGACGTTGTATTAACATTTTTCTTATTCATCGAAACTTTTTAATATGCCAATTTTCCTCGTGCAAATATCAGGAAAATTTTTCCATTAAACTGATTCACGTAGCAATATTTTTCCTGGTTAAAAAAGAAAAAAAAATCAACGAAACGTGAGAGTAAAAAAGGAAATTTAAAAATAAATTTTGGGATAAGAAGTAAATGGCAAAAGATACTGTAAAAGAGAAACATGTGATATCTATTACTGTGAGAGTTAGAGAGAGGCTGCCACGTTTATGGTGCTATACTTCACGCAGAATTGAGCCCCCCGAATGTTCATTGTGTCGATCACACAATGGATGGATTATAACGGCCATTGAACACTGACCGTTTCGCCTTGTATTGGCTCTAACAATTGTTCCGCCTTCGCCACCCCCTCAATCTACCCCCTCCCCCTCCCTTTCACCTTGCTCATTCCCCTCTTTTTATTGGCAGAAAGAGATGTTGCATTGTTGAATGAATTCACGTTAAAAAGAAGGAAATGAAAGACATTAATTTTTCAAAAATCCTCTCAATCTAAGAATCATCAGAGATAAGGGGACATTCCAATATTACGTAACGTTTTTATCCTAATTTTTAGACTCCCCCCCCCTACCCTTCAAGATTTGTTACGTATTGTTATGGGTTCCTTTTTTGAATATCCATCAATGATTAATAATAAATAATTCTGATTCTGGCAATTTATCACAATAACTTCATAAATATTTGTCAACGATAGCCATTATAAAATAGTCAAAACAATTCACTCGAAATCTAAACTGCAATATAAAATATAATCATTTTAATTCAGGTTATCCGTACGGGAAAAATATGTATGCGAACATATATGTGACATATATAAAAATCATAGGACATATATGTACGGCAAAAAATATAATAATCGACATATATTCAATATACATGTTCAGGAATATATTTTGCGATGTATCTATGTCATTTATATGTAATTTATGTATCACATATACACGGAGAGAAATAACATAGTAACCATTACTATGTTCAACATAGTAATGGTTTTTTCGCGTCGGGCCACATAGTGATACTTGCTATGTTAACATGGTAATCATTACTATGTTGTACATAGTAATGGTTGCTATGTCCAACATGGTAATCATTGCTATGTTGTACATAGTAATGGTTGCTATGTCCAACATGGTAATCATTGCTATGGCCAACATAGCAATGATTACTATGTTGAACATAGTAATCATTACTATGTTGAACATAGTAATCATTACTATGTTGAACATAGTAATCGTTACTATGTTGAACATAGTAATCATTACTATGTTGAACATAGTAATCGTTACTATGTTGAACATAGTAATCATTACTATGTTAACATAGCAATCATTACTATGTTAACATAGTAATCAGTATTATGTTAAAATAATTCAAATTGGTATGTTTATAGTACATACACACAGTTAATACCGGATCAGGAGAGAGTTTCTCCAGTTTTTTGTCAATATCTCGGTAACTAAACGAGATAGAGCGAAATGGGCGTCAATTTAGGATCACCAGGGGATTTCCCTGGGTTTTGCCGATTATAGAGGAAAATAAGCGAGATAGAGCGAAATGGATATTGATATGGGATCAGGAGGAAATTTCTCCAGGTTATCGTGATTATCTCTGTTAATAAGCGAGATAGAGCGAAACGGACGTTAATATGGGATCAAGAGGGAGTTTTTCCAGCTCTTCGTGATTATCTCGGTGAATAAGCGAGATAGAGCGAAATATATATCAATATTGAATGAGGAGAGATTTTTTCAGTTTTTCGCTAACATCTCGGTAAATAAACGAGATAGAGCGAAATGGACATTAATATGGGAGCAGGAGGGAATTTCTTCAGTTTATTACGATTATTTCGGTGAATAAAGGAGATAGAGCGAAATAGATATCAATATTGAATCAAGAGAGAGTTAGTTCAGTTTTTCGGTAACATCTCGGTAAATAAGCGAGGTAGGGCGAAATATATATCAATATTGAATCAGGAGAGAGGTTTTTCAGTTTTTCGCTAACATCTCGGTGAATAAGTGGGATGGAGCGAAGTGCACATTAATATGGGAATACTGGGGAGTTTTTTCAGTTCTTTGTGATTATCTCGGTGAATAAGCGAGACGCAGCGAAATGAACGTTAAAATGAGATCACCAGGGAGTTACTCTAGTTCTTCGCGATTATCTTGGTGAATAAGCGAGATAGAGTGGAGTGGATGTTTATATGGGATCATCGGGGAGTTTCTCCAGTTTTTCGTGATTATCTCGATAAATAAACGAGATAGAGCGAAATGGACGTTAATATGGGAGCAGGAGGGAGTTTCTTCAGTTTATTACGATTATCTCGGTGAATAAGCGAGATAGAGCGAAATAGATATCAATATTGAATCAGGAGAGAGTTTTTTCAGTTTTTCGCTAACATCTCGGTAAATAAGCGAGATAGGGCGAAATATATATCAATATTGAATCAGGAGAGAGGTTTTTCAGTTTTTCACTAACATCTCGGTGAATGAGTGAGATAGAGCGAAATGGACATTAATATGGAATCACCGGGGAGTTTTTTCAGTTCTTTGTGATTATCTCGGTGAATAAGCGAGACGCAGCGAAATGAACGTTAATATGAGATCACCAGGGAGTTACTCCACTTCTTCGCGATTATCTTGGTGGATAAGCGAGATAGAGTGGAGTGGATGTTAATTTGGGATCAAGAGGATATTTTTTCATCTGAAAACTTCCTCATAATTCCATATGTGTACTTTGCTTTATCTCGTTTATTCACCGATATAGTGGCGAAAAACTGAAAAAAACTCCCTCCTGATACTAAATTAACGTCCATTTCACCTTCTCTCGCTTGATTACAGAGATGATTGTGAAAGTTGAGGAGACTATCTCCTGATCCCATTTTAACGTCTATTTCGCTACATCTCACATATTCATCGAGATAATCACGAAAAACTGGCAAGACTCCCCGGTGATCCCATATTAATGTCCATTTCGCTCTATCTCGCTTATTCGCCAAGATAATCACGAAAAACTGGAAAAACTCTCTGGTCATCTCATATTATCGTCCATTTCGCCGCATCTCGCTTATTCACCGAGATAATCACGAAAAATTGGAAAAACTCCCTCCTTCTCCAGAATCAACGTCCATTTCGCTCTATCTCGCCTATTCACCGAGATAATCGTGATAAGCAGGAGAAACTCCCTCCTGATCCCAAATTAACGCCCATTTCGCTCTATCTCGCTTATTTACCGAGATAATAGCGAAAAACTAAAGAAACTCCCCGGTGATCCCATATTAATAGGTATTTAATGTCCATTTCGCTCTATCTCACTTATTCACCGAGATGTTAGCGAAAAATCGAAAAAATTCTCTCCTTCTCCAGAATTAACGTCCATTTCGCTCTATCTCGCTTATTCACCGAGATACTCGTGATAAGCTGGAGAAACTCCCTCCTGATTCCATATGAACGCCCATTTCGCTCTATCTCGCTTATTTACCGAGATAATAGCGAAAAACTAAAGAAACTCCCCGGTGATCCCATATTAATAGGTATTTAATGTCCATTTCGCTCTATCTCACTTATTCACCGAGATGTTAGCGAAAAATCGAAAAAATTCTCTCCTTCTCCAGAATTAACGTCCATTTCGCTCTATCTCGCTTATTCACCGAGATACTCGTGATAAGCTGGAGAAACTCCCTCCTGATTCCATATGAACGTCCATTTCGATCTATCTCGCTTATTCACCGAAATAATCACGAAGAGCTAGAAAAACTCCCTCTTGATCCCATAGTAACGTCCATTCCGCTCTATCTCGTTTATTCACCGAGATAATCAAGGAAAACTGGAAAAACTCCTTCTTGATCCCATATTAACGTCTATTTCGCTTATTTACCGTGTGTGGACATCACGCACACGTGTGCGTGCATCACGCACCGAGTGTGCGTAAATCACGTTCGATTGTGAGAACGTGAAGTACGCACATATGTTAATTACGCACACATGTGCAGAGATTACGCACTTCTGTGCGTGTTCTACACTCAGTGTAATCTGTGTGCAGGAACTCCCTGCTGATCCCAAGTTAACGCCCATTTCGCTCTATCTCGCTTATTTACCGTAATATTGACAAAAAACTGGGGAAACTCCCTGGTGATCCCATATTAATGTACATTTCGCTCATTTACTAAGATAATAGCAAAAAAATGAAAAAATTCCCTTCTGATCCGGTATCAACTGTGTGTATGTACTATGAACATAGTCATTTGAATTATTTTAACACAGTAATGATTACTATGTTCAACATAGTAATGATTACTATGTTCAACATAGTAATGATTACTATGTTCAACATAGTAATGATTACTATGTTCAACATAGTAATGATTACTATGTTCAACATAGTAATGATTACTATGTTCAACATAGTAATGATTACTATGTTCAACATAGTAATGATTACTATGTTCAACATAGTAATGATTACTATGTTCAACATAGTAATGATTACTATGTTCACATAGTAATGATTGCTATGTTAACATAGTAATCATTACTATGTTCAAAACAGCAATGAGTACCATGTCGACCATAGCAATGATTACTATGTGCAACATAGCAATGATTACCATGTCGAACATAGTAATCATTACTATGTTCATAGTACTCATTGCTATGTAGTGTGTACTATGTTGGCATAGCACTCAGTACTATGTGATATAGTAACCATTGCTATAACATAGTAACCATTACTATTCCATTTCTCTCCGTGTATGCACATATATGTGAAGTATATTTGGCATATATAAATTCTACATATATAAATTTCCATGCGGGTAATATCCTTGGACATTTTTTAAACAAAGACTAACATCTTCTGACCAAAGACCAGCCAACCAATTTGGTCCATCTTCAATTAATTCTACTCTTTGAAGGTTCTCTACTTTTTCTTCCTGTGGTACATGCACAAGGAAAATAATAATGTAACGTGACAATGTATGGCAACCCCCCCCCCCCCTTACCCCGTATAACGCATAGTAACAATTCATGGAGCCCCCCCCCCCTCGCTCTGGTATAAATTTTACGTAATATTTGAATGTTCCCTTATCCAATCCGACAGCTTGATTGATGTTATGAGCTAATAATAAAGGCATCTGTCTAATTTTGGCACACTTCAACCAAGTTAAGAGATATTCTTCTTCTCCCCCCTCTCATTTCCCCGTAAATTCACAACTTGGGGGCTCTTTTCCTTTACTTGGCACGAGTAGCAATATTAAGACGTAATAGCATATACCACCAACCATTTCTGGCACTAGCTCAACCCCTTGGATCCCTTGGGATATATACTAGCCAGCCCCGTGCATCCCTCAGCGACCGATACTTCAGACATTCACTACCCTCATATCGTTCTACACTTCACTCCCTCGATAACTATTCGCCCGTAATATTCCGATATTTTTTGGTGTAGCAATCCACGTCAGAAAGATCGAGTGGATCAATGAAAAAAAAAAAAAATGTCTGTAAATGAAAAAATAATTCAATTTTTCTGATGATAAAATGAGGGAAAAAGAAGGAGAATAATGGATTTTACTGACGTTAACTTATTACTCTCATGGGAACAATTGTCTCGTAATTGTCGATGTATGAGAAAATTTAATTAGACTCGATGAATCAAAATTTTAGGCATCCTCAAAATTAATTATGTTCAAATTAAAGAGAAGATTGTTCATTAGTGTCGGCTTTGTGGCGTCGCTCGTAAACGCCAGCAGCAAACTGAAATGAGGATATACGCGTTAGATGTGAGCAACGGATAAACTCAAAATACAGTATTATGAGGGCTGAATACGTTTGTGAATACGATGCTTTGCTGATGTGCAAAAGCCTACAAATGTCATGGCAAATGAGATCACAGAGTCTCAGTCGGCTTAAATAGTGGTTCACCACTTCAAACGATCAAAGTTTTGCTTCGCTACAGGTTTATCTCTTCTCTGGATCATTCAAATTGCCACGGAGATCTGAATGATTGCCCACAAATGGCATCTTGATGGGTCAAAAGTGATATCTGATTTTATAATGATGGAATTGATAGGCCGAGTCATTCATAGGAGAAATGGAGGAAAATGGACCTGTGAAGAAAAATAGTTTAGGATTTTTTTTGAGAATGAAAGGATCAACAAAAAAAATTGAAAAAATTCTTGAACAATGTAGATATATTGAAGCATCTTCTCAATTTTTTTCAGAATTTTTTATGGAGTCCTTCACCCCGAAAAAAATTCCTGCATCGTTCGACTCCCAAGGTCTATTTTGCACCAATTTTTCTCTACGTTGAAGTCCAGTGAGGAAAAATCGATTTTTCTCCTTCATATTTTCTTCAACTTAGATAGAATTTTTCTACAGTCACGTATCCTAGTCCCACGGGCTTTCAAGGTACATATATGCTACCAAAATCGTATTACAAGAGACGTGAGAATAAAACAGAAGGAGAAAAGTTTATTCACAGCTTCTCCTGTGATCTAAACTTCGTCAGAAGTGAAAAAAAAAAATAGAAAGTGATACTCTGAGTATAAGTCGATATAAGCCATTAAAAATTGACATTCAGATAGGAGACTATCATTTTTCAACGGCAGACACAAAAGAAAAATGAAAAAGAAGCTAAAATAAGAACTGATTTCCTGGTGAAATGAACCCGATCGAACGAAGAATGAACGACATGAATGAAATGTATTCGTGAGATTCACTAGGAATCATCGGTCTTTCACTTTCTATCTTTTCTTTCTTTTCCAGTATTGTCTAGAATATATAACAAAACTTCACAACATCGACGAGACAAATTTCCCATGGGATACTTTGCAATTTAACCGTCTGCAGGGATAAAAGGATCACTAACTCTTTCCAGCCTCCCCTCTCCCCCCCCCCCCCCCCCCATGTTTTCGTATCATGTTTTTCACTGTCCCGAATAAATGTTTATCAATTAAGCACATAATACTGTTGGCAAAAGTCCAACATTTACATTACTGCATAGCCCAACCATATATTTCAATTTTATTACGTGTTCATTTTCATTTTTATTAATGAGAAAATGAAAATAATCCTGTCAAACGATGTTGATTGATTATGAAATTTGAATTTTCGAAAAAGCAAGAGAGACAGAAAGAGAAAAAGAGACGAATAGAAGGATTTACATCAAAGTCCTTTTGAATTTGTAGAATAGAACGTGGTGAACCACACGTGACGTTAATTCATTGGTACACACTGACAGTTCACGCGTGTCTCTCCCATTTATACCGTTGGTGGCATTCATACCGAGAATGTTACAAACACGTGTGTACATACAGAGAGACCGAAATTTTCCAGTGCCCTTTTAGAAATTTTAATTTAATTTTCCTTTGTACTCACTATTGCACGCTACTCCAACAAATAAATGACCCACTTCTTTTTTTTCTCCTTTCTAGACTCTTTTTTTTTTTGGTAAATGACGTAATGGGATTAGGGATGAAAATTGGCGTGAACTTGGGCTGGTGCCAGCTAAAGTGAAATTGAAACGCAATTATTATGGTTGAGCATAGGCTACATGAATATAATATAGTCATCTATTATAATCTATGTACTACGTTAAAATCTGAGTTTTGAGGTACACTGAACTGAAAGCATTATTATAAAGCTGAACGTTTACTCGAACATGGGCGAGAGTTTGCCAACAGGTTTAAACGATGAAAGGATTGTCCAGTATCACCCAGTTTCATAATGAGCGAATATGACTAGGCTCTAATGGTATTATAGAGATGATACAACAAGAATTAGCAATTAGTTGACAGTTAGTTTGCTTTTTGCTGAGCTTTTTTAAATTATTTCTTGATCATTTATTGGCAGAAAACTGATCATTATTGTCACTTAAATTAAGTAACTATTTCTTTCTTAATTTAAGAAAGTAAAAGTCACTTAAATTAAGTGACTTTTCCCACTTAAATCAAGTGAGTTTTCTCACTTAAATCAAGTGACTTTTCTTTCTTAATTTAAGTGACCTGCACATTCTTAAATTAAGAAAACATTTTTCTCTGTGTAACAACATCAAAATATTGTTAAATGGCGAGGTTTTGTTGGAAAATGCCACAAAATATCGCAAAGTAAATCAATATCAGTAATCAGTATTAATCATCCACAAATTGGTAAATTTATTGATTGCTCAAAGAGTGAACAAGAACCCACTGAATTATTTATGTAAGAAATATGTAAATTATGATATACGTCTGAGAAATATTGTTGCTAATTATGATCCGTCAAAAATACACTTTCTTTTCATATAAAATCCTAAAAATATATAACTTTATTCCTTTTGCACTTAAACAGGAATATCCTTTTGTTTCTCATTGCTGCAAGTTTTTTCAATTTAATTTGTCCTTCTTCAATAATTCTGCATGCTTGGTCTCCATATCGTTGTCTGATGTTATTGAAGAGCTCCTATTCATTACAGTTAATTACCGAATTCATTCCCATTTTTTAAGTTAATATCCTTATGATTCACAGGGATATTGGAAAAATTCGGAATGATCACCTTAACATCGTATTTCTAATTATAACTCATGGACCAAGTAACATTCGCCTCCTCCAGTTTTACATCCTTCCTCAAGCATTTATACTCTGTATATACTTTTATTTTATTCCATTTCTCCTCGGGAGATCCTCTTGTTTCAGTTCATTGTCTAGCCCAAGACCGGAAGCACTTTCCAACGGAGCTTTTTACCATGATGCCTCCATTTTCTCCTTCAAGAATAAAAAAAAAATTATCCGGAATAAAAAGAATTTTATTTCTTTTATTTCGTCCTTTTTCATCATTCGCAGTATTTCCTTCGTTCATCATTCGAAATTCTTCCTTCAATTATGAAAATCCTTAATGAATCGAGTCCATGAGAATTGTAGAAGCGTGAAATACTCCAGTACTGGCAATGTAATACACTTAGTGTTATCTATTCTGTCTCCATTCTCTCTATTTCACTAACTCCGCCTCTTTTAGCTTGTATATATACACACACAAAGCTGAGTAACTGTCGCTTACCATAGTCCATTCTCAACATTACCCTGACGCAATCCTGTTGTTGTACTCACCTCAATGCCTACTCCCTTTAATGTGTGCCCTACCCATTTCTAGTTGCTCACTCTACACTCTGGAGTCCATCAAATCACTGTAACCACGATAACACTGTAACATACTGACTCTTGGTAGCATTGGTGTGTTAGATTCAACCTCGATATGTCCCTTGTGTGCTTGGAGTCAGAGATCTAGCCAAAATGGCAAATTCAATGAAACAGGGCTATAGATTCGAGTGAATTGTCTTTGACTAGGACACAATGGAGCTGATGATATCATTTAAATAATGCTGATGCACAAAGGATATTCTGAAAATTTTTGTAGAGAAGTTTGTGCTGAAAATCACTTGAAATTGATGAAAATTCAGGGGACGGATTATTTTTGATGATTTTATTGGAAAAGTGAAGATATTTTTAATGGAGAACAATTAATTAAAAAAAAAAACATTTTTTCATGAAATTGTGATATTTAAAGCAATTTTTGAGGATTACTGATGAATGGGAATTTGTATGAGTGTTATGAAAATCACATGGCTCAATGTACTTTGCAAAACGATATTAATCATTGAAAGAACTATTTTTAATAACTCGGTTTTTATTTCATTCTGTGTCCATTCAGTTTTTTTAATTGAAAAGACTGAATAGACACAGAATAATCCTTACAATTTTCATGGATCACATGTACATTTATATAATGAAGAGCATAAAAATATTCCGCACCGAGCTTTTTTCAACAAATTTCTCATCGTGATGAAAAAACATTTTTTTTTCCATATTCAAGCCATTAAATCTACATTCATATAATGAATGACATACAAATATCCCACAAAAATTATGTTAAAAGTGATTTAAAAAAGAAAAAAATTGATAAAAATCACTTTTAACACACGATTTCCAGCGGAAATTTACTCAGCTTTTCAATGGAACCATCCAGAAAATTCTACCTCGAGCCATTTCCCAGGAATATCCATTTTACCCTCACTTTCTTCAGGCATATAGTGGAATAAAAATTTAAAAAATGGGTTTAAGGTATCCAAGCATGCTCTAAACCAGGACCATACAATGCCTCAGCCTCTACTTTATGACCACCTTTGCATGTACACCAGCAAATGTGTGTTTTAGGATTATGGATGCGTGGTACTGAGTATAAACTTGGGGCAAAAAGTTTATGAATGTTGGTAGCAAAGTATTCACGGAAGTAATGAACTAACGTAATGGGCTATAATAAACCGTGCCTAACGAGGCTTCCCTTCATCGATCCTCTAGTTTTCTCGATTCTTGATGAATTCCCGTAATTAATAGGCGTTTCATCAAAAATTTTAATTGAAACAATTAATAATTGAATATTCTGCTTTTCTCCGCTTTTTTTGAATAATTTCGTTTTTTTTTTCTTCTTTTTTTTCACAAACGCAGGAGAAAAAAAATGGGTTTGATGAAGCAAATGGTGGATAAACAATGGAAAAAAATAAAAAAAGTAGCAAGTATACTCTGAACAGTAAAAATTGTGAAATAGATCGGTGGCACAGATTGTATTTGTCAGTTGGATGGTGCGAGTGGGTGGTCGACGTTTAAATCGGTGGGATTATGCCTGAGGGGGAATAGATGGCGTATCCGCCATGAAACCCGTATGTTCGTTAACGACCCATCGAACCAATTATCACAGTTGGCTGTCTCTCTCTCAGCCCACCAGCGTTATGCCACCAAACTCTCTGGAAGAGTAAAATGAAAGAATAAATAAAAAATCAACAGAGTAGAGAAAGAAAGAAAAAAATAAATAAATATCACGTATACGAAAATGAAACGGATTGCCCCAATATCCCCAAAGTTCTCGAAAAAAAAAGAAAAAAAACTTTCATCCTCGTGAAACGAATTAGCTGAATATTTTCCACTCCCTCTTTCTATTTTATTTTCACATTCTGAAGAGAAAGTTGGAATTAATTTTTTTTTTTTAATTCTCTTTTTTTCCTCCAAATTTCATTTTATTCTAGCAATTAAATCAAGAGCTTCAGACCGTATCGACTAATTGCCAAGCGTTTGCGAGCTTTGATTGATAATCCTGACGGGTTTTCTGCCTCTCTCTTTCATGCCCACATTCAATTGGCTGTCGGCTTTTTGATGGCATTTTATCATGGTTTTATTTTGTAATACGCCAATTAATTGAATAAATCTTTTGAAATTCATGAGAATTTCAAGAAAAAAAAGGAAAAAAACCCTCTAGACTAATTAAATGAAAGGAAAAAAAGAAAAAGAGACAATGTAAAGACATCTGACATCGATAAATGATGAATTGATAATATCATTTGAATAATTAATCATTTTCTCACATAAATTATCAAATAATACGTCAAGATGAAATGCTGATTATCGCTGCTAAGGCATTACACCACATAACCCAATTAACCCATAACAGACGCGTCAACCCTTATCACGTTGGCCATTAGCGTCAACAGTTTCTCATTGAAGAGACAGGAGGCGCAGAGATCTAATATTGTAAGTACCTCCGTGTGTCTTGTACCAAAATTGTTCGAAAATTCGTAGGAGAATCCGCCTCATGCAACAGCACTCTCTCTCTCCTCGTCATCAACGTTTTGCCTTTACTCCTTAAAGCATGTTGTCTATATAACGCCGTGGATGTTAATTTCTAGTTGACGCAAGAAGCGAGAGCATGTGCGAGTGCCGCAGTTAAGTACTGTGGCTTCAATTAAATTCTAACGCGAGAAATCCTTTCTCTTTCAATGAAAATCTCTTGTAATCAGTGGAAATATCTGAGATAGGTCATTTCTGATGATTCCATTGAAGAGCTGAGAAAATTTTACGTTGACAAGTATATGTAACAATCAATTTTTGAGAGTTTCACTTTTTTAGGGAGAAATTAGGGCTCTAATCCTTTCAGAAATGGGAAAATTTACCTTTTCTGGGGAGATTTCCAGTTCTATTGATCATAGCAGTTTGGGGTTGGACTTAAATGAAAGATGAGATAATTTGTCATCAATTTATGGGGTTTTGAACCGATAATTGCCGATTTTTGAGGTATATAGATATTGAAAACTGATTTTCACTAATTTGAACTGATTTTCATTGTCAATCATAGGGTTTTTTCTTTTTTTATCTCTTCTCTATACGAAACCTCATACATCCCAACCCCAGCATTAGGCTCATAAAAAAAACACAAGATCATTTAAATATAAGTAAAAACCCTTGATTTTCACTGATTTTCATCAATTCACTCATAAATACTTCAAAAATTGATGTTTTCCTTTTCCAACCACATAAATGAACGGCAAATGATCTGACCTTCCATCTAAGATTAATCCCAAGTTGCTATGACAAGTAGAACCAGAAATATTCTCGAAAAAGTAGGAAAAATCGAGAATGGAAAGAGTTTGACCTTTATTTTTGTGTCCAAAACTGTTGAATTTTTTAAAAAATATAAAAATCAACTCTGACACAAGTTCTCCATCGGAAATCCTCTCAGCTATCTAATGGAATTATTTTTGAAGAATCGATTCCCAGCAGTTTCATTGAAATGTCTATTTTATTCAAATTTTCCCGCATTTTCTATTCCTAAACCACCGAAAATTGCTGACGTAATCCTCGAAAAATGAGAGCTATTGTAGACAGAAAAATCATCAGGCCACGACCATTTGACCCAGAGTTTCAGCATGAAAAATATCCACAATATATTTACACGAGGAGATCAAGACTGTCAGCTTTCAGGGAGAAGGGATAACGTTAAACTGGCCATTCAGACTGTTGGATTTTTATTTATTTATCTCTTTGTGCTATTTGTAGACATGAAATGGTGATAAAGTGCAAGAAAAATAGTGTCTATCTTCTGGACATTTGAAATGAAGAGTAATCGGTTTTGCTTGAATGGGTAAGAAAGAAAAAGTACGAACCACAGTGACACTTTCATGGGACACCTATATTCCCGTTACGAAACATTGAGGGAAGAAACAAACGAGTAAAAGCTACCAAAAGAAATTCATAGCTCTGTAAGTGGAGAAATGGACACAATACTGTTGAAAAAAAAAAATAAAGTTTCTCCCCTCTTTCTTTGCTGAATGCTTGGTGGAGAGCATTGACGATATTGTTGAGGACAGCCCGTGAAACTTCTGGACAATAAAGTGGATGTAGACCTTTTCCGCCCTCTGCAGTACTACGTGGCAATTTGACGATTCCCATAGGAGCCCTCTGCTTTGTCCAGTCCCATAAGGCGTGAGCCATACATTCCCTTTCTGTCCCTTGGAACCTCTGCTGAGCTACAGTGTCGATTGTACCATTTAATGACCCATCGAGAGCATTCCCTAATTTTCATTCTCATCAGCACAAACGAAATGAACTATTCGATAGATGTTCAAAGACAAATTAAGGATTTCTGGAGGAAAAAAAATTCGGGAAACCTCAAGTGGGGTTCGAACTCGCAACCTTCAGATTATCGGTACACTAGTCTTTTAACTATTTTTTTTTCTAATGCGTTCACTCGACAAGAATTGGTTCTATAGTTTTTTAAATTATTTGTTCATGTTTTTTTAAAAAATGAAATTGCCATTGATGATTGAAAAACCATCAATAAAGATGATTTACTTAATGACATTAAATCATCAAAGTTTTAAGATAATTCACAAAAATATAACACTCTATAACGTAATTTGAGGTTATGAATGACTGCTGTAATTAAAAATGATTACAGAAAATATTCTGTGAATCATTGATTTTTAAGGATTTTACTTTGAACGTATAATATAAAGGAAATTCAATCATAATTCGAAAAATATGAGAACGAAAGAGCTGAAATGATGAGAAAGATTGAAAAATACTGTCAGTTCCCATTGAACATTGCATCATTGATCTGTGACATTAACTCAATTTTTATCAAAACTACTGACACTTTTTTGAAACACTGTAATTTAAAAATCTAATCAGAATCGAAATATGAACATGTTATATTGATTGTATTGCTAATTTTCTTTTTGAAAAGATAAATAAAGCATTTTAAAAAAATGTGAAGATTGACTTGTACTATTTATTCATCTGTCCAACATCCCAGTTAACCTCAAAATTCAATATTTATAAATACTGTCAAACAATTAGTTCAAAAATGCTATATATACAAGGAGTTTTGACCTGAATGTAAAAAAATTAGGGAAAAAAGTAGAAGATACCCAAATGGGGTTCGAACCTGCAGCATTCAGATGACTAGTCGACTAAATACAATTTCCTAATTTCAATTTTCATCAGCACGAATGAAATGAACCATCAAATTTCACAAATACCATTAATATGCCGCAATATATCAGCTTTTGCTGCTTCAACACACTCCAATGCAAATTTAATCTCCAGAAATATATCGAATCACGGGGAAAATTCCTTGCATAGTCCCCTAGACATAGCACAACTTACCTCCAGTGTACGCTTGAAGGGAAAAAGCCATGGGTCTATGAAAGCACAGACTGCGTGGTTCACGTTTATTGACTTAGTTAGTTCATAGTGCCAAGAGAAGTGAGACTCAACGCCATCGTTGACTAGAAAAGGAAGACTAACAGGACTGGGCTGGAAAAGGAGAGAATTTAGGAAGATAGCCGGAGGCTAAAATTATGGCTCTTTCAAATTCGACAACAGTGAAAATAGTTTACCTGATGGAAAGGTACACTGTAAAGTACTACTCTGAAAATTTAATTATCGTTGACCCAGTACAGAGTTTCTCTCTTACAGCATTTTCCATGAAAATTGACGTTTACGTAATTCTCGTCTTAAATATAATAGCCTCAAATTATAATACTAATGGAGAAAACAAAATGGAATTTTACTGAGTTTATTATCCAAAAATTCTTCATTCCCCTTCTTCTCCGTGGATTTCAGTGAAAAGAGATTAAACCGATGGAGGAAGCACCAATTTGTAGTTTCCACGATATATATTAAATTTCTGTAAAGTTTCTCACTATCCTGAAATTTATAGTAAAACTGAAAGTTTATGAAAGTTGAATTTCATTCAACTTTTACATTTAACCAAACCCCAAACAAATTACCATAAAAATAATCATAAAAAAGTGTCGAAAGTTCATTCTCTCTACATTTATAGTGAGTGTGTTTTCTGTTAATTTGTTTACTTTTTTTTTCGAAAGAAACAAAGGCTAATAGAGTTGTCTCGTAAAAAAAAAAAAATAGGAGAAAATTGAAGGACAAAGTGCTTCATTATTTTCTCCTTTTTTTTTTCTTGGTAATTGCCGAGAGAATGTCTGGGGCCGAGAGGACCTGTTCGGAGTGGTTGGGACACAAAGTAGAGCTTTTCGATTGATCGTGATGGTTGGAAGTAGGAAAAAAGGAAGAAAAAAAATAGAAGAGACCATGTAAATGGCTTGTAACCCTTCAGCTAATAACAGTCCAGGCTCCAAGTAATTCCATATTATTTTTTCAAATGAAAGCTTCCGTATAAAAAAAGGAAAAAAAAGCTCAAGAGGATTCTTCTTAGATTTTCAAGCTCGCAAAATTCCCAAGTGAGTTGTTTTCCTTTTTTTTTTTATTTTTTATTTGGAGTTCAAAGATGTTGAGACAGTGTTTTCTGTTATCACCTTACCCCAAGTCATTCTCGTTCCCTTTTATCCATCCACGATCCCAAGTGTACACCTACACTACTGGATGGTTTCTACAAAACACGGATTTTCGCTTGAAGTAAAATTCCCTTAGAAAATAGGTAAAACAAAAATGTACATGTATATATATGTATATATATGGCATCAGTCCCTGTGTAACTTCATTTTATCCCAAGTACTTTTCCCCTCGACTTGTGCCATCTGCCTTCAGAAATATGTAGGCAAAATAAAGTGGATGTTCTACTTTTCCTGAAGAACAGAAATTTTCATTTACGAAATATTTTGAGTAAAGCAAATAGATCCAAGAATCATTTATGAAGCATTTAAAATTGAGGACAATGAACATTGATTAGTTTCCTGAAACAGTTCAACTGTAGAATCACATTGGATCATTCTATATGTTGAAGCTGGATTTTACCTTCTGGCAATCAAACATCGAACGTTTATCACAAGCCTTGAAGTTGCTCAGAGAGCTTGCCAATAAAGGGCCAAGCTATTTGAAATTCACTGATCCGTATCGTTGAATCAGTGACCAGCTGAATTGCAAACTCAATACACTATTTTATTGCTCCACTGGAAGGTTAATAAACGTGATTTCATTCACTTTCCACATTATTTGTATGAATAAATGAAGCATGCAATGAAAAAAATGATTTCATTCTTCGATTTAATTGATTTATTTATTAATTTAATAGCTATTTTCACGTAATAAGATGAGCTTTTCTGAATAGGTTAGAATTTTAAATAATCAGGCACTTTGAGCCTTCTCTCCATTCAAATTTAGATGAAATTTTCATGAACAAATGCCTAAACATGACCAAAATTGTCGTAAAAAATGACGTCACGAAATGATGAAAATAATCTATACACTTTTGGTAAAATCAAAAATCAGTAAAAAAATGTGTTTAAATTAACAAAATTAATTGAAGAGAAATTAAATCCCATCCGAGAACATAGAAGTGGTTACAATAGAATCAATACAGTGAACCTGAAAGCGTTGTTCAATGAATACAAAGCGTATAGCACTAGACCCCCCCCCCTTCCTCGACACCAATCGTTGGGATACTACAGAACTTACGAGATTAATGTCAATGAATCAACTTGAGAGTGAACATTTCCCCAACACCAATACAGTGAAACATTTCTCTGGTCTTCCAACCTATTTCCGGAAAATTTTGCTCACACTACTGTAATAGTGAATTGTACATTTTGATGTCACGCCTAGAAACACAGAGTTACATGCGGTCTACATTTCTGCCTATTTCATCAGTGTTACAATCTCGCTATATATATATGTATATGTACAATTTGAAATTGGCTAAAAGCCTTTACAGTCTACTGAATATACGGTATAGAGTGGGGTAAAGGGAAAATCCTGAAGATAATGACTGAAGATTGCTGGAGACTATTCAATTAGAATGAATATCACCGTTGCCTCATCGACCATCTAATGGTCTTTCGGGTTCTGGATGAAATCGAAAAACCAATTTGAATTTATATCCAGCAAAATTACTTGCCTGACCTAAATTCACTATATATCGTATTCTTTTGCTTTTATCTTTGTTATTTCAAGGATTTTTCATGCTGTAATAAATGATTATGTAATTTTTTTTTTCCACAGGAATTCGTGATAAATCCGATTTAATTTGATGAAAAAATAATTTTTGAAAAAACATAACTATTCAGAATATTTTATTTAATTATTAAAGCGTAGATAAATTATGTAAATATTCTTCGTGAATAATTTTCACAGAAATCCATATAAATTTGGCTAAATTGCCTGAAATTGGTTGGCTCATTCTGAATGAAGAGAGTAGATAAAAAAGGATGTGAAGGTGGTTTGAATGAAGTCATCTGTAAGAAGAATCTGAGAATCTACTCTGGTGCCTCGTCAGCACCTTGTGTGCCTCTGACGAATTCAACCTCTGAATTCATCTGAGTGTAAGAGAAATAGAAAAGACGATGAGAGACACTGGTTCAACCATCGTTATCCTCTGCGTTACTCAAATGGGTAAATTTACATGAAGTGCATACTCCTCCCACGATGCTCTACCAATTTCTCGCAGTACCAAATATATATATATATATATATGTACGGTAATAAAACACATGCATATATCAACTATTACTTGTGTTCAGCTTCAACCTGGGAAATTCTACCCCAAATCCACAAGCCCACATAACTATTGAGAGTGGTATATATAGTTTGAATATAGTTTGGAGTCCGTTGGTGCTTAATTAAGTGTGATATTCAATATTGATGATCAGGTATTATTAAAGTATCGAATTTTGGAAAGTTGTTCAGTTTATCGTCAATTGCACCAATAGTTTGGAGCTATAAATCCATTAATAAACTCAATTTCCTATAATTTATAGGATAAGACTATTTTTTTTATTTTTTTTTAATGGACATTAAAAAATAATGGAGTTTTAACCCCTTAGTTTTTTGATGCCTCATCAATGATGATATTTTTTTATATTTTTCTGAATTTTTCATAAATTTTGTCCATGTAGTTTGAGATATGAATTATCAAAGTTACTGAAAATAGCGATTATGGGGATGAAACGCCCTAAATCGGACAGAAATGACGAAATTACTGAGAAACCACAGGATTGACCCATTATTTAAAAACAATTGGCGAAGAGAACAGCATTTTAACTAAATAATAGAAAAAAAAATCTCCAATTCGCCGTAGGGGAAGAAGGGATATAATGGCCACAAGGGGTAAAACGGACACGGGTTGATTTTTGTATTTTATACTATGAAAATTACGGGAAAAATTGGAGATTGGTTTTTTCTGATGACTCCACTGGAAAGATGAGAAAATTTCCCATGAAAATCATATGTCAGAAGTTATTTTTCGGAATTTTTCAAAAATTTTATTTTTCGCGCGAGATTCAAAGGCGAAACTCTTCTGTTTTTTGAAAAATTTCAGGTTCTCGAGAATATCTCTGGTTCTATTAATCGTAGCGATCTGGGGTTGTTCTCAAATGAAAGGTGAGCTCATTTCCTATCGATTTATGGGGTTTAAAAAGGAAATTTCAATTTTCTCAAATATTTATAAGGCAAAAACTGATTTTCAGAAAATGACCTATAAATATTTGAAAAATTGATTTGAAAAAAATTTGAACCACATAAATCGATGAGAAATGAGCTCATCTTCCATTTGAGATTAACCCCAGGTCGCTACGACCAACAGGACCTGAGATATCGCCGAAAAAGTGAATTTTTTCGATCTTCAAAAGGAAAACCCCTTCAAAACTTGGCCAAAAAAGTAAATTTTTTCAAAAATTGAAGAAAAAAATTTTGACACATATGTTTTTCACCTGAAATTTCCTCAGCTTTCCAATGCAATCATCAAAAAATTCGTATCTCGAACCGTTCAATTGGAGTATCCATTTTACCCCACCTTCCCCTATAGTTATTGAGAAATTTTAATTAGAAGGTAATTAATTAAATTAAAATTAAAATTTTAATTAGTCGTAACTATTTGCCTCTCTCTCTCTTCATCCCATGTATGTGATAGAAGATTAATGTAATAAAAATTGGCAGAAAGAAAATTATATTCACAAGCTGGAAATATGACTATCGAATAGTTTAATCACTTTTTCGGGTAAATTAAAGCAATTTTTCTCAAATTATCAGCAATTAATTGAAAATTAACCTGAAAATCCTCATTCTTTTCTGTTTTATAGACCATATTCTAGGATATAATCTTCAAATTTATTATGAAAAAGAGGCGTATCTCCATTAGTTTCCGGGATATTTGTCCTGTTTCACCAATTCACTATTGAATTATGACGTCCCGGAATTACTCATCATGGGCGTGAGATAAACGATCCTATCGTAAATACCAATATCAATAATTTGAACGGTATGAACTTAAATGACAAATAATCGCACTCAATAGATCACACCACTGTTCACTATAATGACAATAACGTGTTTTCTTCGTATGAAATATTAAATGATATTGTTACTCCAAATGGTTAACCCAGACATGTTTCTGTTTCATGCTTGTGGTATTGTATGCCAGATAACATATGAATATTCGAAATCTAACCGCAGATGAGCTTGTCGTTCTGTGGTACAAACTCGGTGACATTTTGCGTTGACTGGTATGAATTGCGGTTTCCTGTATTACTAGAGAATGTGAAATTTCAAATTTCCATATATGTGCATGGGAAAATTTACAAATTCCCAAAATAATATGAAATTATTTTGGGGATTGTATTAGAATTTGAATTAGTATGAGATAAATAGAATCAACAAATTTTACTGTACTAACAGAGAGATCCATACAATTTTAGATACTATACAAATTTAATTAAAACACTAATTTAATTAATTGAGGTAAATACGTATTTGATGATACTGTGAATGAGAATATCACATTACGTAAAATGTGATTGTGATCATGCAGGTACTCCCAGTGGAAATGACGACAGTGAAAACCTTTCAAATTGATTGAAAATGCTTTTAATTTTCTAATATTAAACATAAGTCCATTATTTACGTAAGAGACACAGGAGAAGTTTCTATTTATTCTTTATCCATCAAATAACTCGGTATTATTAGAAAATGAACGGTATTCATGGCAGACGAGGGAAAAAAAAAGAGATGATGAAAAAAAAAACGAATAATGGTCAATTGTGGATGGACGTAGGAAATGAATGGAATAAAGAGAACTCCTAGAGAAATAGAATGACAGGAAGGAGAGCCTAGCCTGTGGGGACTCTGTTCACATTTTCTGTCCTCTCTCAACTTGAGTTAGTTGACGCTTGGTTTCTTTATTTTTATATATATTTTTTTTTTTCATTTTTATTCCAAACTCTTTTTACACATGCCACGCTATTCGCATTCAGATGTCCCCTGGAGCTGACCATCCTTGACGTTGAATACAGCCACAAGAGCCCCGGCCCCACGTCAGCCCTGTGTTTTATATGTCCAATGCGGAGTATGCACGCTACGAAAGTGCATTGGGTGAATTTTAAACGCGTTTATGTGACCTCAAATTCTATCCTATGAATGTCTTTCTGAGCTGGTGAATTTTCTGGTTTATACATGTAATTGAATATTTATTTTAGTGGTTACACGAAGAAAAGTTGGGTTTTTACTTAACATGAGAACGAAACGGTTGGAGACTGATTTTTTAAAAATTTCCTTCTAAAGAAAAGAAAAAAGCAGGAAACGTTTTTTGTCACCGTTTTATATTCCCTAAAGTTAGCTAGACTATAGTTATACTCTATTATAGTATAGTATAATAATATAGTATAGTATACACTGAGAGAAAAATTGACTTGTGCCTGAACCAAATAATTTGACCAGGAGAAAACTTAATAATCGTTAAAAAATCTGTTCACAGGAAATAAAATTAATTGGCAGAAATCTTCTCTATTTTTTGTCAGTACTAAACGCATTATAGGAATCCATTGCATATTGTGGAACTATTTCAATATTATTTCATAAAACATAAATTATATTAATAAGTAAAATTCTGATTGGCGTTTTTTTTTTTAGGCACAAGTGAATTTTTTTCTCAGTGTAGTAATTTTTTTCCATTTCCCGCAATTTAGTCCAGATTCCTCGTTTTGATCTATAGTTAATTCATTGTTACAATATATTATAAAAATATGGGATTGTTACAGCACTTTTCTTTCAAAGAAAAGATCGTCCCAGTATACTCCACCTTTATAGGCAATTAAAATAAATTTCGGATAATCAGGTAACCAAAAGCGTATATAAAATTACTTAATGAATAAATAATTAATTAAAAAAAAATTTAATTATGAATATTCATAATCGATCACTAACACCCAATATAGCTGGGAACGCGTGTAGTGCGCGTCCCAACTCTAGTTTCATTGAAAAGCTGAGGGAATTTTAGACGAAAAACAAGTGCCAAAATTAATTTTTATTTTTTGAAGATTCAATTTTTTTTTTGGGCAACACTTGAAAGAATTTTTTGGGAATATACACTTTTTCAAATTATTTGAGGTGCTATTGGTCATGGCATGAAAATTCCGATCGGAGGTGAAGAGTGAGATCATTTGCCATCAATTCATGACATTTTCAATGAAGAAATATGAATTTTTGACGTATTCATAGAGCAAAAAATGACTTTTCACCACAATTTTCAAAAATACCTTAAAAATGGTTATTTTTCAATTGCAAACCCCATAGATTCATAGCAAATGATCTCACCTTTAACCTCTACTCGAAATTTTAACGCTAAAATCAATGGGATTAGAAATATATATTAAAAAAAATTCTGAAAAATTGAAAAAAAAGCTGAAAGAAGTCAAATTTTAAAAATGGCAAAAAAAATATTTCTAAATATGATTTCCACCTAAAATTTCCTCAGCTTTCCAATGAAATGATCATAAAAAACGTATTTCCAATATTTCTATCAATTCCACGTATTTTCCCTAAAATAGACATCAAAACTCGAATAAACCCGTTTTACCCTCCCTTTTTCCCTAAAATGAATTCACATTATTGACTCGTTGGAGTTAGAATCATTTTACCGATCATTATTCCAGTATAACCCTCAGGCATTCGGTATTAGGAGGATTCCCCAGCATTGACATACCGTTGATACCCTTAATCCTATTTGTCTTTCAATCGAGGAAATAAATATACGATTCTCCAGTGATACGTGTCTGGGGAATAGGAAGATTAAACTGTAGATTCAATGGCGATAATTCACCAACTCCTGACCCCACCCCCCTCATTTTTATCCATTCCCCTTGCCTTTTATTCCCCCGATTTTTATAGTCTCGATAAAGAATTATCGGAGTTACTATTTCACAATGTATTTTCACTCGTGATTCCTCCTCTTCTTTCATCCAATTTAAAGTTATTTTTAGTGAGAAACTAGAAGAGAAGAAGGTGCTCTCGTAGTTTTTTTTTTTTTAAGGGAAAGGGTAGAAGGTGGGGAAAAAATGATGGTGAAGAGAAAAAAAATGATAAAATAAAAATTGTAAAAGGTCTAGGAGGAGAGAATTGCCACACTCGAGTGGCCATAGGCTCTAACGAAGTAGAAACAATTGATTCACTCACTGAAGTAGCTTCCAATGACACTCGGAAGTACTCCATTAAAGTCTATCTAATAAAGCACGAAGTCTAGATATCGATGTCCTCGTAAATTAGCTAAGAAACTACCGCAGGATTCCATATTCAATCATGAAAAAAGAGAGAAAGAGCAAAAAAGAAGAAGTCATTCAGAAGCAAATCAATATAATTTATTTTCTTCTTTCTCTTCCAATACAAGCGAATTTTCTTTTTTTTTTCTCCCCTCAATTCATTCGATAGGAAATCCAATTAACTTTATAATTACTATCACCAACTTTGATTAGTTCCAAATGCAGAGAAAATGCAGGAAAAAAAACCTGGCAATGGAGATAATGTGTAATAAAATTTGAAAAAATAAAAACGAGAAATTGGGAGAAAAGAAAAGTGTTTTTTTTTTTGCTTTGGAGAAACTGAGTTTTTCGCTTGAACACTTTTATATCGGTGGAGTAACGCGCCATACTTGGCATTCTTGTGTATGTTGTATATACACAAGTTAATGCAAGTGGAGACAGTGAATAAAAGTGCATCCAACTACTATCGATACTCTTGTGTCTCCTTCATTTTCTGTTCCTTCACTTTATTGTTTTTTCTTTCGAACAAATCTCTTCAGATTATTTCATAGATTAGGGGAGAAAAAGGCACCTTTGAACACTTTTTACATTTTCAATAACTTATTTTAACGTAATAAAATGGTCGATCATTAATATTTTTTATCTCGAATCAATATTTTGGATATTTAACCTTCGTTAGTCGAAAAGAAAGAAATGCATCACAATTATATTATCAATTAAAAAAAAATGATTTTGTTCGAAGATGCCCCCCTCTCCCCTAATTCCCATAGAGCCGCACCTAAATGCCTTTTCCTGCGGTAATATAGAGGCAGTGGTGAAGAAAATCGTGAAAACTGATTTAAAAAGAAAAAAGTGCCGAAGAAGAAGGAAACACCAGAAAAATCAAAGGTTCCTCATCTCCACTGGACATAGAGGTAGCTATATAGATATCACTCGGATAAAGAACAACCGAAAACAGATAAAATGAGAAATAAACTGAAAAAAAAGAACCGAAATAGCCCGGATAAAAGAAGAAAGTGCAGAGGGATGAAGATGATAACACTGGCTCAAGCCCACTCACCCTTGGACGAGTAGGCAGTTGAAAATCCGATAGACAGCAACAGGATGATAGCCATACATTCAAAAGTTCGTGATACACGTCTCTGAAAATTCCACGTGATTTTGCACATTTTATTAATTCCACAATCATCACAAATATCAGCACAATTACCACCACAATCACCATCACTGTCTCGTTTGAGTCTAAAAGTTGACAAGTCGATTATTCTCGTCAACTCCATGATGAGACGAGTGTCTTCCAAGAATAATCCAAATAGTTGATCAATTAAAACGCTTAATTTACCATCCAGACATCAACGTGATTCCATTTTTTTTAAATGATAATAATAAAAAAAAATTACCATTTGCACAGTAATCTCGTAGATATGAGATTAAAATAAAGAAAAAAAAGGAGGATAAAACGTACACACGAGGGATGAAGAAAATTGACGCGCGCCCGTTGCACCTGAGTCGTAACCGAGGGTCTCGGAATACCAAGTGATACAACACAGTGTTAGGGGTAGTTTTTCGGTGGGTCTGGGTGGGCGGATCCCTTCGGCGCGCAATAGAGCCCGCAGGGGTTGCGCGCTAGATACAAATGGATAGGGAGAGCAAGTGAGTGAGACAGAGAAGGAGGGGAGGGGAGAATGGAGACGAGAGACGAGAGGAAGTAGGAGACTAGGTAACGGATGGAATGAAAGAGCGTTTCGGAGTATAATACTGTGTGTGAGAAACGTGAAAATACCCTTCGTGTGTGCTGCCGCGTCGAGACGCCTGGCGCTACTGAGCTTGGTGTTACGATGGAAAATTCAAGGCAAGTGGTAGAGAGAATTGAAGGGGGTTAGTGGACAACAGTGGTGGCGGTACTGTATAAGTCAGACAGTAATTTAAAATGATTCTGATTGACATAAAATCCAAAAATCCAGAAAATCAGGGAATAAAGAAACGCGGATTTCATCAATTTTTTGAGAATTTTCTATTTGCTTCGCTATTAAAAGTCATGAAACAATTTTGAAACATGAAGACTATAAATTATCAACGGAAGATAAGAGTAACTCGATAGAAGCAGCATCCACTGAATCCGCAGTTTCAACCACACTGCTGTTAATAAATTTTGGCTTTGCTACTCCGTCGTTGTTGTCGTAGAACTGGTGGACTTTTAACCTCAAACTAGAAGAGAGAGAACATACACATACATAGACACAAGGGTTGAAAGTGCGGGAAGGGGTCACATGCTCTCTAACCGGGGGATACTAACCGAGTTTCGGTTGAGTACATATAGTGATAGATAAGAGGCAAATATAACACGTGAGAATGAGAGAAAGAGAGGAAAAGAGGGAGAGAGAGAGATGGTATTAAAGTAGAAGAGGGTGGAGATGTGGCCCATTTGGTTGTGGCGGTTTCACATTCCCATGGGTTCACCATGTGCCAAAGCTTGCTTCTCGCATGTGTGTGTGTGCATGTGTGTATTGTGATACGGACATACTCCGCTTGTTTTCGTGACACCTGATATCGGAATAGCGTTCAAGTACTATGAAAATGCTGCAGTGAATACTGAATGCTTAGAATACTACAATGACTCATTTCTTTTTCTCAATTCACCATTAATTTATGAGGTTTACAATGAAAAAATACGAAATTTAAGATAATTATGGAGAAAAAAATGTGATTTTCATCAAAAAATTCCTACAACTCATTTGTTGGATTCACTTTTTGGAGAGTCATTGGTTTTTTTTTCGATTTATTTCACTGATAAAAGCGTTTAGATGTTTACTTTCGGATGAATTTACTTCGTGCTTTTCTCCGAAAATCCCCTGACGGATATCAGAGCCACTAGTCCAGTTTTACACAGCCAGTTCACATGCCAGATACCATTCACTTCCGACAATTTATTTTCATAGCTACATCCGTTGATAGGTGGTCATGACTCTCGTTGAAAAGCTTCGAGGTAGACAGTACAAAAGGCTCTGGTTGGAAAATTATTGCGCGCGCATGTCTCGGAGTACACGGTGTGCGATAGTTCACGAAGAAAGAGAATATAGGGTTGAGAGGCAAAAAAAAGGGGGGGGGGGAGAAAAGGAATGAAGGAGGTGGAGTAGGTGACGATGAGACTCTCGAGAGGGAAAAGAAGACAGTTGGAAGAAGGTAAATATACACACACGAGTAAAAAATATGAGCACCTCAGATGAGAAGCAGCTGACAGAATGAGGAACGCTTGGGTGAAGAGGAACTCGTTTGTGCCACCCTCTCTTTTCTTCTTAGCTATCCACTTTTGTTTTTTACATTCTCTGTTCACGGGAAATGAGAGAGGAAATCTGAGATACTAACTTCTTTATTTTGTTGCTTTAAAAACAAAAGGGCGTAAGTGCTATGCTTATATATAGCACTTACGCCGATCTATGGAACCTTAATAGGGTTATCTCATGTGAAATTGCAGAATTTTACTATCGAAGTTCTATAGAACATCCTATTCCTACGTGAAATTGCAAATTTTTACGTAAGTGTTGTGCTTATGTATAGCACATACGTTGTATTGTTTCTAAGACATTGACTTGGTCTTTTTTATGGTAAATAATCATCTTTCTGCTATTCAAATGAATAATCTCTTTTCGAGTGATAATCCCCATGAATCTTTGCATAGTGCAATGAGCAGTACACACAGTTGGCTGCCATGATATGGCAATCCCAGGAGACTATATACCTTAACCACCAATGGCTTAGTGCGCATACGCATCTATATACCCTCAAACTTCCCCTTATCGTACTCGATATATTTCACATCTTACCAACGATATATATATATGTATATATAAGTACATAAACTAAGTGAAGCTGGGATGATCCATGCGACTACGATGGAGTTTCTCCACCAACTTGCGTTTTCTCTCTCTCTCTGTCTCTTGCTCCCCATTATTCCCTTCAAGTCCACAAAATCCACGGATATTAACCTTCCTCGCTTATCCCACTGATCTTGACGTTATGTTTAGATAATGGAGTGATAGATTATTGCTGTTAAAACTAATCATCTTCAGTGCTAGTATTTGGAAATTTATTAAGTTCATTGAGATGTTAGAAATCAATGTCTTCATTGTGTTAAAACAAGTGTTTGAATTTAAGACACTTTTAAAAGACTTTGGGGACACTGTTGTTAGTAAATGACAGTTTTGAGATATTTTTTGATTTTAAAATATTTTTTTTTCAACTGATATCTCTAATTAAGATGCTTGTTTCTACACTATTTCTTTGTTGTTTCCAGTGTTACCAGGTTTCAAGAGAGGAATTATGTAAAGAAGATCATAAAATGATAGCGTAAGCCTGAAAATTATAGTACACCATCCAAGCATTTAAAATAAGATTTTTTTTTGTTGAGTTCATGACAACTTTATATCTGCAAAAAGGACGTAATGCCTCTCGAATGAATTAATACATCATTGTTTGCATCATAAGCAGAAACAATTTTAAAAATGTTTGCATCACGATTTCTGTACTTTCGACAACGTTGAACAACTTCAGGCAAATAGAGATCCATTAATTAAAAACATGAATAATGATATTATCATCAGATATTTAAAATGGGATATTAATTCTTAAGATCAAGTGGTTAAAACATGTTACTGGAGATATTATAGTGTTTGAGATGATTTTGCCACGAAAAATTTCACTCAAGATATTATAGTTTAAGATCATTTTGTCACGAGATGTTATACCGTGAGATTCAATATCCGAGATATTTTTACTGAGATGTTTTTGTCCAAGACAAAAATGTGTGAACATCTTTTATTGGATAGAAAAAAAATTAAGTTAATAGTAGAAAAAATAATGATTTAATAATAGAAATTTTCAGAAAATTCACCTTTATGGATTATGTTTTAATTTCGAACAAAGTCTTTTTAATATACCCATATGTCATATAACTATTTTTTGCTGTACATAGCAAAAAAATGAAAAATTCTGTCACATGTACCATGATTATATGACAACCAATGTTCTCATAACACTGGTTGTTTCAGATCTCGCAAAAAGCTCAGGATAAGAGGAGATGAAATCACCAGAATGCTCCAGTGATTTCCGTTTCTTTGTAAGCAAGGAAATAGAATTTTCCAAATGAAATTTTTACCTTTTGAAAACGTGAATGGAGCTCTCTTCCCGGGAAAATGAACAATTTTTCGCGCTTTTTCACGGATTATTACAGTTATCAACAATAGATACCGGCAAAAACCTAATAAATTTTCATGTCCATCAAATTCTTTGTTCGAATGAAACACAAAAAGCAGAAAATTTTTTGTATAAAAAAAAAAACAATCACTCAGTGTTTTATTCACCATAGAGTTTACCTTCAAATATCACGATGAAATCGATGCTGGAACATACGCTGTGGAGATTATTTAGGAAAGGCGAGCAAGAAATTGTGGTAGAACATCGGTACTACGAAACGGTTATATGGCCAATGCGTGGAGGAGGGGTGTAACGAAGAGGGGAAAGGGGGGGGGGGTGGTGGTAGAGGAGCAGGATTGGAAAAAAGCCCGTGAGATTTATGGGCGCAATAAAAGTGCTGGGGCAAAAAAAAATACTGTACAGCGAATATACGAAAGTGAGAGAAACAGAGGAAGATGATGTGGTACAAGAGAGAGAGAGAGAGTAGGTGAAATGATTTCGTTAAAAGAAATGTAATGTTTCATAAATAAAGTTTACATGAAATTTTTTTAATGTCGATAAATAAAAGACATCTGTATGAAACACATGAGTGAGTATTCAGATGTTTGTTAATGGCTTCATACAGTTTTGCAGTTTTCAACGTGACTTGGAGATAGAATGGAAGAAAAAGGCACATTGTGTTGTACAAAAAAGAATCAAATAATAATGAGAGCTGTTGTTGGAGATATATATATATATATTTTATCGTGTAGCTCTTTGGTGCGTGACAGTAGGGAAAAGGAAAGAAAAAAAATATATATAAATCCCCATGAGGCTGTGGGGTTCCCTTATGTGTCTCGTGTCAAAACACGCGACAGGGTTATAAAACTAACTCATGATAAAACTCTGTATGCTGCAATTAACACGCAATGACACTTTTTTTTTTTTTTTTACTGTCACTGAATGCGTATGTAATGGGGGAAAGTTTTGATGATTTATATTGCGGAAATGGGTTGAAATTAGGGAAAATATGTCGAGGTGAGGTTTTTTTTTGGATGATTCCATTGAAAAGCTGTGGGAATTAATGTTAGAAAATATGTGAGGAAATTCATTTTTTGATCATGTTTTGAATATTCGACTTTTTTAGGGAAAATGAGAGGTTCAACCTTTGACGAAATTGAGAAATTGCACTTTTTAGAAAATATTTCTGATTTTATTGGTCGTAGCCATTTGGAGTCGATTTTGAATGAAAGATAAGATGATTTGCCATCAATTCATGTGTTTTGAAGTTGATTTTTACGGTATTCGTAAAAAAACAATGGACTTTCACGATATGGCCTATAAATAACTCAAAAATCGATACTTTTTTTCATAGAAACTCCACAAATTGATGGCAAATGATCTTAGCCCTTATTTGAGACCGACCTAAGGTCACTACGACAAATAGAATCAGAGAGATTCAAGAAAAAATGAATTTTTCAAAAAATGGAAAGAGGTATCTCTTCAAATCTCCTCAAAAAAAAATAGAAATTGGTAAAAAAATTCAAAAAACTCAATTTTGATGCATTCTTTTCACTAGAAATTCCCTCAGTTTTTCAATGAAGCCATTAAAAAAATTGCAACTCAAGCAATTTCATTGAAATCCCCATTTTCCCCCACAACTCGAGCATAAATATATACAAAAAAAAAAAAAAAGTAGCGAGTATTGTAGAGACTTTCATACACACCAGAAGAAAGTTTATGGAAAGTTGTAGGATAAAAGTTGAATTTTTGCTGTAAAAAAATAAAAAGGAAAGCTACAAGTAAAAAAGTTGAAAAATACCGAGTCTCTTGGGGATATAACAGGGTTGGACCATCAGAGTGAGTCACGTATACAACGCAATGTCGATGAGAAGTTCTCGCAAATGCTTCTATTCTTGGCATATACTTTTTTCCAGTAGTTTATTTTTCAAACAGAGTGGAACATTGCTCCAGAATTTTTCCCTGAATAGAACCAGATCAAAACAGCGTGTTATTCAGGAAAAAAAAAAAATTTTTTTTTTCTCATAATAATTAATATTTTCATGGAAATTTCAGTTTTTTCCTCATCCATTCACTCTGAATTTTCATACAAAAATCTCCATTCATTTTTTTATCTCAAAATCATCTCTGCATGAAACATTTTTATTATTCTGTATTCTCCAAGAATTTTCCACTTTATTTATTTCTCAGCTCGTGGAGAAAACTGTCGGATATCGTTTTATTCCACACCTTAGCACTGGCTTCCGTTCGTCTATTCCTTCACTCTTTCATGTGGTCTATTTTTTTTTCTCTCCACCTCTGGGCTTCACTCTCTCTCGTTTCTTCTATCTTTATTTTTTCCTTACCTTGGACGTGTCTCCTATTACCCAGGTACTAATAAAACTCCCCAGCTTCTTTGGTCTATTCAATATTACGACTCTCTATCGACCCCTTTGAGGTCAAAGTAATCCCTCTTCTCCTTTAGCTTCGAGGTTCCCTTATTTTTAAATGAAAAGTTGTCTACGAGGGTAGAAAAAAAAATCGGTTCATTTTATTTTTTTTCCTTTGCACCCTGTACGTTCTCCTCATTTGCATAAGAAAAAAGGCGAAAAAAACAAAAGTGGAGGAGTTAATTTTAAAGGGAATGTGTTTCAGTCAAGGAACATGCATTTGCGTGTTTACATGCAACACTAACTCTCATCTGTATTTTTCTCTTCACATCTTCATCGCAAAAGAAGGAGAAAATAAGCCGAATAACCATTACTTTATTCATTTCTCAAAATAAATCATTGAAATAGCTCCAAAATAAAAAAAAAACCTTAATAAAAAAATATTTCTCATCGAAATTCAAATGATTTCGTTTATCCAAGCTGAATAAATTCCTCGTGATTCTTAAGGGGAATGCAGAAAAGTAAATGCACACTATGATCATTCAATTTTAAATTCATATCCGATGGAATATTGAAATCAATGTACATCTCGAGTATCGTTGATACAGAATAAAATTGTTGGTAGCCCAGAAGTGAAACGAGAGAGAGGAAAGAATGGAGAACGTGAGAATGTTGAAAATTTTACACCAAGTGGAAAAAGGGAGGGGGGGAGGGGAGGGGGTTGCTAGATGAAGGCTGTGATCATATTTCTCGTTGGTGATATTGGCAAAAAAAAGGGAAATATGGTTTTTCCAATTTAAAAAAAAAATATAAAAAGCAATGGAAAAAATGAAACGGAAATGCAAGAATTAATATGAAGGAGAAAATGGAAAAAGGATAATAATAAAAGACCTGTTTGTCTACTTTGAAATGAAAAGAAGCGGACAGTTTGGTTGCATGTACAGAAGTAAAATAAATAAATAAATAATAAAAAAAACTCTGGAGATGATGAAAATAAGAAAGTGGGTAGAGTGTCTCTGGTATTTTCAGTTACGTTTGAAAAATAGTTGAGAGAAAAAAAGAGAGAGAGAGATACAGAAAAATTCTCACACAGAGAGACCGGGGGCCTTTCAACGCCATTGGATCTCATGCCAACGTCAACGACACTTCGTCCCTCTGGGGAAAACTTTGCTTTCTCAGTACCGGCCCGTGACGTCACGTTTCACAGAAAAATCTCGAGTGAAAAATCTAGACACACGACGTTATCTCCAATTTTATATAACAAAATTTTTAATTTTTTCCCTCTTCTTTTGGACCTTTCATCTCGAGATAAATTTCGAGGAGAACCCCAACATAATGACACAAAGAAAAATCTTGAGAGAAGTCTTTTAGATTTCATTAAAAAACTTTTTTTTTATTATTTCATTCCCATATTTTGGAGAGATTAATTAATTTCCTTGCTATCAAATAATTGATTTCACTTGAAGACGATTGAATCTCAAGTGAGTGCTAAATTCCCAGTAATCCCAAGAATTATTGAGGAAAAAAAGTGGTAAAAACTTCCAGATAGTGGTCAAATGCCTGAAATGTTCTATTATAAAAAGTGTTGAAGAAAAAAAGAAGAATTAAGTAGAATATAAGAGAACTCAGAAGGAGATTGCGGATATTCTGGTTTGAGTAAAGTACTCTTTGAGCTTCTGGACTGCTCTACGTATCGTTGGTAATTCGATTTTCAGTATCCCAGAGTCTCTTGGAGAAAAGGGCGCACGGAGCCAGTGATTATCACTGATCCGCCCATACTGAAAACCCTTCAAGTGCCATCAACTGTATTAAACTGCAAACTCTTTCCACCTCTCGCACTTCTTAATTGAAAATCGTTAAGAGTAGATCCTCACTTTAACGATAATAGACACATCATACTGGGGATAATCTTATACCGATAGATAACAAGTATCTTTGATGAAGAATTATCGTTTTTAATAAGATTAAACGTGATTTTATATCATGGCTAAGTAATTCTCTTACACAGAGAAAAATGTTTTATTAATTTAAGAATGTGCAGTCACTTAATTTAAGAACATGCAGGTCACTTAAATTAAGAAAGTAAAAGTCATTTGATTTAAGTGAGAAAATTCACTTAATTTAAGTGAGAAAAGTCCTTTGATTTAAGTGAGAAGAGTCACTTGATTGGAGTGACTTGAATCAAGCGACTTTTCCTTTCTTAATTTAAGAATGTAAAAGTCACTTAAATTAAGTGAATTTTCACACTCAAATCAAGTGACTTTTACTTCCGTAATTTAAGAAAGTGAAAGTCACTCAAATTAAGTAAATTTTCTACCTTGCTTACACAGAGAAAAATGTTTTCTTAATTTAAGAATGTGCAATCACTTAATTTAAGAATGTGCAGGTCACTTAAATTAAGAAAGAAAAGTCACTTGATTTAAGTGAGTTTTACTTTCTTAAATTAAGAAAGAAAAAGTCACTTGATTTAAGTGAGAAAAGTCACTTAATTTAAGTGCCTTTTACTTTTTTAAATTAAGAAAGAAATAGTTACTTGATTTAAGTGAGAAAAGTCACTTAATTTAAGAATGGCAGGTCACTTAAATTAAGTGACTGCACATTCTTAAATTAAGAAAACATTTTTCTCTGTGTAAGTGACACTTAATTAAGTGACTTTCTCTTGCTTAATTTAAGTGACCTGCACGGTCTTAAATTAAGTGACTGCACATTCTTGAATTTAGAAAACTTTTTTTTCTGTGTAGCCTCACTTAATTCAAGAACGTGCAGGTCACTTAAATTGAAAAAGAAAAATCACTTGATTTAAGTGAGTTTTACTTTCCTACATTAAGAAAGTAAAACTCATTCAAATCAAGTGAGTTTTCTCACTTAAATCAAGTGAGTTTTCTCACTTAAATCAAGTGATTTTTCTTTCTTAATTTAAGTGACCTGCACGTTCTTGAATTGAGTGACTACACATTCTTCAATTGAGAAAACATTTTCCTTTGTGTACTCCACCTATTTCCAATGGTATCGTATTTATGTCGTTATTGTGTTGGTACTACATGTTAGCACACAGAAAGGATGTCCTCAAATTTCGACAGGCAAAGGCAAACAAGCAGTGTTGCTCCTCTCAGCTGCTGGGATTTGTATTACTCAGTATCCATCTCCCTTGATGCACACACTAGTATGCTTCAATGTAAATTATTTCATGCGAGTCTCACTGGAGACCACCATTGGAGGCTACTTCATGCCTAACCAACAACACTAGCGTATTCTGTTTTGTGTAATAACGGGTTAGAATACATTTCCTCTTTATGACTGTAAATGTGAAGTAGCTACTCAGATTTGACTGTTTCTCTACTCATGTCACAGGATGTCGAGTTGGGTTGTGATTCATTCGGAAAAAAACACATTGCGAGATTTGGTTGAACTTTGATGATCGATATTGAAATAGATAGATAGATGGATGATTGATTCATTAAGCCTTGAACTGAAGAATCCATCAGGCCAATACAAAATACCGTGATTAATTTAAGAATGTGCAGTCACTTAAATTAAGAAAGTGAAAATCACTTAAATTAAGAGAATTTTTCATCTTGAATTAAGTGACTTTCACTTTCTTAAATTAAGAACGTAAAAGTCACTTGATTTAGGTGACTCTTACTTTCTTTAATTAAGAAAGAAAAAGTCACTTGATTCAAGTGAGAAAAGTCACTTCACGCTATTTGATTCTTTAGATGTGACTCATATAAAAATTCGATGGTAAATATAGTAACTCGCAATAGCTCAGCGGTAGAGCACCTGACATGTAATCAGAGGGTCGTGGGTTCAAATCCTGCTTGCGCATTACATATTTTTTCCGGAATTTGATTCTCTTAAAAATTTATTAATAAAAATTAATTTATTTGTTTAATGGCAGATTCTCAATAAAATACCCTATTATAATTATCAAAATTTTTAATTTAAAAGAAATCATGTTCGATGTTCCATAAAATTTTCATGAGAAAATCCCATGAAAATCTCTTTTCTCCTGTCCTTGCATCGGTTTTCTCTTACATCATAACTAATTAATCCCCCATGCTTGGTGAAAACAGATTCCCCATGGGAGTCACGACAATTTACTACAGACGATTATCCCTCCTTATTTCTCCCCTACATTAGATATCTCTATTTTTCCTCCAGAATGACACATCGCGTTTTTCCACAGTCTCAACTGGGAAAATGGGGGGGGGGGGGGGAGGAGATTAATCAAAGAGGCAAATGGTTGAATGGATAATAAGATGAAAAAAGAAAACTTGAATGAACAAAGGAGCAAGGTAGCATGTGTGAGAGGTTATCAGAGCTGCAAAGACTCCGTTCACCGATTAATTTTGCGAAAAAGAACCAATGGCAGGGCCGATGGCGTCATTCTGGCCAAGATGTATGAGTCACGGGTGCTGGAAGCCAAGTAGTATGAAAGGAAAAGAGAGAAAGAGATGAACTAAACGGGCGGGGTCTGAAAATATTGGTAAAAAAATTGCCTCCCGACACTTTTCTCTTTTTCATATTTCTTTTTTTTTTTTGTCTCTTTTATTCACCCCTTATATTCTTCTTAAATATTCACCTCACGCCCAAGCAATACCTCATCTTCCAATGGGGCTATATACTCGTACTATCCTCTTACTACAGCTCTTCAGTCTTCCGAGCTTCCCATATTCTATGGGAGCAAGTAGTTCTCGTTGTTAACCAACCAACGTCAACATAAGATTCTCTCCTAAAATCATTGTAATACCAGAATACTTCATATTCATTGCAATTCTCAAATAATTTCCATCAAATTCAATTAATTATCGACCAATTCCTACCTCGTCCAATTCAATGAAACTTTTTAATCACAATATTCTCTGAATATTCATTCAGACAAGGAGAAAGAGCCAAAGCAGTAGAAAAAAAATATATATATATAGGTATTCCCAGAACACATTGCGTGCGCTATAAGAATAATTAATCAAGCTGGAATGAATAACTTGGCTATAAATTCGCACGATCGCCATCCAGCCACTTGGGAAATCCACTACTCATTCCTACCTACTCGTCTGCATTTTACCTACCCCCTCTACATATACCACTTTCAAAACTCACACCACCTACCATCAATTGACACTGGCATTCTATGAAAACCAGTGGTGCTTTTGCTGCTATTCTGTTATAACAGTTCAAATGAATTTCATTCACATTCGTCTTATTCAAAAGTACTTTAATTACATGATATTCAGTAATTTTATGATTTTACTGACAATTCAATGCAGTACAAGTAAATCAATTCATTAATTTTATTTTCATATTAAAAATATGAAGAAAATATCATTCAATGTAATAATTAATTTCGTGAAATTTCCATTTTTGTAAAAATGGAGTAACTGAATGTGTTTTTTTTTTTATTAAAATGTACTGTCAATTTTTTTTCTCCATTTCTCTAATTCTAAGAGTCTACAAGCCACAAGAATCACTTCCAAGATTTTACATAATAAATTAGGAACACGGAAAAGGATTGAATCAGTAAGTAGACCGAGGGCTTACTCAGTCAAGGATTAAGTGACATCATGACTTCAAAATGAAGTCAACTTCACGTGAATTCAGTGTCTGATTCCAATGACTTCCGAAAAATGTGATTTTAATGACTGCAAGAGCTGATTAACGTGACTTAACGACTGCAATTGATTGCCAATGACTTCATCAATTTGTCGTAACCAATCCAAGACATTATCGTAGTGTTGACGTTCACTACTAGTTAATTCGTGTTTGTTTCCATAAGGTATTATTCAGATATTCCTGTTGTTATGGTTGTTGTTGTATTTTTCACACGTATTATCACATTCCAACAAAACCTCGTATGTGAGAAGGCCCTGTTGACACGTTATAACACCTGTATGTATGTGCTGGTTAAATTCTTAATCATAAAAAATATTGTAATTGAACTTTTGGACTAATTGAATATTAGACCATTCCATTAATTAGACAAATTCCTTTTGGACGAATTGGTATTAGACCAGTAGTCATTGGACCAATTAAAATTGTACAAATCGTACCAGATCCCCTAGATTATTTTTCTTTTATATAAACCACTACAAAATTTTTATCTTAATCCCAAAACAACTGATTAATCCATTTAATTACAAAGATTGTATTACGCAGTGAGAATAAACAGTGGTTGCAAGTTTTTTTGTTATTAGCATTTAGAGGGCGTGGACAAGACTGGTTGTACACCGTGCATATAACTACAGGGGTCGTAGATGAAGTCAAGCCATGCTACACGGTTATCGCTGTTCCATCCCTCTGGCTTTTGTTACCAACGTTATGCTGTATAACAGTCTAGCTATAGTATAGAAGTTTGGCCAGAGAGCAAACCCACGTACGTGATTATTCACACCAAGCACTGAGAGAAAGAGGAGGAGAAGAGGGGGAGGGATTCTGATGCGTCCGTTAGAAACGTGGCCATGTACTTGTTCCCCTTCTCCTTCGTTCCCACATTGCCCTACTACTGTTGCCTATTTTCCCTCGTCTACTCTTCCTCCCATTCTCATCTCTCCCTCTCCCCTCCTCCTCTTCACTTTCTAGCTCCTCGTACCTTTCTCGTATAACGCTCCTCTGGACACCCAAGGTTTCAACGACGTACGGCACGTATTTACATACACTGACCGCCTCTTCTGCAACAGCCCCCAAAACGCCATACAATTAACCTCCGTTGTGACCTGCACTGTCCACCAGAGAGCCTGCTTTTATACACTAGTCTCTGTAGTTTCACAATCCCTTGGCTGTACTCTTCTGAATGGCCGAGAATCAATGTTTTATCTACTCATGATCATTTTTCTTATCCATTACGTGATGTTTCCAATCATTCTACTATTGTTGTTCCATTTTCAGTGTGAAAATATTGATACAAAAAAATACTGAAAGCTCACTTTCTGCCATAAATATCGCAAGAATAGCCATTTTTCTTCAGTCAGAATTTTATATTTAATAACTTTTATTTTCCAACGGAGAATAGGAGACTCGAACAAAAAAAAAGGCTTATGATGAGTTGAAATTATACTTGCAGCCAGTATATCAGGATATCTCGTTGAATTATCGTTTCATTTTCTTCGTCTTCTTCTAAGTCTATCAACTTGGGTCATGGGGATATCATTTTACTGTTCATGATTATGAATTCATACTCGTCTCAATTATATTTCTTTTTTCAATGTATATAAAAGGCAATGGCGCTGTTTCAATTGCAGCTATTTATTCGAGGAAATAAGAAACTCTTCTCAGCAATATAATTTCCGTTTTCCGGCAATCCAAATTCCTATTCACGTTTTTTCTTTTCATCCCCCCCCCCCCCTCTCCACGAAAATTCCTTATTCTCCATTTGTTGAAAGAGGAGCAATAAAAGAAAATAGATGAACAAAAAGGGGTAGGAAACAGTTTAGCAGTTTAAATTTCAGGAAAATTCTTAAGTGTGAAACTTGGCGTGAATTTTGCACGTTATACCTGTAAAACCCGTATTTACAATTCCAACCAAAGCACGCTCTCTTTCTCTCTCTCTCTCTCTTCCTCATCCAGAGTCTTCCCAACACGTTTCCTCTTCTCTGTACATATACACATACGTATGGCAAAATTTGAATAGAATTTTCAACCATGAGTTTGTATGTACCCAGTACATATATGTACACAATGTGGCAAATTCAAACCCTACGATTTCTGTGAAATCACCAGCTTCACCAGTTGGATTGGACAACGTAGGATTGAGCGTTTCAATCGTGCGTAGGAATGCCGCTGGAATTAATGGATATAAAGGGGTAGCAAGTGGAAAGTGGTTAGGGAAAGAGAGAGAGAGAGAGAAAGAGGAATTCAGAGAGGGTGATGCTGGTTACATGGCGTATAGTTCAGCATTTATGGTCAATCGAAATCAGTGAGCGGTGGATGACTATCTCTCTCTCTCTCTCTCTCTTTTGGGTCTGGCCTATTAATCTACGAATAATTGGCTCAACGCACGAACGCTCGTGTCACCTCGTATTTTCCCGCCAAAAGCAACTGTCTCACTCTCTCATTCTCTTAGGCTTGCCAATTGTTGTGGGCATTAACGTACAAATTGCCAGGTTGCACGAGAGCTACTTGTGTGTTTATTGAGCCTCCTAGTCCCCTGCCTGTGACGGTACTATCTCTCTGTCTCTGTCTCTACTTACTCCATTAGCTTCTTGAATATAAATTGAAAATATCCCCATCTTCGTATTATGCTGTCTGAATAATCTCGTTAATTTATGATTTAATCGAACGGACTCTACATCCAATGAACGATTTACTCTGATTACTCGCTTTTTTTTTTCTTCTTTTCTTTAAAGCTGCACATGCAGACACTGAGTGAGAGTGAAAAATCCGCATCTACCACTAACTGAATAAAAATATCAGGGAAATATTGAAAAATATCACGGATGAGAGAATCTGAGGAAAAAACTTAATGCTCTCAACTCGGCTCAGGACGGTTTTTTTTCACCTCTGGAGTTTTTTTTTCTCTTCTTTTTCCCTCTTTCTTTATTCCTCTCCTGCCTTATTCAGGTCACGGAGCTCCCTCAAAGCCGGTAAAAATCCTTCCTCAACCCTCGCACTCGTTAGCGTTATCGATTTGACGTTTGTTGTGTTTTTCCTTTTTTTTTTTTTTTTTTTTAACTTCAACTTACATTTTTTACTCACTTATACATTGCTCGTTCTCTTTACCCTCATCATAACTACTTGGCAGAAGCGAGTGTGCCGAGAGTCATGAGGTTATTTGTAATTTCTAGAATTCATTAAAACACGTTTCTCCAAGTTCTCAACTGTTTTTTTTTTTCAAAGAAGTACTGCGGATACTGCCCTTAGTCAGTAATTATAGTGTCTCAGTTGATTCATGTAGTGTTTACACATTAGATAGCGTCTTGAGTGAGGTAGAGAGACAAAGAAAATGTGAAAAGTACAGTTTTCATAGTTCTTCACTAATTATTACTATTACATGCTCTGAAGCTGCATTTTCAAGGGTTTAAAGTGTCTTATACATAATTTTCAGTCATTGCCCTTTTTTTAAATACAAATTGGAACAGTCAATTTTGTAAAATATGATGAAATGTGCGATTTCCCATGAGGCTCAATGTTAAACCCGTGAAATTTCAAGTGTCAATATCTTTTAACTCGTTTTCTGTAGCCCTTTACACAGAGAAAAATGTTTTCTTAATTTAAGAATGTGCAGTCACTTAATTTAAGAATAGCAGGTCACTTGAATTAAGTGACTTTTGTCACTTAAATCAAGTAACTTTTTCATTCTTAATTTAAGAAAGTAAAAGTCACTTAAATTAAGTGACTTTTCTCACTTAAATCAAGTGACTTTTTCTTTCTTAATTTGAGAAAGTAAAACTCACTTAAATCAAGTGAGTTTTCTCACTTAAATCAAGTGACTTTTCTTTCTTAATTTAAGTGACCTGCACATTCTTAAATTAAGTGACTGCACATTCTTAAATTAAGAAAATATTTTTCTCTGGTGGAGTAGGGATAGACTGCTGTCCAGGTGCGGTCCGAGGAAAATCTCATAATAACAATTTACATTTATCTGAAGAGCCTGAAGATGCTTCTAATCAGAAGCGAAATGTCGCGATTTTAGGAAATAAGTGTGTAATGATTTATTTATTTTTTTATTTTAAATAATCTCTTCAAACGTAAATTTAATGGAGTAATGTCCATACAATCTTAAGCAATGAAAATCCTTTTAATTTAAAAGGATTAATCGTTTTAATACGTTTTAAATCGTCAATTCATTCCCCAAATATTCTAATATCTAGACATCGTATGTAAAATAAGCCCCGGAAGTCGAATGATCTAAGAATAGTGCATGAAGAAGCTGAATGTTTTCTTATTCGTTGCATAATGAAATAGCCAATGGCAATCAAACACACGAAAGTCAGAGCATAAGTTTCCTCTTGGGTCCTCTTTTGCTGTTGGCGGGCATGGTACTATAACCGCCGATCGTAATTCCCCACTCTAATTGAGGAATTATTCACGACCAAAACCAGCAGTTTCCCCTCCCCTTTTCTCCTCCCCCCCTCTTCCTTTCCCTATGAACTAGAGAGGGACGAGGACCCTCGAACCCTCGCCAATCTACTTTCCTCCGTCTTACTCATTCCATCTTCATAGATTTCGTGGTTTTATCCTACCCACTACCGGAATTTCTACCTATTAACCAAATCTATAGATATAGACATCTTATACCAGCAAAACCCCTGGAAACGTAGTCTTCAATAACCTCTGAAAGGAATTTAGCTTGCAGATACGATATTGCGTAATGAATTTCAATTAAGGTAACCGAGCGTGACGGAATCACAAGCAAGGAAGCTCGAGCCAATGACCGGATATATACAAAAGATTCTTGTGTTCTATGTAAAATCGATTTAATAACTTGATTACATTAATTATTCCTTTTTTTTTCTAGTTGAAGAAAATCGTGGAAAGTGGGGTATTTTCTTTACAGGGAAAGACTCTTCAAAAAAAAATGAAAAAATTCGACAATAATGTAGACATGTTAGACCATTTTCTCAAATTTTTTTAGATTTTTTTATGACCTCCTTCACTCTGAAAAAAATTCCTAAACTTTTTTTTTTTAAGAGGTCCATTTTGCTAGAGTTTCCCGTGCAATTAAACGTTTGCTTTAATTCCTCGATTTTCGTTCATCGGCAACGGGTGTTTCGGACGTGTGAAATTGATAGGATTGTCTCGCACGTAATTCTGCCCTGGAGGAGGGAATACGAGACAATCCCCCCTCCCCCTCCCTCTTCTCCCATTATCATTGTTAATGTTTTTAATTTTACAATAGAGTCGCTTTTTTTTCTGTGAAAATCCACTCATTCACCTGAATTGCACTCATTCTATTCACCAAACAGCTGGGGAAAAAATAGGAAAAATCGAGGCAGTAATGAGATAAATTGAGAATTTGCAACAAAAAAAAGAGGCAAAGTTTACAGATGTTTCGGTACTGCTGGTACACCAGCTGTTGCTGATATTTTTCTTGTTATATTGCAAAAGTTTGACGAACAGGCGAATAAAATATATGATGTGAACTTGTTTATTTTTCATGTGCAAAGTGGATCCAGGGGGTTATTATGGGGGAGGAGGGGGGTGGTAGTGATGGAAAGTTTCAGTACTGTATTAGTTGTAAATTGAGAAAAGAAAAAGGCGAAAAGATATATGATGAAGTGTTTTCTCTGCCCCTTCGGTCAGTGAATTTTTCGGAAAATTCGGACATATGTGAAAGCGTAATAATATGAGGTATTCATGAATATTCATGGTAAAGGCGAAGGCAGAATTCATGATTGCCCTAATATCATCACTCTGTATGCAAATCCCTGAAATAAGTTGCCTCATGACTAACACATTTAAAAAAAAATAAAAATGTATTGCCTTCAGTAGAGACTTCCTCTAGTTCTCGGACAAAATAAGCTGAAACTAAGTTGAAATTTCACCATTTGTGTTACACCAAAATTTACGTGCATTAATCTATGAAATTTACGCAAAATCTCACAAATATCCAGTGGCAAAATTCAATTTAATTCAGGCAGAAAATCTCAACTGTGTTTCAATTAAAACAAAATCCCTCAACTACTTCATGAATATTCTCGTTCAATTTCCTGAATTTTCAATTTTAAAATGCCCACAGAACAATTCAACTTAAAGGAAAGTTCCTCAATGATGATTGAACTTTTCTTTAGTTCCGCCAATAAATTTCTTATCGAATGGAAATGGTAAAGGGGAAAAAGGAGAGAAAAATAGCTGAAGTGTGAAAATACCTACAGTACCAGGAGTTATCTGTCAGGTACTTTAGTCTCCACATTCAGCACTCTTATAAAACTACTTACACAATAGTCGCTGAGAAAAGGAGGAGAGGAGGGTGGAGTGGGAGGGGGTGGAGTTGAACGAGCCCGCATGTAACAATGCAGTTGGGTAAGAAAAAGTTCACTCGAATGGATCTCAGTAACGACATTGTACCATCGAGCAAATATACTCTGAAGATATTTCCAATTGCTTGTGTACAGATACAGTATATCATCTGGGTCAAGTACTGTATAATAAGTCATTAAAGGATGAGTTCTGTCAGTGCACTGAGATAAAAAAAAAACTGTCAGAAATAATCTGCATGGAAAAAATATATATGCAAACATATTGTTAGCTTGGGAACAAAGAGGCGTAAGTGATATGCTTATCCATACATGAAAAGTATATGGACTGCATATATGTACTGCTAGAAATGTAATAATTGACATATATTCGATATATTTGGCTCTCTGTAGAGAGTTAAATAGGGAAAGGTGGGGTAAAATGGGAACTTCAATTGAACGGTTCGAGATAGAAATTTTCTAATGATTCCATTGGAAAGCTGAGGAAATTTTAGGCGGAAAACATGTGTCAATTTTTGTTTTTTTCAATTTTTGGAAAAGTTTCTTTTTTTTATCAGGTTTTGAAGGGGTTTCCCTTTTAAAAATTGAAAAAATTCACTTTTTCGGCGATATCTCTGGTTCTGTTGGTTGTAGAAGCCTGGGGTTAATCTCAAATGAAAGGTGAGCTCATTTCTCATTGATTTATGTGGTTTAAATTTTTTTTAAATCAATTCTTCCAATATTTATAGGTCATTTTCTGAAAATGAGTTTTTGCCCCATAAGTATTTGAAAAAATTGATACTCTTCTTTTTAAATCCCATAAATCAACGGGAGATGAGCTCACTTCTCATTTAAGATCAACCCCAGGTCGCTACGATCAATAGAACTAAAGATATTCTCGAAAACCTGAAATTTTTCAAAAACAGAAGCTTTTCATCTTCAAATTTTGAGTGAAAAATGAAATTTTCCAAAAATTCAAAAAAATAACTCCTGATATATGATTTCCACGTGAAATTCTCTCAGCTTTTCAATGAAATCATTAGAAAAAATCTATCTCCAATATTCCCCCTCATTTCGACTAATTTTCACAGCATAAAATACCAAAATCAACCCATGTCCGTTTTACCCCTTGTCTCCATTTCACCCCACCTTCCCCTAAATATCCATTCCCTCGAAAAATTTCGCCTTCATCAAAAGTAATAGCGAGAAAGTTCATTTTAAAAGAGAGAAAGAAAAAACCTCCTATACATTATTTTCCAATGAGAAGTTTTCTCAACTTTTTTTTTTATATCTCTCCTTTTCGCCTCAGCGTGCTCCTGAATATTCGATTAACTCGTCGCTAACTCTCGAGAATTGTAATCGTCAAGTTGAGAGACAAAATGAAAAAGTAGAAAAAGAGAGAGAGAGAGAGAAAATAACCAGTTACCGTTGGCACGTAATCTCACAACTTAGCCGTTGAATAACACGGAGAGGGGGGAGGGGAGGGGGTAGGGGATAGAAGGGCTGTATGTTCATTCACGCGTTCTAATTCTAAAGAGTAAGAGAGATAAAGAGAAATTGATGCTCATCGAGATAGATAAGGTAGAAAATTTTCTGCGGTAATAACAGACGAATTATAATGGGTGTGAGAAAAAATTTTCCACACTAAAATTAAATAAAAAAAAAAAAGTATCATGGGAAATAACTTTTTTGTTCACAAACTGAGATCATTTTCCATTTGGTTTTAATTCAGTTTTACGTGAGAAAGCGAGCATAGACAAATGAAATTAATTATGAAAATGGCTTTGGTTGAATGGAAACTTCAATGACGTGTATGGCAAGCTGAGTATGATAATATTCATAGTTCCTCTTTAAATTGTTGGAGAGGCATTAAAAATAAAAAAAATTAATTCATTAAAAAAGAATTGAAATAAATACACACTCGTTGGAATTTCCATTAAGTAAAATGAAACTGGCAGATATTTCGAAGTATGAAAAATGTGAAAGAAATATAAATAAATAAAATAATAATAATAATAATAATAATGATAATAATTGAATGAATGTGAAAGAAAGTTAACGAAGTTTTGTGTGTCCTCGTGGGTAAACCATAATGAGGTTTCCTCGACTTTAATTCCTTCTTCTAACAAAAGAACGTAAAGCAGAAAGAAATAAAAAAAAAAGCCTGATAATAATAAGAGAGAATAACCCCTAACGATCCCGTGGAAACGACACTCGTGGGTGGACTTTTTGAGGGGTGGCATGTCTTTATTGCACTACGTGAGACTAAAATTATTGCCAGCTTGGGAGATTATAATAGCCAGTGTAAAAGGATACCGGTTTTCCGGGAATATCCATAACTCAATGAGCAAAATTTACCATACTAACTCTCATGTCTGACCAAACTCTGATGTTTTCTACTCCAATAAATTCTGCTGCATTTGGTTCAACGGAGTTTTCATTAAAATTTCTATCCAACATTTGTATTATTTGTAAAGGCAAAAGTCAAATCAGGTATATGTTAAAAATATTCATATAAACCGTGAAATAGACAATTTTTGTTTCTATTCAGTTTCATGGGAACGAAAAATTTCAAAATGTAATTTGAATGAGAGTGAGGTCGACATTTGTATATTAACAGAAAACCAAGGGAACACATGTTTTTTTTTTCGACCTCCCATGGATTGGCTGGAAAAAGCCTTGGGTTATTCTGTTGTTTCATAAAACTAGTAAGCATCATAATCAGAAACAGTTCAATCCATATTATATATTTTTTTCAGATTTTTAAAACCGTGACAAAAATGATCGGCAATCATTTTTTCATTTTTTTTGTTTATAACAAATGGAAATATCAAGTTTCATGAATTAAAATGAATTTTATTGTAATTATACGCTCTTTCGCAATGAAAAATTACTCCTGCATTTCTTTCGTAAAACGGATATTTAACGAGATAGAAGCATCCAAAGCTTAAGTGGAATAGGCATCTTCATAATTTTTAAAAAACTTTTTTTTTCTTCCCATAGGTAATGACTTTTCTAAGCAATTTCAACAACATATCCAAAAATGAACAAAATCGAGACAAAAAGCTTGAAAAATAAGTGAAATAGCGTGGAATGCCTTATATGCCAAAAATATTCATATAAACCATTAAATAGACAATTTTTTTTTACAATTTTACTTTCTATTCAGTTTCATGGGAACGAAAATTTCAAAATGTAATTTGAATGAGAGTGAGGTCAATGTTTAAATATTAACAGAAAAGCAAGGAAACACATGTATTTTATCCGACCTCCTATGGATTGGCTGGAAAAAGCCTTGGGTTATTCTGCTGTTCCATAAAACTAGTAAGCATCAAGCCAGCCCCTGTTGCTGCTGCTATTTCTCCCAGTAACAAGATCCTGATTTATATGCTGTGCACGCATCCATGCGACCTTTATCGCTTCATATACCTCTGAATTTTGTGTCTCTGTCTTTATACGTAATAGTGTATGAATCACATCATGTGGCCCAAGTTTCCTCGTTTATTAAATTTTCTTTCACCAGTAGTAGTGGTGATGAATAGCAAAGTCCTGGGGGTGATTCAGAGGATCATTAGATGAAATTTAATCATGTATTTCCAATTATTATCATTGCACTGTTAGAAAAAAAATGGAAATTCATAGACAATTTAATGGGAATTTTCATAGACGTGATATTGTATTGTTAAGTAAAATTGAGATAGAAATTTCACAATTTACTGGAATTTTCAACTGTACATGAATATTCAGAATCAAATTGGCTTGAATTTTCAATTTTTTTTTTTTTAATTATCCAAGAAACAATTAAACTGAAATTTACAAATCTCATTGATATCCAGGCATGAAATTATTTGAAAATCGATTATATGTTCATTTCTCAATGACGTAATTATCTGAAATTCCTATAGAAATGTGACTTGTCAGAAATTTCCGGGATTTTGCACGAAAAATTCAGATGAAAATTTTTAATACTGTGACATTTTCATTTTCTCAATGATTTTCCTTCTCCCACTTAATTTCAATGCTCTCCTTTCTCTGCTGGTGTTTGAGAGCTTCAGAATTAATGATAAAATACTTCATTCACTGAGAAAAGAGAAATTCTCAAAGAGCTGAAGTAACTGTCAAGATAGAAAATGGAGGGAAAATTGAAATGAGTTGATTAAGTTAAATACCATAAAAGGACATTGTCAATTTTCATAGTAAAAAGAGAGGAAAAAAAAAATGAAATACACTTGAACGATAGTTCGAGTTATAAACTTCAAAGGTTGACCTTTATATTTCAATTCTATCTTACGCGCCACGTTGTAAAGTCCATTCATGAGAAAACGAAGATGCCTTTGAGCTTGCAATGCTCTTCTCTTTCTCTCTCTCTGATCGTATTCTCAAATTGAAAAAGCCCGGGGATCCCTCAAAGGGTTAAACGAGAATACAAAGCTCGAATCCTTGATATTCCTTTTTCCCTGGAGTAAAGGAGACGAGGAAGAAGTGCTGTTGGGGGGAAGGGGGGAGGTAGGTGGGTGAATAGAATGAAAACGCCATCCTTTGGAATGTGACAGTGATATATCGATGTTTCAAGATTGCAAGAAAGAGGAATTGAAGCGACGATGCGGATGAATTTGTGGTTACGTGGCATGTGAAAATACGTTGGTCATATAAATAAAAAAAAATGCAAGAAAAAAAAAAGGAAATGAATTGAAGGTAAAGAAAAGAATTGAGTGATAGTACTGAAGTCGTATTATATTTCCCTTCAATGTGTATTGATGAATTCCCAAGGCCATTCAGGGAATTCGATCCTTCTCTGGCGCCAATTTTATATCCCCTTTCTCCCTCAGCTTCCCCCACTCTTTTTCTTCTTTTTTTTATTCTATCTAGTTGCAATGAGGAAAATTCGAGGGTCACGTATTCGTTGATGCGAGTGGTAGGAATGCCACTAGAATATTGAGAGGTCAACCAATGTGGTATACACTTGGGATTCTTTTTTACTTCTCACGTACACCAACACTTTTCGCGTCATACTGTAGTTTATAGTATTCTTCTGGGTATAGAAAAGGAAAAAATGTCAAATGCTTTTTTGAATTTTTACTCTTCTCGTTCACTATGGTAACTGAATGAAAAATTTCGACAACGAGGTAATTGTATAGGAAAATTTTTGTAAAATCGACAAAAAAAAAAATAAAATGGACACGTATCAGTTTTGGTATTTTATACTTTACGAATTACTGAGAAGTCACATTTCGTTTAATTTTGGCCAGGGACTGGTAACGTTACTTTAGTTTTTCGCCATTATCTCGGTAAATGAGCGAGATAGAGCGAAATGGACGTTATAATGGAAGCAGGAAAGATTTTTTCCAGTTTTTGGCGATTATCTCGGTAAATAAGCGAGATAGAGCGTAATAGACATTAATATGGAATCAGACAAAAAAATTTCAGTTTTTCGCGATTATCTCGGTAAATAAGCGAGATAGAGCGAAATAGGCATTATAATATGGAATCAGGAAAATTTTTTTTCAGTTTTTCACGAATATTTCGGTAAAGCACTTACGTCCCTTTGACTCTAAGGTGACTATATGAACATGAGAACTGTTCAATTGAAATCCCCCATTTTATCTGAACTTTTCCTAAAGAATTCATACTTCTCTGAGCAATGTTGAATCTATGAAATTCGTGAAAGGCCCACAACAAAGCGTTAACTCTCTCATCTCTGGTTATATATATGTGTAGGAGAATAGGCACCTATTCTGTCGTATACTGTGGCACATTTTCCATAATGTAACTCTAGGCCAAAAGCATATTATATCATAGCGTTCACGTAATATTACATTCTATCAATATTTATGGTGAGCCATTGTTGTCAAAATATTTGTTGCTTCCGATACGTACTATGAAAATACAGGTCTCAGGCACTTCCTCATGTTATCCGATACTCTGGCATCAATATATTCATGAATTTATATGAAAATATATATTTTTTTTCGTATTGAAGATGTTTGTTTTTTTTTCAAGTTTGTGGAAGTGCGACTGAGGTGAAGTGGGTTTGGAACAATTTGGGATGGAAGTTTATAGTGGTAAATCATTTATTTGAAGGATTAAAAGAGGATCGATTGCAGTGGTGGGGGCCTACTGGAGTGGGGATAGATTGCTGCCCAGATGCGGTCCGAAGGGAATCTCATAATAACAATTTACATTTATCTAAAGAGCCTCTTATCAGAAGCGAAACGTTGTGATTTTAGGAAATAAATGTGAAGATTGACTTTTACTATTTATTCATCTGTCCAACATCCCACTCAGCCTCAAAATTCAGTATTTTTCAATTTTTTTCGTGGTTATTTCACCGGTCATAGACTATTTTTTGTTTTTATTCTGATTTTATGAAGCTCAAATTTTATTATTAAAGTATAAACAAATTGTCATTTTTCACGAAAATAACAGAAAAATTTTTTTTTTACTGATGTACATAAGAGCCAATGTATTTTTCTATTAAAGAAAATAATTAAATAATAAAGAATTTTTTCGGTGAGCTATCCTCAAATTTTTACTGATAACTCAGGATAGATTCTTTTACATTCACTGTTAGAAAAACATAGAAATTTCATAGACAATACGATGAGAATTTTCATAAACGTGATATTGAATTTTTTTTAATGGGAAGATTGTTATGAAATCTCTGAGTTTCGGAGGAAATTCAAAGGAATCTATGAGTTTTCAGTAGAATTGAGATGAAAATTCGACAATTTACTTGAATTTTCAATTGAACATGAATATTCAGAATCAAAATAACTTGAATTATCATTTTTTTTTAAATTTTCCTATTTTTACGAAATTTTCAAGAAACAATTGAACTGAAATTTACAAATTTCATTGATATCCAGGCGTAAAATTATTTGAAAATCGATGATGTATTAATTTTTCAATAACGTGATTATCTGAAATTTCAGTAGAAATGTAACTTGTTAAAAATTTCCGTGATTTGGCACGGAAAATTCAGTTGGAAATTTTTAACAGTGTTATTTGAAAAAAAAATTAGATTTTTATCTATCAAAAAACAGTCGTGATCGATCGTACTTAAGCATATTTCAAAAAGAATTGAAGATAATCTAACTCGAATCAATGAATTGACGGTGGATTAAACAGTCCCTCGAGCAAATCGGGTGGAATTGATAAACTTTCGAGTATTATTGAGAATAATTCCGGTAATTTCGAATTCACAGAACTATTGAAAAGTACGGTTGGAATTAATTGAAAAGCGGATAACTTGGTCTGAATGCTTGGAAATCTGTCATTTATATATAAAGGAGAGAAGGAGAACGTTGACATTAGGGATAAAACGTCCTGGAATATTTCCATGAAAATCACTTGAAATCAACGAAAGTACTTGAGTTAGGATATTTCAGATGATTTCATTGAAAAACACATTACCCCATATATCATTGAAGTGACATTCTCAACCGAGAAATGAATTTTTTACAGGTGCAAAGCATGACCACTTAGCAAATTCCACGTTGTACGAACAAAGTAACCTAGTGATGGTGTAAAATGAAATAAGGGCTGCTGCAGTCGTGGGAGTCACTAGAGGCTTGGTTAGGTAACCACGAGCCACTGACACGCCACGAGTCGTTAAGTCCATTTCGTGGTTTTAATGTTGGCACTAAGTTCCATCGTTTCACTTGTATTTTCAAAGGCAAATTTTCAAAGAATTTCCTGTTCATTTTTTTTTGGTTGAGGATGATTGGGAGATACAATTGGAAAAAAAGTTAAATTTCTGCATAAAATCGTTAATAACAATTCATACACGATAAAATTCTCAAATCTGATTTAATGAATCTGTAAAGACTAGTATGAGAAGTAAAATAAGCCATAGAAACAAAAAATTAATTGAATATTGGAAAATTTTCATTATTTTTTGCATTTCTTCAAATTTTTCAAGATTTAAAAAAATGTAAAAAATGTTGAAAATTCTTAAATTTTCAATCAATTTTTTGTTTTTAGGACTCATTCGATTCCTCATTACATTCTCTGAAGATTCATCGAATCAGATTCGAAAATTTCATTTTATGTAAACGTTTATTAACAACTTTATACAAAAATTCAACATTTTTTCTGATTGTTCTCCCAATCATCCTCAAATCAGAATCATTTAATGCTTCAAATAATTATTGAACTATTTCAACATATATTTTTTGTACTCAAAGAAGAAAATCTCTATTCTCAACAGCTTTTTCCCATCATTTTATTCAACTACGTAACAAGTTCCTCCTCATCCTTGAACACTGGGAAATGAAAAAAAAAAGGTAACGAGAAAAAAATAAACGCTCTACCGGTAATTTCAGCCGGAAGTCCGGTTGAAATACTACCATCCCGAAGCAGGAAGACACAAACGCCTCGAGCTAATAGACCGGAAACTATCCGTTCGAAAGATCAAGTTGAATTTCTTGCAATCGATATCAGCAATGGTACAATAACGTTTCTATACGTGCTCAACCAGTGATACAAGTAATTTCAACAAGGCCAATTAGATAAATATCAAATAAATAAGAGAAATAAATCTTTTTCTGTCTACCTTTTCATCTGGTACATTTAGCTTAATTGGAAACCTCCAACAATGATAAACTGTCTGCCATTAAATCTCTTCATTTCCTTAATATCCAACAATCTCTTCACTCTCTCTTTTTTCTCTTTCGCCCCCTCAATTCATTTTGTTTTAGGCCAAAAGTTGGTGACTTATATTCATTGCCATCGAGAGTCTCTCAAAGTACCTTAAATCCTTCGATGATTTCACAGTTCAAAAATTCTACAAGCCTCTCAGCACTTTTCTCTCTTCTGTATGATAAGCTCCCCCACTGATGGTGCTGTGGTGAAAAAATATAGAGTGTAGATGCCTGAAAGAATCCCGAAAGGTGGATAGAAAAATTGTGAAAAAGTACTTTACCATCGCCCCATTGGCAAAAGCCATACTTTAATGGCCACGTTTCAGGCTGATCGACATTTTACTCATTTTTTCGTTTTTTTTTTTTTCCTTCACTTCTCCACAAACTGCTTCACTCTGTCTATCGTTAATTCAAATTTACGTAGAGATTACAGTGAGATCAAGAGAAAAACTTTTTGTAACGTCCAAGTGTTGGGGGAAAATTACAATTAAATTAGGAATTTAATCGAATGATAATGATTGGCCCCGAACACTGAGGAGTACGTAGAGATGCGACTCAGCCTCCGTTTTTGCCCTCACCTTTCGGCGAATAGACTGGATTGGAGTAATGCGGGAATGATTCCAGTCACAGTTGAATGAATGAAAAAGAATTCAGTTTTTATTTTAACTGGCCAAACTGGCCTATATTTCAAAATCAAATTATTTTTTTATAAATTCAGTAAATAAAGTTTTGCAGACTCACTCCCTTTGTAGTTATCATTATTAAACAGATTCAAAATCTTACTTGACATTCAATTGACAGATTCGCTTACAATTTCACTTGAAATTTATTTTAGATTATTTATTTGACAATTCAACTTAGAAAACCAGTGAACTCTTGATTCTACTTATTATTCCCTTTCTTTTTCTTACGCTTTCTCATTTTGAGAATGTGATCTCAACTAGCTCTCGACAGACCGACTGTTAACTCCCGATTTGTTACCTCCCGACTTGTTACCTCCCGACTTGCTACAAAACAGAATATTCCGTGGGTTTTAAAGGGTTTTGAGGAGGCGTTTCCCTAATTTTCCAACGGTCTCAGGGACCAATGCTTCGGGATCACTCCATCCCTTCCACATAGACTTATTTCAACTATTCTGTATGTGGGTCTATTTTATTGGCTGTTTCGGGGATGTCCATCATTCCCTCCACAATTGATTCAATTTCAACGGTTTCAGCTTGGTTCTTCTAACATAAATTACTCTTGGTTGACATTTTTTAGATTTCCTAGAAGTCCTGTAGCCCATCACTTTTTAGAAACGTAAACAGCTAACGTACTTTTCACTTCGGTTTTATTGCTATTTTATTGTTCTAAATTGAACGAGTGACAAGGCGAGGGGGCCTCACCTGCACACACCATCTGTTACTCTCACCTGTATTGTGTTTACAAACTTTCTTAGGTATTAGGGATTCTCTCTAAAATATGTGATGTAATGTGGTACCGTACAATACCCGTTCGCTTAAAATTTTAGTGTCCTTAGAAAAGGCATGTGTATTAAACTCTCATCTACTCTCATTAATTGTTTGAATAAATTTAAAGAAATGAAAATGATTAAATTAACAGACAGACGTCACACCCCCGCCGTTAGACGGAAATACGAGGGCGGAATTCGACCGAGTATGACGTACAATCGAAAAATTTGATTCATAACTTGTCATTATTATCCCTGTTTTGCTCTCTGATTTTCTTTACTTCTTGTAATTTTACAACTCCCTCTCTTACAATTATAATTTTCTTTAATTCTTCTTATTCTTGCAATAGACCTTTAGTCAACGTGACTAATTCTAATACGTAAGTCGACATTACAAATATTCCAACTTATTTTCTAAGTGTACAATTCTCTTTTCTATCATAATTTCTTCTTTATTGGTGATACTGATGATCCTGATTGTCCTTCATAGCGTTGACGATCGTTGGATGATCGTTCTCTCCCAAAATCTGTTGTTAACTTCTGCAGCTCAGCTGATTGTTAAGCTGGGCCAAAACCTCTGGATTTCCATCCTCGAAACGATGTTGGTATTTACCAGAACTTCGATGAATTATTGAATATTTCCGGTCGTATTCTTGTCCAAATCATGAAACTTGAAGTCTTCTCAATTGACATCCTCATTCTTGCACCCCAGTGCAACATCGATAATGGAGTAAGCATCGAGACACAACCTGTGCTCGACAACGCCGCAGTTCTGTCACAGCTCTGCTTCCCTGGCCCTTATTATTTAAGACTCTCTTGTGAATTTTCTTCATACTCTCTGGGAGGATTATACTAGTCCTGTTCCTCAATCATCTTTTCGTGAAGGGGCATCCTTCACTAGAACAAACTTGGCTTTTCTGGATCACCTTTCTGAATGCTGACCTCTCTTTCTCATTCCAATTTTCTTGTAACTTAAATGGTTGTCGATGGCCATTTAATTTCTTTCTGTCCCAATCATTGAAAGGGGTTGAAAACTTCTCTTCATTTTGTTTCTGATGGTGAATATCGTTCCCTGCATATTGACTTTATACTCAGGAGGCTGGAAGAGAACAGCGATCACCAAAATCTTCCTCGACGATGATTGTCTAACAACGGCTTCCTTATTGATTTTCTGGCATTACTTAACATAATCAATTACAAATATCATGTTCATTTATCCCTTAACTATCTTTATATCAAAGTCTATGTAATCTGGATCTTTTATTATTTTACGATTCAATCATTGAACGTTTATAAAATTCATATTATTATCATTGTCATCATTATAATTCTCTTTTTTTTTTTTTGCGAAATTTTTCCATCTTTATGTTCTTATATAGATTTTACGATCCAAATTACATACGGGCTTATCAAAACTTCTTCTTGTAGCGATTTATAACTATCATGGGAATTTCATTCCTCAATTAATCATTTATCAAATTACTTCTTTCATATAAAATTCTCTCATCCAATATAATATTTCCAAAATTCCACTCTTAGGTTTCGTAAGCTTCCTATTGTAATATGGGAGTGCATATGACAATAGTATTTTTATACGCATTTTTTTTTTTTAAACTTTTAAAATTCCATGCCAAATTCATTCATTGATTTCCAATCTTTACTTTCTTTAAGTTATCAATGCTTTGAAGAAAATACCAATTTATTATTTTATTCAAACTTACTAACTGTATTCTAAATTCACTCTTTAATCTTTATTCTGCTTGTTATTTTCTTTTTTAATCTCCATTTCCATGCTATTAAAGAATAAGCCAAATTTACTCAAATTTATCTTATTTTTTCCTCATCAATGCCCTTAAAATGACACAATTGAACTGTATTCATTAATTTTTTTTCTGAATTTCCAACATCGTAAACCACCGAAGCGTAGAGTTTTCAAGGCGGTTATTTGATCATTTTTCTTGAACGATTGTTCACACATCAACAATAAATTCGTGAATCTACCATGATCTTTACTAATTTTCAGAGATTCCGATTTATCTCTTTCACGTTTAGGACTTGACCATGAGTAGTCATTTGCCCTTTCATCCATTGAATACTTTGCTCGTCTGGATGCCCAAAATTGTTTTTTTATTTTATTCTTATCCAAAAAAATCCTTTTTATTTTCAAAGATTTATCTTTCTTCCAATCAGAATTTATTACCTTTAAAAATTTTCTTATTTTCTTGAAATCATAATTTCCTATGAAATCATTTTCCAATATTTTCTTCATAATGAGCGAAAACCAACGTGATCGAGTACTTTTTAATTTACCCCCGTCACGTCCAATTTTAAAATCCCTTTTGGAATTTCTCTTATAATCATTAATTCTTTTGGAGTCAGTATCCAACGTTTTCCTCCCGATGAGCGAAAACCCACGTGAACGGGTACTTTTCATCTGCACCTCGTCACGTCTAAATTTCTTGGAATTTATCTTTTTTATTTCGTTTGATTTCAATTCCTTCAATTTGATTTCTTTAATTTTAATTTTATTTCGAAATGTTCTTTCATTTGTATCCTTTTCTTCCATTTTAATTTCATCAAATAAAATTTCCGATTCACAGTCTGATTTTAGATTGTCAGCTCCGGAATCATCAGAGTCCTCAGAATCAAGATCCTCGTCCTGTGAGTGATCCTTGACTTCCGCATCATTGGACACTTTCACACCCTTAGAGTTTTCTACTCCTTTGGGCCTGCCCTTTTTCCTGTTAGGCATTTTATTTTCAATAATACTTTTTTCGATTTCTATTCCCTCTTCCTTGGGACTTTTATTATTTTTCTTTACATTTACCCCACTTCTATTTGTCTTTTTATTCTTAACTTTCGAGACATTATTTTCGGTTCTCATAACCGTAGAATCATCTTCGATTCTATTTTTCAACTTGGTTGTTACCATTCTACAACCATTTCTAACTTTATTTCTCCATTCGGTTTTCTCAACCCTACGGTCGTTCAATTTATTCGGAACTTCATTATTCTGATTTATTTTATCTTTATTATTTTTATTTACAAACAAATTAAAACTTTTTTCTGTTCCCAGTCTTTTCGGAACCATCAGGACGTTTTCTGAATCCAAAATTGAAGGCTTTTCAAAATCCTCACTTTCTAAAGTTGAAGTCAACTCTTTGACTTCTACTTTCTTATTGGAGACCAGACATGATTCTGAGCACTCCTCTTCATCAATAACAACTTCAAAAATGTTATTATGCTGTGGAATATTTTTGTCCACTTGGTTTTGTCCGTCTTTATCCTCATAAACTTCTAATTTTACAATTTCGATTTTTAAATTCCCAGTTTCATTTTTACTTCCAATTTCAAAATTTTCATTTTCGCTTTCGATATTAAAATATTCATTTTTACTTCTACTATCTTTCAATTCTGAATTTCCTCCATTTTCTTTTTTAACAGAGAATAATTTTTGTTTTTCTTTCATATAATTTGCAAATCTAATTTGATAACAATTTCCATCTGTGTGTCCATTTTTATTGCAGTACGTACAAAATCTAAACCATTCCCTTTTACGACAAACATTAGCCAAGTGACCAATACGATCGCATAATTGACACTGCACCCTTTGACAATTTCTCGCGTTATGGCCTCCTTCACCGCAACATTGACAAATTTCCTCGATTTTCACTTGATAATTATGTTTCTTAATTTTATAATAACCGTCATCCGTATTTTCGGTTTCTGAATACGTTTGTACTAGAGGACTATAAAATTTCTTCAAAACGTTAACCAAATCTGATAACTTTGAGTAATCCGAATCAAATAAAAAATCTTTTACTGATCGTGTTAAACGAGTAGCTTTAACAAAACGAGTGATGTTCGGTTCAACATCTATATTCAGAACTTTCGCGAGTTTTTCGCATTTATTAATAAACTTTGTCAAATTTTCTGGTTTTCCATCAAAAACTGGAATTTCATCGAAAATATCCTGCCAATTTTCAAAAGTATATCCCTCAAATTTAATTTCGGCCATTTTATTCCAATTCTAAATACGCAATTAAGGCGATTATTCAAACTCACGAGAAAAATATCATCAACGACGACACACAAATCTTAAAATTTCATTTTGCGACTAATTTCTATTAGTTTTCGGAAGGAATCAGTATCCTTTCTACTTTGACGGACAAGCATTCATCAGCAAATTGTTTACCACTCGTTGTTACTTCGTTCTCAATTTTTGAAGAAATATTCGAAAAGTTTTTATTGAAACCCTTTTCCTAATTTTTCTATTGATAAAAAATTTCATTATTATTTCGTTTTATTTATAATAATATTTCACCTTATTATGGTTATTATGATTATTATTTTTTTTTTTTTTTTAATTTCATTTCAAAATTTTTTTTTTATCCATTTTCTTTCAATCTTTTTCCAAATTTCTCTTTCTAGTTGAAAACAATTTGTTCCAACGAACAATCTGAACTACTTAAAAATGTGATCTTTTATTCATTTCTGAAAAATCGATTTGATACTTTTATTTTTTATTTTTTTATTATTTTTCATTGTTTCCTTTTTTTGTTTAATTGTTTCTTTTTCAACTGTTCTCCTTTCAACCACTATTATGAATGGATTTTTGAAATCTATGATTCATTTCAATTTATTCTTTCAATATTTCTCCTTTCAATCAATTTTTCTTTTATATTCTTGACATTTTTATGATTATTATTTTCTGTTTTTCTATACGATTTCCACGAATTGAACATTCAACTATTAACTATTTAACTAAAATCATTCCCACAAGTTGAGCGCATCCCGGCTGAGCCCCCAAAAATGTAACGTCCAAGTGTTGGGGGAAAATTACAATTAAATTAGGAATTTAATCGAATGATAATGATTGGCCCCGAACACTGAGGAGTACGTAGAGATGCGACTCAGCCTCCGTTTTTGCCCTCACCTTTCGGCGAATAGACTGGATTGGAGTAATGCGGGAATGATTCCAGTCACAGTTGAATGAATGAAAAAGAATTCAGTTTTTATTTTAACTGGCCAAACTGGCCTATATTTCAAAATCAAATTATTTTTTTATAAATTCAGTAAATAAAGTTTTGCAGACTCACTCCCTTTGTAGTTATCATTATTAAACAGATTCAAAATCTTACTTGACATTCAATTGACAGATTCGCTTACAATTTCACTTGAAATTTATTTTAGATTATTTATTTGACAATTCAACTTAGAAAACCAGTGAACTCTTGATTCTACTTATTATTCCCTTTCTTTTTCTTACGCTTTCTCATTTTGAGAATGTGATCTCAACTAGCTCTCGACAGACCGACTGTTAACTCCCGATTTGTTACCTCCCGACTTGTTACCTCCCGACTTGCTACAAAACAGAATATTCCGTGGGTTTTAAAGGGTTTTGAGGAGGCGTTTCCCTAATTTTCCAACGGTCTCAGGGACCAATGCTTCGGGATCACTCCATCCCTTCCACATAGACTTATTTCAACTATTCTGTATGTGGGTCTATTTTATTGGCTGTTTCGGGGATGTCCATCATTCCCTCCACAATTGATTCAATTTCAACGGTTTCAGCTTGGTTCTTCTAACATAAATTACTCTTGGTTGACATTTTTTAGATTTCCTAGAAGTCCTGTAGCCCATCACTTTTTAGAAACGTAAACAGCTAACGTACTTTTCACTTCGGTTTTATTGCTATTTTATTGTTCTAAATTGAACGAGTGACAAGGCGAGGGGGCCTCACCTGCACACACCATCTGTTACTCTCACCTGTATTGTGTTTACAAACTTTCTTAGGTATTAGGGATTCTCTCTAAAATATGTGATGTAATGTGGTACCGTACAATACCCGTTCGCTTAAAATTTTAGTGTCCTTAGAAAAGGCATGTGTATTAAACTCTCATCTACTCTCATTAATTGTTTGAATAAATTTAAAGAAATGAAAATGATTAAATTAACAGACAGACGTCACATTTTCAAATCAGAAGACTCATTTCTTAGTCTGAAATGAATGAATTTTCTTGGATTAAAAACTAGTACTACTACGTTTGACCATTTAAGATCAAATAACTTTTAGAAAAAAAAATCCTTTTTCCAAGGATTCTTCGTTTATGTACCTTTGCCTCCACAAAGAACTCGAGGAATTAATCAAAAAATCCTCTTGCAGTCATTTGGCTTTAATATTTTTCTCAATTTTCCCTTTCTCGCTTCTTGAAATGCACTGTGTGTGTGTGCATGTGTATTTGTATGTATGTGTAGAAGAAGACATGAAACATAAAAGGAAGAACGTGTGAGGCCTCGTAGTAATCTACAAAAAAGAGACAAAAGTGAGGTGAAGATGAAAGGAAAGAGCATGACTGTGGTATCCCAAAGATGAGATATTTTTTTTCCTGTATGGGTTTTTATACCTTTTCCTAGTTTGTTGGATAAAAATCTAGGGGAAAATGTTGGCTTCTTGCAGGCATGAGTTTTTTTAGCAGAGGAAAAAGCTTGTATACACCATTACGGTCTCACATCCTATTTTCCTCATTCGTCTCTTTCTCTTTCTTCATGCTCAACCCAATTCAGCTTTGCCTTTTACTCTCTTTATACACCCTCTCAGCTTCTGCACGAATCAACTACTTCACTCTGTGTATAGACAATATGCGTGTGCCTATGTGTGTGTGCGTATATATAGGGGAAAGTGGGGTAAAATGGACCTATTGGTTAGAATAATTTGGAATTTTTTAGAGAATAGGCAGCTCTATGGAAAAATTTGAAAAAATTATACAAAAATGGAGACATATTGGAGTATCTTCTCCAATTTTTTTAGATTTTTCCTTCGTGTCCTTAACATCGAAAAAAAATCCTGAATTGTGTTGTTACAGAGGTCCGTTTTACCCCATTCTCACCTATATATGAAAGTGCACGACATATTCTTCTATTCCACTGCAAGAATCCTATAACTACAGACAATAAGCCACGTGACTCTGCAATTTTCTCTCTCTTCACTTCAACTCATTCGATGTGTACGATATCTTCTCTCTCCTTCTCTCTAAAATTCTATTTTAGTTAATTTAGGAGTTAAATTGATTTAATATCGGAAAAAAAGCAAAAAAAAATTACTATTTCATCTCAAACTTTGAAATTCTTGAGAAATCTTGATTTTTTCTATGCGATATATCGTATTACATGCACATTAACTCATATTCATCAAGAAACATCTTTATTTCACAATTCTGTTAAAAATGTCTCTTAGTCTCTGGGATATTGGACTGATAAATAAATGTTTGGAGTCAATCTTCACATCTATTTTCTAAAATCGCGACATTTCGCTCCTCATTAAAAACTTAATATTATCTTGACCATTCACATTAATCTAAAGATATTCATAATATGTTCAATATCAACGCATAATGTTTGAGCTTTTCAATATTGCGGTCCATGTATTATTATTCTATTTGTACAGCCTGAAGGAGCTTCTAATCAGCAGCAAAACGTCGCAATTTTAGCAAATTAAAGGTGAAGATTGACTTCAAATATTCATTTATCAGTCCAATATCGCAATCAGCCTCTAAACTAATCATTTATCATTGTAGGATGACTGTATTTTTTAAGTGGCTGCGTGAGTGAACGTGGAGTGATACTCAGTGTTGAATTTGTGTGTTGTACTCTTCAATGTATCGATTCTTGTGGCCCTCGTGGTTTTACAATATATACATAGGTTGAATTTACGCGACACGCAAGAGGAATCACATCCGGGAGATTCCGTGAATCGCAACCACTGAATGCCGAAAATGCATTTAACTCGGGGTGATTAATACCGACGAATAAAGGAGTGGAAAAAAAACACATGCATGGGCATTTTGTAAAAAAAAAAAGAAGAAAGGCATTAAAAGTTAATTGAATGTCTGGTTAATGCTATTATTCTTCTCTTGAATTTTATCGAATAAATATTTGACCAAACATTGAAAAAAATTAATCTTCAGGGAATTTATGCAGATAAAGAGAAAAAAATTTGTTTCTTACTTCTGTTTCTGCTTCACTGGCTGTGTGTGTGACCCACAAATCTCGTCGTCTCTTTTCGCATTAGCAGGGAACAATTCTTTCCTCTCATATTTCTCAGCTCTTCTCATTTTATTCGCATTGTTTGCCTTTTTTTCTTTCACTTCTTTCTTTTTTCTCTCATTTTCTTTTCGATTTTTCCTTAAGATGGAGGTAACGTGGAAAAGGGGCAACACGTCGAGACACGCCGCGGGTGTCAGTGAGAGCTCGACGTGTAAATTGAAGCGATCCATTATACGAAGGTGTCGGGTTGTTGGTTACTACGTGCTAGGGAGACAGGGCATAGAGGTCATGTGGATAGAAATTTTTCTTCGGGTGAACTGTGGAAAAAGAAATTTTGAGAATTGAATAAATAGTAGAAGAAAAATTAATTTTCATGTAAAATGTATAGGGGAGTATTAGTATTTTTTAAATATGAAAATTACTCGAAATCGATGGAAATAGTGGAGATTGATTTTTTCTGATGATGCTATTCGAAAGCTGAGGAAATTTCCTATAGAAATCATATGTTAGGAGTTATTTTTTTGAATTTTTCGAAGATTTCAGTTTTTCGAGAATATCTCTGGTTCTATTGGTTGTAGAGACCCGAAGTTAAGCTTAACAAGCCTCGAGGGTATATATATATGTATATATATATCACTGTTTTGCCATTTCCCTAGCTGAATAAACCCTGCAAAGTTTTTCAAACCATTCAATCAAAAAAACATTCATTTTTCTTTATCTTTTGTTATGAAATCGATGATGTGAATATTGATATCAATTAATTAAATTAATCCACGAAATGTTGAATGGAATTCACTCATTTATGAGGAACTGTTTTGAAATGGCTCAGGGCAATCATTTTATGATGATAATTCCATCATTTCAATGAATTATTTTCCGTTAAATCATGTTAATTACTGGTATATGCTATTCGGATATAATGATTCGCTTTTGCAGGGTAATCTGCTCTTGAACAGTCTCGAATTGTATATGAGGCTGTTCAAATACAGGGAATTCCATTCGAGCATAGTTAAATCATGTACAGAGAAAGAAGAAGAGAGAGAGAGAAAAGTGAACAATGTTGAAACCTAAAAATGTCTGTTAAAAGGCTATTTCGTTTCAGTGATACGGTAAATTGCATTTCTTTTTCCTGATCTTCTCGTTATACATCGTTGAAAGACGAGATTATAGCTCCAGGGGAATTCTACTCAGAATCCATTTGATATTGGAAAAAGGAAAGAATTGAACATCAGAGGAAATAAAAATTTACAGGTCTACAAAATAAAATAACTCTCAATTTTTTTTTTCCTTCTTTTACTTTTTCCTTTGCTTTTTGGTAATGTTACTTTTCTTTTTTCATTTGTAACATTATCCTCAGGTGTTCACATGTTATCGTATAATTTCAACGATATGAAGTTGAGTAACAATGATAATTTGCTTTTTCATTCACAGGCTTAAAAGTTTCGTTGCAACTAATTTTAATCAGAAGAAAAAAGAACAACGATATAAATCTCACTGAATTCCTCTCACAATTTTCAATAATAAAATATTCTCTATAATATAATCAACATTACTCATTAACAATACAATAATTTCATTTAATTCTCGTTTCGTCTCACAGAAACGAATGGTAACGTTTTAAACTAATGAAAAAAAAAAATGATAACAACTTTAATGGTCTTTAAGACCAGTCACTCCCCTATTTTTTCTTGTACTCAAGGTACACATGTGAGTGATTAATCTGGTTTATCCCCTTGAATTGGAAAAAAATGAGGGATAGAAGATGATTTCAAAACATTCGTAAGCTTTTGAAACCTCACATTCACGAGAAAAAAAAAACAATTTCAATGTCCATAATGCACTGTGATATATATCAAAGAAATACCACCATGATTCACTTATATCTACATAACAATTAATAATATTTACAGAAAAAAAATATAAATTTTGTAGATCAAAGGCACTTGAATTTTTTCGTGAAAAAACAATTCATCTGAAATACTTTTGAAAATATATAGTTTTATAAATCTAAATACATTTAATGGAAAAATTGACGTTTTTTTTTGTAATATTTTTTTCGTTCAGTTTATTATTTTCTACCTGAACGTGGCAGAATTGCAGAATCTACTGAATATTCTGTTTTCTATTATTGCACTTTCTTTCATTCGACATTTGTTCTTTTTTTATTAAATATCTATTCGATGACAATATCTCGGAGATAGTGTTAGTACATTCATCATGAATGTAGATGCCTTGGTAACATTTTTTTTTCACTATTTTCATCATTATTATACTTTTTTTTTCGAAATTGAACCATGAAGAGAATACATGTCGTTCAACGCGTACAGCCTATGTGACACGACGAGCATTGAAACGCGTAATCGGCCTCAATTCCCCGAGTCAATAGTATCGATGGTATACGCGCATGAATTATTAATTTAATACATGAGGGTATGTACCATGTATGATTTAAACTCACAGGAGAAATCGTTTAATGATGAAAACAAAACCAAAAAAAAAAAAAAAAAAAAGAATTGAATAATTCAGTTCAAATCAGAGATACTTAGTATTCCGATTTTTTGAGGAAAACAAATTAATTATTCAATTTAGCTATATTACCTAATGAATTATTTGAATTTCAACATAAATGATTGTGATAAAGAATTTCTCAACATCTCCGTGCAATGATAAAGATCTTATCCCTCTGTTTATGTCGACGAATCATAAAATAACAAAATATAATGTGTTTCCTTCCTTTACTTCTTTCTTTTCACTTATCTCTCATGAACTGATTCGAATTTATCATTAATTGCATATCTCTATCTTATCAATTTTTGAATAGCACATGCCATAGTAGTAAATTGTGATAATTCGAAGGAAAAAAAAACATAAATCTCAGTTAAAATGATGAAATACAATTTTTTTAATAATCATTTAGATTAATAGCATGAATAGTCAGTTCAGGTGTTCATAATAGAAAAAAAATTTACTAAAATGAGGATTTTTACACACGTCCAGCGTGCATAATGAATTCTCAAAGAGAACAAAATTCGTAAAAATTCCTGCATTAATCCAAGCACACACATTGGTAACAAGAAGCAGCCCTGGATTTTTTCATTTTGTTTTTTTTTGAAAATCTTTGGATTCAAGTGTATTTGAAGATATATTCTTGTAAATTCAAGAAAATTCAATTTCAAGTCCCAAAGGAGCCAATATAGGTAGGTTTTTCGCATTGAAAATGGGACACAAAATCACCAATTCGTTGGAGATACTCTTGAAACGTTCCCACCTCTCTTATCCATCGGATTTTGGTCCTTGGGCATTTCACTTTTGGCCGAATGCACTATTTCCAATTCACTAGATATTCCACCCTCTATTTTCATCCGATTTCTCATCCTGACTTTGCAAATGCATGGATTGGAAACTACGGGGGGGTTAAATCACTGATGCCACTTTGAAAGCTAAGAATTTCAAAGTACAGTTGAAAGAGATGGAGGGTACACATTGGAATTTATTCTATTTTCCTTTTTTTTTTTTTTTCTGGAGTCTTTTATAGATTCTTTATGGTTCATCAACTATTCCTAAGTGTCCAAATAGTTCCATTCCACAATCACTAAAAATCTCGGGCGGTCTTGATACATGTGCACGTATATATGCAAGAATTGGGGCTCTTGGCTATGCAACAATATCCATATCACACGAGGAATTTGACGTTGTTGGTGCTAAACTACCTAGTGTATCTTCATCTGGCAGAGGATGATGACATGCTGGTGCTGGTGGACTCAGCGGTGTTAAATGTGGTGATGACAGCATTGGATCACCACCATGTACTGGACCACCCGTGTCGTCCTCCATTAGATCCTCAAATTGTGCCATACTCAGTACTGTTGGATCCTCAGTTATTAAATCTGGCATCTAACAAGAATTTCATATCATCAATAAATGTTAGGTTTCTTTTTAAGGAACTGGAAGATGATTTTTATCGAGGAAATAACCCCTGAAATCTGTGTATAGGGGAAAGTAGAGTGAAATGGACACAAGGGGTAAAACGGACACCAGTTCATTTTGGTATTTGATAATATAAAAGTTACTCGGAATGGATAGAAATATTGGAGATAGGTCTTTTCTGATGATTGCATAGGAAAGTTGAGGGAATTTCCCATGAAAATCATATGTCAGAAGTTATTTTTTTGAATTTTTCAAAAGTTTCATTTTTTCGCAAGATTTGAAGGTAAAGGGTCTTCTGTTTTTGAAAAATTTCAGGTTTTCGAGGATATCTCTGGTTCTATTGATCGTAGCGAACTGGGGTCGAACTTTCGATCTTAAATGAAAGGTGAGCTCATTTCCCATCGATTTATGGGGTTTATAGAGAGAAATATCATTTTTTTCAAGTACTAATAGGGCAAAAACTGATTTTCAGAAGATGACCTATAAATATTGATAAAAAATGATTTTAAAAAAATTTGAACCTCATAAATCGATGAGAGATGAGCTCACCTTTCATTTGAGATCAACTCCAGGTGGCTACGATCAACATAACCGGAGATATCGCCGAAAAAATGAATTTCTTCGATTTTCGAAAGGGGAACTCCTTCAAAACTTGGCCAAAAAAGTAGATTTTTCCAAAAATTGAAAAAGAAAAAATTTTAAACATGTTTTCCACCCAAAATTTCCTCAGTTTTCCAATAGAATCATTAAAAAATTTCTATCTCGAACCGTTTAATTCGAGTGTCCATTTTACCCCATCTTCTTTCGAAGTTTTCATGAAATTTCCATCGGATTTTTCTAGTTTGTGAGTGATGTCAAGATTCTTTTCAAGATTAGATAAAATTTCAAAAATTCCGAAATTTCAGGAATTTTCGGAAGATTTCTACAAATTTTTGTAAAATTCCTGATTTTAATAAACACTAGATTTCACAAGTGACTCCGATTTTTTCAGATTTTCATCTTCCATTTCAATTTTAAATGAATGATTTTTCTTTAGTGATGAGATGAAATTGATGAGATTTTACTTTTGCAGTTAATTTGAGGATCCTGTGTGGTGGAATTATAGGACAGGACAGTTTAAAGGGTAGAATAAATAGAAGTGAGATAAAGCAAAGAGACGGAAAAACTTTTATCTCTGGGATTTTCTTACTCGAACGCGAACGAGGTAAGAAGTTTAGATGTCTTTCAATCCTGGACAAACGCGGTTAAACTCTCTTGAAACAAGGAACTTCCGTTTTCCCAATGAATTTGTCTGTATATAGTGGAGTGAAGATATCTGTGAAAATACAGGGACAGATGGTGGGGGAAGGGGATGAAGAAGTGAGAGAGAATATCCACAGGAAAGTTCTGCATTCTGCTATTTCAAAACTGTACGGATGAATAACTGACGTTGGTAATTCGTGTTTGCTATATACAAAGAGCGGAGAGCTTGGTGTACATTTAAATCTCTCTTTTCAGTGTTGATTTTATCCTCGGTTTCAGAAGTCCCTGATAAGGAATGACGTGAAAATAAGAGAGAGAGAGAGAAAGATGAAATGAGAAGTAAAGGATAGAGAAGAAGAAAGAGAAAGAGAGAGAAAAAGTGGTTTTTATAGTTTCTTTCCTTTTTCTCATCGACTCAACTAAAAACTTATTACTGACCTCATGAAGAAGAAATATATTCTTGATAAAAGAATGGAAAAATAAATTATTAAGAAAGTAGACTTTATGACTTAAACTTTTTCCCTTGCGGATTAATTTTCATCTTTGGATAGCGTAATAATAATAAAATAAGGAAAAACCAGAGAGCTATATATATATTTTGTGGATGGAGGAGAAAATGTTCATTAATAAAGTTCAAATTAACTGCTTTGCCAATAAAAATTAAGTAAATTCCTTGGTAAATTCCAATGACGAATTATTCATTGCTATTTTATAGCACATAATTTACAAAACTTTATTTGAATTCTAGTGTCACTTTATTTCTCTGGAAGAGACTACGAATGTTAGTGAGAATAATGAAAAAATAAATAAAAAATGCACTTAAAAATGAAAAATACCATGAGAAAGAAGGTAAAAAAAAAAAAAATTCATTACCTTTCTTCGGTCATGCTTAGTCCTTGAAAACGAGTTGACAATACCAGCTGACGTAGAAGCCCAAGTGAAATCCGTAACTGGAAGACCATGAGCTTTTGCTTGTAGCTCAAGCTCTTGTACACGTAATAATAGACGGCGATTTTGATGCTCCAACTGTTTGTGCCTTGATTCACTCTGTTTCATTCGTGTTAGCTCATTTTTCAGTAATTTTATGTACTCCACAGAGGATTTTAATATCGTACCTTTGTTTGGTCTAACGTCTCTCACAATTTCATAATACCTGTGAAATAAGAGTGAAAGAGCCAAAAAAAAAAACACAAAATTTAATCATATTCTTCAGAAGCGGCGAGAAAATTGTTTTTTTTTGTTGTAAATTCGTGATAATGTTCCAGCAATTCTATCACCATTTTATTACTCATTTTATCATCACACGTGTCAACGTTGAATTCAATATGAAAACCTGATAAACACCAACTGTATCCCAACAAGAGAGAAAAAAAAACGAAGTTTCTCTAGACAATTTAGATGCTGATATATACGTGATAAATAAAGAATAAATAGAAGAAAAAAAAGATACAAGTTGAAAAAAGAATGGAATCTCGGGTTTTACTGATACTTGATATCTTGTGACACGTGTAAATGGGCCTCTCTCTTCAGATATCTCGAGACTTTATTATCACAGAGCTTTAAACAACTTTAGTCGACACATAGTGACTCTAATATTCCAACGTATCATGTGAAAGCTACAGCAAATATGGGTTACACTGAGGAATAACTAAAATTACACGAGCAAATTCTGTTATGTCATAAATTTTTGACATGGTGAAAGTTTGACTGGAAATTCATTGAATAGGTGATTATTCTAAAATCGATAGAAATCCTTCGAAATAAGCGAAATCATGTAAGATCAAATTTTTTAAAAATGATTTCATTAAAAAAATCCTTCAGAATCTCAATATAATCATGAAAAATATTCTAGTTATCTAAAATTCTCGAATAATTTCCAACGAAGTCTCCAGAATTGAGCTCCACATTCCTTTTAAATCAACAGAAGCAAATAAAATCTCTCTTTCCTGCAGATTTCAATTACAATTTTATGCATAACTCATCAAGAAAAACAAATATAAAATATTTAGTTTTCCACAGAGTAAATAGAAGCCAGAAAATTCATGAAAATTTTGTGAATATCTCTCTGCAGTACAAACGTTATTCCAATGAACTGATGGAATTTTCCTCAGTACTCAAGGGCAATCATTCCATAAGTGAAGTTGTTTTCCAATGTACACTGTTGAAAATTTTCGTCTAAATTTTCCAATGCAAAATCTCGGAAATTTCGAACGAGTCACATTTCTACTGAAATTTGCAAATAATTGCGTCATTAAAAAATAAACAAATCATCGATTTTCTAATGATTCCACTAAATATCAATGAAATTTGTCAGTTTCTGTTCCTCGAAAATTTAGTAAAAATAGGAAAAATTCAAAAAAAAAATTGAAAATTCGTCATTTTGATTCTAAATATTCATGTTCAGTTGAAAATTCAACTAATTTATAGAATTACTGTCTCAATTCTACTCAAAACTTAAAGTTTTCATAACAATCTTCCCATAAAAAAAAAAAATATCACGTTCATAAAAAATTCCATCAAATTGTGTCTATGAAATTTCCATTTTTTTTCTTAACAGTGTAAAAAAAGATTTGGTTCTCTCTAATGAATTAAATAAATACATTCAACGAGTTCCATGTCCTGTCTTCTCCAACAAACGACATTCTCCCATAATATATGTGTACATATCTACCAAGAGCTATATCAAGTGCTTGATCCTGGAGGGATAAATTCGTAGCAGCATCAGTAGCATTCTACTGGTATACGAGTAAGAAGAAAGACGAAGAATGGATGTAATGGTAGCGTTCATGGGGAGATTTGGTGTCGTGGATACATCAGGAAGAGTTTTTAAGTCCTTCCAGTCGTCGACACTGACTAATGACAGTCTGAAACGAAGCCACACCGATTGATAAATGGGATGATTTCATGCGGGCATCTTCCCCTATAAAGAGACACTGAGCCCTCACTCTGTCTCGTTAGCTCAATGTTGACTCTTAACTCTCCTATTTCCACTCTTTTACGTACTCTTTTTGATAAACAGACACATACAGATGGTACAGATGTGTCCAGTTGGAAAATCATTTGGGAAATGAAATATCTCTCAGGAGATACTGTATGTGTGTGTATGTGTGTCTCAAAGGACGACTACTACGTAATACGGTTTCCCAAGTTGAAACACATAGCTTCAACTTGTTTCGTCATTAATGTACCTTCAGCTTCTATAACTTTTGGATAATTGATGAGTTACTACGAGTCAAATAGAATATTTTAGTTCATTACCTATCAATTTGCCCAATACTTTGAGGATACTAAGAGAAAGAGGGATTAGAGTGAGAGAGGAAAACTAGAGTAAATTGTGCTATTCCATCTTTTTTTTTTTTTAATATAAAGTAGGAAAAATTTCCACAATTACAAGATTTCTGTTGTTGGTCGGTACGACAATGATGATATATATATGTAGAAGGAAATGAAAAGGTAAATGATGCGGTCTACAAGATTTTGCGCGCGAAGGCGAATCTTTTGTGTTGTTCGCAAGTAAAAATATGGGAATGGAGATAGAAAAGAAGAAAGAAATGAGAGAGAATTGACGACAAAAAAACGTAATAAAATGAATAAAAAAGGAAAAGAGCAGAGGAAAGAAAAGCTCGAGAACTGAAAGAAATGAGACAAAACGAGATGAAGAGAGAGAAAAAGACACAGAGAGAGAGAGGGAAAAGGCGTGGAATGAAACGAAGAATGAAGAATGGAATTTTCTTCGAGAAACCTTTTCATTTCTTAACCATAGTCGAGGATTCAACTGTATGTGGGGGATTGAACTGACCTGCAGAGTCAGTCGACGGAACTTAATACAGACACAAAGAAAGAAAGAAAGAAAGAGAGAGAGTTGGGGAAAAAATAATGGTCCATTGGTATGAGATAGAATGCAAGACGACATGTACTATTTTACGAATGGATCAATTGAAAAATCCACATATGAGACTCCATTGGTGCATCAAACACTCCTTTCTCTTTGAATTTTATATCCACTTCTTTCTTCCTCGTTTTCCCCTATTCGCATCATGATCGATTGATTCTTCTCTGGCTTCTTTGTCTCCCTTGGAATTCATCTCTGATTCAGGAGAAGGAAAAATAAATAATAAAGACACAAGAGAAAAGAAGAAGAAGAATGAAAAAAAAATTGTAGAATTGAGAAAATTGAATCCTTTTATTACTCCTGGAAACGAATGGAGAATCAACAGTGGAGGGAAGACCAGACGAAAAAATCCACCTTCTAACTGGGACAGAGTTCAACGAGGAGGAATGGAAATAACGAACGTTGAAAAATGCAATTTCTGTGAAAGCCCTCTTCCGCCACTCATTGGATCTACGACCTAGCCCTCCATTTCCTCCCACTCTACCCCCCCCCCCCCCTATTAATCCTCTATTTTCAACTATTAAAGTGAACTGGATACCCCAATTTTACTGTGTGTGACAGAACAGACTAATTTTATGACAGGAATATTGCAACTGCACTGAGAACTAAAATAGTGATAGAAATAATCAATATTGATGCCATTGGTCTTTAGCAGATACTTTTTTGAAATGATTATAAATAGGGCCAAGATGTTGGTGTACGGTTTGGTCCAGACTGAAGCTGTCTATAGATGAAACACATTTTAGATGGTTATTAATGTCAAACTGACATTTATAAACGTTGAACTGACTTTATAAACGTTGAAGAATTCGTGTTCTCCAATAATTTGAAGAATTGGTTAACATTCGGATATTATTATGCATCTTAAAGTTCCCCTGAAAGTTCCTCTCAAAGTTCCACTAAAAGTTCCTCTAAGAGTTTTTAAAGTTCATAAAATCAGTTCAACATTTACAACAATTTAGAATGTGTTTCATCTAGAAGCATCTTCAACCTAGATCAAACCGTACATCAACATCTCGGCTCTAATCCTAAACAGCTGTTGAATTAACTGAATTTAGTCAATTCCACTAGACAATCTGTTCGAATTGACTAAATCCAGTAAATTCAACAAATTTTTGCAATTATTTCAAAAAACTATTTGTGAAGGACCATTTGCCTCAACATTTGATCGTTTATACCCCTTTTTTTCTCAATATAGTAAAAAATAATCTCTCAAAACTTTAAATACTCCTAGAAAACTTACGGATCATTTGTTTTAGGTAGAAGTGTCCCAAGTTCCTTGATCCGATCGTTGATGTTAAATCTTCGTCTCCGTTCAACTGGAAAAAATGAATTAAAAAAAAGAATTATTATTAAAAGTCATTTTGCATTATTCATTTTTATTTTTTTCTAAAAACGAGTATCATGGTAATTTTTATCAATCAGTCATAAGAGACATCGTCAACGCCCTAAACTGATGCCACGATAAGAGACGACAACGATATATGTCTTTTTTTTTTCAAAAAGCCTTCATTTCTTTTTGCCTTTTTACATTATTTTTTCATTCGAAATTCTATCCTGGACTTGCCACTTGGCGTTCAACAGCGTCGACATGGATTGGGAATGTCTATTCTCCTCACGTATATTCGAATATACGTTTGGCGAGCAGCGAAGAGTGTGGGAGAGAGGCAGGGAAAAAAAGGGGAAAGGGGGTGGAAGAGATCTTCTCACTCTCTCCCTCTTGTTACATCGTAACATGCATGCACCTACCCCTCTCTCTCTATATTTCTCTCTCTCTCTCTCTCGCGCGTATTGCCACGATAGCTTCGTTATCAGTCGTCGAGCACGCGACGCAAACGTGAGATTTCACAGTACTAGTGTGTACTCATCTCTCTCACTTGAAGCCAAGCTGCGAATATATTCCATGTAGATCGACAGGTACCTCGACGAATACCTACCTCGAGGGTTTTTTTTTTTCCCCTTGATTTTTTTGCAACTTCAATGTATACGATACAACTATAACAGAATATAGATGTTACGTTATTGTAAAACTATTTTTCATTTTTATGCTTGTGTGTGTGTGTGTGTGTTTCATCAAATTCATATTTTTCGTACAAATTCAACAGATGTGAAACAAAATAAAATGGAATAAAAATTGGGAATTCATGTTATGTTGATGATTTTATTTTTTTTCATTTTTTCTTTTGACATTCTGTTGATTTGCTCCATTTTTATACTCGTTCAATGCATATTTGGTGAATCATCTTTTTCACGAAGGAGAGCCTTGAAATACTTCAGCTGCAAGTGAATACCTTTTTTTTTTCATTTCAACTTTTTTTACTGAAAATATTGATTTTTCATATTTTTAGATACATATTTATTTATTTTTTTTTTCATTCTTTATTGGTCCATTTATCATTTTGCAATGTAAATGATTATGGCTGAGGTCGTTGAATTTATTGCCAAGCATATATTAGTGTTTATGGACAGTCTTGCTCCATATCTCTTCGATATTCACGATATGCATTAAAACACACCTATGAAAAATTTACTCTTTTTTTCTCCTTTTTGCTGAATATAATTCATAATGTAAATGCTAAACAATGGAATATCGATGGAAAAATTTTCCATTACTCAACAAGTGAGCTATCGACAATTGAAGGAAAGAGGAAAGACTAATTGTGGCCAAGACAAGATATTGCCAAGGTGAATCAGCTTGAATATATTGAGAAAATAAGATTTTTCTAAACTCCAGTGCATTTCTGATTTAACGATAATCGCAAAACACTTGCTGCAGTATGATCAACGAGCTAGCGATTAACACTGATATTAACACGACCAATAACACAATCGTAAACTCGACACGACTCTGTGAACATTACGAGCAGAAGATAAGGCCCGTACTGGTTGGCCGTCACACAGATAGTGTCCCTCGATTCTACATTCTCTCTTTCTCTTTCGCATACACATATAGCATTTCGCTTCCTCAATTTATCTTCACATGTACAATACTCTAAATAATTCAAAAACTTTGAACGAGGGTACCACAACCAATTAAAGGGTAACACCACTGGAAAAGTCTAAAAAAAAGGCTTTTTTGCCTTTTTTTTCATTATAGAGTGGCAATAAAATTATGATATATCAGGGAGTGATTGAGCATAATTAATTTGAGAAATGGTCAGAAAAAATTTCAGAAAAATTTTATAAGTTTTATAAAAGTTTCATGAAAATTTCAGAAAAATTCGGAAAAATCTCAAATATATTGGAATAAAACAGATTTTTTGTTTTTCATAGCATATATTTGAGTCTTCAGAAAGAAAAAATCATCGAAAAATCAGAAAATGACGACACAAGACCCATTCTTGCGATTCCCCTCGAATTTGGAACATTCTGCAGCACGCAGTGTAACTGGTGCGAAATTTCAATAAAAAAAAAAAAAATAGCTCAGTCTAGATACACATAGCTACAGAAATACGTAGGGGATTTCAAAAATATTTTTTTTTGTGTGATTGGTGACCATTTGAATGAAAAAACTCAAATTTCGGCCAAAAAACCGGCAATTTTTTATCAATAAAAAATATGCAAATCAATTTTTTTGAAAATCCCCTAATCCCCTAATCAAATTTGATTCAGTGAATCTGTGAAGAATGTAATGATGAATGAAATAAACCCTTGAAACTAAAAATTAATTGAAAATTAAAAAATTTCCATTATTTTTACATTTTGTTAAATCTTGAAAAATCTGAAGAAATGTAGAAGATAATGAAAATTTTGCAATTTTCAATGAATTTTTTGTTTCTAGTGCTCATTCTATTTATCATTGCATTTCTCATAGATTCACTGAATCAAATTTGAGAATTTCATCTTGTATAAATTGTTATTAAAGATTTTGTCCAAAAAATTAGCTTTTTTTCGATTGTACTTTCCAATTATCTTAATAGGGACAGACCAAAAGATAAACGGATTTTTTTATTCACAGTTATGTAAATAATTAAATGATTTTCAGACTTTTCTCTTTAATTTGCTGATTATGAAACTCATTATATATTCATGCGATTTCGATGCCGTACCATTTGATCAAAATTTATAATCATGACACTGCAAATATGCACCTGTTCATCTATTGGGTGTCTGTGATATATTCCACTTGTTCCCCAATTTCCTTTAATTATTTCTTCATTATTGCACTCCAATAGATGTTTAACTATTTATTATACATCTATTATATATTCTTCTATGTGTCACTCCCTTCTGCACTTTCTCTACATGATTTCCCTTTATTTTACGCTCCGAAACCCCAATTTTTCCTTAACCGTCTATCTACTGGTCGTGTTTGTTATCCGATCACAGATAAATTTTTCCCTCCAAAAATATGAATTTACCAATGAAAAAGAAGGTTTTAAAGAAATGGAGAAGCTTTAAAATATTAAATTATTCCGTTATGGTAATTTGAAAATTCCCAGTTTGCAATTAAATCAGCATTTTCAGGATTTAAATGGATTCCCATGAGGGAAATCCATCAAAATGTAGTTACACTGGGACACATAAAAAAAGATAAACACAACAGGTGTTTACTTCAGTGTCGAGTGACAGCGGAAAATTAGCAAGTGAATGTGCACGAGAAGCTAAGATGTCTGAGGAGACAAGAGGGAAAAAAAGCGAGAAGGCAGAAAGAAACGAGAAGCCGAAGACTACAAGAAGAGGAAAGAGGCACAGGGTAGAATAAAGCAGTTTTTTCCCTTTTTTTTTAGAAAAGAAGGGAAAAAATAAAAAGAATGAAAATGTTGTCACGATTTCTGCAAATTCAACGGCAGAAAAAGTTTCTTTGATGCTGCTACAAACTGGGTAGAAAAAAAGTTGACTAGCGTGTTACGAGAATTCCTTGGGACTCTGATCTTGTTGATTAGATTTCGATGGTTAACTCTTAAAGACGACGAGAAAAATAAGATAGGAGAAAGAGAGAGAGAAAAGGATGGTGAAGAAAATTTACGAGTTTGATCTGCCAAAAGAATGCCGGAACTTTGTTCAAGTCAATTTTGTTTGAAAATGTAGAGCGAAAGAGGGGGGTGGGTGGGAGGGGGAGGAGGGGAGTCACTCCTGTATACGGTTCGTTGCACGCTTCATGGAAGTCAATGAGTGTTTCTTGTTTTCTTCTTTTTCCAAATCTGATTTCTCGATGAGTTCAATTACGTAGAATTTGCAATCAAAGTTTTTTTTGGACAAAAAAGGACATTGATACAATTCTTCATCACACATTGAATCCTGAGAATAAAAAAAAGTGGTGAAAACTTTAAAATATTTGATCCAATTGGTCTTTTGAAATTTTTTTTGGTAATTATGGAGATTAGTGTCCTTTCAAGATAAAATTAATTTAAAATTGCCTGAGAAAAGGAGGTGGAGAAAATAAAATGATATATCTTAATTAAAAAAAAGGAGGTAAAGGAGAAACTTGCAATAGGTCAATTCGTAGAGCACCTGCTGAGATTTTAAAATTTTCATAAAAAGGCCCTTAATATTCATAATTGCCCTAATTAAATATTCGATCCAATTGGTCTTTTACATTTTTTTTTTATTAAAAAAATGGTTGAATTCACTGAATTTTGACTGTTTAAACAGCTGATTTGTTTGAATTAACAGAAAATAAAATTTTGTAAATTCACCCACTTTTTCAACAATTATTCCATAAAATATTCGTTGTTTTTCCAATTTTCACTACATATCACATGAAAAAAAAAGAAAAATATTTCTCGAGAATCTCAAAAATTTGAGATTGAATTGTAATTTTTTTTTTTTTTCAATTTTAAGGAATAATGCACCTAATATTTGATGGTTTTCACCACTTTTTTCTTTTTTCAGTCAATTTAACGTGAAAAAATAGGACGGTAATGATGTTTAATAGTGAATCGATCCTGCGTCTTTTCCCCATTACTTTTAATCCAATAAAATTTGAGGAAACGCGACACGTTCGTCGTTTTGCAAATTAGACCAGCATGTAAAAAAAAGAAGAATTTCAGTCTTCTAAAGGAGATACGATAGGACAATAAAAATCGAATCACGTACACTGGTAGAGTCACGCGTGAAAAACGTGCGACGTCCGGGCTTTTACGATCCGTTTTCCTTTACCCAAGTGTCTTTGGTGTGTGAATGTTGATCAGAGTGCTAAAAAAAAGACAGAGACTGATGTTTTTTTTTTTTTTTTCGGAGAATCCCAATACCCATACCCAACAAAAGGAGCAGCAGAAGGAGAAGGAAGAGGAACCTTTCAGTTTACAATTTAAGTGGGCAAAAGAGACCGGAAGTGTATATGTACGTATGTGAACGAGTATATGTATATATTTAGGAGAAAAGAAAACGTGGAGTGGAGGAAATGCGGTTGGAAGATTGGCTCGAGCTGCGAATGCGGTGTAAGAAGAAAAATAGAATAAAACAGAATAAAAAAGAGCAAAAAAATGGGGGGAAAAAAAAAATAACAGAATAAACGAGAATAAAAGAGGAGAAATGGAAGTAGAGAGCAGATGGTTGGCCAAAATTACAATTGTATTTTGTCCCTCTTACGTTTTCAAGCGTCTGATTTTCGTTCTTGCCTCCTTTTTTTTTCGTCTTTTTTAATTCTATAACGTTATCTATATCTCTCATCCACTCGTAACAGTGTACGAAACTCCTCCACCCCTTCCACCCCCTCCCCCTACCCCCTCTCACCACTTGATTCTACTTTTGGTACTATTGTTCTGGCAAGTTTATCGTTTGCACGTTCACTCATCCCCCATTTTCCACTACTACAACCCGAAAAACCGAGAGTGTTCATTGCTTGTATTCAACAAATTGTACTGAATAGCATTAGCATGAAAATTCCATGAAACCCCAATGTGTATTATTGGAAATTTTGAATATAATGAATGTTTTGTTTAATAAAATTTTCGAATGTAACTTACTCATATTGTGATTGTCTTTTTTCTGACGATCTTTGGCGAGTGCATGAATCTCAGCATCTGTCAACAAAAGAGGCTCTGGTTTTATTTCAAGATCTGGTAGGCTCGTAAGACTCCCTGTCTGGCCATCTTTTAACCCACCTCCCAAAGAGCCAGCCTCGAACGATAATATGTCGTCCAAAAGGTCCTCAGCCTGAAAGGAAAAATCGAATATTTATAGTGATGGACTTGAAAATTATTTCATCATTAAATCAAATGGGTCGTTGATGTATACAACTATAGTTTCCATCAAATGCATGCGGGTGGCGTGTGTATACACCGTTATATAGGGGTAAAAAGAACGTACGAAATGAAATAAACACATTTTTACGCTTTTTATCATGAAAATTGCTCGAAATTATTGAAAATATTCGAGTTAGGTGTTTTATGATGATTCCATTGAAAATTTGAGGAAATTTCCGTTCGAAAATACATCTGAAAAAAAATTTTGGAGCATTCTTTTGATAATTAGACTTCTTTTAGGAGAAAATCAGGGGCCAAATCCTTTATGGAGTTGAAAAATTCAACTTTTTGGGGGATATCTTTGATTCTATTGGTCGTAGAGACCTGGGGTGGATTTTAAATGAAAGGTGAGATCATTTGCCATCGATTTATGTCGTCTTTGAAGAAAAAAATATCGATTTCCCTAAAAATCTATATTTTTTGAAGTATTCATACGACGAAACCGTATTTTCATTAAATTACTGAGAAACATCTAAAAATTCGATCATTTTTGTTGTTCAAGCCCTCAAATCCATGGCAAATGATCTCATCTTTCATTTGAGACCATCCCCAAATCGTTACGACAAATAGAATCTGAGATATCCTCAAAGAAGTGAAAAAAGAATCGAAAATGTGAATAAATCTCACAAAAAAGTAAAATTAAAAAAAAAAAAATTGCATCCCATTTTCCAACCAGGATTTTCCTCAGCTCTTCAATGAAATCGTCAAAGAAATTCCATCACAAGCCATTTCATTGGAATTTTCCATTTTACCCCACTTTCCCCTTAGATGTTTACGAAATAGCTTCTTATTGGATGGAATGAATGGCCTGTCGTTAATAATTCTTCGAACGACTGAGAGGTGCATTAAATCACTGTAGTTTTACCTTGAACCACTCTCTGCACGATTTCCAACGGTTGTAAATACAATAGCCAATGGCAGTACATGTCTCTACAACTTTCAGTATGACATTGATTCAGTTATTGTAAAAAAAAAAACTAACTCGATGACATTATCAAATTTTCGATAAGATTCTTTATATTGAAGAGATAAATTTAACGATTTTACTGAAATTTCCAAAATTGAATAACATAAATATAACGTTAAATAAACCTGAAAAATTTTCATGAATTGCTTTGAGATTTCTTGGCAACGATAAAAAAAAAGGGGGAGAGATGGAATGGGAAAAAATAATAATAAAATGCATAATATGTAGATACTGGAAAACGATTCCAGCACAATTTGGGTTGGAATTTCAGAGGAATTGTGAGAGAGAAAGAGAGAGGAAGAGTACCGAAAACCAGAAAACTCATGACCTCATTTATTCTCCTCTGAGTCTCTTCAGAATAAATGTGATAATCATAAACTTTGCAAGAAAGAAAAATAAAAAATGAGGTAAAAAAAGAAAATTGAATGAAAAAGGGGGGAGAAAAAAAAAGTGATGATAAAATTAAATTCAAGCTCTCAACGCACTTCTTCTCTGAGGTTTGAGGAGGGAGAATGGATTACATGTGTGTATTACGTAAGCATTACGTAAACAATAATAAACAACGGGTACTCTGCCTTGTACCAATAGGCATGCTCAAAGTAGTTACAGACGTTGAATACAGACACAAGTGCTTTATATATAGATGAAAAGTGCACATTTTCATATTAAAGAGGGGATGGGGGGAGGGGATTTGTGATTTACACTGGTACTGGTATAATGATAGATTCTGAGGTGGTCAATATACCAAGGAAGTGTTGAGAATGACGTCAGCAGAAAAAAGAAACAATCTCCTTTTTTTTTTTTGTATTATAAAAGGAAGTTGTATCGGAGTTTATGAATGGAAAAGATATATGATTGTGATCTTGAAAAGACAACCAAGGTTTTTCCCTCGATAAACGGAAATGCGTACTCACATGCACATTATCTAGATTCTCAATTAAATATGTTGAAAGGATTTTCTTTACTGAATTTTTTTATTAATTTTTTTCACCAAATTCCCATTTTTTTGTAATTAAAAGAAATTTCCTCTTCATTTTCAAACTTTTTTTCTCTCATTTATAAGTAGATAGATAATTGAAAAAGATAAGTAGATATTAAAAGACAATTTTCACATTTATTTCATCTTTTTTTAGCATTTGAAACATTAAAATTTTTTTTTTTTCATTTTCGTTGGAAAATTGAAATTACATAATTTAAATCCTTGAACATTTTCTTATTTCTATTTACTGAAGGACACAAATCTCTAGTATTTCTGCAATCTGTCTGAACCAATACTACCTATATCTACTGATTATTCGCCTGACTAGACGAAAATCTGCACTACTTGGAGATTTTAATCTCAATATGTAATCATCGAAATATTAATTATTCACAGTAGCTCGTGTTCTCTTTGTTCAAGGTTAAAAAAAAAAGGAAGAATTTATTCGTGAATGGTAAGAATAGAATTCTCAAATGATAACACACAGATATATATACCTATACAGATTCTCATGATTATTCATCAGATAGATTGAGAACAATTGTGTGTCACGCTCATTTGATAATTCAAACAATAGATTCTATGAATTTATGTGAATTTCATTAATTCAAAAATTTTCAGGTATATTTACACGCTCGTTTGTGCATTGTATCATTGATAAAACGTTTGTATAATTGTACAAATACTGTAGTGAGAGGGTATTTGGAGAGTTAGAAGCACGTAAATAGCATTTAAAAAAAAAAAAAAAAAAAGAATGGCAATAAAATTGTCGTGAATTTTTATCGTTAGCCATAATGCATGACACCTGGTTACCAGTGACGTAAAACATTTCCAGCCAATTTTATGAATTATAATGACATATACTGGCTGTGTTTCATCAAGCATCTGTCGCATTTGGTACAACAACACACACACACACAGAATAATGAATAAATAAATTTTTTTTTTGTCAATATTAATTTCAAAAAAAAAAAGCGAAATGGAATGGTGAAATGAAAATTCGGAAATGCGAGAGAGCATAGATCACAGAAAGAGAAAGAGGGGAAAAAAGAGAGAGGGAGTAGTTGAAATAACATCATTAAAATGATCAAATGAATGCAAAATTTCAGTCAAAAAAGAAAAAAATTGAAAAAAAAACTGTAATATCAAGTATACACAATAGATTCATACACAGAGAGGAAACAATTGTGCATCGTAATTGCGCAACAAACGGTCCAAACGGTAATTGCATGCAATCGAGCTATAGCTACACCGAAGGCAAATGCTAGAAAAGAAAAAAAAACATAATGAAATGAAAAAAAAAAGAGAGAGAGACAAAAAAAAATACTAGGAGGAATAGAAAACGACGACTTTAATTAATCACACTAGTTACGAGACATCCGGCGGTAGTCTTCCATCCGGTGTATATAAACTCAATGGTATGAATGCATATATGACAATATGTGGATAACCAAGGTAGTTGGAAAATACCCTGAGTATCCTTGCCCATTCAAAAAATAGGGTCACACGACCAGTAGATGGACACTGACCAAAAGATGCATGGTTTCAATTATCGAGGATTTTCATGAATAAATGAATGATTCTTATACTTTTCACGTGAATTTCTGATTATTACATTTATATATAGATTGATGAACTCTTCATTGAATATCGATTGATCGAAATTTAAAATCATACCACTGCAAATACACTGTTAGGAAAACTTGGGAATTTCATAGACAATTTGATGAGAATTTTCATAAACGTGATATTGAATTTTTTTTAATGGGACGATTAAAAGGAATCTATGAGTTTTAAGTAGAATTGAGATGAAAATTCGGCATTTTACTCGAATTTCAAATTGAACATGAATATTCAGAATCAAAATGACTTGAATTTTCCTTTTTTTTAAATTTTCCTATTTTTACTAAATTCTCAAGAAACAATTGAACTGAAATTTACAAATTTCATTGATATCCAGGCGTGAAATTATTTGGAGATCGATGATGTATTAATTTTTCAATAACGTCATTATCTGGAATTTCAATAGAAATGTGACTTGTCAGAAATTTCCGTGATTTGACACGGAAAGTTCAGATGGAAATTTTTAACAGTGTATGCAACTGTTTATCTATTGGGGGTTTGAGTTATTCTCCAGTTTTTCCTTGATTTTCATTAATTATTTCTATATTATTCAAGTTCAATTGATTTTTACTCCATTCACTCTATATTTTTCTGTACATCATTCTTTTCTGCAACTTTTGAACGTGATTTGCCTTTTTCATATGAATTAATAAAGTCTAATATTTTTTTAACCATCTATCTATTTACTATGTTACCCTAATGCAGAAAAATTATAGGGGAAATCATAATTTTTCCGGTATTTTCCTTGAATTTTTTAGTTGAAGGTGTAAAAATGGCTTCATCTTGCTCAATAATTAGTCATTTATCTAAAAAGAAAAATACATAATTCCCAACGTTTCGATCTCATTCTGAGATTTTCATCCTTGAATTTAGTAATAGTTAATCTGCTACTGGTTTCAATTGTTTGCTTCTCTCATTCACAAACTGCTAATTTTTTTCTTTCATTTGGCTTTTGGAATCAGTGTAAAATGTGTGCACGAGGACACAGGCTCAATCGACAAAGATAGAGAGAGAGAGAAAAAAAAATTGAAAAAAAGGAAACGGGAAGAAAATAAATAGTTGAGTAAACGAAAAAAGCGACTAAACGTTAAATAAATAGTCGACTGAATTTTTGATCGTCCGTTAACTCTTGCATGCTTCATGGGATATATATGACTAGAGCATACACACAGTATTGTGTGTATGCAGACATGACTGAGAGGTGAAACAAAAGCTGGAAAGCGTTAAATGACACCACTTACATCTAAAAAAAAAAAAAAGAAGAAAAAAATGCATCAATTGCATCAGCACTTTCTTTCGGATATTCGAGATTCTATACATTCTTTATTCTAAAAAAAAAAAAAAAATTCTCTCAATTTCATAAAAATGATTATTCTTGTGCTTGATAATGAATTGGAACATGGTAATAAGCTGAATGCAGAGATTATTACGAAATAAGAATTTAAGATGTGAATAGTGGGGCTATATAGTGTTAGTTTAGATAATGGAATGTATGTGTGTGATAAAAAGAATACGTTTAAGAGGGAATTATGGTAATTTCAATCTAACTGAAAGTTAACTCGTATTATTTTGTGTTAAATCTATCGGAGACTATTATTAAAACAGGTGTTGGAGGCATCTGTGTCCGAGATGTTAATACACATGTGATGACATTATTATCGCTTTGAATTTAACCGATAATATGACGACATTAGTGTGAATGATGGAATGGCGTAGGTTGGTAATAAAAAAATAAAAACGTGACGGAAATTTTTAATTTTTCCATTTAATAACTGGCGCCTCTAGATCATTCCTTCAAAATTATTTTTGTGAATTAGAGAATTTCGATAGGAAAAAAACAAAGAATAAGGGAATCGTCAATTTACAACGATTCGACTACACTGTTAGAAAAAAATAGAAATTCCATGGACGATTTGATGGGAATTTTCATAAATGTGATATGGAATTTTTTTTACGGGAAAATTGTTATGAAATCTGCGAATTTCAGAGGAAATTCGAAGGAATCTTTGAGTCTTAAGTGGAAATGAGGCGAAAATTCTACAATTTACTTGAATTCTCAACTGAACATGGATATTCAGAATCAAAATGACTTGAACTTTCAATTTTTTCTTTGAATTTTTCTATTTTTACTCAACTAGAATTGGGACAAGCGTTCTTTTGGGTGTTAATGATCAAATATGAACGTATTTATAATAAAACTATCAAAAAATAGATTTTTTCTATGAAGAATAAATTTTCTTCAGAAGAAATAATTTTTTTCTATGGAAAATCTTAGTTTTCATGCAATAATCGCTATACCTTCTCAATTGCAACCTTTTACAATTACAATTTAATTTCAATTTTTTTTTTACTAATAATTTTCAAGAAACATTGATTTTTCACGATGTACATTACATTATTCAGAGTCGATTTATAGTGACATTATTTAGAGTCAAAACCTATTGTTTCTCTCAAAATTTTCCGTCTGAGTTTTCAGAAAGAATAAGAATTAAGGGCCCCAGATAATTGAAATAACTTTTGATTCCAAAATTTTTTTCATGCTTTTTTTTTAGAAGAGAAAAATGTGATTTGTTAGAAATTTCCATGATTTTTCACGAAAAATTCAAACGGAAATTTTCAACGGTGTACAAAAATTATAAATTCAGTAAAAATTTAAAATTATAAATTCAGTAAAATTCTCAATTATTAATTCTCATTTGAAAGGTAAAATCAATCAATTAAACAGATGCCACAATTTTTTTTCCCCCGAAACTGGAGAATAATGTTTACAAAAACATGAAAAAATATTATTATTTTTTTTTTTAACACACTATGTGATTGGAATAATATGGAAACAATGGAATGCATATGAAATTCATGTGAAAATATATTTATGGACAAGCTAAACGTCATAATGGGTTTTTCACACGTCACAGTGTGATATATGTATGAAGAGAGGCAAAAAATAAAAAGAAAATGAGGAATAGATTTTTTTTGCATCGTGCATTCATGAAATGTTGGGAGAGGAATAATTGATCAGCGTCAAAGTGATTTACGTATTTTTTTTTTTTCATTTTCGTAAAATTAATAAAATGAAATGGAAAATATTGTTTTATGGTGGGATAAAAAAAAGAGACAAAAATTAAAAGTGCCTGTTCATGTAGAAATGAATAAATGTGTGTTTGTATAAGGTTCGGTAGCACTTTTTTTTTTCCTCTTTTTATCGTGTTAAATTATAGTCAAACATTTCCTTCACACGCGTGTCACATTTTCATTGTCAAAAGTGCGAATGATTTCTGCCTGAGTGGAAACGCCATGTGTTTTCCTATCCAGTAAAGGAACAATTCTATCTTTTTTCGCATCACAATTCGCACCGAGATTTTTGCTCAGTGATAGTGAAGAACTGGAAAAATTTGAGTTTATTGCATAAAAAAAAAGACAATGTATCAATTTCAATATGAAAAGCCTTCAGTTACGCTGCACTAACACCTTGAAAAAAAAATATTCTCGTTGTTCTGTCCCCAACTGGTAGAAATTACTATCTACGATAATTATTTTCAAAGTCTCGTAGAATATGCAATGTCATTCAGTACAATTACGTAATTAAACGATTTTATGTGGGTTTTTTTATTTTTAGATGCATCTTGCAGTTGAATTAAATTTTTTTTATTTTTTTATGATAAGTTGAATTAAATTGAAAGTTAAATGAAAGAGCCTAAATAACACTGTTATTATAAATAATATGGGGGAAAAATGCTGAGCTCACAGAAACACAAATTCAATGAGTATTTTATCTTGATTGTCATCTGATTTTTATGAAAAAAAAAAAAAAAAACGAACCTTATCGATTCTCGCAACGAGATAAATCGTTTCCGTTTACTGGGTCATGTAGTATCAAGCATTATTAATGAAAAAATCTCTGAATTATTATTTTTGATATTATTTTGGATTGAAATAAATCTTCAATTAGAATTTATTTGACTCGAATCATTAAAAAGGCTCGAAACTAATGATTTTTGTTTTTTTTTCACCAAAGGTTCATTCATGTGAAACAGTATGAAGGCATTTTACCACGATTCCCGTAAACTGAATGCTGTCTCTTTCTTCCTCTCTCTCTTTTTTTTCATTGCGTCAACGTAGTTTACGTCGAAGTGTTTAAATGTCCACTCTGCATCCGGCGTTATCGAAACGTAACGATTTTCGTTGCTCCGCACAAAAATAGAGTCATAATACGATTTCAAGAAAAAAAAATAGAATTGAACTCATTACGGTTGAACGAACTGATGACTCAATTACGCGGTGAATTTTAACTTTTTCCTTTTTGATCAAGGCAATGAAAGAATTTTAAGGTCAATTTCATCATATTTGGTTGTAGGGGAGATCGGGGCAAAATGGATCTGCGGTTCACAATTATTTGGGATTTTTTTCAGAGTGAAGGCCCTTTCCAAAAAATTTCAAACAATGTTTGCATATTAGTGACACTGAAAATAGCAGACATTTAATGATTTTTATAGTTTTTGCCTTTTAACAAATAAATTAATTTAAAAAAATGAAAAATTAGTGAAATGAATTAATGAACATGCAGAAAATTAAAAGAACTATAAGAGCGAATTGTTCAAATAGTTTTTTTTATAATAATTAAATTGTTAAAAAAAAATCCTGAAAAACTGTCAAATGTGTGCTAATTTCAGTATCAATACATATTAGACCATCATCTCGAATTTTTTAAAAAAATTTCCAGAATGTCCTTCACTCCAAAAAAAAATCTCCACCAATTTTACCTCGGTGGTCTATTTTGCCCCAGTATTCCCAAATAATTGTTCATTCACTTATCAATTGGGCGGAGTGTCTGATGTTGCCCATTATCATCCAATTATTTAGGTACTAAACTAAATTTCCGTTGAATGATGAGAAAATAGCATGTAGCCATAAAAAGTGTATACAATGAAAAAAAAAAAAGGAAAAGAGAACAGCTTTGATAAATAGGAATGAAATAGCGTCATGACGAAGTTGAATTACCGTACAATGTTTGTCAGGGGGAAGGGCGGAGGACAGAGGGATATGGAGAGATGAGAGGGAACGAACAAAAAAAAAAGACAGAAAAAAAAAGGAGTCAAGTCGAGCAACGCCATGCGAAGATAAGAATGTCAAGACAGAAATGAAAGAGTAGTGAGGAGAGTAGGGAAGAGAGGGCGAGTAGGTGGAAAAAAAAAGTCGGTCGCCAGAATCATGATAAGAACCTTTACCTTATCTCCGACACTCCTCGGGACCTATCGTGTCTAGACGCAAAATCGGTTTAAAACGAACTAATAAAATAGAATGTAACATTTCAAAGACAGCTAAAGAAAAAAAGTAGGATCAAATGACACAGTAGCATGGAAAATTGGTAGATAGAGATTTATCGATTTGCTGATAACTGATGAATTTATTGAAATAAAAAAAATAAATATATTTTTTTTTTTAATTGAAAGTCATTGGAAAAAAATAAAGAAAAAAGTCATTGGGTAAAGTAAAAAATGACACACATGTGTGTGTATATATCTGTGTGTTTGTCTGTGCGTGTTTAGAATTTTCCCGATAATTAATCTGACACATAGTAGTTACCAGTGTTGGATAATTAATTAACTTAGCTTGTAATTAAAATTACAAAATAAGTTGGTTTTTTTTTTCATTCGTGCCTCTGAGACTCACCTTGCATCGTCTCGCAATAATATTGAATACCGGCATCGTTATTAACTCCAGTTTATCCAATCAAATGATTTGTTAGTATAATTCAATCAACTTGTGTTCACTTTTTCTAACAGGAAAATTGAAGAAAAAAAAAAAAAAAAGAAAATCATCACCATCACTTCATTCTTTTCTGCTCTGCATTAATTCTGTCTTTCTTACTGAGATTTTTCCCTCGGATTTTTCCTCAAAAAAAAAAGGGGGAAAAAAAAGAGAATAAGCATCAAAACTTTCTACGAATAAATTTCAGTCTTGTCGTAATGTGTCTCCATGTATACCTTTTTTTTTCTCTCTCTCTCTCTCTCTTTACTCCAGTTTTTTCATTCCTTTTCCTCTTATTTCCCTTTCCCAAGTTTTATTTGAACTGTCAGGTGAGTCCGAAAAATCTGCGAGTCTCTCAATGTATACGTAAAGGAATGAACACACGAGAGAGGCAAGAAATGTCTCAAGCAGTCGAGACGAGTTTGGTTTTGTACGGTCGAATGGTCACGATATAAACCCTCTATCTTTCTCTCTCTCTTTCTGCAGAGTGTGTATGTTGTGGTTGGGCTTCTCTTGTGTTTGTACCGAAAAAGACAGATTCACGGTATGTAAAATTCAGGACACGTTTGAGTTTTGCGGAATCGAAAACCACTGGCACTTCGTACGTGTTTTTTTCATTCTTCACTGGCACATAAAAAAAAAACAGAAAAAAAATTTATTTAAAGTACAGATCATACTCTATAAAACACACACACACACACACACAATGGCACTTTATTTTTTATTGTCCCATTTTTTTTGGAGCAAAATGAATGAATAATGCTTTTTTTTTAATTTTAAAAAATAAGAAATCTCGGTTAATTCACATGCAAAAATTATTATGATGAAAATGTATTTGCTGCTCCAGATTTCAGGGTCACCATAAAAATTCAGGTCGAACGATTCAGATAGCAGATCACTTGCTAAACGTTTCACAGTCCTGAGGCAAACGAATTCATTTTACGTATTGCCTCTGGCACTGTATTTTTCCCCTTCTTTTTTTCCTTTTTTTTTTTTTACTATTTCTTTTTCCCTTCCTTCCAATATTATCAGTCGCTCTTTTTCTATCTTCGAGTATTATTTCCTACCGCCTTATTTCCATCTCTTTTCATCGAATTTTATTCAGTGTCCTTCCTTCACCAGCTCATTTATTTAGTTGCTCCATTCCCCTTTTTTTTGCACTCTTTTTTTCCTTCAAATTTGTTTTATTGCCCTTTGCCTATCTTTTTTTTCTATCCTCGATAATGCCTCTACACAAGTCCTTGTATCGTTTGTTCTCACTTGCTGGCGTTTCACCGACTATTCAGAGTAATATTACCAGCCGATTAAAACCATGATACACCAAGGCTACAGTTACCTAATAATCAGTCAGTTTAATTTAAGAATGACAAGGAAAAAAGAAGAAAAAAAAAACTGACGAAATAAAAAGGGATTTACGCTTCTTGTGAATTATCATTTAAAAAAATTAACAAAAAATGTCATTTGTATTTCATCTCTCTGTACCGAATTTAAAGAAATAAATTTTTTCAAACTCAGTAACATGTCTTATCATCAAATCAAACTGATCCATATATATATATAGCCTCCTCCTTTTTTTTTGTTCCTTTTTTTTCAAAGCTTCAGACAAGACACGAAGACATTAAATTCACTATGTCGAAAAAAATAATCAAATATTTATTCCCTCCTCTCATTTCTCCACCACAAAATCCCCGAATAACATGTCTGTAAAGTGTTTGAAGCACTGACGGATATACCACTCGTTAAAAAAATCCCAAAAAAATCCAAAAAGTGGAAATTGAAGTTCAAGAGTCCACTTCTGTCGTGGCCCTTAAAAATTTCATCAATATCATGAAAAATCCAGTAAACTCATGTTATTTCGTACAAGATAAAACTTTTTTCATCACATGACACATTGCAGTCTAGTCAATGACCCAGAAAATCATCGAATAAAATCGATCAATCTGTCTATTAATTATCCAAATGACAGATCAAATGATTGTCGAAGAAAATGACAATAAAAGTTTCTAATGAATGTCCTTTTTGGTGAAAGTTTCCTTCCATTCCTCCTTCTTCTTCTTCTTTTTCACTATTCACGCAGGACAAGAGACTCCAAAAAAGTTCAAAATCGATGAAGTACTGCACTCTATGTGTGTGTGTCTGTCTCCCTGCGTGTTATCTCTTCTCAAACTTCGCAGAAACTATTCCGAAATAATTCCATTCACTTCACTCAAAAAACATTGATTTCAAGATTGATTTATTTTTATAAAAAAAAAAATAATTAGGAAGAGAAAAAAATCTTTTACTCTATCCAGCATTGATATTTGTGTCCTCATCCACGAGGAATCACTGCATCAAATGAAAGTGAATGTGTAATAGAAAAAAAATAAATAAAAAAAATTAATAAAACACACGAGCAATTGAATCGGCCAACAGGCATTGACTATCCAGCGTGTGTAACACGGTGACGAGCCACGAGCGTGTGTTTGCCACACTCAGTAAAGAGACAAACACACGCAGGGGAAGCCCAGTTGTGTTACCACAATGCTTGAACACTGACGAGTAGAGGGAAGAAGCAACGTGGTGGAATGGTAAATGAGTGGGGGCAAAAGGAGAATAAAAATGAGAAAGAGAAGAAAAAAAAAGGAACTGAACTGACAGAGAGAGAGAGAGAGATGTCGATTGTATTGTTACATAAGCGTTTGGAGGAGAGGAGTATGGCCTGTGTAGCCAAGAGATGGATAATCATTCATTCTACGACAGCTAGTAGTGGAGAATAGTTAAATGACCTTAGAAAAAAAAAAAAATTCTTCACTCTTCGCACTGGTGGGGAAAATTAAAATAAAAATGGCATTAATTTGTGCATTTTTTTTTCTAGTTGATAAATAAATTTATTGAGGAAAAAATTATGAATTTCTGCTAGTAGGAAGTTTATCGGTAATTAGATATTTGTTTTTGAGGAGGAAAAAAAATTGATGGGATCGACTGTGCAAAAGAGAACACTTGGAGGCCTGCAATACTTGGAGGCTTCAATGATGATAGCTGTGAAGGAAGAATTTGATTGTGGACTGTCAAGTACAAAGGGCAATGCTGGATAAAGTGATACTATGTCAAGTGTGTTTTAATGCTGATTTAGAGAATAATGGAGAGAGAGCATGGAAAAAAAATTCAATAATGTCATTTGAATTGTCAAATATTTTCATTTCAAATATGAATTAAATTGTGATTTTCATTATATCATTCATCAGTATTTAAATTATCTCCCAGAGCAAATTTATCAAATTAACTCGATAGAAATAAATAATTTCCTCTTTTTCATTTCATTAGTCGCATTAATCATTCTATCAATTCACGTAATGAAATTATTCAAGCTCGATGAAATATATATGAAAAAAAAGAGGAATTCATTCATCAACGTGAAATGAATCGTGAAATTCACCTGCTTGACACATGATTTAATTTCATCAGAGAAGAAAGTGAACAGCGCCAAATTACTCGAAAATATTTTTACACAGTAAATTAAATGTTGTAAACCGGTTTTCATTTTTCCAATTGTTGAAATGCGAAATTTGTAACATACAGTTGAAGTGAAGGGTCTGTTGTGAAATTTTGCGAATTTCTCAGTTATATTTAAAGTAGTTCTATACTTCTTCTCACTAGTCATTGAGTGTCAAGCAAGAAATGAGCAAAAAAATCACCCAAAAATTGATATTCATGATTAAAAATCCAGTTCTTGGTGTTTGAAGCGGATTTGAAGGAGAATTTAGGAATTATATTAATTATTCGTAATTTATGACATAACCACTAGTATGCCATCTGACTAGGGCATTCACATATTTCTCTATGCTGAAAAACAATCATATTGAATCGTAAATTTTTTTTTTTTCTATTTTTTTTAAGACACTTTTCAGATTTTACTCTTCAAATCTAACCTAAAAGTGCGAAAGTCTTCATTATTTTTATTTCGTTTTTATTTATTATTGACTAAACAAAAGCGTCAATTGATCAGAAATTTCACGAGATACTTAAGATTCATGTAAGCTTTCATTTGAAATTTATTTCAGATTTTAATCTTTAACCCTCGAGAAAGTACACTAGGGGTCATTTTGACCCCAAAAAATTTTCCACCCTAAAAAATGATGAAATGAATGAAAATATTTCAAATACTGGGCTCCGATACTTATAAGCTTTTTTATTAAAATTAGCCGACTTCAGAGAAAAGGTCCGATTTCGATTAATTTTTTCTCCATTGAAAAATAGTTAAATCGAACCAATGATGATTGTATTCGAGAGTACATTGTTTCATCTACAAACAGCCTCATAACATAAATTCCGAAGAAATGTATAGTTCTTGAGATGTGGCTGTACTCCGAGAGTTAAATTCGTGTAGGAATAGCACTACCTTAAATGTACAATATATTGTTTAATATCAAATTGTTGAATTCGTGTTTAGCGCAACAAATATGCATTGAAATAATTGAATTACACTACTTGTCAGAAAGTAGATGTAAAGTGTCAGAAACTGGGACCACCATTGTATACATACAACATTGTATATATCGAAGTTAAGGCTTGGCGGTAGTGAAAACGACGAGAGAGAGAGAGAGAGAATGAGATACACCGAGGGTTTACATTGCCAAGAGGTCTTTGTACTGTGCACTCTTTTATCATGCATTTCAAAACCACTACCAATTCAGCTACCCTTCCCTTCTCCCTTGGTTACAGTAATGCTGAAAAGGTAAACTTCGATAAAATCTATTACCCCGAGGGCTTTTACTCTTTAGTTATATGAGTACACGTTGAACACGGAAAATTTTCATGGCCAGCCAGTAGCTTTTGATCTACTGTCAATGTCAAAACAATGGAAAATTTTACTAATTAAAATTAACGAACGTGAAAGCTGCTTTCCACCCATTGCATTAGTCTTTAATGAAAATTTCTACTGTTCCAATGACTCGATACGGTTATTACATAACCATAAAATCCAGTAACTGTAATATTCATTGTCAATAATTCAATGGCTTATGTTTGGCACATGCCCGAAAGGTGAACTAATTTTTTCTGCTCATGGTGTTGAAAAAATGTTCTTTAACCATTTTTTAACGTCACTGAACGCAAATAGTACATTACGCATCTAGGACGGAAGAAAGTCAATTTCGACAAAAAAGTTCTTCCAAACAAAGCGATTTGAATGATAATTTCGTCAAAATTTCCGTAAAATTCAACTTTTTCTCGTCCTAGGTGCGTAATGTTTTTTCCATTTGAAACAGAGGAGAATTATCAGATTATAGAGTGAAAAATAGAGAGAAAATTGAACAGAAAACATTGATATTGGTATGTACAACGTCTCTGAGTACTTTCTCAAAGCCTATCCCCTTCGCCGCATGCCCAAAGGCATTGGCAAATGTCGCGTAGAATCTACTTTGTCTTTCGCGACTCTGAGCCGATCCATTATTCAAAATGGCGGAGGTTAGTTTTCACTGGTAGTGTGTGTGTGAGACACAGTAGAGAACGAGAGAGACAGAAAGAGTGGTTTATACGAGTGTTAGTGAGAAAAAGGGAGATGAGAAAAGGAGCAGGGTTACGAGGAGGAGGGGGTGCCACCTGGCAAACGAGATTGCATCCCCCTCAGTTTCAGGCGGGAGCACTCAAATATTAGCCCAAGAACGGTATTCCCTCTCGCCACCTCTCTCGCAAACGTCCCACTCATTTTTCTTCCTCTTTTCTTCAAAAACTTTGAATTTATTCTCTTTACGTCTTTTACAGAACACAAGTTGAATCACTGTCACTGACCTTGTCGCGTCTATTAGAATTATTTCCATTTGAAAAGAACGAGAAATGGGTGTAATTCACACTTTTTTCTTTTTTCTCAAACATAAATAATTTAAAACGTGTAAACATAAATGAGGGATTCTGAATTATTTCACTCGGTTCTGAGTTGATGTTTTTTGATTTTGTTCATTTTTTTGGATATTGTATTGGAATGACTAGAGCCGAGATGTTGGTGTAGGGTTTGATTCGAGCTGAAGTTGCTTCTAGATCCAACACATTCTGAATGGTTATTAATGTTAAACTGACATTTATAAACGTCAAATTGACTTTATGGACGCTGAAAACTGTTAGGGGAATTTTTTAGGGGAACTTTCTTAGAGGAACGCTTAAGGTAACTTCCAGCGGAACATTCAAGGGAACTTTCGAAAGAACTTTGATGGAAACTTCCAGTGGAACTCTTAAGGGAACTCGAAGGGAATCTTTCAGTGAGGTTCTTAGGGAAAGTTTCAGGGGAGCCTTTAATAAAAGCTCGTAGGAGAACTCATCACGATTACACTTCAAAATGAATAATATCCAAATACTGACCAATTCTCCAAATTATTAGGAAACACGAATTCTTCAACGTTTATAAAGTCAGTTTAACCTAAAATGTGTCATTTTCCATGGGAACGAAAAATGAGAAAAAAACATTTCCAAAATTTACGACTATATTGAGTTCAGAAAAAACGCTCTGGATGCCTATTTTCTCTCCAAATTTGACTGCTCGTATCTCATTAAATATCAGTTATATGAAAAAGAAATATGTTATATATGGATGACGATGAGCCATAAATTTACCCCTATTTCTTCTAATTTATTTTAATAAAGCTTCAATATTATACTGAAATAAAGAGAGAAGCAAAGGAATTCTCCCACATGACCTCTCTCAATGGCTATGCGTCACTCGGCGCAGAGAAAGCCAGAAGGGAAAGAATTATATATGGTACAATTAAATAAAAGAAGAAGGGAGAATATAAATGAAATAAAAAGAAAAGAAAAGAAAAAAACCCCGACAAACTGTGTGTACGTGACACACTTGTATACTCAACATTGATGTAGTATTGAAGGTGATTATTATCGACATTTCGTCATTAAAATTATATACTCTGCTGTTTGTATGTGTGATGAGAAGAGAAGTATATACGTCATATATTATGAAGAAAAATTTAAAAAGTCATTCCCCCGGTTAAATTCCATCGTGACCCAAATAAAATATGCGCCGTTGGCTACATTTACAGATATGTACTCCATTCTACCATCACAAATATATTACACATACATATTTTATTCACCTATCATTCATACTTCAAGTACAGGTGTTATCAATCTACCGGATATCAAATACCTCAGGCGATAAGAAATCATTCAACGATTTTGCACATTGGAATTTTTCCGTAATTACGTGAGACTTATTTTTTTTTCTGCTTTTCAATATTATAAATAATAGGATTAATATAGGATAAAAGTATCAGTTTTGAATCAGCTTTGCACTTTTTTTTGGCCATTTCAAATTTAAGTTGAATAAAAAAAATCTAGCATCGAAATAATATTTTTCATAGAATTTTGAAATCTTCATAATTATATAAAACTAACTTATACATATATTTATGAGCCCAAGTCTAGATTCACAACAAGTTACATTATTGAATGAATTAGCAAAATATAGGTATACACCTCGAAAAAGTGTAAAATAAAAGTGTAAAATATATATCATTTCTTTAGAGTTAAAAGGGCATAAGTGCTGTTTATAATTAAGGCACTTACACCCCTTTCTTTCTAAGGCCATGATATATATGTATATGTACTGTGTGAATATGTATGAAATGTATACATATGTATATATATAGATATATATAGTTTTTCTAAATAGGCTCCAAATAAAAAGAAGACCCCAGTGGTTGATAGGAAAATAAAAATTATATTATCGAACTTATAAAATGAATTATATTAAAATTTGGATATAAAGTGGCCTAAAAAGGTACATTTACTACAAACAGTACTTTTACCCTAGTGCTTAACGGAATTACTTGAGATTTTTATTAGTGACAATTTTTTTCAATGATTGTTTTCACCTCATTCAATTGCGTGAGAAAACAATTGACCAAGCGTTTCATTTAATAACCCGAGAACTTTCTCGAAGAAGAGGGATTACTTGTGTATAAACTATATAGAACGACCTCACTCGTTACCGAAAACAATTCCGTCTTATTAAGGGGCGTATCACGTTAATTATCGGAGTGAGCGTGTATGGTATGAGGAGAAGCGAGGCCTCTCTGTCACAAACGATGAGTGTCATCTTTAATGTCGAACATATAACGACCTGAATGACAATGTGATGAATGTAATGCATGAAATGAAGAAATTCCACTTAATACCGGGGGAAAGTGGGGTGAAATGAGGATTCTGATAAAATGGTTTGAGATGGAATTTTTTTGATAATTTCATTGAAAAGCTGAGAAAATTTCCGTTGAAAAATATATGTCAAAATTGATTTTTCAGGATTTTTGGAAAATTCAATTTTTTGGGGGTGAAATTGAAGGGTGAACTTGTTGATTTTTAGAAAATTTCAGTTTTTTGAGGATATCTCCGGTTCTGTTGATCGTAGCTCGAAAATTCCGAATGGAGGTGAAAGGCGAGATCATTTTCCATCAATTCATGGGGTTTTGGAATGGAAATAATCGATTTCTAAAGTATTTATAGCCTAAAAACTGATTGTGATGAGAATCTCAAGTATCTTTCATAAATATGCTGAAAATCGATATTTTTCCGTTCAAAACCACATAAATCGATGGCAAATGATCTCATCTTTCACCTCCATTCGGATTTTTTACGCTACGAGCAGTAGAACCACAGATATTTCCAAAAAAGTGAAATTTTCAAATTCCAAGAAGAGTTAGAGCCCTGATTTTGCCTTAAAAAGTCGATTTTCAAAAAAATTCTAAAAAATAAATTTATACATATGTTTTCTAACGGAAATTTCCTCAGCTTTCCAATGAAATCATTAGAAAGAACCTATCTAAAAGATTTTCACTAATTTCAAGCAATTTTCATAACATATAACATGAAAACTGAAATATGAATTATGACATATTTTCAACATTTATGTACCATGTTGAACAATCCGATTAGGCCACTGTTAGATCTTGGATTAACGTGCCATCGTTGTTGACGTCGTTAGCGCCAAGTGGAGTTATTCAAGAGAGAGAGACATATATATGTATAGGAGAGGAACGATGGCACTGAAGCCGAAGGTAAAGGTGGAGAAAAAAAGATTCTCAAGGGCCTTTAACTTTCCCTAAAACCATTTTCGTTAACGAACAACGCGCAGAAGTGGAATGAAGAAAAAAAAAAACAATAGTCGTGATGAGCGGATAAGACTCGTTAAACTTGCCGAGTAATGCCTGAACACAAAATCTTTATTACCATCCTCCATCTCCCTGTTCTTTATCTTCTTTTCCCGAGTATTATGACAAGAAAATGACGACCGATGAGTTACAGTGAGGAAATGCGTTATCTTAATGAACAGAGCAGGTCAATTCATTTTTTTTTTTTCTACATTTCATGTGCTTATTTATAGCACTATTTTGTTAAGAAATTCTGCAAACTCAAAAAGTGTTAAACTAAAAAATAAAATAACCTCCACTATTTCATTTGTTAATTAGAATGTTAAAAAAAGAAATGAAGTGAAAAAAAAGGAACTATTTATTTCGAGAAATTACTCTACAGCCTTGCTCCAGAAAGAAGACACGTTGTTGACCCCTGTCATATTGATGCGGTACTCTTTGTTATAAAGTTTGATTGAACGTTTCTATGTTTCAAACGTCAAATGCTATAAAGAGCATTGATTAACGTTGTTCGATGTGCCCAGTGGCAATGAACAGGAAGAAAAAGCACCAAAAAAAAAAAAATAAAAGCAAACATAAAAAACAGAAGAATGAATAAACAAAACAATGCAGAAGAAATGAAAAAAAAAGGTCGTACACGTGACGAATGAAAAAGTAGCGATGGCTGAAACGAGAGAAAACGAGAGTACAAATAAATATGAGTGGAAAAAGAAGAAAAAAAAAGGAAAAAATTGTGTCGAATTTATTTTCTGAAAAACGGAAAAATTTACGAGCTCAACCATCGTTACTGATCGTATATAGGCAATGGCCTGTAGTCATATCCTGGGCTCTCAATATATATACATCGGAACTATACCCGAAGCGCAACGTGTTCGCGCTTTCATTCCAAAATATCGCGACGATAGCGATTCTAGGAGTGACGTGTGAAAAAAAATATATATATATCGATGTACATAGAAAAAAATTGCTGGGATAAAAAAAAATATCCAAGTTCAAATGTGCTGTGTTTTCTCGTGTTTCCAATTTTTTTTTTTTCATCTTTTTGGCAGATGAACGATTGAATACATATGATTCCATTCATTCGTGACTCTTTTTTTTTCTGAATTCGATGTTTTTAAAATTAAAAACTAAATGAAATAAATGAAAATGTTGATGCTGGGTGGGAATGAGTTTATCATTTTGTCGACGTTAAATACACAGTAACTGTGTCTCATTATCGTGATGCGTGTTACACACATACACAGAAAAACAGATATACACGATGTGGGTGAAAATTCGGTGGGTCAACAACAATTGACGCCCATCAGAGAGAGCAACACTTATCGCAACACTATGTGGCCATAATTCTCTATCCTCTGTATTTCACGAAATTTGTTGTACAATGTATATTCAAGAAAAAAAAATAGGACGCAACTTGTAAATGTGTTAATTTTAGCTTGCATTTGCATTTAACATTGAGTCTTTAAATTTAAACTTAACATCTTGATACTTGAAGAACCATTTTGATACTTTATTCTCTGCCTAGTAAGGAAAATCTTTTTAATTAGAATGATAACGTGAATGTTAAGACTAATATTTGAGACTCGAAAAAGAATGTCATAACAACTTTTTCTCCTACGTAACGGGAAAAACTTGAGAAAACAACGAATTACGAAATAATAGTGTATTACACACCTAGGGAAGGAAGAAGTTAACCTAAAATGTCGAAATTTGCATTCCGAACGAAGCGAGGGTGCCAAATTTTTGTCGAGATTTACTTTCTTCTATCCACGATGGGTATATATGCTATCTTTTGGACCAATGGAGCAAAGAACCACGAAGGTTAGTTCTTTGTTCCCTACACTGTACAAACAAATCTTTGAAATTACGATACTTTGGTAGACACTTTTATGACCTTTTTGACTTGCTTAGTGAATGGCAGTTTCAAGATATTCTTTGATTTTAAGATATTTCTTTCTAGCAAATAATTAGGGCTGCGATGTTGGTGTACGGTTTGATCTAGGCTGAAATCGCCTCTGCAGCAAACACATTCTGAATGATTATGATTGTTAAACTGACATTTATGAACGTCAAACTGACTTTATGAGTGTTCAAAACTTTTAGGGGAACTTCCAGAGGAACTTTTGGGGGAATTTCCAGAGGAAATCTTAGGGGCACTTCCAGAGGAACTTTTCAGGGAATTACTAGCGTACCTCATCATGATGAATAATAATATCCAAATGTGGACCAATATTCTAAACTATTGTGATTTTTTAAAATTATTTTATAAAGTCAATTCAAAGTTTCTGAAAGTCAATTTGGCATCAATAACCATTTGAAATGGGTTCGATCTATAGGCAGCTCCAGCCTAGATTAAGCTTAACACCAACGTCTCGGCCCTATTAATATCTTAAGTTAAGATACTGGTTTTTACAGTGTAGGTGTGAAAAACGTGTTATTGTCTTACCTCAGAATTACTAGTAGCAACACTGGACAGTCCAGGAGACATGGCACCACTAGTAGGATCAGGACTTGCTGAAACCCCAGGTAATCTCGGTAATAACGATGGTGCATGTGGATATGATGCGAGATGAGGGGCTTGTGGTTTTGGCTGTTGATGTGTTGTTCCTGGTGGAGCACTCTGTACTGCCACTGGCATCTGCGTAGGTCCTGTATCAATCGGTGGTCCACTGCCTCTGCCCTCACTTCCATAGCTCGATCCAACGAGTCTCTCTGTTGTCTCTGCATCACTGGTACGAAAAGATTCATGCAGATACTGACGTACTTGATTTTTCTGTTTCTGCACTACATGATAACGCGTTGGATTCTCCAAAAGGGTTCTAACCTTCATAAAAAGAAAAGAAAAACAGAAGAAAATAATGGAAGAATAAAAATAATAAAGGTAAAAAAGAAAAAAAAAAGAAAAACAAAAGGTAAATCGTTCAGATTAAATCGAGTCTTCCTAGATATTTTCTACGTAATTGCATTGTGGAAGAAAATAAGGGACATTTTTATCGACTTAAGCCGGAGGGAAACATCTACTGTACTGAGGCCAAAATACGACATGAAGAGAAAGAATAGAGGCGAATAAAACACAAGCGCCGGCGGTCATGATTTTCCTTCAACACAAGGATAAAATGGAATATCGGTGATGCCCACGGTGGTAACTCGAGCCAGATGAAACGGAATTGAACGAATTCCAGGGAGAAAACCATAAACGGCGACGAAGCCATTGAGACATGGAGACTTGTGTGTATGTGTATGTGTGTGAGCAAGTGTCCTTATCTTTTTACGGTGTGACCCACGGATTCAACCCCAATAACTCGATTCATTCTATCTTAAGCTTTTTTTTTCTCTGTATTACCCTGGCAATGTTGAGAATTGCTCAATCAAAATAACAGGAGAAAAAGGAAGTAATTTATCTGGTCAATCTAATACCTGTAAATCACAGGGACAAAGTCTGTTCATTTGAAGGGGTACTCAAAAATTACGTGATTGCAGAAGTATAGAGATAAGAACTTTACAAATGATCCAAAATATTTGAGTTGATTAGGAAATTTTACAGAAGCAAAAAGAGTCCATGTAGTCATTTGTAAGATCTACTGTAATCATGTCGTCATCTTTAATATTCTAATAGGAACAAAGTGGCGGAAATGATAAGTATAAGCACTTACATAACACTTGCGCCTCTTTGTTTCTAAGGCAATGCTTAATATGGAGAGAATCATTACTGAGTTCACTAAATAGAAGGAAAAAATTACTGTATTCATGACTCCACGATGTGTACAGTACACTTAGCTAGGTAATCCAAAGAAAGCTATTACATTTCTTTTTTCTCCTGTCTACATCCGCTACAAAAAGAACTAGTGTATAAGCGTATCTTTTTTTTTCTACCTCAAACAATCTTGTGTAGACGTATTGCTGTAATCTAAAGCAAACAATTTCGTATACTTGTGTCTCGTATCTCATCTAACCGAGTGATTGAAGATCGCTACGACACATTGTAAACATAGTAGAATGTGCTGCTATGATTAGCGGTAAAATATGGGCTTCTTAAAATCACGAAGAGCAAAATCTCAGTTCTCAAATAATATGCAAGATATTAAAATTAAAAAGATTGTTAAAAAAAAAGAAAATAAATAGTATTCTTTGGAGCATAAATCAAATTGTGTCGACTACATCTTTTGATACTCTAGAAATAAGTCTCTCTGGTTCGTGGACATAGACCCATCTGCTCCTCTCGTTAATACGTATAAAAGTGGTACGTTACAATATATATATATGTATATATAGACATATTATAAAAAATAGTAAATAGATTATTTTGAAATACGAGATAAGATCTTTTAACCCAGGATTTCATAGCAATTCCTTTTGTTTCCCCGCAATCATTGATATTTCATACGTACTTGGAGTACTTGGGGTGGAACATCTACGCCAATTGTCGTCAGTTGAGTGGGTGGTACTGGCCTGGGGGCAGCAGCCGCTGGCCTCTGCTGTTGCAAATTTTGCCGGAATTCCGCTTCTCTTCTTTCTTGCTCCTGCAGCTGCTCCCTCATCAACTGAAGTTTCAATTGTGTTCTAGATGTTGGTGTTGCTGTTTTGAATGTTGGTGGACTAAAATATGAAAAGACAAGAAAGAAATAATTGATTGAATTCCAATATACTCTTTTTTTTTTCACTGATAAATCCCTGTTAATTATTGATTTTTCGTGTTACTGTACTCTGACATGACTATTTTTTTTTCTTTTTTAGATGAGTGATATATACATCCACTGTTTGGTAGTCAATGGTCATTGTCATCATGATTCGAGAGAAAACTACATCAAGAATAAGTAGAACACATGACGTATGTTTGTCAGAGACAAACGATGAAATGAGAAAATCCAGTAACAAGCACTTGCAATGTCTACAGAATCTTTATTTTCTGAGTTTGATAGTTTAAGAAAAAATTTAAAAAAAAATTGTACTTCTGATTATTATACACATGTTAATGATGAATGAAAATTTGAGTAGTTCTGTTTTTACTCTTGCGCTATTCGAAAACTTTATATCATCGGTATGGAAGAAATCTGCTCTTTTTCTTGTGCTCTATAATTTCAAACGATTCCCACAAGATAGCTCTCTACACCTGATCTTATGTAACACATTTAACATGTGTGTATAAGGAAGAATAAGAGAAGAAAATGTGAATCAAGAGGAATCTAGTGCCATTATTTTAATAACTTGAGGAAACTGCAGAGTTGATTTTTCTGGATTTCAATATGAATAATCATGCATGGAAAAGGGATGGAAAGTAATGGATGAATAAATTTTCACTGTTATAGATGCACATTCTTTTTCCTTTTAAACACGCGTGTAAAGCACACAGGAATATCCATAGTAGATGCTGTTAAACAAAAAAAAGGAAGGGAGAATATATGAATTGCACAATTTTGCAGAAATATACGAATGGAAAAGGAGGAGGAGGAAAATACGTCTGGTGTAAATTTGTGTCTCGTGCGAAAGTGTCTACAATAATAGACACACGCGCACTTGAGCTTGAGCTTGAGCTTGACCCCTCCTCGCTTGACCGCACACACGGTCCAACAGATGAAAAAGAAAAAAGAAATAAATAAAGTAAGGTGAAAAACGCGGCACCAATGTTCACCAAGTGGATGACATACCGTTGAAATGGAGAAAAAATAATAGAAAAAAAAATGGAGAAAAATGTTTGAGAAAAAAAAAGAGATGAATTCAATATTCTGGACACGGAGAAACACTGCTTAACCGGTTTTTACTGGACTTGATAAACTACCGGTGTATATCGAACATATTTCATTCATTTTTCTCAGAAATAAGATGAGAAACATCTCGGAGTTAACTGAAATGAGAATAAATAAGCGAATAAACACGTGAATTCCTCTCACTTATTTCATTTTTTGAGGAGAGGAGGAGAAAAAGGAATTAAATGCTCGGCTCAATGGGTACAGTAGCAAACTTATGCTTGGGGCTACGAATTCGTCCAATGAAAGCAATCAACCAGTTCTAACAAATTCACGTTATAATTCCTTGACTTTCACTCGTATACACCGACTCTTCATAACATAGTCAATTGTACATATATATATACAAGTTTTGAATGTGTCTGTATTGCTCAGAGGACTTTTCAATGCTACAATACAGGCTCTCTAGAGATATGAACTCCGATATAACTGGGGGAGAAAATTTCCATAGGTGAATTTTGCGATATATATAGTAGACCATGTCACTCAGATCCGTTTCTCTCTCTTTTTTTTTCCCTCGTTGGGTAGCAAATACTCCGAAGGGCATTTTACCAATTCTACCTGTTAAAAACGCGGAATATCTCACCAATATACTACTGCATCTCTCTAAAAACCTCACTCTCTTCTTTTTTTATTTTTAATTTTTTTTTTTCTGTTGCATTCTCCTATTTCTCTACATCTGGGAATTTCACTCGCATATTGCGCATGGGACACGCTCGGTTGGAAAGACACCTCCCAATTTGGGAACAAAGCCAACTCGTAGTACCCCGGAAAAACCCAAAATAGAGGTATTGCGCAATTTTAGTCGCACGGGGCTTTGCCCATTTACTACTCCAAGCGCCCTTTAAACACAAGAAGATAAATTAAATGAATTTTTTAAAAAATAGGTACTGCTATTACTCTCTGTGTTCATGAATTCGCCATTTCATAGTCCTCGATGCCTCCATTCATCATGATTTTGAGGATATATTCAAGCAGTTCAGATAGTTATTTTTTCCCTTTTAATTTTACCCATTCATAATCGAAGAGCATGAATAAAACTTTAAAAAATCAATTTTACCCCGTGTTACCAAATATTTTCAGGTCAAAATTATTTAAAAAAAGTATTCATACGTTTGCAAATTTAGTCACAATTAGTCGAGGAATTAATTCATTTTTGTGTACTTATTTATTGAGTTTTTGTCTTTGAATGTTGTGAAATAGTTGAGTATTACAGTTAATTGAAAAATGAATAGTGAAAAAGAGAAAATGAAATATTCTTCGTGTTTCTTAATTTCAATTTCAATATTATGACAACTTACATTTATCTAAATTTAGAAAATAAATGCAAAAATCGACATTTACAATTCATTTTACCTGGTCCAAATATCCCACATAACTTCTAATTAAATTAAAAAAAGCTCAAAAATTAACACTAAACTCCGTAAACGAGATTTAATTTTAGTTTAATAGAATACGATACCGATCTGATTTTTTTTTAATTGACCAATGAGGAATCCGTCTTATGCATTTCGATAATTTTCGACTCTCGACTATGTTCATTCGTATGTATGCTGTTTCATAAATAGGAATTCACAGTCACAAACCATTTTTTTCTTCATATAACCGTATATATCGTCCTCTTAGATAGAAAGGGGCGTAAGTTCTATGTATAAACATAGCACTTACGTCCGGTTATTTCTAAGCTGACGATATTTTTGCTCGTATAAAAGTTTATTTTCTTCCAAATCGTAGAAAATGCATGTTATTGGATAAATAGCCACGATTAATGCAATTAATTGAGATTAAAAAATCTATGGCACCCATATTGAATGTTTAAGATTCGAACATACTCCAATCCAAATCTTTACAATTTCGGAAAAAATATTGCAAAAACGAAATGATCATAATAATTATGATAACATAGAGGAAAAGATGTAGATAATTTCAATTTACTGCTTGGATTACCTTAATGAATAATTTTGTGTAGTTCCTGTCAGTCTATCATTAAGATATAAGCCTAAGTTTCAAGGACAAATAAAAAGTACCATCTACATTTAAGTGGTATCTAATTAAAGAATTCAATGCCAAGTGGATAGTGGCAGACGTGCCATTGGTTGATGGCATGAGCCTAAGATGAATCAAAATCATCTGGCAATGAAATTGTCAACTCGAGACGAAATATCTTTGACATTGTGATTCTGAGCCAATAAATGCTTGGTTAAATTGCACATTCAATCATTTGCATATCGAAGAGAATGAAAATTAAACCGGAAGTTGAGTGAAAAGAATGATGGAGAATAAAAAGATGAAGAAATGAATGTGAGCGACAGAATTTTTAATATCTTTAGATGAAAAAGTCAATGAAATAGTTTTATGACGAGGTCTTAGAACTAGTTCTTCATTTCTCTTTCAATCTTTCCTGTCTTTTTCATCTCATAGCTTTTTTTTTAATATTTCTTTCGTTTTTTTTTTACCTATTCTCCTATCTATAGGAGGATGATTCTCCTTTCGTGCAATTAAACGTCGTTAGAAATTAAAAATTTCTTCCGACTCCAGAGGAAGTTGAAAAGTCAGAAACTGAGAGTTGGCATAATAAAAGCGTTAAAACTTTCAGGACGACCAAGACACACTCGGCCTTTGCAACTTTGTCTCCAAACCTGCCTCTGGTTGCTCATCATGTAATCTCAGATTTTTCTCTTTTTCACAATTTTTTTCTTCTTCACCATTTCCCTTCAGTATTCCATAATATTCCCGGAGGTACTCTGATGCTTGTTACTCTGTACATTCAGCTTGAGACTGTAGAAAAATTTATATTTACTGGAATTTCAAACATTAATTCGTAAAACTGCGAAAAAAAGTGGTAAAAACTATGAAATATTCGTTCAGGCAATAGGATTTTTCATGTGCTTTTCTATATTCAGTATCTCACTCATCAGGCCAATTTATATCATATCATTAAGCTATATATGTAGAAGCCCCCTGGGCTGGAACTATATACCCATAAACCTTTTGTCTTTTCATCGCTCAATTGTTAATTGTTAACTCGTTGTAATGTATATATATATACTATGTTAATAAAATTTATTCAAATAATTGAAAAAATTCGTTTAATTCACTGTATTTTGTGTATAAAATTAAGCAAATTAAATTTATCACTGAATTTTTTATTTATTTCAAAAAAAATATTTGCCAAGAACCAATGGAACAAATATCTAATAGTTTCAACCACTTTTTTATTTCTCAGTGTAAGAATTTCTTCAAGAACTCATGAGTATGAATTCTTCACTACCCTCGCAATTTTTCATAAAAATCTGCAAAATATCCCTCTATTCTCTCGAATAATACAACATTAACACCAATAAAACTGAGGAAAATTAAGACTGTCATAATCCAAGATTAAATCTCCACCTCTAATTTACAAAAGCAGAAATAATGAGTAGCTTCCCACTTCTGTGAGTAATCACACTACCGGAAGAACAATTCAAAATTATGATTTACGAATGTTACACTTGATGAGTACAATACAACGGAAGTAGAATGGGCAAGAGATAATTTTCACGAGCTCCTTCCAAGATGTGGATGTGTTTAATTTTCATGATTCACCAGGGGGAAGGCCCATTTCCAAGTATTCAATATATTTCACTGCTTCACTCTGTCGTACCCTTAAATGTACATTGGATGTTATCCACGAAATTGCCCTGGAGGCACATAATCTCACCGCAAAATACAGAATTTAGCACCGTTTGCACAAAGGAAACCCTCGGGTTACTTCATGCATATGTGCGCGCTCGAAGCAATGTGTGCTCATGTGTCGACGAACCGCTGGGGTTCAATCGACGTGCTGTATCAAAAGTTATACCCACATCACTTGATGTCTATATGCTCAGTTCCAATAAAGCAACCGCACGAAACCGACTGATTAATCCCAGGTAGCTCTCAAATTCTGAACAAAGTTTTTTAATTTTCTTTGTTTTCAAAACTTTTTATTTTCATTTTTTTTTTCATTTCCAATGTCAGAAATCCCTTCGTAGCTTCATTTTATGATTTTGACGTATTGGATTTGTGCATTGTTCGAGGGCTTTTCATGAAAAATTCTGTTTGCCACGTACTCTATTGGAAAATTTTCTTGAGTATTTTATGGTACTCGGATTCGAGAGAATTAAATGAGTTGAGGTAGTATCCGAGAGTACGGTCAATAAAACAGGGAAAAATGAGGTTTTGTAGGTTAGTTTTTAATTAATTGTTGATAATTCGGAGAGAAGTGCTTTAATTTACCTGAAAAAAGTGATTAAACTGTTCGAAAGTCATATGACTTCAGCTTGTGAATGTAATTTTTTTTTCTTGAATTTTGTTCACGTTAATCTCCTATCACATGCATGAGATAGAGAGAGAGACAAATAGTTATGAATACCTTCTAATTAAAATTTCTCAATAACTATACGGTGAATTTGATATTTTTTTCTCCTATTATTCAGTTAAAATGCTGTTCTCTTCGCCAATTATTTTTAAATAATGGGTCAAACCTGTGATTTTTTAGTAATTTCGTTGTTTCTGTCCGATTTAGGACGTTCCATCCCCCACCACCGCTATTTTCAGTAATTTTGATAAGTGATATCTCATAAACTAAACGAACAAAAATCATGAAAAAATTCAGAAAAATGTGTCTTAAAGACAAAAAGAAATAAAAGCAGTATAATACAGAAAGTGATGATGTCAGATTTATCACGGAATTTCCCAGTTTCATCTCAAGGAAGAAAAAAACCAACTAATGAATATTTTGATGAATGAAATGAGATATTCGGTACATTGAACATCAATATCAACTGAATATAGGAAGCTGTCTTGATGAGATAAAAAAAAATTAATATAATCCAATATCAACTAATTCATTCTCCCGACAGACTCTGACGTTCGTTTATTAATTTTATCTGTCCAAGGAAGATACATCATACAGCGTATTTGTGAAAGAAAGATGAAAATGAGTAAGTGGAAATAAAATTGAAAGCCTGAAATGCTTTGAAAAACATTTCAGACTGTCTATTCATCAGTTCTTCTCAAAGTTTAACGAACACACCAAGACCAACTCCTAATAACAACCACCATCCTGCATATAATCATTATAATAACAATGATATCAAGTATAAGCAACTGAAAATGGTTCTTTCCTTTTTTTTTTATTTAATGCAGAGAACTGGGGTGAAACTCGGTGAAAAACTTTTGTGACATGGCATATAACACTGTATGAAGTCTCAAGAGAAATTTTGAGGAGAAAAAGACTAACTCGAGTGTATAATAATCTCAAGAGATTACTCGATGAGGCAAAAACTCCCAGACTGCTTCATGTTTCATCAATAATATTGTACAAAAAAGAAGAAAAGTCTGAACAAGACATTTTCTCATTGCCCCCACTTCGAAAAGTACAAAAACTTTATTACCTCATTGATACATCACTTAGCTGCCAAATGAATCAAATTATTGCCGTAAAAATGAACTCGAGAAGAACGTGGAGAAAAAAAATTGAATCAATTCATTTTTTCTCTCATTGTTCACGAAAATTTAATTATCAATGGAAATACTAGGAATTCAACTAGAATTTTTTGGATCATCTAACCAGAGATAACAAGATTGTTCTCATCATTGGCGTCACTATGAAGTCACGAAATGTGTTACATTATAAATAGTGATGAATCTAGTATTTCCACAGTTTAGCAGCAAATGAAAATCCGTATATTTTTGCGAATAAGTAATAAAAGATCTGCAGTATAAAGATTTTGAGGCCAGATGAACTATTTCCAATAGCAGCATGTTATATATTGCACAAAGTTATATCCTCTGTGTATAGAAAAAATAAAATGAAAAACTAAAAAAAAATATATATATACCTTTTAACGAGTTTTTCCCTTTCTCAATGCTCTCCACCAATTTCCCTGATAAAATCCAAGTCACGTTTGTGTATCAGTTGCCAAACATACAAACCAAAAACGTGATACTTTAAATTTAACAGAAGAAGAAGAAGAAGAAAAAAAAATCTTCATCACTTCTAACAGTTTATATATCATCAAATGTGATTTTAAACTCAAATTGAACTTCATGTACATATATATATATATATATATATGTGTGTGTGTGTTTCCTTATGATGTTAAAGAGTATTGGTTGATTCTTGTGTAATGCGAAACATACTGCACAGTAATCATCGTATATCTTCCATTATTATCATTGTCCTCTGCTCTGTCCCTTTCATATATGAAATATATATATGTATATATATATTAGCAACACAAACTGCGGGAAGTGAATCACTCTATTTATTTTAATAACGAAATCACCGAGAGACAGGCGTCTGATACTCTTATTCATTTGATATATATACATATATATTTTTCACTCCACTCATTCAATATATAAATTGAAAAGCCAATGACTATAAATTTTCCATAGTTCAATAATGTAATTTATGAAAGTTTGAACTTCTTTTATTCTCATAAAATTCGATTTGATCGATCATGTATAGATTATTTATTATTTCGACATCACTTTAATGGCAATCATCGGGCATAGAAGCGTTCATTCATGAGAATTTCAGGAGAACTTAAATGGAGAGAAGTCTCGAATTTGCTTGAATCCGAATCTTCTAACCTATTCAGGTTATATCCAGTTGAAATTCATGCTATCACGTAATGATGAAAATTAAACAATTAAATCGATCAATTAAATCAATTAAATTAATAAAAATGCACAATCTTCCGGAAAAAATGATATTCTATCTGCCAATTTAATCAGCATTTTTCTTCTAATCTGTCAAGCTTTATAACAATGATGAATCCCTTATTATTTACTTCGACTTCATTGAACGCAGCAAAATGTGTACACTATTGCAGTTCATTCAGCTGTAATTTTCTAGTTGCGAAGGCCACACTAACCAAAGGCGGTTAGCTTTCATAGATGTTAGTTTATATAGGGGTCCTGGATCTATTGATTAAACTATGACGATACTATACGCCACAAGCTATTCTATATCCCAACAATTCTGCAATGAGCAACTGATCAAAGTAATTGCTGGAAATGCGAAAAATCCACGGAAGGAAATTCGCTAGAAAGAAATTGCCCTCTTCTTCCCAGCATCTATTTCAAATTCATCTTTCTGCGTTTCATTGTGGAATTTCTGAAAGAACCGCTTGCTTCAACGGCTCTTTACTTCTTCATTACAGAAGTATTACATGTTTTAACCCAGGTTTCTATTTACTCCATCGATTCACATGTGTTCCATATGGATCAACTAATTGAACCACTCAAAAAAAAAAATCATGAATAATTCCTCTCATAATTTATTCATGTTTACGGAGTTACTGAAATATAAAAGTGAAATAATTTTTTTTTTTCCATAAAATTCTTTTTCCCCCCAACATTTGTTGGATCTTGTAATTAAAAATGTGGAGAAATATTTACTCGCCCACTTCCAAAAAGCATGTTGATTCAGTGACATTTGAATTAAAAATGATTTTTAACTTAATTATATTATTTTATGCAATTTTTTTTCTTCACATTTCTCATGTTAACGCTTTCAGACTACTCCAAATTCCTATAATAAGAAATTTGACCAAATAGAAAAAACTAACTTCCTACACTCTTCGCGATCTAAAAAAAAACAACTTTACACTCATTTCCATGTTTCTTTTCATTTCACTACTTTCAATATTAATTCAACCAGTTTCAGTTTAATTGCTGAGCGAGTAAACCGATTAAGCCTTCGGTGGCAGTGCTCTAAAATGCTTAAAAGCACGTCAAGAAGCGAATGGTGAAGAATAAGAGAGTGAATGCCAGGAGGGAAAAAAAGGAAGAAATTATGCAAGAAAGAACTGAGAAAGTTAAAAAAAAAGAAGGGAAAATATTTCTCAAGTTTTTGAGTCCTTAGTTACTCGTAATTGTAAAGCCACACTTCACAAGGGGGTTGGAATGTGAATGAACTCGTCAAAAGGAGAAAGATTTCTGGTTTGTTGGTATTTCCTGTTATTCGTTATAACTCCTTGCTCATACTCATTTTTTTTCCAAATTCCCACATGCTTTTTTTCTTCTCTATTCTTCTTAATTGTTTTAAATGCGTCACATTAACAACTGCTGACGCATTTATATTAAATGTGCATCAGCCTAAAATGTCCCGCCTCATTAAAAAAAATGTTTGAAGCGAAAAAAATAATAAAAATCCCAGCCTGTTTCCCCAATTTTCACTTTATGCACAATAATTTTTTCTTTTACATGTGTGTTTCCACAAAATAATTGAACCTAAGTGATTTACAGACATAGCTTTTCATAGAATTTTGTTATAATCCGTATGGCAGTCTGTTTGTTGAGTAATCATCAGATGATTGACATGAGACAGCCGATGTAGAATCGTTGCCAAAAATTTCGAATGGCGTCTAGGTTATATCTTCGAGCACACCGAAAGAATTGCAGATCTGCATTGTGAAGAGTTCATAATAAGTGCATAAATTTGGTGCAGAAAGAGGCAATACACAAGAAAGCCTCTATCAATCAAGATTAATCTTCAAAAGACATTCGATAATTAATGATGAAATATTATTTTCCAATTCGTAAGAAATAACCGATCGTAAATATGAATTCAAACAGAATTGTAACTTGAATGAAAACCATTAGTGTCAGTGTCTGGTGGAAAATAAACCGCCCACCTATTTGTCGGAATGAACTGTGTAAATATAAATAAATTCAGAAGATGGGGAATAAAAGCAAGAGAGAAAGAGAAAGATAGAGCGCACACATATATGAAAATGTCCAATTACTCATGAGTTGAAATCACGATGAATACAAATATAGCCAGTATAAAATGGAAAACTGAACTGTTAAAATGAGAATGAATGAACATCCAAAAAACCATATTCGTGTTTTCACCAATAGTTGATATTTTCATCGTTCTCGTTATCTGCGGCAAAGTATTTGCTTATGCCCATTATATTCATGCCATGTATCATCGCATCTGTCGAGGCAATCAATTTGCCTCGGAATATTCCAGTGAAAACGACGCAGAAAGAATGAGAAAGAAAGGAGAGAACGTCATTACCAATACAAATACCAACTATTGACCTAATCATCGATCAAATGACAATAATCATAACTTGTCATGAATTGAATCTACGAAGAAACAAAACGAACAGATACCCTGATAGTTTCGACATTCCAATTGGATGGTAACAAGCAATAACGTTTTAACCAACATTTTCTTCAAAATTTTGTAGATGGCATATTTGGATTCAGAAATGCTTATTCACTGAAAATACGTTTACGACATCAGTTATTTCTTATTACTGCCCAATTAAATACTCATCTTAGAGTAAAAATGGCGCAAATACTGTGTATAAGCATCGCACTTACACCCATTTATCTCTACATTAACCCAAAATCAATTGAATTTCATTGAAATCAATTCATGATGAAATAACGAATGAACATTGGTTCTAACAGAATATAGTTGATTTTTTGAAATTATAAAGAAACGTAAATATGAATAGACGAACATTATGAGGGCACTAATGTTAGTCTCCAGTACCAGCCTTGAGGTCGTGTAGCACGAGGCGGTCTTGCAATAGCTGTTGTCCTACTGTTGTTTACCATCGTTGAATTAGTCGATTGTCCACCAGAAGATGCTGCTGCTGATGCAGTAGCTGATGAATCTAACGGCTCTGATAATTGACGATCAACAATGGATGGATCCATCTCCAGTATCATACGTAAATCCTCATCAATACCAATATTGACTTGCACACGTTTTGTATCCTCACGACAAGACTTTGGATAAGACGATGGTCCATCCTGTCTTGCATATGGCGTTGATCTAATTGGTGAACATGTGTAGGAGGACACTAGGGTATTTGATGGACGACGTGATGGTGAATTTGTGTGGCTGTTGTTATTTACGTTATCACGTAAATCGTTAATACGATCGAGTCGTTTCACCAACTCTTCGAATTCAATTATTTGGCGCGTGGCCTCCGAGGCGTCACGCATGTCCAATAACAAAATACGTAACTTCTACGCGTTTTTTTTTTTTTTTTAAATCTATTCCGTTGCTGAGAAGCGTCTCACGGGCGTCGCGACGCTACTAAAACTGGCTCATGAAATCACGGTGAGGTAGTTGAGACAAAATACGATTATATTTTTGTTCAGGCGATTTTCTTTACTCTGACGTTTATACGCACAGCGCCAATATCTCTATTACACAGGGTGAACTTCTTTTTTTCTTTTCCATTTTCAAAGTCCAATAGATTTTTTTTCAAATTTATTTTTCTTCGAGATTGAATAGATGTTCGGTGAAAAAAAAAAACAATTTCCCTATATTTACTTTTTTTTCTTTGTTTTTTTGTTTTTTCTTTGTTTTCTTTCTTTCCTTAAAATGCATTCGATGCCGAATATTCATTGAATCGTAAATGATTTGATGCTCGAAAATATATTGGAAATTTCATACATTGAGCAAGGAAATATTCGAGAAATATTGTATGTCCATTGAGACGGAAATTATTTCTACATTCTCTGTTCTAACCAAAGAGGACATATCATCGAATACGAGAAACCGATAAATCCAATTCTACAGAAGCAATAAAATTCGAAATGTCCATCGCTGAGAATGTTTTTTTCTTCTTTTTTTATGGAAAATCTAATAAAAATGAAGGAAAAAATAAAAAAAAAATAGTGTAGTAAAAAGAATCCTTCATTTCATTTATTCGTAGATTTTCATGCGGGTAATGGAAAAAAATATATATATATAGATATATATTATTTCGCAATACACTGAGAAAAATGAGAACAGTGTTTGAAAATTATTGTGTGAAAATTTCGTATCTCCAAGAAACCTCATAAAAAAAAGTTTCCCAGAAGATTCTTTTACGTGATTACAAAAGTCCTTGATAATAACACGTAGTTCAGAAGATCGACGTGTTTGATGATACTATGGGGCATTGCGCGTGTTCTAGCATATGATACCATGACTCTATAAATCAACTATTCAATTAATCAAATAATTGCTCTCGCTCAATAAAATAAAACTCTGACTCTAAATAACATTGAAGAGGAAAAAAAGTAGTAACAATAAATCAAAAGCGAACATATAAGGAACCGAGAAATTTAAATATTAAAAATGCATATTATTGACATCTGCGCCAATATCGTCAGAACTAGTGCCGATTAACCCCATAGATTATGAAGAAGATCGGGGCAAAATGAACCTGTGGGTCAAAATGATTCGCGATTTTTTTTTCAATGAAGGAGTTTCCAGAAAAATTTGAAAAAAATCACCAACAATCTCCACATATTGGAGCATCTTCCCTAATTTTTTCAGATTTTTCCATCAAGTCCTTCACTCAGAAAAAATTCCTAAATCATATTATAACGAAAGCCCATTTTGCCCCACTTTTCCCTATTCCTTTGATGAATAATAAATAGGCTGAAAATATATATAGATTGAAAATGAGTGTTTATCGCATTCAGACAAAATAAAATAAAACTAAAAGAGCTTTTGAATGAGTAATGATAATGTAAAGGAAATAACTTGGGGGCAAAGTACGAGAAAACATTGGGACAGTGCTTCTTGGAGAGCTTCAATTTTCCCCCGAGAATTTGTTACAATACAATCATATTCATGGCTAATGTAACATCCTGGGTATTCCACGTTTTGCACTTGGAAACTTGTAATCCAAACATGAGCTTCTTGCAAATGTACGATTTCCAAGTATTACTTCTAGTCTCAAATACATATACTTCTGTGTATCACAGGACTGGTGGCATAAACGTAACTATTATGTTGAGAGGAGAACATTTCCGGCAGCTGTTATTTGCTCTCGAAACCGAGGTACGCATCCATGTATCTCTAAAGAGGGAGGGAGAAGGGAGGGGAAAGAATAGAAAAAGAGTCAAGGGCTTGTATATAAAAAAGTCTCGAGATACTCGAGGCAAGCTACCGTCTTATGTTATACTCCTTTTTTTTGCCCCTTTTTTTTTCTCTCTCATGGCTTGCAATAACGCTTAACTCAAGGGAGGGTAAAGTGTATGGAGGTAAAGCACATCGGTTAAAACGATAACCGTTCGACAATATCCGCTTTCAACGCCTCCCATTTATTCCATGTTGTACGTGCTACTCCTAAACCTTACATTTCCCGCAAATACATCTATAGACACAGAAAATCCCCAGATTTTTACTCTTTTCTAGATAGAATTTTTTTAAATAAATATCTCCAAGAAAAATTCAATAGTATTAAATCAATTTTTTTGTACTGTTTTATTTTCAAGTAAAACTGTCTTGAGGATTTCATTTTTTTTGAGATGAATATTGCCACATTATCTTTTCATGATTTCTTCACTAAAACGATAATTATTATTGCCCTGATAACCGGAATCATTAAAAAAAATAAAAAATAAGACAGTATTGCCTCTTATTATATTTCTCATTCATTCAAAACTTCAGTAAACTATGTAAATTTGTTTTCCGAACCGGAAAAATACATGAACATGTAGGCAGAATAAGTTTAGAAAAGTAAAATTGAAGTTGGAGAAACGAGAAGTAGAGAATAAACGAAGTTACTTGGAGAGAGAAACTGAAAGCACATATGTACACACAAGCCCATGTTGAAACTTGTTTGCCAAAGTTTTTTAAAAATAAACGAAAAAGAAGAAGAAAAAAAAAGGAGCAGAATTTAATTCACATAAAATTAACTCTCATTATAAAATAATGTTTTTTTTTCCAATTCCTCAAGTTTCACGTAAACACAGCAGAAAACTTCTTTTCAGGCTTCAGTTAACTAATAGCATGACGATATGCTACTGTTTAAAAATCATAAACTGACAATACACAAAATCCATGTGTTTTTGCATGTGTCTGTGTCCTTCGGTTGAAATAGGATAACTCTATTTGTCGATAAAACAATCGAACTGACAACAAACACGCGTTATATACGTCGTACTGGCGTGTGCCCCTCGTGTTCGAACAATTAGCGCCAACTAGACGACAACTCAACAAAATGCCATTGGTTAACTATCATCATCTAGTTTTGTGATTTTTTTTTTTCTCTTTCAATTTTTATCAATTTATTTGTATCATTCAATATTTCTTTCTACGACACAATTTTTCTTAATTTCGTAATTAATTCTGAGAAATTTTTGCAGATGCAACATTTCTCTTTCAATTACGTCAATTAATTCTAAAAACTGTCCTTCGCTTATTCTTTCATTCATTCCCCATTGCTACAAAGAAAAGCTCTCAAATACAAAGTCGCCTCTCTGGATAAGATGCGAATCCCCCCTCCTCCCCTGAACGCGTCTTAATGAGAGGAAACATTCATTCCGCTCTTCCTTGCGAAACTCTGCTAATGCGACAATTTTTTAGACAATTCGTAGTCATTACAGTCTTGTTGACGATTCAGAAAAATTTTCGTCTGAATAATTTGAAGCATTTTACAAACGGTAATGATTAAAAAATCGGTTTCAAGGAATAAAAGCATGGGAAATCAATGAAATTTATGGGTTTTTTTCATTTCTATTTTCCAGTTCTTATTCAGAGATAATCAAATGAAATTCCGTGCTCAAAAACCGGCAGGAGAGGGGGGGGGGGATCCTTTTGCGCAAAGATGCTGTCTGGACCTTATCGAAAGATGCTTCCCCAGAGAATGGCCTGTATAAAAAGATCCCAGAGAAATTTAATACACTAGACCACTATGATTACGATAAACTCGTGGATTTCAGCGAAAACATTACAAATACACAGTGCAATACTGACACACAAGTAATGCACTTCCTTTCACTTCAAGTGCAGGCCTTTCTCGTTTTCAAACTCTAGGCAGCATTACATCGTAACATCACAGAATTGTTGGTAATGTTCCATTTTACGGATTCACTTGAAAAGGTCGTTCGAATAACATCTCAATATTCATATGGTAATAAAACAAACCGGATAGAGTACATGATTTCAACAGGTTGTGGAATTTCTTAACTTCAAAAACCTCAATTTTTCATTTTTAATTCCACAAAAACGGAATCAAACAAAAATTGAAGAATCCTAGGAAAGAAAAGTGCTCTCATTTTTCGTGACATTACTTTTCGCAGCAATTTCGGTCATTCATAGGCCTTTGCTCATGAGAAATTCATCCGAACTTAAATGGAGAGAAGGCTCAGAATGCCTGAGTATTTAAACTTCTAACCTATTCAGCTTATAAATAGTTGAAATCTCATATTATCGCGTAAAGATGGAAATTAAATTATCAAATGAATCAATTAAATTGAAGAATTGAATAAATTGAATCAATGAAAGTGCACGAGTTTTCGAAAAAATTTGGAGGTCATCGGATTCGATCTGAAGGTGTTTTGATTCGGTAAAATCAAAACTCTGTAATAAAAATGTTCATCCCTGCCCAGTTTACAAAGACTAATCAAACATTTCATCAGCTTAGAAACAAAGTGGCGTAAGTGCTATGCTTATCTACATCACTTACACCAGTTTCCTTGTAAGGTACTCCTTTCATTTGCCTACCTGCATGTATCTGGCGCCCGGCTTTTCAGCTCGTAGTACATAAAATCCTGTGATGTCGACAACATTGACAATGCCTGATCAAAATCACTATTATAATCAATATCCAAATCATCACCAGTAGTCAATGCAGCAAGATCGAAACCCATGTCAATTCCTGACTCCTCCATTATTATCACTTGATAATGCCTTCCCTATTTTGATCAACTCAAATTCCTCGAAAGCCCTAATGATCACCACCGAGCTAAGCACTTGGCGCTCACGAGAATGACGCGCCACAACTAGCGTTAAAGTTCAAAACTGAATGATATACGTAAGTCTCATCCAGCAAGACAGAGAAAGAGAAACGATTTGAAATAAGAATAAGAAAAAAAAGAGGCAATTTCAAACTTTAGCCTCAATCCCAGAGGACCTTAGTTATTCCACGATAAGTAAAAAACAAGCTATACCAGTCTGCCTTTTTTCACAGCATTGGTAATAATTTCTTCTCCTCATATTTCAAAATGTGTTTACACACTTGTGTGTACTCATAATTAATTATGCATTTCAAAGTATAGCGATTTTGAGTGTGAAAATTTTTCGAGGAATGTTCCATTTGAATATAAGAAATCACAATATACTTAATCTTACACTTTTTCAATACACACTATCACAATTGTGCAGCTTTTGACACTCTTTTCCTTCTTTTTGCTACCGAGTCAATGAATTTGCCGATAGTAAAAGGAAAAAAAAAACGCGCGAGTACTGATAGAGCACTTAGAATGCACCGTACAGAATCTTGGGTTTTATTAAGCTAAATCCGAAATAAAATTGCGCATCATTGAGTTATTATGTTTGAGTTGAATTATTTTTAAGAGATAGTACACTGAGACACACACGAGTGATGTACGGAATCGCAACATGAGAGAGACTTGTCTGACTAGCACACAATCTCTCACATGTATGGTTAAAATATTATTTTGTGTCTCCCTCAAACGGTTCACTGTGTTAGCATGAAAAAGCCAAGACTCGTTCGATCCATCTGGTCGATGGGGATCACTGACCTCGTGCGACATCTCTCGGTACAATTTCGAAACTTTAAGCTGTTTTTCAAATTTATTCTGCATACTTTGGAGTGTTTTCAAATATTCGAAAGAGTCAATTAAGTTCTCATTTTTAACTAGAAGGTCAAGTACTTTTCATAATTTTATTTGAGATATTTCTACGGTTAACCGCAGAAATTTGCTACTCAAGGAATTATCAGAACTTTGCATATAATCACGATTATTCTTGAAATGAACGATAAAAAGAAGGCCAAGGTCACTCAAGTTTGGTCAAAATGATCACGTTGGAATTTACTGAATTTATATTACATATTATGCAGTAAGATTGCATCCAAATGGAAAACCTTCAGCTTTATCAATGAAACTATAAATGTGATGTCTTGAGCAAGTGGAAATGATTCTTTGGTATCTAGAAGTCATCAAATACATGATTTTCGGCAATTATCTTCAATGATATAAAAACTATGTAATGTGCATACCCGCGAGAAAATTTATATATGCACAAGCATTTATATAATGTGTGAATGGCATATATCATCGACCCAGAAACAAAAAGGTGTAAGTGCCGATGATACGCTCTTTTATTGTTATCTATTGCTGGAACATATGGGATAATGGAAAAAATCACTGATAACAAAAGGGCTTATGAACTGAAAATACGCCTTTTTACTATTATTAAATCTTATAACTTTTCAAAAATTTATTATCGCATATATAATATCATAATTTACTATCAATTTATAATTAATAACAGAAGGGCGTATGTTTGGAAGATACGCCCTTTTGATATTCAATAGACCAGGAAGATCAAGCAAAAAAAATCACAATAACAAAGAGGCGTATGTGTTTCACATACGCCCTATTCCCTCTAGCATTGGCAAATGCGCCCTTATGTTACTCAAATTTTGAATTCGTTTCTTTTGCATTATTGGAGCATAAAAAACATTCTCAAAGGCATTTTGTACATACTCCCTTTTCTTTTTGAAACTTTGATTTTTTGGCGCTTACGCCTTTTTTTCTAGATCGACGATATGCTAGAAATATATATATATATATATATATATATATATATATATATATATATATATATATATATATATATATATATATATATATATATATATATATATATATATATATATATATATATATATATATATATATATATATATATATATATATATATATATATATATGGGGCATTCCATGCCAACTCATCCTACCAATTGCCTTTGCATCTCCGATTTGGCTGAAACTTGGGCATCTTTTTGTATCCTTCGAAAGAGGTTTCTGTGATTTTTTTTGATTTTTTTTATCAAGCCACTTCGGAGATATGAATTTTTTAAAATTTCGGGTTTTTTTTTTTCAAATAGCCGTAACTTTATGACAAATTGTCCAAAATGGGTCTTTTTTTTTTTGAAAATTCGTGTTTTTTGATGAATTTTCTGAAAATTTCATGGAAAAAATTATTCTTGATCATTCTGATCGGTTTTTATTCATTTCAAAGTTAAAACATGAAATTTAAAACTGTTTGTATACTTCGATTTTTTTAAAAAAATTCTCATGAATACTACTCCTAAAAACACAAATTTTAAGCCTAGTCCGGTAATGGGATAATGATGGGATATAATTTTTTTTGAATTTTAAAGTAATAAATTCCTTTTTTTTGTGTTTTTTTTTACTGTTAATGTATTATCGACGTATTTTCAGATGAAATGTGGAAAAACCTCATACATGGAAATAATTGACACTCAAAGTTAGAATTCACATTATTGAGGTAAATTGTATTAATAACCTGAAAATTTTTTGAATGAGATTTTTGAAACAAATGATATTGATGAACTGACATATCAATATTGGATTTCGAAACCGTGGACAACCCTTGAAACTTTAACGGCAATCTCATCAGAGTTTATCAGCGAATCCTGCAATAAAATTGAAGAATTTTTGCCTCATGCTTTTATTGCAAAATCACAAGCAAGATTCATGAAATCTCTTAAATAGTCTCTTGGACCCGATGAATTTCTTGTTGTTTATGATTTTGCTGAGAACTACAAGTTCGTTATCCCATATGCAGTACTAGGATTCCACTGGAACAATGATCAGGCGACCATATTTACTGTGGTTATTTATTATAAAAAAAATGGCGAATTATTGCACAAAAGTTTAGCGATTATATCTGAGTGTTGCACGCATTCTACTGCAATTCACGTTTTTTTGAAAACTGTTACTGATTTGATAAAATCTTTGTCTGATACTGCTGTAAAGATCTACTATTTTTCTGATGGAGCTCCGCAACGGTTCAAGAACTTCAAAAATTTTGTTAATTTATATTATCACCATGAAGATTTTGGAATATCCGCTGAATGGCATTTTTCCGCAAGCTACCATGGAAAAGGACCTTGTGATGGTGTAGGAGGTATAGTAAAAAGAGCTACAGCCAGAGCTAGTCTTCAGTTGCCATTTGATAAACAAATTTCAAACGCCCGAGAGTTGTATGAATGGGCCATGCAGCCAAATAACTTGCCAAAAATTGAAATATGATATTCAAGTACTGCCAAATATGAAAGAACAGCAGAAAGTTTGAATGTACGTTATTCTTGAGCTAAAACGATCACAGGTACACAAAAGTATCCTTGCGTTGTACCAAAAACAGATGGAATTCTCACAATGAAATTGATTTCATGTTCAATCACAACATATTCTTGTAAAATATTCAACCGTGAAAAAAAAAATTCTCAGGTTATTGATACAATTTACCCCGAAAATTTGAATTCTTACTTTAATTGTCAATTATTTCCATGTATGAGCTTTTCCCACCTTTCATCGAAAAATACGTCGATAATACATTAACAGTAGAAAAAACACAAAAAAAAGGAATTTATTACTTTAAAATTAAAAAAAAATTATATCCCATCATTATCCCATTACCGGACTAGGCTTAAAATTTGTGTTTTTAGAAGTAGTATTTATGAGAATTTAAAAAAAAAAATCGAAGGATACAAACAGTTTTAAATTTCATGTTTTAACTTTGAAATAAATAAAAACCGATCAGAATGATCATGAATAATTTTTTGCATGAAATTTTCAGAAAATTCATCAAAAAACACGAATTTTCAAAAAAAAAAAGATCCATTTTGGACAATTTGTCATAAAGTTACGGCTATTTGAAAAAAAAAAAACCCGAAATTTTAAAAAATTCATATCTGCGAAGTGGCTGGATAAAAAAAATTGAAAAAAATCACAGAAACCTCTTTCGAAGTATACAAAAAGATGCCCAAGTTTCAGCCAAATCGGAGATGCAAAGGCAATTGGTAGGATGAGTTGGCATGGAATGCCCCATATATATATATATCAATTATTACATTTTTTGCCACACATATATGTCATATAATTTTTCTATATATTGCATATATCATTGTCTTAAAAACAAAGAGGCGTAAGTGCTATACTTATATATAGGACTTACGCCCCTTTGACTCTAAGGTGACAATATGGTTTTTCCATACGAGATATCGCTATCTTAACAGAGAAAAAGGGTGATTATTAGATGTTAATTTCGAAGTGCCCACTTGAAAAAAATAATGATATTGGTACCGGATTTCCATGAACCATTGCGAGTCATGATTGAGATTTTTTTAATGTATCTTTTCATGCATGACACAAACTTTCTGATTCTGATGACAATTTTCGAGTAATTCAATGAAAGTTTCATCAATAACAATCCATTCATGTGATATATCAAAGGGATTAAATAATCCAAGAGGAAATCTAAGGCTCAAGTGGAGTTAAATGGAAGCACACACAAACTCGATCCCCAATAACTTAAAGAGGGATATGGAGTTCGCTTGACCGAGCTAATTATCAAGTAACAAGGAGAAAGCCCCAGTGCGGTTAGTCTACAGACCAGAACCCTGACATCACTGGTGCACGGAGACCAGGTTGAATTGAGTTAAGCATCAAGGTTGATAATGTTTCACTTGCCTAGAGCAGCAAAATTCAACGATCAATGAATTTTAAGGCACTTAAGTGAATAAAATGTTCCAATGGCCAAAGTGAAGCAGAGTAGTAATCCATATTATGTCAATTAAGTCTGATATTGATTTGATTAAAAAAAAAAAAACTGCTGTGTTGTAATTGTCACGTCAATTATGCATAATAATGATGAATATTATTGATTGTATTTTGATGAAATTCTGTATTTCATTGAGGCATTGTGTTTGTGATTGGTTAATTGCATCAAATTCTTTGCTGACGATTGCAAAAAATCTGGGATTTTGTAAATGAAGAGAACGAAGACAGTTGAAATAATTCGTCGCAGCAATCATGAACCTTCTGAGAGACACAATTTCACTCCTCTTAATTTCATTAATTGGCATAAAGGGACAATCTCCTTTCAATGGAATCAGAAAATTACCAAAAGATGTATCAGAAAAGTTAGATGAATACTGGCACTCGTACAAGGTAATAAAATCTTAGATCTTTCTTATTAAAATAAAAAAAAAAAAAGTGTATAGTACTCTTTTTTTCATCGTAGTAATACGAGAACAGGTGGATTAAACGTTTATTTCCAACCAGGCTAACTTCAACAAGACGTACAACGGTAGGGAGGAGCCGGTGAAACGTGTAGCATGGGAGCAGAATCTGCTCAAGATTTACGAGCATAACTTGATGGCTGGTGCAGGCCATCATACCTATACACTTAGGGACAATCACATTGCAGATCTTAGTACGAGACAGTATATCAAAGAATTGGTACGTAACTTACTTTCTTTCACACCAATTCTTTATAGGTTTATTTTAAAGAGTGGGTCATGAATTATTTCTCTGATAATTCGACCTGAGTCAAAGTTTGCTGTTCAAACCAATTCATTACAATGTCCATTTGACCCCACTTTTTTTCCCCTATATTTAGGTGAAACTAATACCAAGTCGCAGAAGAAGAGTAAGTGAGAATGAAATGGTAGCGGCTGTACTCCATGATCCCCGTAGAATACCAACACATTTGGATTGGCGTGAATTGGGATTTGTAACATCACCAGTGAATCAACGTGACTGCGGTAGTTGCTATGCTTATTCCATAGCCACTAGTATTCAGGGGCAAATGTTTAAAAAAACAGGTTTAATGATACCGCTCAGTGCACAACAGCTAGTCGATTGCAGTACAGTAACTGGAAATCTCGGTTGTTCGGGTGGTTCCCTGAGGAATTCACTGAGATATCTAGAGAGATCTGGAGGACTCATGGCACAAACTAATTATCCTTACAGAGCCGAGGTATGTATAATCGAATGAAGCGAAGCGAGGCAAGGGAAATTAATCAGAAGGATAAATATTGGAGAAATGCCGTTTTTCACATCTTTCACATTTTTAATAAAAAAGAAAATCAATGTAAATTGTTTACAGGAAGGTAGCTGCAAATATCAGGAGAGACTAAGCGTTGTCAATATCACATCGTGGGCAATTTTACCAGCTAGAGACGAGCGTGCAATTGAGGCTGCAGTTGCCACTATTGGACCAATTGCTACCTCCATAAATGCCAGCCCTAAGACATTCCAACTCTATCAGTGAGTAAAATTCCACGATAAAATTTAATTTACACCACAAGTGCTGATACACTATTCACTTCAGGTCTATTCTAAATCTATTCTCAACTAATTGTGACATTTCCTTTCGTAAAACAATCACTTATTCATTGATTTAATCAACATGAATTCTAATTATAACGAATGATAATTGAACATAAAACTGACAATTAATTCAAGAATAATTAATGAAATTATCTGATGAAATAAAAAAAAAAAAAATTATAATTCATTTGAGACCCATTTCTATCGAAAATTATTTCCAGCTCCACCTCCAATTCAATTCCTTGCGCATCGTCGCCTCCGGACGGCATAAAATCGTCTCGTCTTTTCTATTGAAAAAAAAAAAAATTAGAGAGGGAGTAGAAAAAAAAGCAGAAAATCTCTATTCTCAGTATTAAATTATTCCATGGATTCTTCTTTTACTCGTCTTCGATGTTCTCCCTCTCTCTTTCATTTAATATAGCAATGATTTATTCCACTTTAAAGGTCATGACCGTTGAATCGTTTTTGCATTCAACCCATCCAGTCCTATGATTCTTACAATTTCAATCCATTAGACTAATTTTTCTTTTTTTTTTCACCATTATTTTCATGCAATAACTTTCGGAAATTAATAATGAAATTATATTCTCCTCATTATTCTCATGCCCTAGTCTTCTATCTCTTCCCTTTTTTTTTCCAGTTTTTTTAAAATGCACTTTTTTATACTTTTAGCAAAGGTATTTATGATGACCCACTGTGCAGCTCGGACTCAGTGAATCATGCTATGGTCATAGTCGGTTACACTCCCACTTATTGGATTTTGAAAAATTGGTGGGGCGATCATTGGGGTGAAGATGGATACATGCGCATAGCGAGAAATAAAAATCGTTGTGGAATTGCTAATTACGCAGCTTATGCACGTGTTTGATATGCTGAATGACAAATTTATTGCTATTTATTTTGTATATTTTCTTTGGAGAAAAGAATAAATGTTTTCGAGAAAATTTCCACATTTTTTGTTTCATATTTAACAATTTTCAACGGAATGACGTAACATCAAAGTGATGCAATGCCAATTGAATCCAGCGTGACGTGGTGGTCCCAGTTTCTGATCAGTACCTCAGTAACTAATAATTTCTGCAGATTTTTTAGTTATATTTGAATGTACATTATATCAATATTCTGATTCACTTCCATTTTGATAATTATTAATTTGAAGTACAGTAGAACCTCTGTATAAGGTCTCCCTGTATAAGTCCGCTTCACTAGAAATTTTGCTTCACAAATTTTAATACTGCTTAGAGTCACTTTCGTGACTCTAAGCAGTATTAAAATGTCTATAATTGACAAATGATCATGCTGATCATTTTATTGTTAATGAAATTATATTTCTCTCTATCTGTGCGGGACAACCACGATAAAAATATCTTTTTGATAAGCGATGAAGTGCAGTAGAACACCTCCAAATTTCATGCAAATATGAACTGAAACTCGACAAATTATCAATGACAATTGTATTTGCCTATCCTACACGAACATTAATAGAAATTTGTAGAACACACGAATTCCTGGTGACAGACGTAACGTTGAGATTCATCTCGTTTATCATTATACTCATTGTTGGACCAGATGCCTCACGTAATCAGACGCTCGATTGTTCTCATATGAATTTGATTGACGCTCAGTGTCTTTGAGAGACATTAGGCAATGTCGCTTAAGATTAACCCGCACAAACAGTTCTACAAATATTTCTCATTAGCAGTTCAACAAATGTACTCTGGGTATTTGAAGTTCAATGAACTTGGAACTGATGGAATTTCAAGAATATTCAATGATATTGAGTGAATAATTAAATTTATGAGTGAAAATAGAGTTGTATAGAATCATTCATCTTTTCTCGTGATATTTTGAGCTTGCGGTTGAAAAAAAAGAGAAAATAATGGAAAATTTCAATTTGTCATGACTTTAATCTTTATTTTCATTTATTTTATTGTTTAACAGAAACGCATATTCCTTCCTAATAAAAAGATTTTACTGACAGTGGCACCTGGGTTTCTGTCTTCTCCGGATGAAGAAAGCCAAGAAACAGTACACGTACAGCTTCAAGTAAGAAATAAATAAAAGTACGGTTTGATAGAAGTAGTAGTAGTAGTAGTACAGGGTACTCTGGTGGAGCTTTCATCATCCACTTCGTTCTAATCCGTGAGAGGGCATGCATACAGCCGCAATAACAGGAGTGACGCGGTACCAAGTGAAATGGGGGAGAGAGGGGATAAGGGAAGAAAGAGGGAAAAAATTTATTGTACTCCTAGGGTACGTGGGGTATTCTCTTCTTGCCTTGGAAGAAAGAAATGGAATATATATGTTACTCCAGAGTGTATCTCATGAAACATGACTTGATGGATTTGATTTTACAGGAGTACGCAGAAGTATAAATACACCGAGAATTTTTGATTAATTTTTTTCTACACCGTATATTTTGTTTCTAAAAATTAAAAAAAACGAGAAAAAAAAAGGATTTTAAAATCAACAATTGTATCTTTCAATTCGGACTACTCTCATTTCACTGATAATTCAATTTTTACAATAAAAATTAGCATTTTTATGAATTACAAATTCGACAGGAGGATTCTCGTTAAAACCATATCGTTACTGAAGATTTTTCTTTTTATTTTTTCATTGCCTTTTCCATCTGTTAAAGATAAAAAATTGGAAGCGGACGAGAAATGCAGATCGTACCGATCGACAGAAATAAAAAGAAAAAGGAATGAAAAAAATTGCAAAAAGGAGGGGAAAAAAAGGGAAACGAAAAATGTTTTAAAGAGAGAAAATAGAAAAGAATGGGAAACATAGTAGACCGGACGACCCCACAACGCAGCCGCCTGTATATCCCGTACGATAAGGGCTTCAACGGACGTCGTCGAAAAGCCCTGGATTTTCCTGTCGTGTCGCGCGTCGCCACGTTCTCCCAATCCTCTCAACCACCCCTTTCCGCCTCTTTGTATCCTACCCCCTGCCCCCTTTTTTCTCCGTTATTTTTATTTCTCCCTCACCACTCAACGGACTATAACTCGTGCCAAAAAAGGAATGAAAAAAAAAAAAAGGTTACCGACTGAATTCCAATGGAGGCTCTCGACTGTCATTCTTTATCGATTATCCCGATAAAGCGATATTTAACATAAATCTGCATGAAAAAAAAGAGGATTTAACAAAAAAAACATGAAAACTAAATATTATAGAAGAGTTGAGCATAAATCTGCAAGATAACAAAAAAAAAGAGAGAAAAAAACAATAAATATTCATCATTTTTTGTGATTTAACGAGGAATCACTTGTTAGCTGTGGGTAAAAAACACTTTGGCTTTTTGGAGAGAAACAATAGTAAAATTAAATAAGACAAGAAGAAAATAAATAAAAGAAAAATATATGGAAAAAAAAGAAGTGAAATGCATTTTGTAGTAGGGAAAACCCTTAATCCATTTCTGTGGTGCAAGAAATATCCAGAGATAAATAATGTCGTCGCATTAAACTTTTGCGGTAACATAGTTTCGAGATTATCCCGTTGAGCCAGCGGCTAACACCCCCCCTCTTCTTTCCTCTTTCCCATTCCCCCTTCTCTTCTTTTCCTACCCTCTTATGAAAAGGCGTAGAGAACGACCCACGCGAGAACTCGCCTTCCTCGTTATTCATAATCAAAAGTCAGTCTTAAAAGGGGCGGAGGCAAATTTTCCCTTCTATTTTTCTTTTTTTCCCCTCGTACTTTCCATCTCAGAAAACTCGGTGACTAACCAACTCTCCTGCAAAAAATATCTGTCACGATAACAAGTCCTATGTAATAAATATTCTGAAGCATGTGTATGTTCAGGAAAAGGTGGCAAAGATGGTAAGAACGAAGTAAGGAGTGAAACGATGGAGAAAAAAATTTTATGCTCCCAAAAATTTCTTAAAATTCGGAAAAAAATTTTCCCCATAAAAACGCAGAGTTTTTTAAAAAATTGGAAAAAAATAATTCTCACACATGTTTGTCGTCTGAAATTTCATCAGCTTTTCAATGGAATCATTAAAAGAATTGCTTTCTAGCGCTCTTTTATCAGAATCCCCATTATTCCCCCACTTCCCCTACTTTTTTTCATCTCACGACAAAACCCATGACGTAAAACTATTTCTTAAGAACTATAAAAATAGCTGATTCCCCCGAAAAATATATTTCAAGTCTCTCGATGTAGGAAATATGGGAAAAATCAATTTTACGAAAAGAAAGAGAGAGAGAGATAGAGAAAAATAATCCAACAATACGTACTTATCGTATTGGAGTATTCTAATAATCAAGATGCCGAACAATGCTCGAATACAGAATTGATATTCAGCGAGTGGAAATACCGTGACCGATATGGCAAATCCCAGTCGTCCATTGGAGAGAGTTGGTCTCTAATGGTTTGATGGTACGAGACGACGACAAATTGCCAAGCATATATACAATGAGTAGATAACCTTCTCAAGATTGGGGATAAGAGGTCAAGGAATCGATCAGTGAGTGCATCAAGAGTCAGAGCTTCCCATGAATTTCTAATGCAGCTGAAAGGAGGAAAATCTCGAGAAAAAAGCGCAAAAAAATGCTATTGGATAAACCAGCTGTTTCGAAGAATCAATGAAAAATGATAATTTTTTTAGCGAATCGATGTGTATAAATAAGCGAAAATCTGAGTCATCTGTTGCTAATTGACGAGCAATAAATTCCTTAATCACTTAGATTTTACCATGTGTCTCTTGATTCCCATCTAAACCGGGCAATTAATGCACAACGTTCATCCCGAACTTTCAGAACGAATATTTACCAGAGGGATGAAGAGGAAAATCAAAAGTAAAAATCAGAAAGATTAGTATGGGGAAAATCCCATGGTTGCATCTGCCATTTCAACGATAAATTAATAATTAATAACTTCCAACCAATGAAGAGGGAGACTCTTCAAAACGCACACACACACATCCAAATGAATTAATTTGACCGATCGTGCAACTAAATGCGAGGTCACGTCCCAATAAAACCCTGATTTTGATAGAATCCTACGTTAAGGATAATCTCAAATTAAAAAAAAAAAATTAGGGAGGTACAATCGGAAAAAAGTTAGATTTTTGCATAAAATCGTTAATAACAATTTATACAAGAAGAGATTCTCAAATTTGATTCAGTGAATCTGTGAAGAATGTAATGAGAAATGAAATAAGGCCTAGAAACAAAAAATTAATTGTAAATTGTAAATTTTTCACTACTTTTTACATTTTTTCAAATTTGTCGAGATTCAAAGGAATCTAAAAAATGACGAAAAAATTTCAATTTCCAATCAATTTTTTGTGCCAGAGCTTATTTCATTCCTCATTATTCAAGATTCATTTATTTCTCAAAGTTACAAATTTTTGTTTGTTTTCCATCATCCTCCTGTCTCATCATCTTCCTCCCCTGTTGATTACATTAATTACATTTTCAGTATTCCTGTTACTTGTCTCTTACATTAAACTTATTCCTCATATTCTTTACATCCTGAATAAATTCTTATTAATGATTTTACACAAAAATGTAACGTTTTTTCCAATTGTACCTCCCAATCATCCTCAAAGCCTCTTATTTTCCACCAAAAATCCGTCTTCAACTTGGATGAAATCACCGTGATTCCCTTTTTCCTACTTATAATACCTCTCGTCATACTAATTTGAATACATTCAGGTATTTTCCCTCCATTCAGTCGACATTTATTCACTAATGGTAATCCACTCGGAATATCTTGCTATTGAAAACAGAAAAAAAGGAAATTATTGTAATTCGATGCGATTTAGAATCACTCAGATTTCTTTCTGATTCCAATACTACTATCAACGTATTCGTATCCTCAATGGAAAAAAGAGAGAAAAAGAACACCATGACGAAATAATTCTCTGGAATTACCACCAGAGGAAAAAAAATGCCTCCAATTTCTCCAACGAAGATCCAAAAAAAAAAAAACATTCAAAAGATACTTTTGCTAGCATGTCGGTAGCGCGTGTTACACAAACTGATATCGGACTGGGTACGCCGTCCAATCCGCATTTGCCCCCGGACACAGGGCAAAGGTCGCTCGTGCCAAGTCCACTACATGACTGGCCCATCGTCACCAATCACCTCCAGTCGTCTTCAACATTCGTATTAGTTACAAGCATATTGTCAAATTTTTTTCCATCCAATTAATTAGATTTTTCTTCTCAAGTCCATAATTACCTTAATTTTCTCCCTAAAATTCAATGTAAAATTCAATTAAAATTAATAAAAAAAATTTTTCGTGTGTGTGTTGTATGAAATGAGTGATAGTGTGTGATATATTATTGCAAGTGCTAGACTGAAAATTTTTTGGGTATGAGAAAAGAACGGACGAAAGATTTCAATTAAATCTATGATTAAATTTACATAATTGGAAAGAAATAAAAAATGAATTGGTTAAATTTATCAATTTTTACGTTAATTTTTTTATTAAATGTGGAGGGATTTACTCTAATTGATCCATTGAAAAGTGTGTGGTCATCATTTTATCCGGGTAAACAAACTACCGAGAGAAGTATAGAGAAAGAGACAAAATCATCTGATGAATTACATCATGTTTGTCCAGAATGTATAAAAAATCGTATTTTGAGCGATGATATGGATCAAATGTTGAATGAAATTAGAATTGAATATGTAAAACAACAAATACTGAAGAAATTACGTTTATCAAAGCCTCCTGAGGTCTCTATCTCACTTTCTACACTACCAAAGCCCCTGATAAACGGCCACGTGCTCGAACTACGACCTGGTGAGCCTCTGGAACCGGAAAAACAGGCAGAAAGCTTCTACGGAAAAACCGATCAAATCGTAGTTTTCCCTAATGAAGGTAATTCGAAAAATGATAATAAACGCCAAAGAAAGAAAAATGCTCTCATAATTCTCACGTAATAATTATACTTGGTAAAATTTTTTTCAAACTCCTCCAGACTTCATGCTCATGAATTTCTGCATGCCTAATGTGCAGAAAAAAAAAATAAAAAAAATTCAAACTTGCCATTCGCATCAAGAATCTAATTACTGAAACTTTTAAAAACGATAGATTTAATTTTCATGAAACTTCTTTATACATCAAATAGAAAACTGTATATTTCAACAGGTGTATAATCTAACAGGTTGATATCTATTTTGCCAAGGCCTTTTCTCGCCCTTTGGACAATCCCTAGTGTTTCACCCCTTTGCTAACTACTGGCCTAGTAATTCTCATTCTCCTCACTCTTTCACTCTACCTCTCTCTGTCTTCCTCTCGTACTTTGATAGCCTTAATTTTGCGAGAGCTTCAACACGACTGAGTGACGGATTCTCTTAATTATCATCACTTCTAATTACCCTCTCTTCAAGATGGCTCCATCTGTACTCTGTAGCTGTTTAAAATTCTGCACAAGTTAAAACAGATGATCCTGAATCATTGAAGCTGGCAAAATCACCTGAAATCCTACAATTTATTTAGTAGCAATGAACAAATTATCTCGATAATTAGTATAAATTCCACGAATTACTCGATTCTCCAAGCATTGTATGAATTAAATGCTAATTCACCTTTTTTATTGAAATTTTAATTTAGATCTCTGTATCAAATTTTCGATGCAATTCCATTCAATGTTATTTAATTAAAAATCATTGCCCGAGTATTCATCGTGTTGATTAGACCTGGCTGGTATTCACTGTGATTGGCTTTTTAGCTTCCAAACTTTAATTACAAAATCATCCCAGTCATGCGTAATTCCTCTGTATCGTTTGCACTGTTAAATTCCCTCTTCCCCCCCTCTTTAATTTTCATTCATCCCTCTTTCTCTCTATTCGAACGTATCCGGTGATGAGTACTTCGTTTTGTACTGCTTTTTATGTAGATTTCATTCTCCTTTTTTTTTCCTCCCTCAAGTGAGAGGAAAAAAAAATGTATATATGGAGAAAGAGTGGACGAAAAGTGTGGGGTTGATAAATAGGGTGGTAATTCATAACCACTCCTCTCTCTTTTGCATAGAAAAAAAAAAGAGGAGAAAAAAAAATCATAGAAAACGAATGTAGGGCACTGTACTCGATATAGTGAATGTGAAACGTCAAAAGCAGCTTTTAATGAAACTGGACCCTGTATCCATCTACCATCAGATGCAGTGAGAGATGAAAAATTAATTCATCTGGGGAAGCATGAAAAAAAATTTTAAAACACAAACTTTTGCTATTAGCTTTTCAGTTAAATAAAAAAACAGGGAATTTCTTTCGTTGAGGTAACCCATCGAATCAATAGTTTTTGGAGACCAGAAAGGTTCATCGAATGATGGAAAATTGCCTTTAGCATGTAAACAATTTATTATTTACCGAGCTTGTTCAAATGATTTTAGCGAAATTTAAAACAAATATTAAATATTTAATAGAACATATCAAAAGGTAAATGTGTAGAATAGGGACCTTTAGAAATAAAATTGATTTGAAATTAATTCAAATTGCCTTAGGAAGGGGGGTGGAGAAATAAGGTAGTATATTGGAATGAAAAATTCGAAGATAAGTAGTGGAACTCGCAATAGCTCAATTGATAGTGTTTAGAGAAAGGGAAAGAGAGAATAAATATATAAATAATACTAGCATAATATAATAATAATATAATATAATATAATATAATAATATTATAAATTATTATTATTATTTTATGTATAATATAATAATTTATATTTATATATATATTTATATATATATTTATTTATTTCGTAATTAGTTTCTGGTAATTATCAAATTTTAGGGTAGGCCTCTATTCTGCATATTTACCCATAAAAATCATAGAAATAAAATCCACAGTAAATTTCTCCTGCAAATTTGAAATTTGTAATTTCTCTAAAAGAGCCTAAATTTCCATATTTGTAATCAATGTAAAGGGCGCGAATTTCAAAGGAAGTCAATAAAATTACGAAAAAGAGAGAGAGAGAGAAAGATAGAAAATTTATGGGGTTAGCTACCCCAATGGGTATCATGGTGTTGATTACCTTAGGCCAATTTTGAATAAAGTTCCCTCAGGCTGTATGAATGAACCAAAAATTCCGTACTCATTGACACCCCATGCGCAATAAAACTGTGTTGAGAGTAGAAAGCAAAAAATATTCCAATTCGTGGAGTAGCAATTTTTTCCACCACTGACTGTATAAATGACATTGCCTTCTAAATCAGATTTCATTTGAAATTTTCTCGTTACACTCGATGATGCGTGAATATATTTGGGGCCAAGTACGGTTTGCCATTACGTCATTGACGTACGGATATTCATCCGAAAGTAGAGAGAAGGCAGAAAAAAAAATTTCAAATGCAAAAGAATGAAAGCAGAATACAGAGTAGTGAGAGTAGAAATAGATGAACGAATTGCACAGTTTACTTTTCTCGTAATACTGAATAATGAGTTGCAATTCCAGAGGACCCAATGCTCTCATGCTTTTCACTATTGGCATCGCCACACAATCGTCACCAGATCCCTATCCTCTTTTCTCTACACACACTAATTGATGGCAAATAATTCAACCGAGGCAAACATTCATTTCCATTTACTCAATGTAAAAAAAAATGGAAAATAATGAAAGAATGAAGAAAAAAGAAACAGAGATCATGAGCATAAAATCATAGAATCCACTGCAATTCGAAATAGAATTATGTCCATTTAAAAAAGAATACTAATATAATTTTGAGTATAAAATGCAAATTTTTGTAAATTTTCGCAGGTCCAGTTGACCGCACTAATTGTCGACAAACCTCAAATCACCTCACTGGTTTTAGTCCTGCGGTCTGTTTCACATTTAATTTACCATTGGAAATTCAGTTTGTTAGTGTTACATCGGCTGAATTGTGGTTCTACAAAGAGAATGATGAGAATGACGTATTTGGACAGACATTTGTATTATCAGAGCTTGATCACTGGGATCAAGGTGGTAGTTTTGAAAAAAATACGATAATGGCAATTTTCGAGACTTCGATCTCTGGTGAGTATTAAAAAGATTAACTCAGAAGAATGTATATAACAAGTATATTGATTGGATTTCATCAGTATTTTCATTGTCAAATTCTCTAAAAAAAAAAAACTTGCAGATGGCTGGGTAAAAACCGATGTTGCATTTACTATAAGAAAATGGGTGGAGAGACACAGATTGAATCATGCAATACAAATAGCATGTAGTACATGTTCAATTGACCGTGATAATGCACCAGTATCAACGGAAATAACTCTAAAACCATTTCTGGTTATTCACACATCACCATTGCCACAGAAAAATCGTCCAAAACGTAATTCAAATTGTTTACCAGAAATGAAAGAATGCTGCAGAGACGAATTGTACATAAGTTTCGAGGACATTGGCTGGAGTGATTGGATACTTCATCCAAGTGGTTATCATGCATATTTCTGTAGAGGATCCTGCTCAACAGCAGCTTCACTAACAATAAGTGGCTCACCTTACAATAACATCATTCGTGTAAGTTCTTTTTTTTCATCTCACGTATTTCGTCTAGAGTAGGGATGTAACCGAAAAATCTAACATGTTAGTGCGAATCATATGACCGTAACCTGACGGAGCTTAATTCTGACCATTTTTGTCATATTACCAAATTCTTACGGAATTATCAACTGACAGTCAGATTACATCCAAGCAAATGATGGGAATTTTGCTGACTTCCTCAAGAGAAAAATTTACTAAAAATTGATGTAATATTCGCACGAGCTTATTAAAAAACATGTTGTTAATTAAAAATATACATGTTCCCCTAATTTATCAAACAATATGTCATATCGAATTATCAATGACAATTGCGGATTGTGACATGATTGGAAAACTCAGATTGAACATGACAAAATTGTGACGATAGAAAAGTATGACAGTCATTTTGCATCCAATAAGATGATATGTAGCACATTTGATGATCATGACAGAAATTCTGACCCAAATAAGGCTTGACGTCACATGACTGTCATATGACGGGTAAAAATCCGTCACATGACGATCTTTCAAAATGACCGTCATTTCACATCCCAACTCTAGAAACATTAAGAGAATTAAATTCTGTTTAAATTTAAATATAGGTGAAAAGTATTACGGACTATCTCTTCAATTTTCCTCTCTGGTCTTCATTCCCTCTGGGAGAAGTACCATATTTCCCTTTGTGCAGTGATAAATTTACATTTTACATTTCTCACATTGCAGAAATGGTTGACAAAGAACAGCAGTATACACCATCGTGGTAGCGAAATAGTACCATGCTGTTCGCCAACTCAGCTCTCACCTATCCAACTACTCTACATAGACTCGAATAATACGATAACCCAGAAAACACTGCCGAACATGGTAGTAGAAGCGTGTGGATGTATGTGAAAAAGAGAAGAGAAACAGAACGAAAGAAAAAAAAAACGCAGAGAAGTGAAAAAAAAAATGCAAACAAAAAACGAAGCAGACCAAAAGAAAAGAGGATAACACCATCTCTATTTTCTCATTTCTCTTTTTTTATTCACCGGCAAAACGTGAAAAGCTGCATGTGGTTCGCCAGAATGTGTTGGAAACGCTGATTTTTCTCTTTTCTTCGTTCTTTCATTATCATCTTCACGTGTGTGTACGTGAAATCAGAAACGAGAAACAACCAAGAGACAGAATTGTAAAAAGAACCAAGTATATACCAAGTGAAAGAAGAAAAAGGAGAAAAAAAGAAAACAATTCTTCCAAAAGAAAGAAAGACAGTGAATGCCCACAATGAAAAAACAGTCATAAATAGGCAAAAACAAATATGATGAAGAATGAAGAGATTAGAGTAGAAATAGAGAAGAAACGTGCCGAAAAACAAGGAGTGCTCGTGAAGAATTCTCTCTAGCGTAAAGACAAGAGTAGCGTACTTGAGCCCTCCCTATCTCTCCTCTCCCGTTCTTTCTTTTTTGTTTCCCAACTTTTTAGTCCAGTGATCGTGTTTATTGTATTACGTAAAAAGCACACACATTGTGCCTTCATTTCGGGATTAGAAAATTTGAGAGACAACGAGGAGAAAGATAAATTTTTTTTGAAGAATCCTCCGATTGAAAGACTGTGGGCGACGTTGAAAAGCCACGACAGTATTTTTCCTACTCCCATTTTTTTCCCTCTAGAAAAATTAAAAAAAAATGATTATATGTCAATTAGCCCCTTGCATTTTGTAATCATATTCACGAGTCCAAATTCAAAGATTTTCTTAATAAATCCCCTCCTCATCACTGACCCCAATGGACTCTACGTTACGATGAAAACAAGTGTAGGACTTAACATTGTTATGTTTTTTTTTTTTAATTGCCCGTTCGAGTGTAGAAATTTTATTTATTGTATAAGCTAGGCTATCAGACTGTGTTCGTGTCTGTTTACGAGCGGTGAATTAATCATTATTGGTTCTTTTTCTCGCCCCTTTACACTCTTTTTTTTTTATAACCGACTGTTGCTTTCATATGCAATCGAGTCAGAAAAGTCGACTGGCTGTACATATATCGCACTATATCATTTCTTTCCTCCAAGTAAATTTGTTTTTTCTTTTTTTACTCTCAATTTGATTCTGGCTTTTCACTTAGATCCGGCTCAGCAGTCTTCCGTGATAAGATAAGCAGAATACACAAGAATTACGGCATTCTCATGAGATTAATGGGATTTTACTCTTTTGTTTATGTGCTAATGCTACATTTGAGATGAAAAGATTTGACGAGCAATGATTGAGGAAAAAAGAAATATTTTATTCCACCATGAAGAAGACAAGGTTATCATTAGAAGTTAAGAATTAAGTCATTCTCCTCACCACTGATTGTATTTTTTAAAAATCCTAATGAAAATCTTGGAAAGTAGATATTATTTCCTTTCTGGAATTTCGTCGTTATCATCGAGAAATTCAATAATGCTGAGCTCTTCATTTTCTATTGTAATTCTAAAAAAATTTCATAACTAAGAGAAAAACATAAATTTACACAGCCTGATTCGACAGAATTCTTCATTTAATGAAGTACGCATTTTAATAGCTAATAAATTATTGAATTTTATATTTTTTTGATGCACATAAAAATATATTGTAGAACAGAAAATGGTCAATTCCATTTTTTTTTTTGATAAATTAACGAATGGATAGTGTTAATTACCGATCGGGATGAAAAATCCTTTTCAATTGAGACAATGAGATGAATGTCGAAACACATTAATGTTGATAAAAACAAGAATTAATCACTGGAAATAAATAATTGACCTTCGTACAAATGTGTTTACTCTTTCTCTTTTTTTTTTTTCGGCAATTAAATTCGATTTCTCTTTTTTTCTTTCCTCTCTTTAAACATAAACAACGAGTGTAATGACTAGAGAAGATGGCATTGTTTAATGTGAATTTGTATGTGTTACTATAATACAATGAAAAATCATCGCTTGGCTCCAAAGTCCAGTCTAATTGACTACTTAAAGAGTATCAGAATAATATAAATGCCCCGACATATTAATAAATCGCTGTTATCGTCTGTCAAATGATTTTTAATGTGAAGAGAAAAAAATCATTTGTTAGAAATAATTTTCATTTGTGTCAATGAGTTTTGTATTCTAAAAAGTTCATAAAACCAAAACTGTCACATCTATTCCTCAATCCTCATTGGTCGAACAAAATTGGAAATAAAACAATTTTTCTTTCAATGATTATCAATCATTGATGATATTTTTCAATCCAACTCGGAGAATAATCATCAAAAAAAATGGCAAAAAATGAATTTAAATGAAAAAATTATGAAATCATTCTCTGTGCACTAGAGCGCAAGAAAAATGATCGATCTCGTTATAGAATAACTCCCCCACTCCTCATTTCATGATAATTATTCAAAGAATATTCATTTTCGTCCTGAATTCTCGTCCAAAAAATACATCATACCAGGTAGTAACAAAATGAACATTCTTCAAAACTAATGATTCTCCTACTCCACAGTTCTTCGCTGAGTAATCATATAAAATTATAATAACTTACTCGTGATGATAACACGTAGATAATTTTGTAATTGCTCATATCTGTAATGTCCTCCTGAGTGAACTGAAATGACCGTATAAAATTTCTCATTCTCCCAACTCCTCATGAAAATAACCCAAGCTTGGAGAATCTGAAGTTGTCAGGGAAAATGAAGATTCGTCATTTCATCTCATTGTGTTTTAATAATCTGGAATGGTAGTACTCAAGTGTGATGGTATTCATGGATAGGCAACGACTGCAACAATTATAACAGAATTTATGAATCTTCAAATGTATTTCATGAAATACTCTTGAGTAATGAGTTCAATCCAACTGGAAATAATTAGGAAATTTGCCGGATTTTTTTTTTAAATCACCGATTCACTATTTTTGGAGCGAATCTATCAGATTGCCAAGAAAGATATTCTGACATACGTTTCTTCAATTCCAAAAGTAAATTTTCTCAGTTTTATCTCTTTATTCATTTTCCTTTGTGGATTGAATTCAATAGAGGAAGGGGGGAAGATGGGGTAAAATGAACACTTCCATTCAACGGTTCAAGATAGAAATTTTCTCATGATTCTATTGGAAAACTGAGAAAATTTGAGTGAGAAAAGATGTATCAAAATTTTTTTTCTCAATTTTTTGGAAAATTCACTTTTTTAATCAAGTTTTGAAGGGGTTTCCCTTTTAAAAATGGATAAAATTTAGTTTTTCAGCGATATTTCCGGTTCTGGTGATCGTAGCGACCTGGAGTTAATCTTAAATGAAAGGTGAGCTCATTTCTCATCGATTTATGTGGTTTAAATTTTTTTTAAATCAATTTTTCAAATATTTATAGGCCATTTTCTGAAAACCAGTTTTTGCCCTATAATTACTTGAAAAATTGATAATTTTTTTTTGAAACCACATAAATCGATGGGAAATGAGCTCCTCTTTCGTTCACGATCAACTCCCAAGTAGCTATGACCGCTAGAACCCGAAATATTCTCGAAAAACTCGAATTTTTCAAAAACAGAAGAATTTTATCTTCAAATCACCCACAAAAAAAAAAGAAATTTTTGAAAAATTCGATAAAATAACTTCTGACATATGATTTTTAATTGAAATTTCTTCATCTTTCAATAGAATCATCAGAAAAAACCTATCTCCAATATTTCCATCCATTTTAAGTAATTTTAATAGCATAAAATACCAAAATCAATTTACCCCACCTTCCCCTATACTTCTTCTTCTTACTCCTTATTGGCTATATCCCCTAGAGGGGCAAGTGCCACTTCCCCTATACTTAGCCCCTTTATGAAAATTATTATTACCTGCATCAGGAGATGCGGTAGCATCTCTCGACAAGTACGAGCCCAAACACTTTCTGCCAGGCAAGGCTACCGCACTCCTATACGGCTAAATACGACTCGAAAAATTTCAATAATTTTTTCCAAAGTCAAAATTCCATCTCGTGAGATGATTTTCCGGTAATATATTGCTTTTACCATTATCTTCGAGTTTATGTAAAAAAAAAATTGAAAAAGCGATATTTTATTATTAATTAAAAACGTTGGCCAAAATTCTTCTCCAATCGAACTTTCTTTGGGACATTGTAACTGTGTTAGTGCCTCACCGACACGATGTCGAAGTATGTGTCACACAAACGGACGCAGTAAGCATCAAACACGCCTGGCTTCGAATGCAAATATCTCGAAAACTATTGAAAATTTATCGAGACATGCAGTGAATAAAATTTAGGGGATGAATTAACGAATACAATAAGCAAAATCCCGTTCTTCTACGACTTGTATTTTCCGAGATATTAATTTTTTACTGAAAAGTTTGACAATGACGTGCGAGACCCAAGAAATTACACGTAGAGATGAGAAAGGTTAGTACGAAATCTACGTTACCGTGCGAGCACTAAGAAAGAGACCGGATTATGCTTATATCGGCTTGCCATATTTCGACGTGTAAAACTCGTAACTTCAAAGTTATTCTTGTTGGAAAATAAGCTCCAAAATCATTTCAAATTTTGACAGATCATTCCTTATTATTTAAATGATGAACTGTCAAATTTTGGGAAATTTCTCATTGCAGAGGGTTTTCTTCTAAACAACCTAAAAAAGATCATATTCCAGAAACTAGTCGTAGGATAATGGTGTTTTGCCCATTTTGTTCCTTAATTTTTTCCCTAAATTTCATTCGCAGCATGTCTCGATAAATTTTCAAAAGTTTTCGAGATATTTCAATTTCAAATCAAGTCGATCAGCACGTATCTAGATTCGATTTAATCCATCTCTATGACATTGCTCATTTATAAATAAAAAAAGAAGTGAAATGGCAGAAAAAAAAAACGCTAACGCGTTTTAAAAAAACGTCGACAAGTACGCGCCCCATTTTTATTGAAAAAAAAATATATGAAATGCGAATAGGTAGAATAGTACAAGTCCGGCGATCTACCTGTACATTCCTTTTTCAAATTAATTCATCATCTCATTATCCGGGTACTAGATGAAATTGGCATTGTACAATGAATTTGAAAAATTGAATAGTAAAGAAATTAAACAAAAGAAACGTACTTGGTGTACCAAATGAAGACACAGATTACAGGTACACCAAGTACGTTTCTTTTGTTTAATTTCTTTACTATTCAATTTTTCAAATTCATTGTACAATGCCAATTTCATCTAGTACCCGGATAATGAGATGATGAATTAATTTGAAAAAGGAATGTACAGGTAGATCGCCGGACTTGTACTATTCTACCTATTCGCATTTCATATATTTTTTTTTCAATAAAAATGGGGCGCGTACTTGTCGACGTTTTTTTAAAACGTTTCATTTCATCTACATCTTCATTCTCCACCCTTCGTCTTTCTTCTCATTTCTCCTGTTCTCCATACGATACATGTGACGCCATCGAACGGAATGAGACAGAGTTTTCCAAGATGGCGTCTTTTTGGCGGGCCACAATAACAGATGCCTTCCATCGGTACTACTAATTAGTAAATTTCAGTTTTAAGATAAATAATTAGGAAATTCAATCATTCCTGAATATTTATTCATCTTGAAATTATTATTTCAAAGAATTTCTTTTAATCCAAAAGAATAAAGATGGATTGCCTATTTTTTGGCCAAATACATTCGATTGCCAAAAAAAAAGCTGTCGATATATATTCCTTCACTTTTATCTCTTTATTCATTTTTCATTGTTTACTAAAAGTACTTAGAGCTTCATTAAAAATTATTATTACCTGTATTTCATTCAATTTACATGTTTGCCCTTCAATTTTGAAGTTTTTTTGTTCTCCATACGATACGTGTGACGCCATCGAACGGAATGAGGCAGTGTTATCCAAGATGGCGTCGTTTTGGAGGTCCGCAAGATGGCGGCCAGCTGCAGCGTACGAGAATGACTGGAAACAGCTGATCGCTTCAATCGTTCGGTACTGAATTAAAAAATTGTGTTTGAATTGATTATTTGTGAATTTAATAATTTCTAAACACTTATTCACCTTAAAATGATTTTTTTTTACGAATTTCAGAACCATGTTCAGATGATTGAGGCGTTGTCTCTCCTTGCAAACACATAAAAGGAACAAGTGAAGGTGAAATATGTGTGGAAAGACAGTTCGAGACTCTGTGAATTGAGCTCTTTTTGAATTTTTGAGAATATTAGTGGAATTTATTGATTAACAATGCTGTCAGAAGTCGACGTATTCATTAGTAATTACACACTGGTGGATCCTGAGGTCTATCAACTCTGGGTGGATGGTCATTCATGTTAGTTTTATTTACAAATAAGGCTGGAGGTACAGAAGTGCCTTTTGCACAGAGAGAAAAATATAATTTTATTAACAATAAAATTATAGTCGAAGACGACGTCAACCATTTAGATTTGGTAATGCTAACTTTAGACATGGAAAGTTAGTATCATCATGTCAAGTAGTGAATCAAACCATATGAATCTACTGCAACAGAAGAAGATGATCACAATTTAGTGATTACAATTTTCGCACAGTGAAATTATCAGTATGATCATTCGTCAATTATAGGATCTTTAATACTGCATGAAGTCACGAAAGTAACAAAAATCGAATTGCGTTATTTTTGCAAGGTTAAAAACACTAACATTATATACAGAATTTAATGCATTTATTGAAGAGCACTTCTGTACCTCTAGCCTTGTCGTTTTATTTATTATTCATTGATTATTTGGGGAACAATGGGTTGAAAATTGGGATTTTTAATGGAACCGTTAGAGATTGTTTTTCTTTAACGATCCTAGTAAAAAGGTGAAGGAATTTTCCTGTGAAAAACATGCCTTAGCATTGATATTTTTTTAATTTTTAAAAAATTCGATGTTTTTGGTCATGAATGAGCAGTCAAACACTTCCCACTTTTGCAAAAATTCACTTTTTTAAGAATCTCTCTGATTCTATTGGTCATAGCGACCTGGGGTTGATCTTAAACGAAAGATGAGATCATTGGCCATCAATTTAAGTGGTGTTACCTAAAAAATAATGGATTTTTCAGATATTTAGAGATCATTTGATAAAAATAAGCTTTTGCTCTATAAATTTCTCAAAAATCTTCTTTTTTCTCTCAAATTACGTAAATAAAAGACAAATGCTCTCACATTCCATTCAAGATAAACGTCAGATCGCTACGATCTATCAAACCAGAGATATTCCAAAAAAAGCGAGTTTTTCTTGAAAAAAAAATAAAGGAACCTCTTCAAATATTGCTCAAAAAAGCTAAATTCCCAAAAAATAAAAGAGAAATTCCTTCTGATGCATGTTTTTCAACGAAAATTCCCTCAGCTTTTCGATGGAATCATCAAAAAAAAACCATCTCAAATATTTCCATAGTTTTCAAGTCACTTCCATAATTTACAACACTCAAAACCTTATGTCAGAATGAATTAATGATTAAAAATTAATTTTGCAGCTAGTGATGCAGTTGGAATTCTGCATCAACGAGGTATTTGCCAGCAGACGAATGCCCCAATAGAACTAGTAGCTTCTGATGTCCTCGATCATTATCGAACGTACTCTCTACTCGAGAGGCTCCTCCAGACGCCCACGAAATTAGCCAGTGAACAATTGGCATTTCAAATTGAACCACAAACTAGTCAAATGCTCATAGAAATGTACTATGAATTCGATGATTCTGTGGTTCGCGAATTATTGGGGAAGAAATTGACTTCGAAGAGTCGTAAGGATATGGATGAAGTATCAGAAAAAACTGGAATTTCGTTGAAAAGCTGTAGGAGACAATATGATAATGTTAAGAGAGTATTCAAAGTAGTTGAGGATTTACCTGGTTCTCTAGTCGTTAATATAAAACAACATTTTCTACTTCCAGATGATTTAGCGAAGTATGTGTTCATTTAATTATACTGAAAATAGCAGACATCTGACAATTTTTACTTTTTTTTTCTCGAAGCATAAGCTATTTTTGAAGGAATGAAAAATATGCACATGTTGAAAATTCAAAGAACTATCAGTACAAATTTTTTGAATATTTTTTTTTGTAATAATTTACTTGTTTGAAAAAAATTCCAAAAAATGTCAGATGTTCGCTCAATCAGTGAAATAATTTCCTCAACAGCTCTTAATAAATTTTAATATGTTGTAAACAGACGTTATGCCGCAGTAGTATTCATAGCATGTCTAAGATTTGAAATGAGCAAAAGGAAGCTACAGTTCCTGACGTTTCCTGATCTCTATCACTGTGCAAATGTCATGATGTCATCGTGGACATATCGCTACACTGGCTCTGAGTACTTCGATACTGATCTTGATAGAGAATTCTTACTAGAATTGGCCGAATGCCGAATCCTTTTGGAGAATGATAAACATCATAAACAGTAAGTTGTCGAAATTGAAGATTGAAATAAAAATCGAATTCTCATTCTTATTTCATGAATTCCAGTCTCGTTTGCATAAAATTGAAGCCAACTCTCCTCGAAAAATCTTATCAAGAATTAGACTCAAATTTTCGCTCTTACTCTCGTGCACTATTGGGAATAGCATGCAGCCTCCACAGAACCAGAGAGTTACGATTTTTATTCTTAGAATTGGTGGAAAGATGTATTGAGCCTTGGAAGCAAGTCAATTGGTCACACACAGACTTGAGAAATTTTCTAAGTGCATACACCCAGTGTGCACTTGATTTGGACGTTCTAAGGTAAAAAATATATATATAAGAGACCGGGGCAAAATGGATCTCTGCAGCAAAATGATTCAAGAATTTTTTTCGGAGTGAAGGGCTTTGCAAAAAAATCTGAAAAAATTAGAGAATATGCTCCAATATATCTATATTGTTGGTGAATTTTTTCAGATTTTTCATAGAAGCCGCCGCTCTTAAAAAAAATCTCGAATCATTTTATCTCGCAATTTCCCAGTATTTTATCGCGGTCTCTTCTAAACAATGAGTAAAGGATATAAATGAAAATGTAGAAAATCATTGATTACCAAAAAAAAATTATTTCTTTCCATTATTTAGAGAGGGAGCATTGCGTGATGCATTCGAACGTTACATGAAAGTGGTAACAAGCTGTCTGCTACGTATGTACCATACATGACGACTGATAAACGTCTACAAAGACGTTATAATTGTTGAGAATCATCAGGACGAGGAGGACTGTCGATAAATTGTATTACAATTTATTCATAATTTTTTTTCAATTGATTTTTCTTCTCTTTCTCTGCTCTTTGCGTAATAAATAATTAATAACATTTTTCGTGGCAAAGCGTTGTATGCAATTTTCAATGCCACTTATAATAATATTCACATAACTACATATCATTGAACCAACACGACTGGTAAATTCTCCCCCATAAAACATGATACTTTTCACTTTTCATTTGCCTTTTACCGTTTCTATTGTACGATAGACATTGCGAAAAAAACAAAAGATTAATATGCAATTTCTAGACCCAATAATGTGTTTGTTTTTGATTTAAAAGAAAAAATAATCGGCAGTACTGATTGGGTCAGCAATATCTCGTTAAAGATTGTCTAGGGAATAGGGGAAACGTTATGCACCAAATTTAGTCCAATTAGTCTTTAGTTTTTCCCTCTTTTTTTTTTACCAAAAGAAAAAAGATCAACAAAGTCATGTTGGCGATCGAATTGTTATTCATTTGAATTTTTGGTTCTTTTCTTCTTTTTTTTTCTTAGTTGATGCACTTATTATTTCACTATAATTAGCTACTGTGCTACTCCTAGGATTTTGTTCACTGCCAGTACAACGTCCTTAGCTTGGGGCAGAGCTAGAGCTTCCAATGATTTTGTATAGGGCATGGGAACATCAGCACCTGTTACACGGATTACTGGAGCATCAAGGTGATAGAATGCATCACCTACAAAAGAAACAAATAATTGAATGAGATTATCAGTGAAGCAGTAAAGTAATTATGATAATGAAATTAGCATACATTTTACAATTTTTTGGATTTTTTTCCAAATCATAAAAAAAATATATTAAAAAAATTTGCACTTGTAGATTTTTGAATTTTTTACATGTACATATTTTTCGTTTTATTCGATAGTTTTTTTTAGAGGGAAAAAAATGGAAAAATTGTCAAATATCTGCTGTTTTCAGTATCATAAGTAATTTACATAATTTCTTTTTTCCTCTTTATTAACTGATAATCCAATGAATCCATAAACTTACTCTCCATAATTTTCGCACATATTTCAGCACCAATACCGCAATTAGGCCAGCCCTGTTCTACAGTAACAATATGATGTGTTTTAAGCACAGACTTGAGAATTGTCGGTACATCCAATGGCCTCAGTGATCTCAAATTAATGACTTCAGCCTCAATTCCCTTTCCTGCAAGTTCCTTAGCAGCTTCCAATGATGTTTCAACGGCTTTGGAATGTGCCACAAGTGTAATATGATTACCAGCACGTTCAATTTTAGCTTGACCAATTGGTAATACAAAGTCCTTTGACATTGCCTCATCAGACATTGGATACTGTACACCATACAGTAATTCATTTTCAAGAAAAACAACTGGATCTGGATCACGTATAGCTGCTTTTAATAAACCCTTACAATCCTCACTATTGTATGGTGAAATAACTTTTAATCCTGGACAATGAGCATACCAAGCACCAAAACATTGTGAATGCTGTGCACCAACACCAGATGCAGCACCATTTGGACCACGGAATACAATAGGTACATTAACTTTACCAGCTGACATGTAAAATGTCTTTGCTGCGGAATTAATTATTTGGTCTATCGCTTGCATAGCGAAATTAAATGTCATGAATTCGCAGACTGGTCGAAGACCGGCCTGCAAATAAGTTTAATTAATTTTTTTTTTCCATCTTTAAAAGATGCTTTAAAATATAGAATACTTTACCCTATACTCTTGAGGTTTTGGAAATGCGGGATAAATACAGTTTTGAATGGAATAATCGCATTTATATGGAATATATACTGTTTTTTTGTGCAGTTTTAAATCAAGATTTATACTATGTATATCCCGCTTCAATACTGTGTGAATTCGGTTTAAACTGCGTAAATGCCATTCAAAAACTGTATTAAAACAGTTGAGACATTGTCAGTGACAGCTTAATTCTATTGTATTAAAATGAATAACATTGTTGAAAAGTCTCATGTCAGTCTCTATTAACGAATCAGTAGTGGAGAGATGAAATAGGATAAATCCACTTGTTTTTGAGGTGATCTCGAAGGAAATTTCTCGGAAAGTAAGCGAGATAAGGTGATATTACTCATCTGTTTTTGTAGAGAATTTCAAGATTTACAAAAGAGTTTTAGGGCAAAATTGCTCTTTCTCGGTTATTTTCTAAGGTGCTTTCACTATTGGAATGATTCAATTAATTCTTCATCACCTTGTATAGGGAAGAGTGGGGCAAAATGGACACTGTAATGAAACGGTTGGAGATGGATTTTTTCTGATGATTCTATTGAATAGCTGAGGGAATTTTAGCTGGAAAACAAGTGTCAGATGTATTTTTTTAGATTTTTTTGAAAATTCGATATTTTTTGGCATTTTTGAGGGGTAAAATGCTTTTCTTTTTTGAAAATTTTCAGTTTTTTGCAAATATCTCTGGTTCTATTGGTCGTAGCAATTCGGGGTTGGTCTCAAATGAAAGGTGAGCTCATTTCCCATCGATTTATGGGGTTTTCAATTCAAAAATATCAAATTTTGGTAAGTTATAGGCCAAAAACTGTTTCCCAAAACTGTTTCACAAAAATACCCATAAATACCTTAAAAATCAATATTTTTAAATTGAAAACCCTATGAATCGATGGCAAATGATCTCACCTTTCACGTCCCGTCGGAATTTTTACGCTACGACAAATAAAACTGGAGATATTCTCAAAAAACTGAAAGTTTTCAAAAAAAGGCAGGCTTCTACCCCTCTAAAATGCTCAAAAAAGTCAAAATCGCCAAAAATTCAAAAAAATTAATTGCGGCACTTCTTTCCCGCCTGAAATTTCCTCAGCTTTCCAATGAAATCATCAAAGACAATCTACCGCCAATATTTCGATTAATTTCAAGAGTTTTTCATAATATTTGCCTAAAAATTTAGATGTGTCCATTTTACCCCTGATGTCCATTTGCCCCACCTTCCCCTATAGTATGGTTACCGATGACATGTGTCACTATTTACTACTTTTAAATGAGACTCTGTAAAACTCGCTTTCAACCGTGTTATTGGCCTCGTCTGATGATTTCTTGTTCAAATGAATAAAATAAAAACAAGATAAAAGTAGAGAAACTGTAAAAAATTGCACACTCAAACGGAGTTTACACCGTTTTATCCAATTTTTATACATTTTCTCTATGAGAAATGTTTACACTAAACACCGAATTTACACAGAATAAATTCGTAATTTATACCGCATTTTCAAAAGCCACAAAGATAAAATAAACGTAGAATCATCCTAAAAAATTTTACCATAGCAGCACCAACAGCCATTCCACCAAATCCAGATTCTGTAATTGGTGTATCAATGACCCTTTTATCACCATATTTTTTCCACAGACCCCTGGAGACCTTGTAAGCACCATCATAAAGGGCAACTTCCTCTCCCAATATAAAAACACGTTCATCCCTCTCCATTTCCTCATCCAGGGCTGAATTCAACGCATCTCGTACAGTCATCTATATCAGATTGAAAGGAAAAAACAAAAGTCGTGAGTAATGTAACAATTATCAAAAAAATCACAATAATTTACATGTCGTATGATAAATCATGTGACCTTTCACGTCCTTCAAGCATTAGCTAATCGTCCAAGTTATTTCATTAAATAATCAGCATAAAAATTAGTAAAAATCATGATTAAATCAGCTTAACGTGGAGAAAAATTGGAGTAAATTTCATTTTTCACTCAATTATCACATGACATGATGTGGAATATCGTGATTTTTTTAATTTAAAATTCACATTCGTGATTTAGGTTAAGTTTCGAATTATAATATATCATATACCTGCTGTGCTGCAGCCCATTTTGATGTAGAAAATGAGCGACGAGCTATTCCTCTTAAGGCAGACTGTAAATTTGAAAAAGAAAAATGAAATAGTCAGACAACCGTAAACACTTGACATGCTTAATTATACACTGAGTCCAATCAATGTTACGAGATATTCTGTACACTTCTTTTATTTCTTGAATTCTTTTTTTTGAAATTCGAAATTTGCGTTACCGTGAGCATGATCGTTCGACGTGTACGTTCGAACGAAATAATGGGATGCTTAGATTGTGCCAAATAATTGTTCTTTATTGTTTTCCTTATTCTGTTGATCCTTTTGCGAGGAATGTGCGCTTATTTGCGCCTCCAGGGGAATCTTTGCGCAAAAAATTACGAACACGACTAGAGTATTAGTGCACGCGTAGTGCAATAATGGAGTCAAGGACGTTGTTAGCCCTGACGTAGACGTTTTTATTCACGGGAATTTATCAGTGCTGGGATTTGTCGCACGAGGTCGCAACGATTCGTATTCAAATCATTTCTTTGGCGGTGGTAAGGCGGCGGGGGGTTGAGGGATATTTAATTAATATACTATCGAATTCGCTTGGTAGTTCGATGGTAATCAATGTTAGAAAGTTTTCAATTATATAGTAGATACTGGTAATTAGAAAAAAAATAATTAAAATAGGGGATGCTTTTAATTCCGGTCGGCGGGGTGATTGGGTATTTTTTATCAAATGACTACCCCATTCGATGTGAAATTCGATGGTAGTCAATGGTAGCTGATTATTTCTGATGAAGTATGCACTGTTTCCCTGCAATAATTAAAAATATATAGCTACATGGGTTAGGCTAGACAGTAGGTACTGGCTGCCATCTACATTCTCACCCCACCATGTCATCAAGCGCCATAATTTAAAAACAAATATAGGGAAAAGTGGGGCAAAATGGACATTTAAATGGAACGGTCGCAGTTACCTTTTTTTTAATGATTCCATTGAAAAGCTGAGGGAATTTTAGGCGGAAAACATGTATGGGAATAAATTTTTTCGAATTTTTGAAGATTTTCATTTTTTTGCCCCAAAATCGAAGAGTATTCCCTTTGGGTTTTTTTCGAAAAAATGGGTTTTTGAGGATATCTCCGGTTCCATTCGTCGTAGCGATTCGCGGATGGTCTCAAATTAAAGGGGAGTTCATTCCCCACATTTTCGTTAAAGTCCCATCGATTTTTATCGAAAATTGACGAAGTTACAGGGCAATTTGTGAAAATCAGTTTGTGGGCTGTAACTTCCGTAATTTTCGATAAAAATTAATGAGACTTTAACGAAAATGCGAGAAATTAACTCCTCTTCAATTTGAGACCACCCGCGAATGGCTACGACAAATGGAACCGGAGATATCTTCAAAAAACCATTTTTTCGAAAAAATCGAAAGGGGCTACTCAAAATTGAGTGAAATTTTTTTTTTTTTTTCAAAAATTCAAAAAAAAAATTTTCACCCAAATTTTCCGTCTAAAATTTCCTCAGCTTTTCAATGGAATCACTGAAAAAATTCTACCTCCACGATTTTTCGTAATTTGGAGCGTTTTCCAGAATAAAACCACGAAAATTTAGATGTGTCCATTTTGCCCCTTATGTCCATTTTGCCCCACCTTCCCCTAAATTTTATCACCAAGGAGATTATTCTAATTTCATGTTAACCACTGTACCTTGACAACTTGGAGAATCAGAGATCTCTAGAAGAGGAATTCATACTAGAGAAAATTGGAACTAAATAAGAACACTTTTTCGTTTTTATTCTCGACTGAAATTCTTTATTTATCAAAAATGGAAAAATAGAATCTGAGATAACAACATTATCGCTTAATTCTTATTCTACATATTAAGAGCTGCAATCACATTTTTTCAATGATTCCATTGAAAAGCTGAGGAAATTTTAGACGGAAAATTTGGGTGAAAATTTTTTTTTTGCATTTTTGAGAAAAAAAAAATTTTACTCAATCTTGAAGGGTACCCCCTTTTGATTTTTTCGAAAAAATGGTTTTTTGAAGATATCTCCGGTTCTATTTGTCGTAGCCATTCGCGGGTGGTCTCAAATTGAAGAGGAGCTAATTTCTCGCATTTTCGTTAAAGTCTCATTAATTTTTATCGAAAATTACGGAAGTTACAGCCCACAAACTGATTTTCACAAATTGCCCTGTAACTTCGTCAATTTTCGATAAAAATCGATGGGACTTTAACGAAAATGTGGGGAATGAACTCCCCTTTAATTTGAGACCATCCGCGAATCGCTACGACGAATGGAACCGGAGATATCCTCAAAAACCCATTTTTTCGAAAAAAACCCAAAGGGAATACTCTTCGATTTTGGGGCAAAAAAATGAAAATCTTCAAAAATTCGAAAAAATTTATTCCCATACATGTTTTCCGCCTAAAATTCCCTCAGCTTTTCAATGGAATCATTAAAAAAAAGGTAACTGCGACCGTTCCATTTAAATGTCCATTTTGCCCCACTTTTCCCTATATTTGTTTTTAAATTATGGCGCTTGATGACATGGTGGGGTGAGAATGTAGATGGCAGCCAGTACCTACTGTCTAGCCTAACCCATGTAGCTATATATTTTTAATTATTACAGGGAAACAGTGCATACTTTATCAGAAATAATCAGCTACCATTGACTACCATCGAATTTCACATCGAATGGGGTAGTCATTTGATAAAAAATACCCAATCACCCCGCCGACCGGAATTAAAAGCATCCCCTATTTTAATTATTTTTTTTCTAATTACCAGTATCTACTATATAATTGAAAACTTTCTAACATTGATTACCATCGAACTACCAAGCGAATTCGATAGTATATTAATTAAATATCCCTCAACCCCCCGCCGCCTTACCTCCGCCCATTTCTTTTTTACCTCCATTTAGTTAGCTCCTCTTAATGTAAAATTAATATTTTTCATTGTCTGCTAAAATTTCTAATTTTTTAAAATATTTTCTTCTATAAGTCCAATTTTAAACTCAAAAAAATTTCATCTTTCCTCTAAATATAACGTCGCTCAAGTTTTTGTTTTCTAGGGCTTCCAAACACCTTTGCCCTTCACCCTAAAAAGTATTGTCTCTCAATTCGCCATAGGACCGGACTTATAAACAAAAATATGCAAAAAATTGGAAGTTTCGAACTTGAAAAAGTTCCTGCTTCCCTCCAAATCTGACGTCAAATTTCCGGTTCTGAGGGCTTCCAAACACCTTTGCCTTCCATCCTACAAAGAATTGTCGCTCAAGTCAAAAATCAACTCAAAAATCATTTTTTCTATACAATTTTCATGGGAAATTTCCTCATTTTTCCAATAGAATCATCAGAAAAAACCTATCTCCAATATTTCCATTTACTTCGAGTAATTTCCATGTATAAAATACAAAAATCAACCTGTGTCAATTTTACCCCACCTTCTCCTAAGTTCAAATTTTCTAAATATTTTTTTTTGCCATAATTTACTTTTTGAAAAAAATGCGGAAAAATATCACATGTCTGCTATCTTCAGTATCATCTAAAAAGTCCGATTTCCTTCACTACCTAATAATTATGAAGGGTAATTAAAGAAGAAATCCATAATATATTCATTATATTCCTTTATTAATCACATTTAAAAATGCTTTCATTTTATTGCATCATCTCTTTTTGCATAATTTCTTGTTTTCCTCTAAATAAATATGAAAATTCTGCAAAATTTCATCATCATCAATATAATTTTCAAATTGTAGATTTTGAATTCCCGCCAAAAATTGCGGTGGAGCGGACAAAATTCCCGCCAGCTGCGTGTGTTTTTTAAATCCATTACAGAGCTGATGATTAATTAAAAAAATAAAATCAGGAAGAAATAAAGGAGAAATAATGTTTTTTTCATTCATACAGAAAATAACAGTTTTCAATTGTTGGTGAGTGAGTAATGACTATTGTGTTTGTGTACAAAGAATGTATCAGTTTGTTATCAGTTACTGTGATCTGGCTTTTTTTCCCTTCAAATGTGGTTTTGATGTGTTTTTTCAAATGTGGACATTAAAGTCAATAGAAATCAATGAACTAAAGACTTGAATAATAACAGTGTCATAAATTTCTGCAAAAATTGTGGAGTAGATTGTCAAGAAGACGTTAGTTTTTCATGTGCCAATTGTTTTTCAGTGTTAAAAGTATAATTCAAGCTTCATCGATGATACTGAAAATAGCAAAAATCTGACAATTCTTATAATATTCATTTTTTCAAGGAATAAAACAATGAAAAATAAATAAAAAATGTGCACATGTAGAGAATTCAAAAAGCTACAAGTGTAAATTTTTTAATCATCCTTTCTATAGTAATTCATTTGTTCGAAAAAAATGCAAAAAATTGTGAGATGTGTTCTCATTTCAACGATATAGAAAGTCACAGACATCTGACAAGTTTTAGATTTTTCTAGACTAGAGCAAATTGGACTTAAGGGATGAGATAATTCGAGTTTTTAAAAAAAAAACAGCAGCTGCTATGAAAAATCTGAAAAAATTCACAAACAATCTCTACATATTTGGGCATTTTCTTAAATTTTTTCAGATTTTTTCATCGAGTCCTTCACGTCGAAAAAAATTCTTGAATGATGTTCGCACAGAGGTCCATTCTGCCCCATTCTCCTCTAGAGAATTCAAAAAATTACAAGTGCAAATTTTTCTAATATTTTTTGTATTTTTAATAATCTATTTGCTAGAAAAAAAATCAAGAAAATTGTCCAATATCTACTAGTTTCACTATCATCTAATTTCATTATCATCTTCAGTTGTTTTTTTTTCCTGAAGCTACATCAAGATGAAGACATTATATCTAATAAAAGTGAAGCTATTAACGCAAATTTATAAATACAGATAAAAATCATCTATGTTCAATGTCAATGAGTATATTCAAGAGATGAATGAATTGAATATGAAGAGAAAGAGTGAGTGAATGATGAATGAAGAAAAATTGAAGAAGCAGTTGACACGAGCTCGATGAACATCGTCATCTAGATTATGCTGCATGCAGATTCAATGAGCAGTACATATTGGGTATGTAATAACAATGATTCCCATTAAAAGTATAACATTGTTCCAGTCTTTATTTTGCGATAAATAGACGGCGCATTTAGTGTTTTTTTTTTTTTCCTTTTTTTTGCTATTATTTTATATCTTTTTCATATCCACACAAACATTTATGCTATGACATGACAAAAACATTCAATTTTTGTCACTGAATAAATGGCCGATTATGACATGTTTTTTTTTTTCTTATGTTTTAATGATATGGTAGGTTTCATGAAGCATTCCACTAAATTCGTGCGAGTGAAAATAATATAATTTATGAATATTGTGAATCGAATAATTGCGAATATGATTGTTCCTTTATAAGACAACAAGCAAAGAGAAAGAATGAAATTTGTAATTTTTTTTTCAAAATTTTTTTTTTTACTTGTAAGTGAAAGAAAACATGCCACGAAGAAGGAAGTAAATGTCAGGAATGCTGCATTCATGTTCAATCACATTTTTTTCTTTCGATACTTAGTTATTTTTTTTTTTTGTTTTTTTGCGTTTTTTGCGCAGATTTTTATTAACGAGAGAACAACAGTTGAATAGAAGTTGAATGTGCTAGAACACTGTCTGGGAGGTAAGAAGTCTCCATGTTTTTTTTTTTTTACGTTTTTTCGTTAAATATCTTCTTTTCTTTCGATTTAAAGTCAAGTTATAATTTTCACAATTAACGCAACAATGAGAATAAGAATAAAGAGAGAAGTTTCAGTTTACTTTTGTTTTAAAACACTTTTTTTTTCGTTTTTTTTTTCTTTTTTTTTGTAATTCTTCGTTTCAAGTGCAGGAACTAGTATTGTCGGAGCGGAAAGAGATCGTTACGTAACCGTCCTAGGTCTAATCTATTATGTATAGATTATAAGAGAAAGTTTTTTCTTTTTTTTTACCGATAGTAAGATTCAATCGAAAATGATATAATCATGATGATCTAAGAATTATTATCTTTTTTTTTGTTTTTTTTTTCAAAGAGTACTGCGATATGTAGCCCTTTTCTTCATTTTTTTTCTAAATCATGTTACTCTCAATGTTTGAGACATGATTTCTCATTATTATTATTGTTTTTAAATCTTTTTTTGCCGTCAAAAAATATAGGAGGGCTTTGTGGTCGGCTGTTTTCTTCATTCTTTCATTATTCAGTTCTCATTTATTTAATTTTTCAATTTTTCACCATCAAATTCCCACTCAAACTCATATGCATTATTAATTTTCGAAGAGAAATCATTGGATAAGTGGCACTCCTATTGGTGCATCATGAAAGGCCAGTTTTTAATCATGATTCAGTCTACAAATTTCTGTACGTGGCTATCAAATCTTCGATTGTTCCTTTCTTTTTCAGTTCTGTCTTGTTTTTATCCCTCTTTCATCATTGCATTGAACTCAATTAAGATCAGAAATAATAGTCGATTTTTTTTTCTTTGGTACTCATGATTCCCAAGCTACCCACATCAACGTACTCTTTATTGATTAAACTTTCTCATTATTACCATTTTCTGGTTAATTTCCCCCCCAATTCGATCTATTACAATAGTCATTCCTCTATACTCAAACACAATGTCAATGAAATTAGTTAATTACTTCTTTTAAAAATTAAAATTCAGAATAAACATTTTTTTCTTTTACTCAGCATAAGGTAACAGTTCAAAGAAGGAGATAGAGAGGCATCTTTGAGAATTTAAAATCAGAGAATTCGATACAATTACTTATTTTCTTTTTTTGCTCTTTAATATCACGAATCATATATAAACTTTATGGTGCACATTTCTCTTTACTTTGTTCTGTATTTACTTTAAATTTTTATCTTATGGTTCCCTCATACATCTTCAAATCCTCGGATATTTTCTTTTTTTTTTTTCGTTTAATATATTACTTTTTTTTTCTGTTTCCTAAAATTAAAAGCTATGTCGAAGCAAACTCTGTCACACTTTTTGTTTTACATTTCTCAAAACCACAGACTCGATATACGCGCGCTTTATAATTATTATATAAAAAGTATTCTCTCACTCTCAATATTTTTTTTTTTTGACGTTCCCGCTAATTTTTTTGGTATTTTTTCCTTTTATTTACAAACAAATTGTTTTTTTTATAAGCCTCTTAGTCTATTTTTTACGCTTTAATGTATTCGTCCGTGTTGTATGATGTCAAAACACTCGAAGAAAAAAAAAAGAAATTCTTTTATCTCCCATTTTACCATAATCGTTATGCTCTGTTATATATATACAATGGTTGTATATATATATCCATATATATATATATATATATTTTCTCGAAACCACTTGGATAATGCGTTTACATATGCTAAATAGGAAATTCAGTTATCTTGCCACGATTTCACTAATATTAATGGCGTTTCTTCTTCTTCTTCTTTCTTTTTTTATTTATTTTGTTCACTTGACTTGACAGATCGTTAATGTCTCAATGCATCAGAATTACATACTCTATTACAGCCACAAATGTAATAGAATTATTATTGCAGATATGCCTATTTTATTGCTAAAACCAGTTCCACAGTTTCAATCTCTATTTTCATATTTTGTTTTTCTTTTAAAATTTATGACAATTTTATTCTCACGAGAAAAAGAAAGAACAAAAAAAAAAAAAGAAAAATTAGCTCGACTATAACGTTTTTCGATGTGTCTCTCCCCACATAATTTGCATTGCTATTTTTTTTCTTTTACCTCCCCCAACATTATAATTTTCGCTGCAATCTAACAAACATACTCCAGTAGTTTCAATCAAAATAGTTAATTTTTAATCCCTCTCATTAACTCTCTCAATACTTTCAAACTTATTTTCTCTTTCATCTGCCCTCGAGACTCTTCTATGCCCTGAGTTTTATATCAACTGAGCCGGGAGTTTTTGTCAATTTTTTCTCTTTGTTTTATTATTATTAAAAATTTTTAATTATGAAAAAACAAGTGCACGAAGGTAGTTCCTAGGCGATTGCGGTTCATCATCTTTGTATTCTTCTATTCATTTGTTTTTTTTTTTTTAATTTTTTCTATTCTGATTTCTCTTCTGCTTTTCTAATTCATTTACCGCTGATAATAGCAATTGGCTTAATTCAAATAAAATTATTAAAACCAGCTAGCACCCCCAAATTTAGTGGATAATCCACCAATTCCTTTGCCAAACATACTTCCAACTTTTCCAACTACATTTGATGTTACATTGCTCAAATTAGCAAGATGATTAGCATCCTCTGTGTTTGATTCGACGATCGTTACCTTAGTTTTTGGTCTCTCAACTTCATCATCATTTCCATTCTCCGAAAGACCTCTGTTATAAATTTAAAATAATTAGATTAGTAGGAACTGGAGCAGAAACATATGCTCTCTATTCTAAAAGGGTTCATACACGTCGATTGTAATACTAAAACGGTCACATCTATCCTTCATTTCTCATTGGTTGATCAAAATTGCACGTTCGATTAAAAAAAAACAAAATAAAAATGCAGGATAGAACAACTTTTTTTAAGCAATTATCGATCATTGGTAATAGTTTTCAATTTAACTCGCAGAAAAATCATCAAAAATGTTGAAAAAAGAAATGTGAACAAGAAAATGATGGAATCTAATGAATTTGAAGAAAATTTTCATACAAGTTTGATTCTGCTTGTGATACTCATTATTCTGAAACTTACTCGTCATTATGAGAGCTCATGGTTAAGGCACAAGTTGCTTCTTCTGTCTGCATTCTCTGCGATACTGTCTGATACGTCTTTGAGTTTAGTTTGTCTTCCATAACGCCCTGTAGCTCAAAGTCTGAATAGACTTTCTTAACAATATGAGCTAGACATGTACACTGATAAAGATGAAGGTTGTGATCAAGACGATCTGATAACCAACTGCACAGCATTTGTATTTGTGCTGTGTACCATTGCTGGAAGTAATAGAAATATCTCAGGTATATTCAGTCACATATTGATCCTTTTCTATCTACTCTCTTTTATCTCGTTATTTTACCTCGAAGAAATTCAATATCCACAATTCATCAATGACCTTACTGCGAATCTGGTCCATACAATTTCGTGCAAAGTTCACGTATGCTTGTCCCATATCCTTACCGCTACCGGAAACCTTCTATGGCATTTTGTGCAAACGAAATTAAAAAACTTGCTGGTTAAACAGAGAATTTTTTGAATAAAGTTTTAAAGACTCATCTCCCTACCGTGAAACTGAGAATCGAACCAATGAAAGAACCTTCGTCATAGCGTGATAATTTTGAGAGAGTTGCCTCTAGGACAGAGACCAATTTGTTGATCATCCCTTGGGTCATACTGGCCAGTGCTTTGTCAATCATATCGTCAATTTTCGAGTGGTATTGATGCTAAAATTATACAAAACAGGACCACCAAAAATTGTGTCGTATAAAGAGGAAAAAAAAGTGAAGAAATCAACAAGTAAAGCAGATAATAAGAATTACGCTATTATTTAAGCTGCAATAAGAAGCTCATTAATATAAAATATAATGAAATTGATAATGAAATATAAAATTATAGTAGCATGATGATCTAATAGTAGATGTGAAAAATCTACATTACCCCTTGAAAAATCCCATTTTTTTAATTTTTTTTTTTTTTAGCGAACATTAATAATGAATGGATAACTTACCACATCGACTCCATCGACAGTGCAAAGCTTAAAACTCTGATTCTTCGCATCCAAGATAACGTTCACCATAGCACACATTTCCGAAGGCAAAATATAATCTGTAGATATAAATGTAACTCCTTTTTTCAACCATTGTTGAAATGCTGTATCAGTTTTTTGTATACATTGTTCAATCATTTCCGATGCCATCTGCTTGAGACGTTGCTCTAATTGTGTACGAAATTCCTGATCTGGCCAGTGCAATCCACCTATGAATGCTTGTAGAGCATCTAGTTTCCAAAATAGATCCTCTGATGTAGCACAGCCATTTCCCTTTATCTCCCATCGTTCCTTTTCAAAGCCCTTGTGAATCGATTGTGCTATAGATGTCTCCATTAGTTCGACATAACGGTTAACCAACGGTGAGAATAGATCCCTGAGATGTTGATGAAATCGGCCATTCTTCAGATTGTCTACAATTTTATTGATTTATTTCCTTTGTTCCAAATGTTTTAACATATTCGGTAAAAGTATCAAAGTTTCTATAATTTTTTTTTTAGAAGTAGCTCTAAATAAAAAAAGATTACCATCCATCCTTAGATAATCGTTCAATATTTGGAATAATGGAAAACTGTCCCATGTGTCGGGTGGTTGTTCTGAAAGTACTTTGTCCATGTCTACAGCAAACAGCGACCAGAAGATCTCGGCGTGCTCCACCAGGAGGTCGCTAAACCAGGCGAACGCCTGCGGTGCGGTGTAGTAGGAGCGAAACGTGAAAATATTGGACGACACACATATACGGTGGGAAAATTTTCTAAATCCCGCAATGGTGGGCTCGCCATTCACGGGGAACAGAGCCCTCGAGGACCCAGAAGACACTATCAGGCATTAATGTTTATCTAAAATTGCCTCAATCTAATTATCCTAATGTTCTCATGAGTTTGAGTAAATTAGCAGTGAATCAAATGAGTTTCATATACAAAGTGACAGTGAATAGTAACAAATTACAAGTACAACAAAAAATATGATGATTTGCAAAGCAATGAAGCTCTTAATTGTCTTCTGAGGAGGACTACGAACCCTTACCAATGTTCGTTTTAAAAAATTCCGCATGCATATATGTCCTCTACCTCGAAAACCCTGGTACAATCAACACTCAGTTCTAAAAACCTAACTAATACCTCCGAATAATGTTCTTCATTTTGCTGCAACAAATCGACGCAAAGTTCGGCTAGTCGTATGAGATCTTCCAATTTTTTTCCAGGTGGTGCACAGACCTCACCATTATAATCATCCTCAATTTTGGCGGCCGCAGACAGCCTGTCATAATTGACAAGTGCTGCGGTCTCCAAACAGGATTTAATCATACTTCGAACGTCCTCAGTTGGTACAGGTGTCACAATATCCTTCATTAGGACACGTTCAAGTAATGACAATGTTGCTTTTAAAGCACCCTCAGGACGTCCGAATGGAAAGCTGTACCTGTTTTTTTTTCCAACAATATAAAAAATTAAAAATGCATAGAAATAATTCATAAAATGATCTACCTGAAATTTGTTATTTGTTTCTCTAAAAGTTGACGTAAACGTTCTTTGATCTCTTGAAATTTGTCCCTTTCTTCGTGTGTTATTGATCCAACACCATCTGGCCTTGTGCCATGAACGTGTGATGCACAAAATGCAAAACTGTAATGAATCAAAGTTGGATCAATCATGACTCCACGTTCAGCACGATCAAGAAGATCACTTAGGTAGCACAGATGTCTGAAGCAACCGCGAACACCGTATCTAAAAGACAATCATAAATACAATCAAAAAAGTGTATCTCTCGAATATGAGTTTAAACTTGTCATCTTATCATAGTCAGCTATGTTTCAGATGAAACTAATTCAATAAGAACCAGAGTTGAAGCAATTGATTAATCTTACCTAGCACAGTATTCATCAAGAACAAAAACTTGACCCGGTGAAAACCATCCCAGCGAACAGTATGGATCATTGAGTCTATAATCCAGCGTCAAGTTTTGTAGAAACTTGAATAGAGTGGCATGATCAAATTTGCATGGATCAGCACTTATAAAATCTTCCATTCCATGTTTTCTTGCTCTATCAGCATCACCCTGAATCTTACTTATTGTTGAATTTTTATCAGCAACAGAGACTGGTGGTGTTGGCTTGTGTGACTGTCCAGTAGCTCTATACATTGCCATAACCCACAAATGACACTCATTCTCATCATCAGATGCATATACAATATTGTCCCCTTCTCTAACAGCATTAAAGAAGTATCTACCACCTTCTAAATCAGTACCAACCATGATACTAGCAGAAACGGCCTCGATATAGTCCACTGTATAGCCATCCAGCTGCATCATTTCCGACGGCTCGCTTTTTTTTTCTTTATACGAGCACATCGCAAATGTGTACTGCGAGACCTGGACCAGCACGTAGTACCGCTTCTTCCATTTTTTCCATACTGATTTACCAATTGCATATAAATAACCACAGTGTTTCATATTAAGGGGTTTGTCCATACGACATGCTATTTTAATACGTAAATCCTGATCAGGATTATTTTTTGGGACGGTCATACGATGCCATTCGGGCACCTTGCAGGACAATGGTGTTGGCCTTATGATAACTTTGCCAATTTCTTTGTCTTCGAGAGCAAGCATTGCTTGATTCTCCATGTACAAACGTACTTTAACCACTGGCAATGGATGCATCGTTGAAAAATCACCCTGAGTATCCCACCTTGATAACGAAACATCACATATTCTTAGCATGAATGATCTTTCAAAAGAAAAAAAAAAACATCAAAAAGATTTGTGTTCCAACAACTCACATAGGCTTCGATGCTTCTGCTTGATCCGTTTGAAGTTTTTCACCTCCTTCTACCTCCATTGTACAATACACAATGCGATTAGGCGGTAGACTCTTGAGGCCCTTTACCTCCATAACAATAACCTCAAGTTGAAATGTCAGGCCAACGTCCATTTTAGTTAACTGTGGATCGGAATCAGCGGAGTCGCCCTCCAATTTAGCGAGGGAGCCCTGGGTGCGGTAGCGGGAGCGGTCACTACGACGCTTCAGCTTCTGCAGCCCGTATTTGCTGTCTATCGAACCCTTGGAGACAGGTAATGACTCCAGATTAGTCATCAATAGATTGATAGACGACTTGAGCTCCTCGATGTAGAGCGACTCCATCTCCTTATGGAGAAACTTTGGCATGAGCTTACGATTCTGTTTGTTGTGAGAAAAAATAGAAGAAAAATCCAGGGTTAATGTATTTTTAGTGTTATTCAATTGGAGCATCAAAAGATTATCTGCATCGTTTTAAAACGCATTAGATGAAATTTTGAAGGAAAAAAATAAGGGATTACCTTTTCCATTTCGTTTACTCGCTGTATGCGACCGTCCAGCTCCCTCCTGATGGCGGCAGCCTGCTCATCGGCTGAGTCCAACAGGAGGGCGTTGAACAGAAGCTGATGCTCAAATTTTTTAATGCCAAGTATCTGTTGAAACATGTCATAAAGCTGTTCTTTTGATAGTATACACTCTGAATTTAATGATTGTTGTTGCATTTTAGATGGCCTCTTAGTATCCTCATCGCCAGTACCTTTGAATATGCAATCGAATTTTGCTAGCCATGATTTAAGTACAATTTCTTTGCTCACACCATCGATTTCCGGGAGGCTTCGAACACGCTTCTCAACGTTATTCCTAAACACCTCACGGAAGTCGTATTGGGAACAAGCACCGCTTTGCACCATTTTAACGACTCTCTCGGATTTTAAAAATACATCCTGATAATTCTGTATTGCATTGTGAAATGCCTCGTCAGCCATTATCTGAGTCTCGCCCTTGAGAAAAGCCTGATAAATAGAAATGGACAGAAAGAAGAAAAAAAGAAGATAAGTTTAAAAAAAAGCACAATTCAATCTATCAAATGGGCTATTTTTCATTTCCATCTCATCTTGTGCTAAGATCGTTCTTTGTATGTGTGCTCAATCAGTGAATAAAATGAGATTGATTTGGTTACGATAGTCTGGGGTCACGTTTCCAATTGACACGTACATCATTCAAAAACATCATTTTTAAAGGCTTCATCCAAGAAAACTATAAAATTTATTGAAAGGTTTCCCCATCCAACGTTCAAGCACTCAACTATTACGAAACTCTCAATCTCAATTACCGAATGAGAAAGTCCAAATGAAAGGAAAGAGAAAAAAAAATCTCACTATGACATAACTGAAGCTATGTTTTTTTTTCTTCCTTACCTGAAATCTCGAACAAAGTGTTTCAAGTTGTTGCTTTGTAATTTTCATTTGTCTCCTGGTCATGTCTGTGGGCTGTTTGGCATTGAATGGATAGGCAATACATCTCGATATAAAGACATAAAGCTGAATTCGTGTTTTTCTCTCTTCCTCCTCTCTCTCTTGTTTGTCCTTAGAATCCGATTAAATCCAAAATTGAGAAACATCCCAGAAAATTATCATCAAAAACAAGACAATAATATCTTACTTGTAATTCAGCTTCAGTTTTTTCACTTGCAACAGAAGGCGAAGGGCTTATTGGCCTTTGCGCCGACTTTGCATAATTGGCAGCATCCTGGCTTGCACCAGACAGTGGTGACAATGAATTTCTAGCACTGGATACATTTGGCACATCTAGTGCAGTAGAACTGGCATCACTGCCAGCACCATGCAAACCCTGGCTACCAGATATACTACGTCCATGTGATCCATGAAAGCTTCCACCATGTAAACTTGGTGAGCCAATACTGCTTGTTTGGCTGTGACCACCTGGTGATGCTGTTAAACCACCAGGACCACTGCCTAAACCAGCACCAGAACCCCCACTCCCACCATCGGGATGACGACGTGAGACATGGCCACTTGGAGCACGGCCCACGCCGCCACCTCCATGATGGGTGCCCTGGTCCTCGTCGCTCTCCTCTTCCGAGGAGCTTGGGTCAATCATTGTATTGACAGTAACACCACTGTGACCCAACTGAATAAACAACCGGGTCTGCCGTTTCTAACGGCACTGGCGCAACAAACGCCACTTCCGTTATCCCACCACGTCTCCGTTTTCCTCAGCTGCAATCACATCATATCATTCTTATTAAAAAAAAAATTGATATTAATTTTTTTAAAAATCCCGCACATCCTAGTTTTATTTATAAATTGCAAGGACAATGCACACACACACATACACAAGCACATATCCTTTCAATAAACTCTAGCTATTGTGTGGATTTTGTCATCTTGCATTTAATGGATATTTTCATATCCTGATTTTTCATTGTATTGATCAGGATATTTGGGTCACACGAGAGACTCATGAATTATTTTTCTCTGTAAGAGAATACTGGTACTGGTTTATCTGATCCACCCCGCCCCTCTTCCTCCCTTACTCCATCCTCTTTAGCTGAAACCGGGGCTTTTCAGGTTTCCATTGTCGAGTTTATGAGGAAGTTTGTGACTCTTTTTCCTTTCGAAATGTGGATATAAATGGAAGTACACATACGAATAGACCAATGACGACTCGGGCGCCATCCAATTTTCGAGCCTTGTACCTTCGACCTCACCCCGGCTTCATGTCTCTCTTTCTCTCTCTCTTTCGCCTTTTTTCCGCTCTTTTTCTTGTGAAAAAGTCAAATTGACCAGAATAACTGGCGCAAAAAGAAATGAGCGGATAAATGTGTTTTTGCTGCTATTACTCATTTCTTCTTCGTTTATCCCGAGTATCGACTTGGAATTAATGTTTCCGGAATTTTTTACACAGAGGAAAATTTCGTATGTACACCTAACGAAAATCGTATTGTTGAGATCATTTTCGTAATCATCACGATTGATTATAGTACACAGTACTAAATGTTTAGTAGATGACACCAAATCCTTCTGCGAGAATTTTGATACGTAAGAACAGAAAATGGCAAATCTCACTACGACTATATTAATGTTGTTAAAATTTTACTATTTTCAGTATCGTAAAGATATTAGATTTTCATTTCCAAAAATAATCCAATTCGATTGTTCTTACTTTCGTGACTCTATGCAGTATTGAATTTTCTATAATTGACAAATGATCATACTGATAATTTCGCTGTGCGGAAATTGTAATCACTAAATTGTGATCATTTTCTTCTGTTGCAGTAGATTCATATGGTTTGATTCACTAATTGACATGATGATACTAACTTTTTATGTCTAAAGTTAGCATTACCAAATCTAAGTGATCGAGGTCGTCTTCAACTATAATTTTATTGTTAATAAAATTATATTTTTCTCTTTGTTGAGTCGCTCTATTTTTCTTCCTCATAGCTCGACGTTATTCTGGGTCTTAAGGGGTAACAGAAGACCCAGTAAATTTCAAATTTTCAAACCCATTGTTTAGCAATAATTACGATTTTTCGCATTAAAGATCAGAAGCATCGACTCCCTAATGTCCTTCCTCAGTCATTGCCACTCTCGTATCACAGAAATATTGATCAATATCGTCAAAAAATTAGTTGAAAAATTCAATATATACAAGGGTTTCCGTTACCCCTTAATGAAAATCTGAGACTGCATGAAAACGTGACTGCTTAAGATAGATCTGTCAAGATTTGTACTTTACTCATTTTTTTTTCCTTCAGTTTCAAAAGAAAAAAGTGGAATCAATACAGCATTACATTTATTATATGTATATATATATTGGAGAGTACTGGTGTGTCTGGTACAAGCTTCCTCTCTAAATTTGGATAATCGATATTCATTACATTACAGATTGCTCCGTACTTTTCTCACCCTCCTATCATGTTCTATATACATCGAAATATGGAAAATAAAAGATAGAAAAAATAGAAAACACAACCAGCTATCATCCCGAACAAGCGAATATCGGAAATCAACTCCCAGATGCCCAATGAAAAGTTTTAGTACTATTAAAAAAAAAAATTCCTCTATCACACAATATTTGCAAAAAAAAAACGCAATTTTCCCCTCAACTTTTATACACATTCTGAAACTAAAATTAAAAAAAAACAAGGAAAAAAGAAAAGTCTGAGTTTGGATGGTGCCCCAGACTCTGAAAGAGTTCGTTCACCTTGTGTGTGTGTGTGTGTGTGTATGTGTTTGTTGGGTTTCCGCCATTCGAAAATTGATCGATTCTATCAGAGCCATGTGGTGTTGCCCCTTATCATTTATTTATCACGCTTTAACTTTGACATTAATTCATGAGGGTGATCTTTAAAACAAAAATGAAAAAAACGGAAACTTATCTCCAGGAGTTTGGGAATTTTTTTCCAGCATGCTGCGAGGATGAAAAATAATACTTGACTCGTGTTAAACTTTATATTCCCCGAGTTCGTGGATTTCTCTACAATTTTTTTCCTCCTCCTTCTCCTCTGGGAAGGGGGAGAGAAGAAGGGGGGGGGCAAAAAGGGCTATGATTTACATGCTCTCAGGAGGGCAAGTAAAAGAGGAAAAAAAGCGATTTGCCTCTGTGTGTGTGTTTCGTGGTAAAAACATATCGATTATCTCTCTCTCTCTCTCTCTCTCCTTATATTGTATATCATAAGCATTTACCCTATTCTGCCTGCACGATTTGAACATGGACATTATGTGTGTTACAGCACGCATGTTAATGCTCATTGCGACACCCCAGATTACAAACTTACAAACACAGACCCACATTTTATTTATTTATTTTTTATTTTTTACCTCATTATTTTTTCAGTCTACAGTACAGTTTGTAACACAATTATTGCCCTACGTTCGTTGGAAACGTCAGGAAACGCACGCGGGACAGTGACATGCTTCAAAAGCCGGTGTGTATATGTCAACTTTGTACGGGCGATTTAATGTTTAACCCAGAAATGCTAATGAATACTGATAAGTGATAACGCAACTTCCTTTTTTTTACATTTGAAAACATATTATTTATTAGTATAAATAGAAGTGGAATAAGTCGATATTGATCGAATCAATGCAAATATATATACATATTTATATACATTATATATCGTCGCCTTATAGTTAAAGGGGCGTAAGTGCCAAAAATATAAAATTCTGGTGTGAAAGAGGCGTATGTCCACTTATCACTCCAAAATGTTTTTTATGGCTTCTGGAACATTATTTGGATAATTGAAAATTAAAATAACGGCGTAACTGCCAATTTTAAAATGAAGGGACATATTACCACACTTACGCCTCTCTGTTTTTATATTTTTTTTATCTCATGAGAATATTTGGAGTTACCCCCTTTTGTTTTTAGGATTTTTTATCCAAATTTTGGCACTTACGCCCCTTTATTATTAGATTTTCTTCCGATGATTAAGGAAAATTCAATGAAAACACTAAAAACAGAGAGGCGAATCTCCGACACTTACGCCCGTTTCTTATTAGTCAGTGGTACTTACGCCTATATGTTATTATTAATTATTTTTTTACTAATATTGCGTGAAAGGCCTTGGAAAGCCTATTGGAGCAATAATGGTGGAGATATGCCTTTTTGTTATTTTGGAGAGAAAAAATCGGGCAAAATGACACTTACGCCCCTTTAACTCTAAGACGACGATATGTTTATACAATATATGCATTGAGAGAAAAGAAAAGTGATAAAAAACAATCAAATATTTGTTTAATTGGTTCCTAGAAGATATTTATTTAAAATAATAAATAAATGTGAAGATTGAGATTTATTGTTTATTAAACTTCGTCCAAAATCCCATTTAACTTCAAATTTCCTGATTAAAAAAATTGTTGAATTTATCGAAAATTTCATTAATTCAAACAATTGATTCGTTTTGAATGAAAATTCAGTTTATTGAAACTGCTGATTTTTTTTTTTTAATCAACAAAATTCAGTAAATCCACCAACTTTGTTAATTATTTCAAAAAAATATTTTTAAAGAAGCAATCTAATAGATATTTGATAGATATCACCATTATTTTCTCTTTAATGAAAACTGCAGTCCATAAATAACAACATGATGCATTTTAAATCTATTGCTCCAATGGGAAAGCCCGAAACGAGTCCAGATTAATAATTCAAAGGCAGAAACAATCGAAAGAGGAGCCTAAACAATTCTTAATTGGAAGCTTGAAAGTGCACCAAATATTGATTCCGCATCTACGTGAGCCGAAAAAAAACCGTCACGAACATTATTAGACATATATACACACACACATATGTGTCGTGACCTAACCTGATCTCTCATCCGATTTATTGAATTAGCTCGTACGGGCCAGGCGATTCAATAAAGACATCTGCGTCACAAAGAAGTCGTTGAAGACTGAACACAGAGAGAAAGAGAGAGAAACCCTCTTGAGTCTCTTGAAAGCTCGAGACCTTTTTTCCCTCATCTATTCTCGAATTTCAAAAGCTTCGGAAAAAATCATTGGAGTATAAGGAAAATAACGTGAAATCAGGGAAAATCGGTTGACAATTGGAAGAATAACGTGATATCAGGAAAAATCGATTGACAATTGGAAAAATATGACTACAAAGTAGTTAATTTTCCATGAAAATTACTTGTTTGACGGTTGAAATAACATGTCGTGACGGATTTTAAAACGACCGTCAACGTTTTCATTTTTGCAGTTTTACAATGTTTCATTAAAAAAAAATTAAGTTAAAGGAACAAGAAACAACGATTTTAATCATCGGATTCATTTCCATCCACTGAGAAAAGAAGGATTGTTGTAGCAAAAAAAATTGCCTTTCACCAAAATTTTCCTTCACAATTTTTCTATATATAATATAATATATATTTAAATTTTCTGGAGCGGAGTAAATTTTCTTCAACCAAGTTAATTTTCTTGCAACTATTTTTTTTTTCTCGGGGTATTGATTGTTGATGATTATTGATCGAAAATATCATGGGAAATTGAAAGTGTTCTTTTTTCTTCAAATAATACTTAGAGATCGTCAATAACGATTTTACTGAAAATTAAAAATGAACATTCTTTGCAGAAAGTTATGGATCTACGCTCTCGGTACATTGACAGAAAAAGATTATATAAAAATTTCGAAAAATCTGAAATATTAGAATAAAACCGATTTTTTTTATAGATAATTATATGATCAGTGAAATAATTTGTTGCACCAAATATATGAATTGGTGGATGCGAAACGATTGTAAGAAGAATGCTATTTATTATCCCAAGATATGTCTGGATTCCCAATATTTTTGCAAGAATACTTCCTTAATAATTTCTCGTGAGAATAAATAGTATTCTCCTGCCAATCGTTTCGCATCTACCAATTCATATATTTGTTGCAAGAAATTATTTCACTGATAATGTAATCTTTTTCTGTCACTGTAGTAATGACCCCAAGATAAATTTATCCGATGAATCAAGTAACCCTCTCTGGACCCTGTCAATTTCTACTTCATCGCCTCTTCAACATCCCCCTCATCGTTCAATCTCCCCTCCTCCCCCACAATAACCACAATAGTCAACAGGAAATGAAAAAAGTCCAGTATTCTGGAAAATCTTTGTGGGGAAAAAAAAACGCGCGATATTAAAGAAAACGGCGTTAGCGTCGTGGAATTCTTAGTGGCTACGTTATTGATCTTGTGTGCACGAGTATGAAGCCTCGCCATTGCTAGAACACAGTGACTACTGGCGGCACATGTGTATCGGTTGGCAGATACTTGGACACTGGGTGTGTCGTTAAAAAATGTCCCAAATTTTGAAAAAATCACAACGAAAAGATCGTCCCAAAATGATCGAAAAAATGATGAAACTCTTCAAAAAAAAAAAATCCGGTTGATTTAACACGTCTGACCCATCTCGAACTGTAACCACTAACCTCTTCAGCCAGTCTGTCTGACGTTTGTGTCGTTTCCCTCAATCCTCATGACAATTCCGCTAATTTACTCAGGGAAATTCCCAATATATCATCCAAAATTAATTCTATTTCAGGAAAAAATCCAAATATGCCAGGTAGAATCAATTAAACTAGAAAATAAATACACGAGTTTATGAGAACGAGTCACCTTTGATTGAAGATCTTACTGACGTGTATACCCTTCCGGTATGCACTTGGATAAGGGACTGGAGACCGGTGCGGGAGTGGTAGTGGCGCTAGGTCTCGAGGATCCTCTCGAGGAAAAGACGGAGAAATGAGGGAGAGAGAGAGAGAGTTTCGTGGATGGGGTAGGGTGAAATAGGGTTTTCTCTCTTAGTTGGAGAAAGCACGGAGGGAGGGGAACATTTTTGGGGTAGGGAGGGAAACCCTACTGAGCACTAGAGGATAATACATATATATGTATAGGAGAGACCAGGACAGAATGGACCTGCGCGTCAAAATGATTCATGATTTTTTTTGAGAGCGAAGGAGTTTCCGAAAAAATTTGAAAAAATTCACCAACAATCTGCAGATATCAGAGCATCTTTTCAAATTTTTTCAGATTTTTTCATCAAGTCCTTCACCACGAAAAAAATTCCTGAATGATAATGACATGGAGGTCCATTTTGCCCCGATTTCTCCCATTTCTTTCTTTCGTATATGTATATGCATTAGCGAGGATGAGGGCGAAATGAAGCGTCGTGGGTGAAAGCCTCATAGCACCTATACATATATATATATATATACATTTACGGTAGTGGTTGAAACTGAACACTTGTGTGTGTATATACAGGGAAAGAGAATTGAAAGAGGGGGATTACGAATTGGAGGGTTGAATCGACTCTCATAATTTCTCGTAGAGGGAGATTTAATTTCAGTAGTGGGGGAATAAATTCTAGTGGTGGGAATTGAGAATCAACGAATGAGAAAATAGCACTCAATGGAAAGAGGTAGGGGTAAGTGTTGGAGAGAGATGGAAGATAATGTGCTTGTGTTTTATGTGTCTATGTGTGTGTGTTTGAGTTTGTGAAAGTGCCACTGGGCCATCGATCGGCTGCGCGGCTGCTGCGATGCCAGCTGACCGTTTCCACACACACACATACATACACACATGCATACACATAGACACACACACATACACACACACACACCTGCAGATATATCCTTTTACGATTTTTATCCTATACATTAATACATATATATTATTCCGTATTTTTGAGATTCTTATGAGAAGGGGGGGGGGGAAGGTGGATAAGTGAAGGAAGAGGATCCACTGGTAGTTGAGATTGAGACTTGCAATTTATGAGTCTCCATATTTTTTTCCCCTCGGAGCATCAGTTATTTTTTATCACTCCAGAAAAATCCACCCAATTATAAATTATCCCTGAAACTTTTCAGGATAATCCCTAGAAGCGGAACCACAAAAGGAATTATCTCAATCTCATCAATTGAATTTATCATTTTATTACCAATATAAACTTTAAATTTTCCTATTTCAATGAATTTGAAAAAAAAAAGAAAAAGGTGCAAATTGACATGGGGCAATTGAACAGAATCAAGGTGGAATTGAGGCCACGTATAATTGAGCAGAAAAAAAAAAGAAAATTAAAAAATATTAATTTTCTTTTAGTTATTCAATTTAATCTAAAAACTCGAGCGTACATATAAACTTCGGCGCGCCTTGAACCCCCCCCCCCCCCCTTTTCCTTCGCCTCTGATTACAAATGTGTACAGGGGATACACATGGCGCATTGCACAATTTCCAACACCATGTTAATGCTATCTATATATATGAATCGTCACCTCTGAATCAAAGTGGCGTATGTTCTATTGCTTGAATACAGAACATTACGCCACTTTGTTTCTAAACCAACCAATATAGTTACACAATGTATTTGTATTTGTGTAAACTTGGTAGACTCGTTAGCATGATAGGTGGCATACTGAATGTTATATCGTCAGCTTAGATTTAAAGGGGCCTAAGTACTGTTTATGAGCATAGCACTTATGCCGCTCTGTTTCTAATACGACTATGTTAAATTCCCCATGTGCGTTTATTGGATTTTGAAATTAGGAAGGGTTATTTGATCGACGAATGAAGGCTTAAATTCACAATGAACTGTCAGGGGGAAAGGGGGGGGGTGAGGGCTTAGCGTGTTCTATTATAGCAGTAGTCTATTGACAATCATCATCATGCACATACATATAGCGCTGAAATATATAGAGCACTTGAAGAATTTCCAGGCTCTCTAGGACACAAGAGGCCTATTGTTTTCTGTGGTTAATTAGAATCTTCATTATATTTTTCATTGTGTCCTGCTTTCTCTAGAGAATTTTTTCAACTTCATTAAAGTCAAAACTCCCGGATAAAAGAACTGTATATAGATATAAATGTGTAAGAGAATATAACGCTAATATAAAATATTATACAAGAAAGTGTATCGAATAGTATGCTGAGGCCATATATATAGATAATTTTGCTGGGTTAGATGTATAAAATTGAATATAATAGATGATCAATAGGCGAATTCATTTCCATACTTGATGATGTTTGAAATTTCATAGTAGAGGGTTCGGCGCTCAATTTCCACATAATTTTGCATTATATAGTTTTTTTCATTCAGGCCTTTAGTCAATGATTCGTAACTTAACACAATACTTTTATATATATTTCTTCTTCTTCTTCTTTTTTTGCTCTCATTTCCGCTTTTTTCCGCTGGAATTTCAGGGAACAACATTCTTTCCACTGACGTCATGTCGCGAGGGAAAAAAAAGGTCGTATTGAGAATTTTATTTCCTGTGTGTTTATTTTATCTCATAAGTTTTGGAATGTTGAAAAAAGTGGGAAAAAAACGCGATTTTCCTGAATAGACATTTATTTCTGTCGTCATACTAGGTGGAAGCGACATTGTGGGCGTTGCTTTGTGGGCAATAGACTATTATATCAGGCGTGCCAGAGTCTTCGTGCTCTTAATGAAACCTACCCACTAAAAGGAATCTAGTCTTCTTTTGGTTAATAGTACTTGGGAAATGGAGTTGAAAAGAGTGAAAATATACATGCAACTCTTCTGATGAATTTTCTTGCATCTCTATGTGTTTATGGCATATTTTATACTGGTGCATTATTATCATTGCCAATATAATTTCAACTACTGTATGCAAACCGCAAAACATTTATTCATCAACAGCTGCTGTTAAAAAAAGAAAGATTAAAGAGGAGAGAGAGATGAATTTTTGTCCTCGAAATGAAATTCATTTTCATTATGTCATTAGTGAATTTCATGTCAAGTGGAATTAAAAATAATATTTCATTATATTAATGAAAATCGTGTCACGTAGTAATTTATACTGTCCAAAGAGAAAAACAGATTTACTCGAATTAAATAAGTTAATTTGATGCAAACAATGCAATCTGTACGAATCAATTTAATTTTGTGATGCTAAAAATAGTAAATTTCTGACAATTTTCAATTTTTTTTCAACAAATGAATTGTTGAATTAAAATGTTATGTTAATATAATAGATGATAAGATTTTTCTTTATGATTTCATCCACAAAATGAACACCACCACTAACTTATTGAAAAATCTGCATTTTTATCTCATTAATTCATTGAAAATTGGGCGCTTCCATTAAGAGAATTAAAATTAAAAAAATTGGTAAATGGAAATAAAAATGAACAAAAGTTATATCTAAATTTAAGTGAAAAAACTCGAAATGTTCCGCGAGGAAATAAATAATTGAAGATTAATAGATAATAGAAAGATGTTCATGAAATAGTGAAGAAACTAGTTAAGTTATTTTTTTTAATATAAATTTTAATAATGTTCGAAAAAACACTATTTAGAAACACCCCTGATATAGGGTGCAGCCCTATAGGTATATATAAAGAAATAAATAAATACAATGAGTAGAGAAAAAAAATGCAGATGTAAGAAATTCAAAAAATTATTATTGCAAATTTTTTAAATATTGTTTTTCTTATAGTAATTCATTTTTTTCTTTGTGTCCAAAAAATTGTTAGATTTTTGCTACTTTTATCGCCATTTAATTCGCAATTTCATAATGACTGACATATCAAAAGTTTTCATTGAAAAAAACTTCTATTTCAATTCATTGAAAATTCATTGAATGAGGAAAGAATTAATCTAGTGTCCATTTTCCTCGTCACAATACGATAAATTAGCAAACTAATTAAACTGCTGCAGTACTGATAACAATGAGACAAACTTGGAATCAGCTATTAGTTCAAAGTTGAATGCTTGAAGTTAACAAATTACAGAATTGGCCAACAGACAAAAAAGAATTGTATAAACTCAGAGAGAGTCAGAGAAAGAGGACTCGGAGTTTTCAAAACAATCGTGACCTATCCTCGAGGTCGAGGTTAGAACAACAAAAGTGGAAATGAGGAAAGGGGTTGTAGAAAATACAGAATAGAAAAGAGAGAGGGGTGGGGGTGTAAGGGGGATGATCATGAGAATTCCCTGGAACTTGGTAGAACGGAAAATTTTTGGCCTACCGCCAGATTTCTCGAGAAAATGGGTTATCGATCAAGCCCCAGCTACTGACGACACATTCAAAAGCCCTTAATTTTCTTTTTTTTTTCAACTTTTTATCCGAGACTAGAATTTTTCGGCACAAAGTTCAACTAAAATTTACCCAATCAATTTCAAGCGCTAATCGCTTTTCGGCTTCCGTTTCCCCCTTAACATTTGTGTAACCGAAGTCCCTGGAAATGATACGATCACTCATAGCAGCTCGTTTCCTCGACTCGTTGAAAAAAAAAGACGAAAGAGAGAAGGAGAGAGAAAGAAACGATAACACTGAGATTTTTTTGCTACCTACACAAAAAAAACTGGTTCCCAAACACGTGCAGGAAGATAATCGGACTTCCGTTATCATCGTATGATGAATTGAATGGAAACCCATTCTTTTTTTTTTTTTCATCTTTTTTTTTCTGGTCTCTCCGACACACTTGCGGCTGCAATGTGATGTGTGTTCTCTGATGGTTCATGAACGTTTTCATTACCGCCTCATTTGAATTTCAAAAATATTTAAATCAACAGTGAAGTTTTCATTCTTCGCGCTACATCAATTCTAAATTCGAGAAAGTCTCGAAACTTTTCTCCGCTCTCTACTGTATTATATGATAAAAAAAAATAGTGGAAGCAATCGCCGCGTTTTTCTGCCTTGAAGAGAGGGAAAATATCATATTTCATTGATTTTAGAAGCTCGTAACTTCTCAGTTAAAATTCATTTCTCCTCCTCCTCCTTCTTCGATTAAGTAATAAAAAATCCATTTTAATTAGGTGCAGCGTATAATTATATTTCCGTTCTGGAGCGGTAAGTTTAATCTCATTAAAAACTACTCTCTTAATTATTTAAAAATGATGAAAAGGGGGTGGCTATTCAATATCTGCCTGAAACTATAGTGAATAATTTTTATTATTGATGGAATGATATATTTCCTATTGCTAATGTGATAATGAATGAGTATTGCATATAAGCAAAAAAAAAAAACTCAATTTTATATTCGAAAAATATAGATGCACCCCTTTTTGCCTGAAATCGAGAATAGAGAAAAACCTTAAGGAGGGTTTCCTTTACCAACAGAAGGCGCCATCGTGTGGCAGTGCGTAACAACAGGGCGTGAAAAGTGAAAACGAAATGAATAAAAAAAAAGGAAGAAGAAATAACTGGGAGTGGGATTTCAGTGTTGGCCTCAATCGTTGACCAATACACGAGAAACGAATCTCAGACCTGTGCAGAACGTGTTCCAAGAAAGATCAGAGGCTGAAGAATTTTTATTTCCATCTTCTTTTCACTTTGAAGGAGGTTATATCGAAAAAAATTTCCCCGGAGCGAATCGAAAGAAAAAAGCGTGTGTTAACTAATTGTTTCTTTTTTTTTTTTTTTTTAAAGTGTGAGCTCACTTTGTTGATAAAAAATGATGTACTCAACAATTATTATTGTGAAAAAGAGAACTCAGGGAGGATGATAATAACCAGCGGTATGTGACGATAAACGAAATGAATATACAAACAAACGTGATATTTAAAAATTTTTATTAAATACGTGATTTTACTTATTTTTTTTTTTAACAAAAAAAAAAGAAAAGGGCATGTGTTGTGCGATGAAGACCAGTCAGTGCAGTGGTCCAATTGGCTCGGTCACTCTGCTTCGGGGGAAACTCCGGTGGACCTCAAAATTATGGGAATAACCAGTCGACCTTCCCCGAAGATAGTTGGCCTCGTCTCTCTCACTCGTGTCTTTATTTCAAGTGCCTCAGTAAATGCTTTAAATCTTTCAACCAAAAAATTACATTCACCGAAACATCTGTTCCTCTAAAACATTTCCCATTCACTTTAAAAAACAAAAAAAAAAAAAAAATATTCACAGAATTTTAATCTTTTCCACTCCCTTTTTCCCCATTTCTCTTTTTCTCTCTTTCTGTCTCCATCAACGAAACATAGTGAAGACCGGTATTCGATTCTCCGGATATCCGTCCTCTGACTCGGCTCTTTCGTTATCGTCATGAACAACTTTTTGCATCTCCGCAGACGTGTTCTGCAGAGCCTTATACTTGGTCTCGTAGTTCTAACCGTCTACGCATATTATCGTACAACAGTCGACGAATTCACTGTGCCCCTAAATTACAGTAAGTATAAATAAAAAATATGGCAAAAGATTTGATTCACTATATACTCATAATAATAATAATAAAATAACGCATTTTCCTATAATTCAGGTGCATCACCAATAATCAGAGAGACTAGTCTGCAGAACACGAGCGAAGGATCTTCGCAGTCTCCAAAAAATCAGTCAAATGTCGATTCAGTTGTGACAAATGCAAGTATTGCACACAATAATTCAACAATATCAACAAGATCGATATCCATATCAACGCCTCTCGGGCCTCAGTCATTGTCTTCCGCAAGTACATTGGTCAATCTCGCCGCAACTACAAATACAACTCAACATTTACCAAAAGCAACTGAATCAAACTCTACAACTATACAAATTAATGATGATTCAACACGTGCAATTTATCAAGCTGGACACAATGTAACTGCATCAGAAAGATGTCCAAATTATGGTAAAGACATGGATTTAGTTATTGTGATAATGTCAGCACCATCACACATTGAAGCTAGAACAGCTATAAGACAAACATGGGGACATTTTGGACAAAGAACAGACGTGAGTGTTTTATTTATGCTTGGTAAAACACATGACTTGAAATTGGAGAAACTATTGCATCATGAGGAAAAACTTTATGGTGACATAATAAGAGGTAGATTTTCCGATTCATATTCAAATTTAACATTAAAGACAATTTCAACATTAGAATGGGTCGATACATACTGTTCAGAGGCAAAATTTCTTTTAAAAACTGATGATGATATGTTTATCAATGTACCACGTCTCTTATCGTTCATTAAAAAACATGATAAAGATAGAAATGTTATATTTGGTAGACTGGCAAGAAAATGGAAGCCAATTAGAAATAAAAAGAGTAAATACTATGTATCACTGGGACAATTTAAACAATCAGTATTTCCTGATTTTACAACTGGCCCGGCCTATCTTTTATCAAGAGACGTAATTAATAGACTTTATAATGCTGCATTGAATCAAACATACTTGAAGCTTGAGGATGTCTTTACGACTGGTATTGTTGCTCAAAAACTCGGTATTAAACGAGTACATGCTAATGAATTTTTGAATAAAAGAATATCATACAATCCATGCAATGTACAGCGTGGTATTAGTATACATATGGTTAAATATGGTGAACAATTTGATCTTTGGAAGAAATTATTGGATGGTAAAAGTAAATGCAAGTGATAGATGGCAAATTTCATATCATGCATCAATACCTGAATGGTATTTCTTTTATAAACTGAATTGCATTCAGTTCAGTGGAGCGATGATACAATCGTTAGTATATTTCAATAAATCATTGAAAATTGTCAATGTAAATTCTTTGTTCCATTAAGTAACGTGTTCTATTGAAATACACGTTCATTTAAGCGTGACACAATTTTAGTGAATACAATTCAAGTTGTACACGGCTGCTTGAAGCTGTTGTCGGTTATTCAGATAATTTTTCGTTACTATTATATTATTGTCCAAAGTGAGCACATTGTATGTGTTGAAATGTAAATTTTTTTTGGATTTTTATCACTTTTTACTGTTCTAATGATCCGGTTATATGAGTCCTCGATCAAATTGGAGATCAAAGTTCTTTAGTTTTTTTTAAAAACGTATACTCAAAACAATTGAATTGTTTTATTTATTTTTTAGAAATAGAATAAGAATTTTAGAGTTATTGAATCTCACAAAGACATGTTACTTGAGACATATCGAGCAAGGACACGATTTTGCTTATGAGTGCCATATGGAGTGTGAATTTAGAGAAATTTCCCTGAAAAATTATCTTTCCATTATAAATTTTATTGAAAATTTTTTCTTAAAAATATGGTATTACCTCCGGTGCCATGTTAATAATGAGAGGTAAACTGTCATCATTTAATACTGTGTAATTGTATTGCAGAATTTAATTATAAGAGATACGTAATCAAATTAAATCAAGACAAAGTTGGATGAATTACACAAAAATGGAAAAAAAAATGTGGAAAAGTAATAACGGAATGACGACACAGCTCATTCTGTCAATCGTTTTTTTTATGTAAGTAATTCTTTCAGTCTGAGATGAAAAAAAAGTTCAGCCACGGTATCCTTGGCACGCTTCGTCCTTTATAATGTTTTTTTTTTTTACTGAGACAAGAGTCAATTGTTCGCTTCGATTAACTACATTCAATGACCATTGGAGTATATTTCTCAAGTCGGTGCCTCATACCCAGTCATTTGGGGTTCACGAATATTATTAATAACATGACCGTATACATATTTTTTTGTCCTTTTAATTATTTCTAATTTTTCTAATATGTAAATAACAATGATGTATCCATATTGTACTTAATCGTATTTTATAGCAGTATTGTAGAGAAATGATTGATTTTAATTTGCGCATGGATAGCTCTCTTAATCTGAAACAGAAAAAAAGGAATCTACTGGATAGCGAATTGAAAGCAATTAAGTGATTATCGTCCTTTATTCCAATTCTTCGGAATTTTGATGATTATAAGACGTTAATTCTAAAATCAATTCATAATTTTATTTTTTTATATTCAAATGCCTGGAATAGAATCTCATAACTAAAAAGAATACTGTAAATCTGTATGAAGCACATCTATTTTAAAATCACAACGAGGTGGTAAATTTGAAAAATTTAACATTGCGTGAGGAAGAACATGGCCTTTGTAATATATATCACTCAATTATGTGAAAAAAAAATTAATTAATTAAAGAACTCATATTTATATGAATTACTCCTGTCTATTCTTATTTTTATCCACTTTTCTTGTACAGAATTGGGAGAGTGAGGTAAAATGGACCCCTCTTTTTTGTGCATATTTTTTTTTTATTGAGTGTACATTGAGTCAGGTAGAATATATTCACATTTTTGCAGGAAAGAGGGGGGATCGTCATCGAAATGAAGCTTTCGAATTTTTTACTATTTTTAATTGAGTTATGGGGACTTTTTTGCCCCATAGATAAGGCACAGATTTATACAAAAAAAAAGAGGGGTCCATTTTGCCCCACCTCTTTCTATATACGAGAATAATGAAATTCATTGCATTGAAACAATAATGCAATACTTCTTTTGATATCAACGTGTTGAAACGATCTATTAGCGTTGAATTTGCTTTAGGAAGCAAAGCGTGGTAATTGAAGGCAAATACAGTACACGTTGCAATCGTCAAAATGAATATTTATCATTTCCATTTTTTTTTTTATAAAGATGCGTCAGTTGCTAAAACACTGAATTACCTCTTGTTTTTCACTCAGTACTCTTTTTTTTTCTTTACTTTTATTCATACCGAAGCCTCTCCAGGTCTGTGAAGAACGAATTTCAGAGGCCTATAATTACTGTTGATTTCATACAAAATTAAAAGCATCAGAGTAGCTTTTATAGTTTAATTTTATTTTTCAACGTTAAAGAGACACTGAGGCAATTTATTTCATGATTCTTGAGAAATATTGAGGTATTAATTTCTTTTAAATGTCTTTCAACTGCTTTCGTTATGACAATGTAAGATATCATTTGATATTAACCGTTTTTTCACGTTACTTGGAATTTCTTTTTTTTTCTACAATCTCTTTATTTATTTGAAGCATTGACATGAGGGAGACCGGGGCAAAATGGGGTACTTTAAAGCACGTGCCCCATTTTTCTCCAGTTTCCCCTATATGCCTTTACCAAATATACAAACAAAAGTTATTAGAAAAAACTTTTATTGAATATCTAATACTCTTTGGGTCGAGCTTTAATCAGTGTAGAAAAAATTGAAAGAAAAACAATAATTTTGTGGTCTCTTTCTCTAATTCGTACTGGCTATATCTCCTATAAGAGGCAAGCGCCACACAACTTTGTGGTACTCTGTTGCAGGGAAAAACTATACTTTGGGTATCAGAGCTGAGAAAGTAGGATTTATATGATTGATGATATGATGAGTCTACGCAATAAAGTATCATGCAAGAAAGCGTGCTCCTGATATTCGAGTTTCTGTTGTTATAATATAACAACAGAAATATTACTTACTTTGTTGATTGTGACTTCATATAGAGGAAGGTGGGGTAAAACGGGCACAGATTGATTTTGGTATTTTATACTGAGAAAGTTACTCGTAATGAATGGAAATATTGGAGATAGGTTTTTTTTCTGATTATTCCGTTGGAAAGATGAGGAGATCTACCATGAACATCATATGTCAAAGGTTATTTTTTGTAATTTTTCAAAACTTTTATCTTTTGCTTAAGATTTGAAGGTAAAAAACTCATCTATTTTTGAAAAATTTCAGGTTTCTGACATCATCTCTGGTTCTATTGATCTTAGCGACCCAGGGCTGATCTTAAATGAGAGGTGAGCTCATTTCCCATCGATTTATGGGGTTTAAAAGGAAAATCATCGAGTTTTCCAAGCACTTATAGGACAAAAACTGATTTTCAGAGAATGAACTCTAAATATTTGAAAAATTGATTTAAAAAAAATTTGAACGACATCAATGGATGAAGAATGAGCTCACCTCTCTTTTGAAATCAACCCCAGGCTGCTGCGACCAATAAAACCGGAGATATCGACGAAAAAGTGAATTTTTTCGATTTTCAAAAGAGAAATCCTTTCAAAACTTGGCCGAAAAAGTGAATTTTTCCAAACATTGAGAAAAAAACTTTTGACACATGTTTTCCGTCTAAAATTTCCTGTGCTTTTCAATGGAATCATTAGAAAATTTCCATCTTAATCCGTTTAATTGGAGTGCCCATTTTATCTCACATTCCTCGATAAAATTTTTTTTATATGTATTCGAATGAAAAACATTTTGTTTTCAAACTTTGGGGCTCAAATTTAATTGGTAATTCCGATTGAAGAAGCTGTATGCTCAAATTATCTTCAACTATCTATTTTTAGAGAGTTGAATAACACAAGTTGAACTATTGCCCTTATGGAATCATCACCGATTACAATCGGGATTATTGCCAGCAATTGTGACTCACAACATTTAATCTCATCTTAGAAATATGTAAAATCACGGATTTAGAAGATACCATCGTAGGCTACTGGAATTCTTAGCGTTCCATAAATTCTAAGCATCTTAATGAACCGTTACGATGTTCTTTGATGAATGATTTTGGAAAGTCAGTAGTCACTGATTAAATGTCCTTTTAATCAAGACCACTTAACCAATTATTATTTTTCATTACTTTTTTTTTTTTCCTACTTCATGATGATTACATTCGTGGTAATTACGATGAGCATTAATGACAATGATGGTTGAGCAAATTAGCCTCGAAATTAATAAGTCATAAACCAGTATTTACAATTATCTTGAAGAAACGGGGACAAAAAATTTATAATTTAAGAGGATATCAAGAGTCAATAAAAATGTCTTTCCACTCGAAGATAATTGAGCATTGAGTCATTGAGGTGCTTTATTGATTATTGCTATCTTGTTTTTATCAGAAAAATCCTTCGAGCTTATTGAATTGAGGAAAATACATATTCCAGAGAAACTGTTTGAATTAGAATATTTTCGATGCTTCCATTGAGAAGCTGAGGAAATTTGCGGTGGAAAACACATGTTAGGGAAAAATTTTTCGAATTTTTTCCAAAATTTGAATTTTTAGTCCAAAATCGAGAGATACTTTCTAGACATTTTTTCGAAAAAACGTTTTTTAGTAAATATTCTTGATTCTACTGCTCGCAGTGCATGTGGAATGAATGCGAATGAAAACTGAGCTCATTTTCCATCGATTTTGATAATCTAGAATGAATTTTAATCGATTTTTGAAATAATTATACCGCATTTCATAAAAATCAAATTCTCCTCTATAACTTATTGATGAATCATTGAAAATTAATTTGTGACTCCATAAATGGATGGGAAAAGAGCTCAGCTTCCATTTGCGATCAACTGCAGATCGCTACGATCAATAGAATTTGGAATATTTTCAAAAAAGTGAATTTCCCAAAAAAAGGAAAAGTATTTCATTCAAATCTTGACCAAAAAAGTGAAATTTCCCACTGCAAATTTCCTCAACTTTCCAATGGAATCATTAGAAAAAATTGTATCTCGACTAATTTCACGCGATTTTCATGCCACAGAACATTCAAATCCCACCTATTTCACGCCACCTTCCTCTAATCCACTTCTTCACAATCAGAAATGTATTCTTGACATATATTCAATACCGTTCATATCCGGGTAAAAGAAATTACTCATTCAGAGGTATCTCTGAGATCTAGTAATCACCACTTCACCGAAAGATCAAAGAATGATATCTCACGAATCACGATTTCCGGAGACCTTTCCAATATTGATGATTTTTCATGACTTCTTACTATAATGGAAATGTTTCCCCTATTTCATGAATAATTCTATCTTTCCTGCAAGGATATAGAATTCCATTTGTCATTCGTGAGCCACGTGAAAGCCATTTTTTCAAAATCCCTCTTAAGATGATAGCGCGATATTTTGCAAAAATTAGCATAAAATCGAATTTATCGGATTCTTTTACATGATTCACGTATGCAAATGAATCTCCACATCCTGTAAAGCCTGTTATATTATTATTATACCCTTTAGAAATAATTGTCTCCTAGTTTTCAACACAAATTATCCATTATTTCAAAATTATAATCATGGCAGTCATCCGATTATATCAATTTCGAAATACGAAATTAATGTATTGTTCTAATTGAACTACAGAAATCTTCATGATCATCTGCATTGAATTTTTCCAGACAATCTGTCTGACCAACAATGGATAATAGCAGTAATTCCTAACAGATGGCAGATATTTGCTAATAATCCTCGATGAATGGAATGTTGGATACATCCTTAAAGTAGTTGCCTCCCAATTGACAAAGTTCAAGAATTGTTGTCGTGAGTAGAAAAATTGGCCTATGAATAATTAGATGCATAATGCATCTAATAATCAAATTTGAGAGCGATGGTCCAAAGGAAACATAAGCTAATTGCCAATAAGAATTATCTTCTTCTGCAGGCAGACTAGGAGTAGCATGAAAAAACTACGAATTTCATTTTTTCTTCACGTTGAGAAAAAAAAACCATCGTTATGAAGAAGTAAAACTTATCAGAACTACACATCTAGAGAAAAAAAAAGTGGAGATCGTTTGCCACATAGTTTCGGCGAATAATCAGACACAAAACCGCATTTCGCCGAATACTTGCATTTCAAACAAATTAACAGTTTGAATTGACTGGATTCAATGAATTCAACAACTTTTTCGATTATTGTGAAAAACATCTTTTCTTGAGACCAATACTATCAATATTTGATCATTTTCACCACTTTTTTCGGTCTCAGTATGCATCATTCTTTAATATTGTATATTATTCAAATAATTTATGGATTTATTTCCTCCAGAATAACTACATTCCTTTTTCTCTCTTTATTTCCTCAATCTCTCTACATATATGTTAAGAATTTCTCTCAAATGTCACATAAATCCTTCACATAATTCGTTCAAATAGAAACTTTTATGAATGGAAGAATTCCACAAAAGCCATATCTTCTGTATTTCTCGCTCCTCAAATACTGAATAATCCCTTCAACTAAATCTCTTACCTGAAATACAGTTTGCAAAGAATGCTACAAGGACTATCCCAAAGAAAAACCCTCAAAGTCGTCAAATACAATTTCCGGAAAAGAAATTTCGGTCAAGTGATACTTCATCGACGCATCAATAATAAGTGTTTTGATTTGCTTAACTCTCATTATTTCGACACATTGAGTAGTTCCATTGTGATTTTCAGTATTGGACATTGGAAGAAAGTGAAAACCGTCTTAAATTTATAGTTTGAAAGAATCTCTTAAAAAAAAAAAAAAAAAAAAAAGAATCTCTTAGTGTAGGTAATTTGGTTAATTCGAAATTTCCTAGTCATTCAATATCGTTCCCTTAGAAGCAAAGAGGCGCAAGTACTATGCTTATTCATAGCTTATACGTCCCTTTGTTTCTGAGGCAATATTTCGACAGTAATAAGCAATAACGTCTTAATAAGCATTAAAGAAAAAAAAATTCCTCTGTATTTTCAAAAAACAAGCATTTCTGAACCCAAATAATGCATCTAAAAAATTTCGAAAAAAAATATTGGTTAAGACGTTATTGCTTATTATCATCATTCATATTCTTGAGTCTTATAAATATCCCTTATTGCACGCAACATTCTAATATAACGAAGCATGCACTCAATTTAACATTTCGTCAGTCCAAGGATAGAGCAAAATAAAGCATAAATCCAAGAACATGGGTCACATCATTTTGTACTGTGGAAAACAGAAATTGCTATTTCTCTACTTCATTCACGTACTATGTATGTATGTCCATGAGCATCGATTGCGTCTGAGGCTGCCACGTGGAGTCGTTGCAGCTCAGTAACGTCTCATATTTGGACTGTGCCACGAGCATTTAAATAGAGTGGACTGTAAACGCTTGGCAGAAGGTCGAAACAATACTTTCCGGAGCCCTTCAGTTTTATAACGGTGAAGGACGCTACTTTCCAGTAGCTTTTAAAACTCTAAAAAAAAAAAAAAAGAAGAAAGAGGTGGGGGATCTTGGTTACACGTGCGAGGTCTTCCACCTTTCCTCTATAACTATAGATAATTCCAACCTATTTTTTTTCTCCCTACTACGTTCTTTAATTTGACTCTTTGACTCGTATTCGTATCATCCTCTTTAACACCTTCACTCACACTAAATAAATTAAAATCACCGATTTACATGTTATTCATGCTATTATATAAAATTGCCTGAAATCTTGACATTAACTATTATTTGCTTCCTGTTATCTGCAGCAATAAAAGGCCTTTCTTACGCATTTTCTTGCAAATGAGAATGGACAAAAGGTGGAAAATTTGGGGCTGAATAAGAGAAATTAATATCTCCATCCACAAACACTTCATTCATAATACAAAGTTTAGTTGACGTCACAATTCATTACATAACTCGTGTACTACAATTATTTACTCCCACTTGTAATGACAAACTGTTATTTGCATACACGTGCACTTACTCTCTATTAATGGAAAAAGAAAGTAGAAAAAAAAGAACAATTAGACAATTTGTTGTGAGACTATTGTTGATAATCCTAATCAATAAAAGTCAATATTAACATAAAGCTTTTTTTTTTTTTTTTCAATCGTCACAATTTTATGAGTTTAAAGAGACAAAAATTAATTCTTATCAATTCGTGTTCTCTCTTTTCGTTTTTTTTTATCAAGAAATTATCTACCAATACCAATGCATTGATGTAAATAATGGCAAATAATAATAATTGAATAACATGTATGCTTCAATTCAAGGTGGCATGATGATCTGTGTTAACTGCACGTGCCTACAAACATCGTGTATTTGAAAAGATAGCACACAATTTTTATTACAAAAAAATGTGCATGCAACCTTCAATCGTATTTCACCGTTAACTCCCGTCTTTAATTTTAAAAAATCATAATTTTTCATTCGAAATCCACGTGTACGATATTTTTCATCTCTTTTTTTTTTTCCTCATTTCTTTCTTTATTACTAAATTTCCATAATTACCGGAGTGACAGTCTCAGTCAATCAATCATAAACATCAGCTCATGTATTTTGAGCTTAGAAACAAAGGGGCGTAAGTGCTGTATTTAAGTACAACACTTATGCCCCTCTGTTTCTATGCTGATGATATCTACTCTTTTTATTAGTCTTATTCTACTTCAATGACACGTGCTGTGTATTAGGAATATCATTATTTTCATCCATTGACACACATTTGTGTGTTTATTCATTTTACCCCTTTTTTTCCTAGTACAAATAATAATCCCACAGGTTTTCTCTTTAAACACAATTTCCTAACACATTTAGGTCGTTCTTGTTCTATTACTTGTCGTGTTTCAGAGTGACATAAATAATGATTCACGTGAGGAGCTTTCGAAATTTTTCCAAGAGACCGAAAAAAAAAAAAAAAAAAGTAGACGGAAAGAAAAATAGTTTTTTGATTGAGAAAGATTCTTGGCCATTCTCAAATTATCTGGAGAGACATAAACACACACACACAGACACGTGTGTTTTCGAGTGAGTCAATGAGGTTTTTTTGCTTCATTTTTTTCGGTTCTCAAGAGGATTCAAAGTCTTCACAAACAAACCGTCGAGTTTATAATACATGTATTCGTCACATTAGAATCAAAGTGGCCTAAGTGCTATGCTCGTGCACAAGACTTAGGTCCTCTTTTTTTATAAAGATATAATATTGTTGAGTCATTGAAATAATTAAATGATTTGTCAGGGGAATAAAATGAAAAATAAAGAAAATGCATTAATTTTTGCGAACTACTGCTCCAAAATGAAATAACTGCGATATTTGCTGAATCAAGTCTAAAGCGTGAGAAATATTGACAATTCTAAAAAAATCTCAAATATTATAATGAAAATGATTTTTGAAATTTATAAGGGCAAAGGATATTTCATAAAAATTTTATAAAAATTTTGAAAAATTAAAAATTTTATAAAAAATAGCGAGAAAAAAAAATCATAAAAATTTTATAAAAAATTTCGAAAACGAAAAATTTTATGAAAATTTCGAAAAAAAAAAAATTTTATAAAAATCTCGAGAAAGAAATTCATAAAAATTTTATAAAAAATTTCGAAAATTCTGGAAAAAACTCGAATATCAGAAGGAAACTGAATTTTTTTTTTTTTTGAAGTAAATGAATGAGATATGAATTGTTTGAAGATTCTTGCTTTTGTATAACTGTCTCAAATTTTTCAAAAAAATAAAGAAATTAAAAATCCTCTGATTTTTCCAGGAAGCGCACGCGCTCATTCCCCCACTACATCTTCAAAACCATTCCCAGCATTATTTAATGCCACTACAGTTGAATCTCTCTCTTTCTCTCTCTCTCTCTCATCAATTCTATGCTCTAAGAGTGGGGATACACGTGCCGCATGTTTGTAATTCCAATTATTATGATTGGAAGTTGCAACGATGTGTATGTGTCTCTCTATTCCACACTCTTCTTCTTGTAATTTCTCACTCCCCAACATTTATGACTACACCTTGGACTGTTGGGTATGCGCGCGCGTGTGTATCACTCATGGTTTCAGTCTGGTCCGTAGATTCAGACGAGTTTAGTTGCACGTACACTTTCCTTCATACAACAAACAGAAAAAAAAAGAAAACACGTGCTCCGATTTGCAATTTTATAAGTTCGAAAATACAATGAATTCCCTGATCTCCGTATCGAGAGTCATAATCAATTGCATTTAATTATTCCACGAAATAAACAGTTCAAACCAGTTAAATATCATTTTCATCCAAAAAAAAAGGAGCATTTCAAGTATTCATTTAATCGGGTTTTATGTAATAAATTCCGAATAACAGTTGTATCAATAGAGAGGTGACAAGTGACTGAAAAGACGTCACTATCAATCGCAGGAACTGTTGAATCACTTCTTCATTGTTTTTTGGTAAGGCTCAATTATTCCAAGCATTATTCTTTATCTCATTCATTATTCCAAGTAATCATAGAAAATTAATTCATATTACATCATTTTAGTGATTACCTTATCTACGATTTTCGCTTTTCTTTTGCATTAAATTACTTAACTCCAAAATTTACAGCATCGAAAATGTGTTTAGATGTTCTAGAATTTAATTCAAAAGATCTAATTCATCTCGCATATTAATATCATCTCATCTCAAAGCACGCATCCTCGCGAAAATTCCCATCCCCCTTTTTTTTCGTTCAACTGAAAAAAAAAAACGGTTAGCAACACAAAGGAAAAAGTAATAGATTTCCGTAGTGCTAGACAGAATTTAATAATAACAGTAAATTGTGAGAGAGAAATTTCGAAATATTACTCAATGTGAAATAGAGAAGAGAAGAGAAGAAAAAAAAATATAAGAAGAGGTAAAAAGGTTTTGTGTCCCATGTACATGGGTCTATGGGTATGGGGGCAATATGGGGGCCAACGACCCTTCATCAGTGAGCCACGTGTACTTTTCCCCCATTCGTTCTCCAGCGAAAACCCAGAGTAGTAGTCCCTATCCAGACGTTTTGGCAGGATGGGCGTTTTGTGAGAGAGTGGGTGAAAACGTGCGGGTTCTCGGGAACACCACAATGCTTTATATATATGTATATATAGAGAAACGTATATATATATATATATATATATATATATATACATATATATATATGTGTGTGTCTGCAGTGGAAGAGGATAGGAATTGTCTCGGGGGGACGAGGAAAAAAAAGCTGAGTGGGGAACGGGTCGCACGTGGCACTAAACATGTTCAGTCAAAAGTCTATTCCCCTCCTTTCTCCTAGACTCGATAGATTTTCCTGTATCCAATTTTTTCAACGGATTTTTGGTGCTAAAAAAAATATGAAATTCTCGTTATAGGAAAAATTTAGGATTCAAAAACATCGTTTTTGTGGTTTTTAGGTCAATTCCTGGTTTTACCGATCCTTCTTTTCGTCGAAAACAATTGCGCAAGATTTTTCGAATCGTATTTTATCAATTTCCGCGTTTTGATAAGATACTTAGTTTCTTTTTTAGGCAATTACTCATAGTTTTACTATATACTGAGAAAACAAGTGGTGAAAATAATGAAATAGGGTCATTAGAAGTACCGTTTTTAGCCACTTTACCTTTTTTGGCAAACTTTTTATCCAAATTCGACTGTGAATCATTCTATAAGTACAACAACATTATAAGTTAGATTTTTATAATCATGAAAATCACGAAATTGAAATTTTAAGAGAACAGTGTTCTAATTTGAGAATTTTTTTCCTATTAACTTAAATTCGAAGTAGTCAAAAAAGGTGCGAAATTAGCCAAAACTAGTACTTCTGCCCATTTTTTTAAACAAACTTTATTTTTTTTAAAAATGTTACAATATTTACAAGTATATGCAGCATTCCTTATCTGAAATGAACATGTTTGAAACAAAAAAATATATATGTATCAGTTGTGATTATTAGTCAAATGGCTTATGAAGCTCTCGCAACTATATAGTATCATTCATGGAACTAATGTTTATATTCATATGGGTTTTTAATCAGTTTATGAGATTTAATTGTTATTCTTTCTAAAGAATAAAGAATGGTAAAACTGATACTTCGATCCTAGTATCGCAAAATCCATTCTAATATGTACTTCTGGCCATAGTATTGATACCATTGATCCTAAGCAAATATTCACTTTTCAAGATAATTTAAAAAATTTGTTGAATTTACTGAATTAAGCTAGTTCGAACAGATCAACTGTTTGAATTAACTAATTTCAGTAAGTTCAATAACTATTTTCAATTATTTCAAAGGAAATATTCGTTTATGATAAAAAGTATCAATATTTCATTGTAAAAAAAAAATATTTCATTGTTTTGACTACTTTTTTTTCCTTAGTGAATGATATTGAAGTGTCCGTGAATCACGACTTGAATAAACTAATCTACAGTTGATCATGGACTTCTAAACACGTGTGGCCTCTGTGGACTTTCTTTCACCTCAGGTTATGGGCTCTTTCAATAATTTTATGTCCCCATGTCAAATAACTCTAACTAAAAAAAAAAAGCATTTGAATTCTTCCCAGAAATTCGTAAAGACTAGCACATGATGACTAATATATCTAACAATGTATTACAGAAGCGTATGAATTCTTCAGATACCTCTCATTTTTTTTGCCATAACATCCTCGAAATTTCTGGAACTCACCTGACTCCACAATATCCCACATATCAATTTTCCTAGTGTGTTTTCGGAATTTTTTAATGAAAATTCTTTTCTTTTCTTTATCGGAGTATGATAGCAAAAAAATAGGTCGTACCAGGCATATCATAAAAAATATAACATTTTTTGTCTCATATCAGTCACCGTTTTGAGTCATAAAGAAGGCAATTAAAGAGCTTTTTTGGTACTTTTTTTTGTTTCTCACTCGTAAAAACGTCATAGTTATTGTGTTTTTTGATACTGAAATTGACATACTTGACTCTTGACATTTCTCTTGACGTTGGGGTCATGCGGAGGCGGACACATGTTGCGAGTAGGGATGCGAATGCAATTAGCAAATGCACATGGTGCCTAGGGATGAAATGTACTGATGAAGTGAATGAATGACACATGGCTGCACAATGACAATATGTCTAATTGCAAATCTTGTCAGGATGAATTTTTTAAACTCATTTCATCATCTGTCACACTAGTCATTGAGTTTATACTGAGAAATGAACAGAAAAAAAAACATTTAAATATCAATATTTATGATTGAAAAGCTATTTCCGGGTAGTAAAGGTGGATTTGAAGAAGAATTAATAAATTGTATTAATTATTTGCCATTTATTACTTAACCAGTAGTATAACGAGCCATTTGAGGAACGTTTTCACGTCTATTTCTATGCAGAAAAAACGATTATTTATTACAAAGTTATCAGACAGTCAATAATTTTTATATCGCATCGTAAATTCTTGTTTTTCTTTAGTTTTTTTGAAGACCTTTTCCAGATTTTAATCATTTGCCTAGCTTGGAAGCGCAAAATGTTGCATTTACCTGAAAGACACTATGTTATTTCTATTTCTCTTTTATTCATTATTGATCAAACAAAACGATTTTAAAAAAATTACTATTTAATCTCAAATTTTGAAATTCTTGAGAAATATTGATTTTTTCTATGCAGTATTCATTGCATTTTGAAACCAATTATTTGACGATATTTATGAATATTTTCATCATAAAAGACTCCAAGCGACCGAAGAACGTAATTAAAAAATCGGTATTTCTGCTATTTGATGAAAAGATTTGATGATTATTGCTAAACAATGGGTTTGAAAATTAATAATTTACTGGGTCTTCCATTGTCACTTAAGAGATAACAGAACCCCTTGTATACATTGAATTTTTGAACTAATTTTTCGTTATGGAAAAATGGCAACACCTGACGATGGAAATCAGAGCGTCAATGCTTCTAGTATTTCATGAAAAAAATCATAATTATCGCTGAACAATGGGTTTGAAAATTTATAATTCACTAGATCTTCCGTTATCTAAAAAAATTGATTTCAAAATATCACTTGAAAATCTAGAAGAAATTAAAGGAAAATAAATAACTATTTTTTCAAATTAAACTGATAACTTGTTTTATGACAGGAAATTTCGAAATGGGGAAAATGAGTATCAAGAATTTTGGAAAAGGGAATTTAGTGCAGTTAAAACTTCATGATTTCCGTAATTTGCATGAAATCCTATCACTCCCAGAATCATACAATTTAACATAAAAAACTAAAAAATATTGAATAGTCATAGTACACGTGTTCAATGAAACAAATCCAACTCGTTTTTCAAAACGTGATGTAAGTCCAACTGTTGTTTAAGATTGATGTTACACGGTCTGATGAATCACAACTGTCGTTTAATTTTTACTCCAAACCTTTGTTCCGCATTGTTGTGTCAGTCATTTCGTTTTTTTTCCACTCCAATATATTTCGTTCCACGTGCAAAACACAACACATACACCTAAATTTTTTCAATATTTACCATTACCACAAAATACCAGTGAGTCAGATTTAACTGTGAGAAATAGGCTCTAAGAATGGGATTTCCGGAATGATAATGATTATAGGTGGGAACACATAGCATACATAACACTTATTTGCTCATTTTTCCCCCATGCTATCAGTAAAAACTGTTATCAGAGGCTGATATTTGATAACGGAACTATTCGATTTTTTCCTGATTTTCTCTTTTCAGATTAAAGTTAATCCTCTCCATTGAAAATTTATATTTAAACTTTAAGGTCATTAGTAAATTGTGAAGAATTGTGTTTGAAGATCAAAGTGAAGCTTTTTTTTGAGAGGAGCCTTCTGCCAATTATGAACGCCAATGTTTTTATTTTTTTTCTCTCTCTCTCTCTCTCTCTCTCTTTCCATTTAACGTCAAAATCAAAGGAAATAATTCCTTCAAACGATATACGCCACTGAAAAAGTCTCGCGTACTGTAACGTGCTACGAGCCTGTTCTACACGTGTACCCACAGGGTTCAAGGCTACTCAGAGGCTCTATTTGATATATAGAATGCAGCCATGCACGCGTCATCCAAAGCTTCCGCTAACATCTAAACTTTATTGAAACAAGATTAGGAACAATAGAATAGAATAGAATTCATCTCATCTATTATCTCTTCTTAAAACGGAATTAATTGAAAAATAATTTAAGGTAATCCTAGTGGTTCGGGCAATTTATTTTCCCTTTTCGATTTTGGTCACTTTTGATAAAATAGTAGGGGAAAGTGGGGCAAAATGGACATTTAAATGGAACGGTTGAAGTTATATTTTTTTCAATGATTCCATTGAAAGGCTGAGGAAATTTTGGGGTGGAAAACGTGCATCGCAATCAATTTTTTCGAATTTTTGAAAATTTTCATTTTTTTGCGCCAAAATTGAAGAGAATCCTCTTTGGGTTTCTTTTAAAAAAATGGTTTTTTGAAGATATCTCCGGTTCTATTGGTCGTAGCGATTCGCGGGTGGTCTCAAATTCAAGGGGAGCTCATTCGTCACATTTTCGTTAAAGTCCCATCGATTTTTATCGAAAAATGACGAAATTACAGGGAAATTTGTGAAAATCAGTTTTTGGGCTGTAACTTCCGTAATTTTCGATAAAAATCAATGAGACTTCAACGAAAATGTGAGGAATTAGCTCCTCTTCAATTTAAGACCACCCGCGAATCGCTACGACCAATAGCATCGGAGATATCTTCAAAAAATCATTTTTTCGAAAAAATCAAAAGGGGTACCCTTCAAGATTGAGTGAAAAAATCTTTTTTTTTCAAAAATGCGAAAAAAAAAGGTTTCATCGATAATTTTCGCCTAAAATTTCCTCAACTTTTCAATGAAATCATTGAAAAAATTCTATCTCCATTATTTTTATTAATTTGGAGCGTTTTTCAGAATAAAACCATGAAAATTCAGATGTGTCCATTCTACCCCTTATGTCCATTTTGCCCCACCTTCCCCTATGAGGAGATTTTTTTTTAATTTAGTTTACCTTAAATTAGGCCAAAATTAATTTTTGAAAATAATTGAATTAACATTGAAACTCCATAAGCGAAGTTCAGTTTCAGTTTCATTGCGAAAATTCACGACCGCAGATCTATTTTTTCCTTATATACAACCTTATATGTTTTTTGTTCGTCAGAATGTCTATCAATTTTTGGAATCATGAAAAATGCATGTTACCGGACATAGAACGACGATTAATCCAATTAATTACATGAAAAAATCAATGGCGCGAATATTGGTATTTGAAATCCGAGGATCCTCCAATCCCAGTCCTAGATACTGGAACAGCGTGAATCAAATGCAAAACAATATTGAATATTCATAATATTATCTAATAAGAATTCAGTAGTGAAGAGGTAAAACAAGATAAGTCTATTTTTTTCTAATTGAGTTTTTTTGAAAATACCTTAGAAAATAACCGAGAAAGAGTAATTTCGCCCTAAAACTCTTTTGTACCTCTTGGAATTTTCTACAAGAAAATATGAGTAATATCACATTATCTCGCTTAGTTTCCAAGATATTTCCTTCGAAATGACCTCAAAGATAAGTCGATTTATCCTGTTTTACCTCTTCACTACTGAATTTATCATCCTGGACATCATTCTAGTATCGGTAAAATGTTGAAAAATCGAAATTGTTATAGTAATTATAATAACTAAAAGGAAAAAAAATGAAAAATCGATCATTTGAACCTGCCACTAGGATTACCTTGAAATTGCCTCAGGAAGAGAGATGGAGAAGATAAGATAATATATCGGAATAAAAAATTCGAAGGTAAATATCGGAACTCGCAATAGCTCAATTGATAGAGCATCAGACTGGTAATTTGAAGAATATAAGATCAAACCTTGGTTGCGTATTGCCTTTATTTTTCCGACATTTGATTCTGAGATTATCGAATTATCATTAAATACACCCCTAATATTCATAATTACCCTATTTATTAAAATTTACAGATCTTCGAGAATTATGGCACCAACAGTCTGTATGGCTGACAAACCAATTGTAGCTACTGATGCACCATGCTTGAGGCGAAAATCATGGCAAGACAAAGACATTATTTATAGGCATTCAATAGGAGTCAAAAGATTGTCAATTAGAAATGATAGTTGGGATTCTAATTATCATCGATCATTTTTGCAAGGTGCAAAAATACCAGGAGAACAGAATGAACGTTTGAGGCTCATTATGAAGAGGCGAAAAGGTAATTTAGAAATAATTTATGAAAACAAAAAGTAAAAAATGAGGCAAGATTCTTTTTTTTTAATTAAACAGTTTCTTTGAAGCTGTACAATGTTGACCCCGGTTTCTGACAATTTCAGTTCAACCATATGTGTTATATATATCTAACAATATATATTAATTACAATTAAATTACATTTAAGCACTTGAGAAACGAAAGGGCATAAGTGCTATGATTACTCAGGACTTACGCCCCTTTGACTCTAAGATGATGATTTGATAAGCAAATAATTGCTGTCTTTAATTTATATCGTCACCTTAGAATTAAAGGGGCCTAAGTGTTATGCTTATACACTGGACTTATGCCCTTTTGATTTTAAGACGACGATATTGTCAGAAACTGGAGCCACAACAGTAATTCATCCGGTTTTTTTTCCTTCAAAGCGGATTTCTTCAGCTTTTCGATAGAATCGCTCATTCTGTAATCTAATGTCTCCCTTTATATTCCTTTTTTACCCTCTAATCGTATAAAATTCTTCAGGACTCTTGGAAATTGTCGCGAGAACGATAGCCCTAGTACGAAGAAATCACATACTACAAAAGAGGGTCGATGCCCTACGTCTTGAAACTCAGGATTTCATTCAATCTGTATTAAAGAATTCGGATAAAAAAAAATTGGACGAAGATAATTCAAATGAAAAAGTTTCTTCTTCAACTGATCAAGTGAAATCTGACAATACTAGACTGAATGAAGACGATAAATCGAGGATAAAAAAGAAGAAAAGAACAACATCAACGTGTGTTTCATCAGCAACTGACAATGGATCATCCAATGACTCTCATTAGGATCTCAATAATATTTCATAATTAATTCATGGAATTTAAAGTGAAAAAAAAAAACAAAAAGCTTTCTATGATGCTCGAGAATTCGAGATGAATTCTCTTTGTACTTATATAAATTCTTTCATATCATCTCATCAATTTATCTCACTCAATAATTTTTGTATACGTTGTAAGGTGCGAGAGATTTGAGATTGAAGACAATTTCAAAAAGAGGTTTTAATATATAGTTAGTAATGATAGATTTTTAATTTAATGATTATGAGAAAAATCAAAGATTTTTCTTCTTATTGGAAGACATTAATTAGTAATTAAAGTTGAAATTTAGATGAAATAGCGCATATTCATCCCAGAAAGTTCTGAGTATACTTAAAAAATTTGAAAAAAAAAACAATAATTATATAGAGACTGTCCTGTATGATAATGATAATCACGTACATTGATGATTTCCATTGAAATTAATTCCCACGTATTAACTTCTTACACCATTTTAATTAGAATCAATTTTGATTTTAAAGAAATACCTTGTGCCTGATAATTATTCAAGTTCTCAATAATCACTGCTTTAGAGCATAGCAAATTAAATCTTCTTAAAGTAGAGATTTCCTAGATCTTCTCAAAATTGCTATCGAGACAATTTCAAAAAAACAAAAAAAAACTAAACAATTTTCTGGCTTATACAATCTAGATTAATTAGAGATATTTTTAGGCTCTCGGCATATCAATGCGTAACGATGTTTTTTATAAAAATCTTACAAAAAAGTTGAAATTTAATATTTAATCATCTCTAAAGCACATAACAGAAATGATTAAAAATGAATATATATATGTATCGGAAAGATAACAAGAAAGAAGAGAAAAAAAATCATATTTTAGCGATACGTTTTCATTTTTCTTCGGAATATCTAAATTCTGATATTTCGCTTGGATGAGATTTTTGAAGAAAATTTTATTCGTCACTTTTTAGAAACACATTTGATGCTACTGAAATGTAGTATGTGATTGATCCTCTTTAGATAATATATAAGCAGTACTGATTCTTAGAATTTTAAGGTGATAATGTGAATTATTAATACATAGCTTTAGTGACACAATAATTTATTTATTTATTCTGTATGGTAAAGCGAAGAAAATAAAGAAATAATCTGGATTGTCTAAGAATGATTGATGATGAGAGACAGAAATTCATTGAAGTATTATAATCATAATATTCTGATGTAAAATAAAAAATTCGATTAGTTAAAATATATTTTTGTTATTTTTATTGAAAACAGAAGAATAATGCTGATAACAATTTATTTATAGGTACATTACGTCTTATTAATGAGCTTCTGGAGACTGTGAGAACAGCACGACAAGCACCCAGAACTGAAGTAAAGCCTGAAATAAAAGTTAAACCACAAATTAGTGCCAAAAAATAGCGCAAATAACAAATTATTGATTATAAATAGGGTCGAGACATTGGTGAACGGTTTGATTTAGCCTCAAGCTGCCTCTGAAACACATTTTGAATGATTGTGAATGTTAAACTGACATTTATGAACGTCAAACTGATTCTATGAGCGTTCAAAACTATTAGATGAACTTTTAGGGGAACTTTCAGAGGAACTTTCAGGAGAACTCGTAGATGAACTCATCACGATGTATAATAATATCCAAATGTTGACCAATTCTTTAAATTATTGGGAAACACGAATTCTTTAACATTTATAAATGTCAATTTGACATTAATAACCATTTAAAATGGATTTGATTTATAGGCAATTTCAGCCTAGGTCAAACCTTACACCAACATCTCGGCCCCAATTATAAATCCAGGTTTCACTTACAATATAAATTATAACAAAAATTCTGGCTAATGGATAACGTCGTAGAAATACCCCAGTTCTAACGCTAATTGCATCGAGCGATGAGTAAGCTCTTTTTACTCTTCTAGCTACTGTTGTATCAAATGGAGTCTCCATCAGGAATGTTGGCACTTGTGCTTTCACATCATCAGTATCATTTACATCGTACGGTTTCCTCGAATTACCCAGCAGTTTCCGATACTCGTGCTAAAAATAACCAACATATTCCATTAATCTCCGACAATTCCCACCAAAGATATATTTTACCCATCTAAAACAATTACCTCAACTTTTTCCAACTGTAATTTTAAAGCATTTTTTTCAGTTGTCAAACTTTCGAGTGCATTTTGTTTCGAAACAAGTGTTTGGGTAAGCGTTGTTAGTCTCGATTCAACAGCACTAGAAGGTGTGGAAACAGCAGCCAACTGTGATCTGAGTCTCGAAATTTCTGTCTCTTGTTTCCTCAATTTAGCTGACCAATTCGTCAATTGCGATGCCAGTTCATCTTTAACTGCTCTAATTTCTTCCAAATGCATCTTAGCATCCTCTTCAGCTTCAATTCTTCTTTTCTTCTCTGCAGCTATTATTTCCTGGGCCTCCCTACTAGCAATACCAAATTTCCTACTAGTCTCCTCAATTATAATATCAGCATTAACTAATTCCTCACGTGCAACTCTCAATTGTTCACAAACCTGTTGATTTTCATTTCTCAATGTATTACATTCCTGTCGCAATTGATTCAATTCCATACTTGTTACTGAATTATCATTACCACTTTCTGAATTATTTTCTCGAAGTTCAGAAATTAATTTCTCTTTTTCTTGTAGTGTTTTCATGGCTCTAGCACGATGCTGCTCAAATTCCTGTCTCGTAGATTGTAAATCCAGTCGATTTCTCTCCAACATTCCTTTTAAATCAGATATTTCCTTCAAACACTGTCCATTTTCAATTTCCATTTTACCAATTTTCTCCTTCAACATTTCGATTTCTTTTTGATTATCAGTATGCTGTCTACTTAATAATTCATTCTGCTCCTCCAAATTCCTTTTTCCACTCTTTGTCTGTCTTTTCTCCGAATTTTTCATTATTTTTGTTAAATGTTCAATCTGTTGTCTCTGCTGGGTCAATTGATACTCATACTCTTGTCTCATTGTCTCACATTTTTTCTGCAGCTCACTCTGTTCGCTTTCTATCGAATTTTCCACATGCATCGATACTAATAGCTCATTTCTGAGGCTTTCGATTTCATTTTTTAGCATCAAATTCTCAGTAACTGGATCAGATGATGATAAATCTGTGATCGGTAGATCGATCAGTGTATGGGGAAGTCCTGGAGATGATCTGCCGCTGTTTGAATACTCTGATTCTGAATCTCTGGGATCTGAGGGCTCAACTGCAAGCGAAGAGGGAGTTCGGGAAGGCAGAAACATTGGTCCATTGCTCTGTTTTATTGGAGTTGATGCAGAACTGTTGATGTATGTTATGAATTCTTCTTCGTCATTCAACGACTTTGTTTTCATTGGCGAATCCCGAGGTGTACTGATAAATGGAGCGAAACGGCTTGGTGTTGCTCGTTGATCCTGGGTTGATAAGAAACTGCGAATGCAATGGAAATTATCAGGATTAACAAAGAAATATGACAATTATTTTTATACACTTAGAGGAAACATTGAGCAATATTGAATAAATCTGTAAAGTCGGGAAACAAGCAGTTGACTGTACATAATTCTCATTCGAAATAAATCTTTGCTTTAGGAACAAAGAGGCGTAAGTTTTATGCTTATACACAGCACTTAGGCCTCTTTAACTCTAAGGCAACGAAATAATAATCGATTGGAAGTCAAAGTATTACCAGTACTAGAGTCTAAAATAGTTGTCTTTTTTTTCTTTGTTCAATTCTATTCTTATTTCCATTTCCATTTTTATACTTAGCAATATAAATTTATGCATACGTGAACCGTGAAAGTAATAGGTCACTTGTAAACTGCAATACACAGTGTATGCTTAAATTAAGAAATATATAACAACATTTGTAAGAGGCGATCAGCCATACAGGAGAAATAAACATTAATTGATTCGATTAGAAGAGCCTAAATCTTTCTTCAAATTTTTATGAGAAGATAAGAAATTCGATTTTAGCAAAGTTTTAATCTCTTCCAATCGATTGTTATTTGTTCGCAATTAGAATTCTGTACAGTCATGCATCTTTTCGTGTCAACTATACAGATTTATCTGATATTACTAAATTTTCTTTCTCTCATTTTAAAGTTAGGATTTTACCTGTCATTTGAATTTATAGATGTGACGTTGATCAGCTGATCCTGTTCACTGTCATAATTCTCCTTGCTCAATACAGCCGCTGTATTCTGATCAATTTTATTCAACAGTGTCTCTGCCTTTCCAGCAAGATCCGAAAGCCATGCCATTATTTATTACAAAAATCAATACTATTATATCAATTTAATTATAAAATTATAATATGAATGCTTTTTTTTAAAGTGAAAGTTATTTCGATGACACACACCTGTGACAAATTGTCTTTGCCACTCGATTACTATTAGAATTCAAATATAATCAATTGATGCATCAGTATTACTTGAGTTTTGTAAAAAAATAAGATGTTCTTAAATTTTAAAAATAAACTCTATTTACATTTTTAGTTATTTAAAATTGAAGAAATCACAGGAGAGACACGTAGGTAATTTCACATTTTCTTTACTAGACTGCCATTTCTACATGTTCACCACCTTGATGAAGATGATCATGTGGTGCTGTCTAGTGTTAATCATCTGTACTACTCTTCAACTTCTTCCTGCAGATGTCTACATGTCTATATGATGATAAAAGAGTGTCTGAAGGTCAGAGAGAAAAGAATTATGCAATAAATTTTTCAAAATAAATTCATTTTATTTATAAAACAGAGCTTATTTTCCTCGTTTTGAATACGAAAACCTTGTGAAATGAAGAAATATCTGAATTAATTGTATTCCACGTGGACAGGTTTTTCATGTTCATGCTCGTATTGACTCTCTTTTGGAGGTGGATGAGCGGCAATCCATTCGAGACCTCTTGCAATACCAATTGGGATTGGTGGAGGTGTTGGCAGATGATCACCAACAGGATGGAAGCCAAATTCATCAGCAACATACTTTAGATGGAAGTGATTTCCATCGTAATCGGTGTAGGCAACTTGTCCATTGACAGTTTGTGCACTTGTACTGCGGTCAATTACTCGGACAGTTCCCTCCTCCTGAACCTTGATGCCATTCTCAGACTCCCAGACGTTGTGGAATGATCCATCTGGATTGACTGCCATGTCTTGTTGGATGATTGCGATTGGTACTACTTGACCATGTTCGATCGAAACATGTCCGTCATCAATTGGTACGTGTCCTTGGTGAATTGGGGGTTGATTGTAAGTGGAAGCAGACGGATGATTGTAGTATTGACCAGTGGAGAAGTATTTGGGACGATCTGGTGTTTGATGCTGACCAGCAAAGACAGGCTTCTGACCCTGAATTGGACGATAGACAGGCTTGCCTACAACAGGCTTTTGTCCGTGATTTGGATGTCCATTATGAACATTTTGATGTTGGTAATCATGTTCGTGTCCAGGATGAACATTTTGATGATCATAATCATGCTCATGGCCAGGATGAACATTCTGATGATCATAATCGTGGTCATGAACATAATGACCTTGGTCATGAGCAACTTGTTGACCTGTAACTACTGAACCCTGTCCATGAACACCACCAAAATTTGATGGAACTGCAGCACCATGATCAGAATGCACCACCTGATGAACACCATCAACAGGCAGACTTGCGCAGTTAACAACTGCTATATACAAAGCTAATATCTGAAACACATTCGAAGTGCACAATTGAACATTACATAATCTAATTGGTAATTGACGTGGAATACGTTGGCGGTGATCGATCACCAATTGCATAAAAAGAATAAACACAAAACTCATCTACCCAATACAACAATGAGTCCTTGATTGAAACCATTTCCGGAATAACTAAATTCAATTAGTTTCACAAATTGAAGCAAATTATTACCAAAGTAATTTGATAGACTTACCGCAAATACTCGCATTTTTCGATGCTGTTGTGTATCAAATAGGAGAATTGGAGAACTGATGCTATTCTCAGGATTCATCTGCCTTTTTATACCGAAAAATTTGTCACCAAAAATACATCTTAAAAAAATCATAAAACTAGTTTTGTTTTTTTTGACAATTGCTTTTTTGTTGAAAGATAAATTGGAAAGAAAATACGAAATTTATGGAGACGTTTCTAGAGTTATTTTATCGATGACTGAATCTGAAAGATGATGCTATTTTGATTTTTATAATTAATTTTTTATGAAGAGCGGAGAATGGGACAAAATATATCTGGTTCCCGGTATAAAATGATTCTGGATTTTTTTTCGGAGTAAAGGACTTCGCCAAAAAATCTGAAAAAAATTGAGAAAATGGTTCAATACTTGAACATTATTAGTGAATTTTTTCAAATTTTTCCTTACAGCCTTTCACTCTTAAAAAAAATCCCGAATCATTTTGACCGTAAAATCCATTTTGCCCTGGTTTCCTCTACGACTGCAGTTACAAAAAGAAATAGTTGGAATTAATTTGACTATTAGTAATTGTGGCATTTTGGCAGGGATTTAGAAGCTTTAATTCCGATTACTTTGAATCATCGATCTATCGTTACTCAACGAGATGAAAACACGTGTTCTCAAATGATATTTGACTCGATTAGAACCGATAGATTAGATAAGATCTGATCAGCATTCTCCATTCGGTTCTTCTCACAATTGCTTTGAAATGTGATATTGTTTTTGGTGAACATTCATTATCTGCATTAATTATAGAAATCTGACGTAACACGTGATATGTACGTGCTTTGTCTACCAGTGAAGCAAAATTTTGCAGTTCACAGAAGCGATTTAAACGACCGAACTCGCTTGAGAACATTCAATGGCCTTGATAGTCACACCTTTGGATAAATCGTTCACACAACGATTTATATATATAAAAAAATGAAGGAAGAGACAACCAACAAAGATCACTGGAAATAAAAAAGGACAAACAATCAGGAAAAATAAAAGTTTAATGAATTTTTTTTGTATCTATGATTTATTAATTCAAAAAAAAAATAATTATAATATTAATAAAATTTGAACAACAGTGGTACAATTTTTCGGAGGGATTAAAATAAATTGAACATTAATAAAATTATGTTTCTCACTAGAATTACGCTAATACCAATATCATGGAATTCGATAATAAGTCAATGAGTTAAAAGATTCTAAGAAAAAAAAGTAGAAAAAAAATGATTTTTACATTTTAAAGAAACAGTCTAGTAGGACAGAGAGATCTGGACTAGCATTATCGATCGAATTCCTTATCGTGAATTTTGTAAATTCTCATGACCGCAATTAACAATAACTTGAATAAATTAACCAGAACAAAGAACAACAGAACAAATCCTTTTCCTATGAATTCAAATGATCCATATCTAATCAAATGTGCGATTTATCGTAACATTTTCGGGCTTTTGAGAGCTGGAAAATAGGTTCGATCAACTGGTACAATTCTGACTCCTGGTGGTGGTTCAACTTTGGGTGCATTGATTGTCAAAATTCCATCGCTCGATAAGCTTGAAGTAACTCTTCTCAAATCATGACCCTTGGGTAGATCATAGCGTCTATGAAATCTCCTTGATACATATCCAAATGGATCCTCTTTGTCCTCATGCTTAGCCTCGACAATTATCGAATTATCAACAGTTTTAACGAGTATCTCATGTGGATAGAATCTTCTCACATCAAGTATAACTTTGAATTTTTCAGCATCATTCTCAATTTTATCGAGTTCACTCAAGCTACTGTCAATATAACGACCCCATGGACGAAACAATGATCTGAACGTTGGCCATCGTAGGGTCTCCGATATTTCTGCATGAGTCACATTACGATTGAAATACTTGTCCAAAACTTTACCAGGACGATCGAAATCATCCCACCAATCTCTCCAGTAATTACTTGGTACAAGAGCCATTTTCGATCGCTTTTTCGATTGATTTCTTTCTTTCTGATCAAAGAAAACAAATTACACACAATTTCACACAAGTGAGAAACTTCGTTCGTTCGTGCGATATTTCGATTCTACAAACAGATTACAGAATGTACTTTTAGTTCTTTTCTATTCTTTTTTTTCGATTAGGGTGTGATCCGTTTGCAACGCAGTTTCTTACAAAACTGACAGCTGACCAAGCCCCCCAGTCGGATTATATATTTAGTCCCCTACCGCAAAAAAATCATTTCACGGACGTTTCGGCAGATAGACATGTACTTGCTTTGAAATTATGTGTACATAGTATATAGCATTTAACTGAATCTATAGAATTAATCATTATATTTATCATCGATGATTAGTCATTGTATTATTAGAATTTGGATATGGCTAAGGTAGCAAACTGGGTTATTGCCCACTTCCCAAATATTTCGAAATTGAAAGGAGGAGAGAGAGGAAGAAAACAATTTTTTTTCAAATAATTTCTGTAATTAAAAATGAAAGCAAGATTGACTTGATTTTTTTTGATGATTGTCAAATGGAATATAATTTTCATTTTTCTTCTGTACAGTTTTGCACTTTTTATAGATGTTTCCTGTTTTATATGCGGTGGACATCTCATTTTTAGCTTAACTATACAGAACATGAAATAAAATAAAACAGATAAATTACCTTTTAAAACATGAACGACACTGAGAACTAATACTAATAGGAGTTAAATCAAACTTGGTAAATTTATTAGTTTTATCATTATTAAATGTTAATAAATCAAATCTTCTATCATATTGTTAATAAATAAAAGAAGAAAAAGTGAGGATATTATATGAAAATTATAGACGAATGTACAAAGGATGAAAAAAGCAGAATTGCGTAAATAAATTAATTAATTAAAAAAAAATTCGTTATAAAAATGTCTGTGGTGCTCGTCCATTGTACTCTTATATTTCTAACTTGATATACTAAATCCAATACTATTCAATATTTGGTTCATCACACATCTTTGGTTCTTTACATTAAAAAATCGTCGATTTTTTCCCTTTTGTTCAGCTAATTTTGCCTAAATTTTGTGGATACTTGCATTTTTTTTAAGAATACCTCGGAATCTAATGGAGATACGTCCTTTTCGTCCTGAGCCCCTTATTTGAAGCAAATTTCAAAAGCTATAGAAGTGAATTAAGATAAAAAGAGCGTATCTCCATTAGTTTTCGAGACTTGTTCTACCGTTTCGTTGATAATTTCTTCTTTTCACCTCTTCTTAATGCGAAATGTGCAAAAAATAACAAAAATTATTTTTAAACTTGGCAGACACTTATGAAATTACGCTTCAATTTCTTCTATAAGCTCTCTTCAACTTGAAATTTATCATCTTCACTTCACGGTGGTCGTAATTCAATGACTGTTGATTTTAATGTTTCGAAAATAAAGTAATGATTCATTCATCAAAACATTAAAATAAATAAAGCTGATAATTGAAGTATTTTAGTGCTTGAAAATTACTACTCAATGGTGTTGGAATATTTGAGCAGTTTTTTTTTTTCAATTTTTTTTTTTTACTCCAATTTGATTGAATAATCTTCATTGGAAGGTCATACGCGTGAATTACTGAGTTTGGGCACTGAGTTATGTGATAATAATGAATCACTATTGAACGTGGGCAATTGGCGTTTTAAACTAAACTACATACTTGTGTGTTATGTATTGAATTTTTTTTTCTTACAAAATCGTTGGATCAATTATGTACGCATCAACGGTTAATTAATAATAGGAAGCTGCTGGTTTTTACTGCTTTAGGTACATACAAGGATACAGTATGCTAAATGATGCTAGTTTTTTTTTTATACATTATGATTATTTATGCGAACACGTGGAGACAGATAATGTTCTGCGCAATCGCTAATTTCCTGTATTTTTTTTTTTGTAGTAATTTTTTTTTCGAGCTTTTTTAATTGAATCTGTAATCTTTATTTCATTGTTATGTGAAGTAAAATGGAAAGATTTTTGAGGGAAGGTGGGGTGAAATGGACTCGAGGGATAAAACTATGGAAATTGGGCGAAATTGATGGAAATATTGGAGATAGGATTTTTCTGATGACTCCATTGGAAAGCTGAGAAAATTTCCCATGAAAATCATATGTCAGAAGTTATTTTTTTGAATTTTTCAAAAATTCCATTTTTTGCTCAAGATTTGAAAGTACAATTCTTCTGTTTTTGAGAAATTTCAGTTTTTCGGAAATATCTCTGGTTCTATTGGTCGTAGCGACCTGGGGTTAGTCTTCAATGAAAGGTCAGCTCATTTCCCATGGATTTATGCGGTTTAAAAAAAAATTGATCAATTTTTCAAGTACTTATATGGCAAAATCTGATTTTCAGGAAGTGGCCTATAAGTATTTGAAAAATTGATTAAAAAAAAATTTGAACCACATGAATCGATGTAAAATGAGCTCACCTTTCATTTGAGATCAACCCCAGGTCGCTACGCCCAACAGAACCGAAGATATCACCTAAAAAGTGAATTTTTTCGATTTTCAAAAGGTCCGATCCCTTCAAAACTCCTTCAAAAAGTGAAATCTTTAAAAAATCCAAAAAAATACATTTCTACACATGCTTTCCACCCAAAATTTCCTCAGCTTTCCCATACAATCATCAAAAAATCTCCATCTCGAACCTTTCAATTGAATCCCCCCCCCCCATTTCCCCTATATCCCTTTAAATGTAAAACCCTTAAAATATTGTAAAATCGCATAGAATTAGCAAAATCGCACTAAAAAATCCAATTTACCCCAATTAGTTATCGGAAAAACTCCAAACGTCTTAATTAACTAATGTTAGTGGTCACGGCCACCTCTTCCCTCCATCAGGAATAATCCTACATTCAAAATATCCCCAATAATATTAATTAATTCTCAAGGGTGAAATAGCAATTAGTGAAGATTAATGCAACTACAGTGGGGGTATATCCACGAATATTAACATGCTATTCCAACTGTGTATATTGCATTTCCTAGGGTTGCTCAAAGGGATGTTATGTGTGTTATCCACTGGAGGAGTGGAGGGGTGAAGAGGGGGTGGGGGGTATGACCCACTTGAGGCGGTCAGCGAGCACTCAGTGGCGCGAAAGCATTCGAAGAATCAAGATCTCCTCATTTTTTTAATTCGCTCTGCAAAAAAGGAAGAAAATCACGAAAATAAAAGAGAATGAGAGAATTCGAAAATTTTCATAGAATTAACAAATTAATAAATTCATTTTTCGTCAATCAGATAAGTCAAAAAAAAAAAATTTCCAAAATTAATCAAGTGCATGAGGCTTTTTCTCAGCTTTTCGTCTGGAAAACACGATAAGTTTATGTCCAAGTATATTATGTATATATATATGTACTCATCTCTCTCTTTCTCTATACGCCTTTTAATGCGACAGCGTGTGTCACAGTTATGATTGGTGTTAATTGTCGCTCATAGGCTATAGAATTAAAAAAAATAACACATGAGGAGTATTAGTGTTGGTGTTTGGTACTCAATGAACGTGAAGAAGACGTGCATTAAACTCGAGACGTACATTAATCGTCATCAGTACGGATGTTTTCATTTTTTACCTTGTCTTATCAATAAAAATCAGTGCAAAATTGTTAGTATGGTCTTTAATACAGCTACTGTACTAACACCACTTGATTCTTACGAGGTAATTATTTATTATTATTATTATTATTATTATTATGGTGTATACATTTGTTTTTTTTAGTCAATGATTTTCCCTTTTTTTAATTAATAGAAATTGGAGTGATTTTATCATGCTATGTGCGATAGATTCACGTGTGCTCCATTTAATTTTTCGTAGACACTGTAATTAACCTACATTTACGTGCCTCTCGTGCGCAATAGAACAGACAAATTGTAAGGTTAGGTCACAGAATTGCCTGGCACAATATAATGTTTCAATGGCAGAAAAAATATGTGCCATTGAAAAAATTGATTTTTAGATGTAATTTCTATTTTTTTTTTTTTTAATAAACTTTCAGGTCTTCTCTATTTGAAGCCTATTTTTGCATAATACACTCCTTTTTTGATATATCTTTTCTGAATATATATATATGTATACATATATATCTAGTTTCACACTTTGATTTTACATTGTTGTAAGAAGTGGAATATATGTCTTTTTATTTTCGAAATTGAAGATTTTTTTAAATATTCTAATTGTTCATAGGAATATTGAAATTTTCCTGAATATGTATACATAGAGGAAGGTGGGGCAAAATGGACATCAGGGGTGAAATGGACACATCTAAATTTTCAGGCAAAAATTTATGGAAAACTTTTGAAATCAATTGAAATATTGGTTGTAGATTGTTTTTGATGATTCCATTGGAAAGCTGAGGAAATTTTGGGAGGGAAACAAGTACTGGCATTGGTTTTTTTGAATTTTTGGCGATTTTGACTTTTTGGAGCATTTTAGAGGGGTAAGACCCTTCCTTTTTTGGAAATTTTCAGTTTTTTGAGAATATCTTCGGTTCTTTCTGTCGTAGCATAGAAATTTCAATGGGAGGTGAAAGGTGGGATCATTTGCCATCAATTCATAGGGTTTTCAATTAAAAAATATCGATTTTTAAGGTATTTATGGACATTTTTGTGAAACAGTTTTGTGAAACAGTTTTTGGCGGATAACTATTCCAAAAATTGATAATTTTCAATTGAAAACCCCATGAATCGATGGAAAATGAGCTCACCTTTCATTTAAGACTAACCCCGAATTGCTACGACCAATAGAACCAGAGATATTTGCAAAAAACTGAAGATTTTCGAAAAAGAAAAAGCTTCTACCCCTAAAAAATGTCGAAAAATATAGAATGTAAAAAAAAAACAAAAAAAAAAAACATCTGATAGTCCATTTCCGGCTAAAATTTTCTCAGCTTTTCAATAGAATCATCAGAAAGAAGCCATCTCTAACCGTTTCATAACAGTGTCCATTTTGCCCCACTGTCCCCTCTATTCATTTCTAGTTCCACATTTTGATTTTACATTGTTGTAAGAACTGGAATATATATGTCTTATTACTGCTGAATGAAAGATTTTTTTAATATTTTAATTGTTCATAAGAATATTGAAATTTTCCTAAATATATATATACATATATATAGCTCTAGTTTCATACTTTGATTTTACATTGTTGTAAGAACTGGAATATGTCGTTTTATTGTTGAAATTTAAGATTTTTTTAAAAATTCTAATTGTTCATAGAAATATTGAAAAAATCATTGAAAACATAGAATTATTGTCAAATTGTGACGTTTTCCGCTGAACAGTGCCAGTTTCCAGCTTCTTCAGGCTCTAAAATTAAAAAAAATGAAATTTTTTTATTTGTGACTCCATTTCTTCCTTTTTTTCTCTTTTTTGTCTAATCTCGCGATTGATCGCATTATGCTGTACATTATGATACTTGAGAGATATTTTTGAAGAAGCACTTGAAAAGAAAGAAGCTCAGCTTCTTCTTAATTTCCCATCGAAATTTTTTGGAGTAATTCACTTGAACTTGAATTTAAAAAACGTGCAGTTATCAATTCAAAAGTGCAGAGGTAAAACAAGATAAGTCTCTTTTTTTCTCATTAAGTTTTTTGAAAATACCTCAGAAAATAACCGAGAAAGAGCAATTTTGCCCTAAAGCTCTTTTGTAACTCTTGAAATTCTCTACAAAAATAGATGAGTAATTTCACCTTATCTCACTTAGTTTCCGAGATATTTCCTTCGAAATGACCTCAAAGATAAGTCGTTTTATCCTGTTTTACCTCTTCACTACTGAATTCATTTCATTTATTAATCTCTCGAACTTTCCTCATTTCTATTTAATCCCTCTGTAGGTATTCAAAGTCTCGTGGATTCTTTTAATAATTTCAATTTCTTTATTACTCATTCCAGCAAGCTCTCGAGCCACTCCATGTGTTTGAAGGAGGGACAGAATTATCTGATGATTCATGATTTGTCTACTCGCTATAATTCTTTTTCATTATCATCAGAATTGTTGAATACATTGTTTTGATACACATCATCAGTCTATCTCATGTTCAGGCATGATTGAAAAGCCAAAAATCGTAAGAGCGGTGAGTTTTAAATGTTTATAATAAAAATTTTGCATGATACAAAAATATTTTATTGCAATCATTGTCACGATTTAATTTTTCAGCAAAATATCATGTTTATTGTTTTATTTCAACGATTTTTTTTTATTTTTTCTTTCTCTGCAATTTTATGTTACATATACTGTTATTGTTACTGTTTTCTTTTCCATTTTTATTTAACACAAGTCACTGCATTTTTTTTTTTTTAGTTTAGTCATGGTATAGTGTGTAACGTGAAAATAGTTAATTAGAAAAAAAATACAATGGCTATTGGAAGTGTTATCTGTGGGGCAAATACTCCAAAAATAAAGCGAAAAAAGGCAAAGGTACAAGTTTATTATTCTTTTGATTTTGTTTTCATTTTCTTCATCTTTTTTATCCTTTAAATTATTCTACATGCATTATTTCACAAAGTAATCACATAAAACAGGATATCCAAGTAAATTCATGTAATTTATTCATGGAATCTTCTTTATCATACTTTTTCTATTTTTTTTCTGCTAAATCTATTTTATGGGATTCATTTGAATTTTTTTTTCCTTTTTTTTTAGCCTCAAGAGCGCAGCTGGATCGAGGCAACATTTCAAAAACGAGAGTGTGCAAAATTCATACCCAGTGCCAAAGACGAGCACAGGTTTGTTAAATTCAATTCAAATTTTTGCTATTTCATCTAGAATAATTAATACTTAATTAAATATCAAATAACTGCAATTATCATGCAGTGTCTAATGATAAATCTTATGCAAGCAATAATATAGTATTGTTGAAATTTCTATCACAATAACTATAGCACTGGCAATTTTTATATATAAATATATATATATATATATATATCTATATATATATTTCTTTTTCATACAAAGTTAGAGACACTTTATGGCAATCAATAAAAACACTCTAACGCACATTCGAATAATAGTATCATTTGTTGTGTTCGACAAAAAAAGAAAACATTTTATTTCAAAGCTTCATTAACAAATTTATTATGAAACGTTTTGTGTTTGCAAATTATGTTACTTATATAATTTTTTTCATTTTCATCAACTATCTTATAACGGAATGGTATTTTCTATTATTTTTTCTTTTCCTATCAATATTCCAAAAAAAAAATTACTGGAGATATTAATTTTTAAAAATTTGAAAAATTTTCAATTACCTTTTTTTTTTGCTTTAATTTTTCGTTGATTTTATTATTTCATTTTATTTATTTTTCCTGTTTTATTTTTTGTTCTCATTATATTCATAGGCTTGAAGAGATACACGGAGATAAACGCGCTGAATACGACGTGATCACTACCTCCAGGTGAGATTATTGGGGCAGTAATGTTGAAAAAAACAAAATTTGCACAAAGTAATAAATTGAATTTTAAAAAAAAAATACACAATAAACCAAAAAATTAAAAAAAATTCCCAGTAATATGTTTTTCTTGATGCAGTTGTAAATATTTCCCCGTTTATGGATAAGCAAAACGTTGCTATGTAATCAATGCTAAAGTATTTACCAGCTAACAAGTATTTATTCTCCTACAGATCTATTACAGATAGTAATATTAAAAAAATGAAATTGCTTGCGATAAATTAATGATAAAATCAATGCGTCTACTACTTGTCATTCACTTCATTTAGGCATTGCTTCTCATCGAATGCTTTATGTGCTTATAAAAAAAAAAGTAATAATTAGATGCATCAGTGAATAAATTCGAAAAATTAAACAAATTGTCTATGATACAGATGAACTGATGTATCTGCTTCACCTTCCAAAGAAAAAAAAAGATGATACCAAAAACAGCAGACATTTGACGAATTTAAGATATTTTCCTTCTTTTACCAGGAAAATTAGGAGAAAAAAAATATGTACATCTAGAAAATTTGAAAGTCTATGAGTGCAAATTTTTTAAATATTTTTTTTTTCATTATATATTGATTTTTAAAAAATGCACAAAATTGTCAGACGTCTGCGAATTTCATTATCATAAAAAAAAGACGAACTTTAAAAAATTATTCTGCTTAAACTTGTGTTTTCCTGTGATCCTTCGTTAAAAAAATTAATTAAATCCCCTGAATGTATCTAATCACATCTATCAATAATGTCTAATGCGATTTTTAGATGCTGCTGTGGTCATTCCTACACCCATCACTGTGGAACTGGTGCAGATGTGCAGAATTATGCAACTGGTGCAGCAGCAGAGACTGAACGTGAACAATGGTCAGCTGGAAAAAATACACGTCCATCTCCTACAGATGCTTATGGTACAATAGAATTTCAGGGAGGTCCACATCCAACAAAAGCACAGGTGAACTTTTCAATCCTCTTTTTTTCAATGGAATCATTGGATAACAAAAAAAAATCATTGGAAAACTTTTTGCCCCCGAGCTAATTTCATTAAAATCTCTATTGAATTCAGCTTTTTCCGATATCTGCTCTTACCGGTAGCGGATTAATATTTCCATAAATGCCGCAGAGTTTTCCAATAAATTCCTTTATCAAAAAAAAAAAAAAAACTCCATTACCCTTCTTTTTTCTCATTTAACGTGGAATTTTTTCAATTTTACAGTATGTAAGACTGGCTCATGATACTCGACCAGAGCCAATAGTTCAGCTATTATGCCGTGAATGGAACTTGGGTTTACCCCGTTTACTGATAACAGTACACGGTGGTCGTTCTAATTTTGATCTTCAGCCAGCATTGAAAAAAGTATTACGTAAGGGTCTATTGAAGGCTGCTAAAACAACGGGGGCATGGATTTTTACTGGTGGAACAAATACTGGTGAAAAATTATTTTTAGATTCTCTCATGTTTTTTTTCTTCTTCATTGGTATTGAGCTAAAACATTCTCATTCATATCTGTTCTTTTTTTTTTGTTGAAATGAAAACGTGTTAATCATTTCAGGTGTCACACGTCAGGTTGGAGATGCATTGCTGCTTGAACGATCACAGCGTCAAGGCCGAGTTGTTAGTATTGGAATTGCCCCGTGGGGTATACTTGAAAAGAGCCATGAACTTGTTGGACGTGGTGGAGAGGTGCCTTATGATTCTATGGCCTCTCCATGGTAAATTTTCATTATTACTCATTTTAAGGGAAATTTTATGAAATGTGGGAACTATGATAGGGAAAGGTGGGGTAAAATAGATGTTTTAATTGAAGGGTTTGAGATAGAGATTTGTTGATGATTCCATTGGAAAGCTGAGAAAATTTTAGGTAGAAAACATGTGTCAAAACATTTTTTTCCAATTTTTTGAAGATTTTACTTTTTTTTGTCAAGTTGTGAAGGGGTGATTCTTTTCAAAATCGAAAAAATTCACTTTCTCCGCGATATCTCTGGTCCTGTTGGTCGTAGCTACCTGGGGTTGATCTCAAATGAAAGGTGAGCTCATTTCCCATCGATTTATGTGGTTCAAATTTTTTTTAATCTATTTTTCAAATACTTTTTTCAAACCCACATAAATCTATGGGAAATGAGCTCACCTTTCATTTGAGATCAACCCCAGATCGCTGCGACCAATAGAACCAGAGATATTCCCGAAAAACTGAAAATTTTCAAAAACAGAAGGTTTTTGCCTTCAAATCTTGAGCAAAATTGAATTTTTGAAAACTTCAAAAAAATAACTTCAGACATACGACTTCCATGTAAAATTTCCTCAGCTTTCCAATGGAATCATCAGAAAAAACCTATCTCCAATATTTCCATCGATTTCGCGTCATTTTCATAGCATAAAATACTAAAACTTCGTGTTTGCTTTACCCCTTGTGTCCATTTTACCCCACCCTCCTCTATGACTAAATTACAAATGTTATTTCTTGTTATCCAGGTCAAAATTTGCAGTGTTGAACAATCGCCACGCTTATTTCCTTCTCGTAGACAACGGTACAGGTGGTCGATACGGTGCTGAGATAGTACTGCGTCGAAAACTCGAGAAATATATATCAAACTTGAAGCTTCAACCGTGTAAGTAGAGATAATTAAATCAATCGATTTATGCAAATTGATGCATAACTTCAATGTGTAAATTAACGAGATGATTAGAAAAGAAAAGGACTCTACTCTAAATTCACAGTAGACAGTGACATATCTCTTCACCCACATGTAATTAAATACTGTTTAATTTACGTACATTATTTTAAATATATCCCAAAAATAGACACGCACAGTAGTATCCCAGTGGTGGCATTAGTTATCGAGGGTGGAACAAATACAATACGTTCAGTACTTGAATATGTCACGGATGAACCACCTGTTCCTGTTGTTGTCTGTGATGGTTCTGGGCGAGCAGCTGACCTTATCGCCTTCATGCATAAGTATGAATAATAGGATAACTTATAGATTAATCACAATTTCCCCAATCACTACTCGTAGTTTCTCCTATTTCTTACAAAAAAAAAACTTGTACATTTCTTCGCAAGGAGTAATCACTCGTAAAATTTGGTGTACATTAAAAACACAAATCTCACGAAAATTTTATGAATCTTTCAAAGATTCCTGAAATTTTTAAATTCTTGAAATCTTATAAAATCTGGAGAAAAAATCTTTGAATCACCCACAAACTAGAGAAATCCGATGAAAATTTCATGAAATCTGTGAAGTCTTTGAAATTTCATCTATAGTAAATAGTGAAAATATCTAAAAAAAAATCAATTTGTGAACTTGAGAAAAGTCATAGAAGATTTCTAATTTTTTGAACATTATTCCAATGAAATTTTCATTATTTATACACCTTTGTTTCTGTCATGAAATCTTGAAATCTCTTAGAACTCCCTGAAATCTCTCGAATTTTCATAGAAATCCATAAAAAATCTCTAGAAATCCGTTTAATTATCACAGATTTTGAGAAATTTCCTGCATTTTCATGAAATCTGTTCAGAATTCGAGAGTCTTAACATTTTTGCAATTTGAATTTTAGTGTCCACACATTTTACGAGTGGTTACCCCTCCCCCCCTTCCTCACACACATTTTTCATACACTCCTTTTCGTCAAACCTTTCTCATAATTATTTATATCCCCAGATACGCAACAGAAGGTGATGAAAAAGGTGGAAGTACAGATGGACCACTGGAAGGAATGAAAGAACATTTATTAGAAACAATTAAACACACATTCAAAGTATCACCAGAGCAAGCATCTCAATTGTACTCTGAATTGCTCCAGTGTACACGTAAAAAGCATTTAATAACCGTGTTCAGAATAACTCAAGATCGACCACAAGAGCTCGACCAAACGATCTTGACTGCTCTATTCAAATCTCAGCAATTATCACCAGCTGAACAATTATCATTGTCACTGATATGGAATCGTGTAGACATAGCAAGAAGTGAAATATTTATTTACGGTCAAAAATGGCCAACTGGTACACTTGAACAAGCAATGATGCAGGCACTACAACACGACAGAATTGATTTCGTTAAATTACTATTAGAAAATGGTGTATCAATGCGTAAATTTTTATCAATTCCACGTTTAGAAGAATTGTACAATACAAAAGATGGACCATCTAATACACTTGGATATATACTGCGTGATGTACGACCACATATACCAAGGGGATATGTTTATACACTACATGATATAGGTCTCGTGATAAATAAACTTATGGGTGGTGCATACAGACATCAGTATACACGTCGTAAATTTCGTATGATTTATGCAAAAGTTATGAAACGTTCTGGCGGTCATCATGTACATTCACATCGCAATAGTGTAGCACCAGGAATGGCAAAATTTTACTCTAGTTCTGGTGAAAAAACACATGGTTTAACAATGAGTCTATTGGCTGAGACATTGCCAGCTAATAGAGATACTCCATTATTTGATTATCCATTTAATGAGCTTCTTATATGGGCTGTTTTAACGAAAAGACAACATATGGCATTGTTAATGTGGCAGCATGGTGAAGAGGCACTTGCAAAAGCTCTTGTTGCACTTAAATTGTACAAAGCAATGGCACACGAGGCTGCTGAGGATGATCTTGAGACTGAAGTTTACGATGAATTACGTGGATATGGAAAAGAATTTGAAAATATTGGTAATTGATTTAATTTTAATTTATTTAATTGTTTAATTTTAGTTTAATTAATTGTTTAATTGAATTTTGAAAAGTTTTTTCGTCTCACTTTCGTTGATTAAATTCTAATGAAGTTCGGGAGGGGCGGGGGGGAAGGCAGTTGAAGTTTTTAATTGAATTTGTAAATTTGTTTCTGTGTAAAGCCCTGGAGTTACTGGACTACTGTTATCGTCAGGATGACGATCAAACCCAACAATTACTAACTTCAGAATTACAAAATTGGTCTGGACAAACTTGTTTATCACTAGCTGTTACAGCAAATCATCGTGCACTACTTGCCCATCCATGCAGTCAAATAATACTTGCAGATCTGTGGATGGGGGGCTTGAGAACAAGAAAAAATACAAATTTGAAGGTAATTTTCATTTTGTTCACAGTAAAGTAGATGGAATTGAAATTAGCACACATCTTACAATTTTTTTTCAAATTATTTAAACAATTAAATTATTATTTAAAAAATATTTTAAAAATTCGCACTTATAGTTTTTTTAAATTTTCTACAAGTTCATATTTTCCTTTTTTCTAAAATAATTTATTTGTTAAGAAAAAAAAAGACTTAAAGTTATCAAATGTCTGTTTTTTCAGTATTTATCAAAATAGAAGATAGAGAATGAATATATTTAATAACTATTATGAAATTATTTATGTTTTCTTTTTAATTTCAGGTGGTTCTGGGTCTTTTCTGTCCTTTTTATATATCGAAATTGGAGTTTAAAACACGAGAGGAGCTTCAGCTGATGCCACAGACACAAGAAGAGCATTTAATTGCACTGGAAGATGAGAATGAGGACAGTGAGTCGGAGCAGGGTACTCCACCAGGTCCAGATGTCGAGGTAGATAAAGCAAAAAAAAAACCTAATAACTCTCAATAGAATTCTGTAAATAAAAAAAATTGACAATCCTTTCTTTTGGCAGTAATTATGCTGTTAATGCGTTTTGTGCTGTATTTCTTGACTAATACGTATGAATAATGGGATTTAAAATGTTTGTAATTACAATAATACGGTGATAGAGGAGTTTTTTTTTTCATTCTTTTGAATTTACATCAACTAGATAGATAATTCACGATAGCTGTAAATAGATTAGCTCCAGCATATCGTTTGAATATATTTTTTCTAGAAACGTCCACGCAGGAGCCTCAGCATTTGCAACAAATCCACCAGCCAGCAGGGCATTAAGGTACACTAACCAATTGGTAGGGAAGAAAGTAAAAAAAAAATTAATAATCAAATGCAAATGGGGCCATTAAGTGCGTGAAACTTATGTTGCACATGTGATTGTCACTTTTATAACGAAAAAAAAAATGGTTAATTTATGTTTCTCTACACTCATTCTATTTTCAGTATCTGCTACTCTCCTAAATAAATAGCAACTTTTTTCATCACAACTGTAAAATATCGAAGATTCATTGATTTTCAAAGTTCTTTTCAATTTGATAAAGATGAAAAATGTTGCTGCAATGTGAATTAATTTCCCATAAATCTGCATTTAATGTGAAATTTGACAAAGAATTTTTCTAGCAAATAGCATCGTAAAAGTGTCTTCTCATATTACAATGTAAAGTGAAATTTTCCTCTGTATCCTTTAATTTTCAGTGCTGCTATCTTTATTACCCTGGATAAATATTGAATCTCGCTGTTCTATATTCACCGCTGGATTGATAACCCCTCTCTATGCATAACTATCCTCCCCTATGCACTTAAATTTCAATAATATGCAAAACTTTGTCTTCATGAAAATGTCTATTATCTTGTTAACATTTTTTCTATTTAAGATTAATCAATGCAATGTTTTCTATTAACGTGTTTCTGTCTGTAAATTCATCCCAAAAAGTGAAAAAATAGAAAAAATCACAATAGGGTCACACGAACAATAGATAGACACTGACCAAAAGATGAACGGTTTCTATTATCGAAGATTTTCATAAATAAATGAATGATTCTCATATTTTTTACGTCGATTCTTGATTATTAGATTCATATAGATTTATAAACTATTTATTACATACCGATTGATCGAAATTTAAATTTCTATTGGTCATGTCATCCTATAGAGGAGAGTGGGGCAAAATGGACACTGTTATGAGACGGTTACAGATGGATTTTTTTTCATGATTCCATTGAAAAGCTGAGAACATTTTAGCTGGAAAACAAGTCTCAGATATATTTTTTCGATTTTTTTGAAAATTCGATATTTTTCAGCATTTTTGAAGGGTAAAAGCCTTTGATTTTTCGGAAATCTTCAGTTTTTTGCAAATATCTCCGGTTCTATTGGTCGTAGCAATTCGGGGCTAGTCTGAAATGAAAGGTGAGCTCATTTTCCATCTATTTATGGGGTTTTGAATTGAAAAAGTCAATTTTTGGGATAATTATAGGCCAAAAACTGTTTCACGAAACTGTTTCACAAAAATGCCCATAAATACCTTAAAAATCGATATTCTCCAATTGAAAACCCTATGAATCGATGGCAAATGAACTCACCTTTCACCACACATTGGAATTTTTACGCTACGACAGATAGAACCGAAGATATTCTCAAAAAACTGAAAATTTCCAAGAAAAGAAAGGGTTTCACCCCTCTGAAATGCTCAAAAAAGTCAAAATTGCCAAAAATTCCAAAAAATTAATTCCGGCACTCGTTTCCGGCCTAAAATTTCCTCAGCTTTCCAATGAAATCATCAAAAACAATCTATCGCTAATATTTCTATTAATTTCAAGAGTTTTCCATGATATTTGCCTAAAAATTTAGATGTGTCTATTTTACCCCTGATGTCCATTTTGCCCCACCTTCCCCTATCACATGCGCAGTATCGAAAAAATGCTAAAATAAAAACGAAATTTCTACATTTACAGCAAAAAATAGAAAAATGACTATTTTTCCATTGAGTAATGTTAATTATTATTTTTTACTTATTAATTACATTCAATTATTGAATTATTTAGCATCAAACTCAATTATTCAATTAACTCAATTAGTATTTATCAATTATTATTCATTTGCACACATATTCCCCGAATTTTTGGTCTCTCCTTAATAGTTTTTCTTTATTTATTAATCGTTACTTAAGCTGTAAATCAGTTTGTGGATCGAAAATACAGATGGAAACACCTTAATCCTCACACACCCCGCTTAAACATAATTATCTCTGTTATATGGTTGAAGATTATAAAAAATCAAAAAAATATCATCAGGAATTTGGATAATACAGGATAAATTAGTTGTATTAGTCCTTTCGTTTATCACAATATGTAAATTAATTGTCTTATGATTCAATTGAAACAAATAACATGTATTTGTCTTTTCTCTAGGCTTTAATAAGTAATGAGCACAGTACAACAGTTGCCAAAGAAACAATTGTACAGGAAAATGGAAAAGTACTTACGGATATAGAAGACAATCTTCATCGTCCCTATGGCCTTCTATCAGAATACTATGATAATAAAACAAATCGACCATTAAGATTAAAAAAAAAATTGTATGAATTCTATACTTCGCCCATAACGAAATTCTGGGCAAACGCTGTAAGTTATCAATTTATTTTTATCAATATTTTACATCTACTTTTTTTTGTTCAAATTTTGTTGGAAATTATGGTTTAGTCGGTCAAGCTTCAATTTATTTAAAAAACTGTCCATAAAATATTTCCAAAGATTTATCCTATTTTTTCCTACGTTTTTGTCTCAATTCGAAACCGACATAAGGAAATTTTTTTACTAATTTCAAATGATCTATAAAATATATATTTCACATGATTAATATAAATATTTCTAATATTTAAAAATATTTATAAATATTTCTATTGACTATTATAATTTTCAAAGTAATTATTTTAATTTTTAAAAAATTATTTTAATATTTAATGTTTTAATTTGATAATTTTTCGCTTAATGAAGCATTATTTTCATTTACAGATAGCATATATAATATTTCTACTATTTTTCTCATACTCAATACTCGTTAAAATGAGCGAAAATCCATCGTGGCCCGAGATTTATGCAATTGCTTATATTTGTACACTTGGCTGTGAAAAAGTACGTGAAATGGCAACATCAGAGCCAGCAACATTATCACACAAATTCAGTGTTTGGTCATGGAATATGTGGAATCCTTGTGATGCAGCTGCTATTATATTCTTTCTAATTGGTCTTGCTTTGAGACTGAGAAAAGCAACATTTGACGTTGGCAGAGTCATGTACTGTGTTGATTGTATTTACTGGTACTTAAGAATTCTTAATATCCTGGGTGTCAATAAATATCTAGGTGAGTAAAGTCTGCTGAGAATTCGAAAATCTTAAAATTTTTACAATTTCAAGTTTAGTGTACACAAATTTTAGAAGTGATTACCCCCTCCCACAACTCTTAATTTTTTTAATCATAAGTGTCTCAATAAAAATTCATTTCATGTTTTCCAGGTCCATTGGTCACAATGATGGGAAAAATGGTGAAGAATATGATTTATTTCGTTGTTCTTTTGCTCGTAGTTTTAATGAGTTTTGGTGTATCACGACAAGCAATTTTGAATCCCAATGCCGAACCAAAGTGGCGAATACTTAGAGACGTGAGTAATTATTAATTATCGGATTTATTTCAATTTATTCTGATTTAAAACTCTAATTGTTTACAAGGATATTGCGAAAAGTGATTTAAAACATCAAATTATTATTAAATCACAATGATCGTCAGTGATTTGACAATGATTTGGATATTGTTAATGACTTTTCCAATATCGCTATGAACGAGGAGAGAATGGGGCAAAATGGATCTGCGTCTTAATATGATCCAGAATTTTTTTTGAGAGTGAAGGCGTCTTCGAAAAAATTTGAAAAAATTCATCAACAATGTCGACATGTGAGAATATCTTCTCAATTTTTTTAAAATTTTATCATGAAGTTCTTCCTTCTGAAAAAAAATTCCTGCATCATATTGCCACGGAGGTCCATTTTGCCCCACTCTCCCCGGTTAATTAATTATCGTCACATAACTGAAATCGAAAGCATAACACTTTCGCCCCTTTGCTCCCAAAACAAGTATTTCACAATCTGTATTTTGATTTTTTTCCCTCAGCAATAGTTTCTCATTAATTAAAATTAACTGAATTCCGCATTAATCGCCTCGTTTCAGATATTCATGGAGCCATACTTCATGCTTTACGGTGAAGTATATGCAGACAATATTGATCCAGACTGCGGCGAGGATCCATCGACAGAGTGTCTTCCAGGTCGTTGGATAACACCAGCAGTGATGTCAATCTACCTTTTAGTAGCCAACATTCTCCTCATAAATCTCCTAATAGCTGTCTTCAACAACATATTCATCGAAGTAAACGCAGTTGCCCATCAAGTATGGATGTTTCAACGTTTTACCGTAGTCATGGAGTACGAGCAAAAGCCTGTTCTTCCGCCTCCTTTAATCGCAGTTAGTCATCTATACCTATTAGGAAGATATCTCTTTCGTTATATAACTCAGGGTGAAATGCGATCGGGTGAAACTTACGATAATGGCTTGAAGCTATTTTTAGAAGCGGACGATATGGAACGTCTATATGACTTCGAAGAAGACTGCGTCGAGGGCTATTTCACAGAGCAACAATTAAAACTCCACATGTCAACAGAGGAGCGTGTAAAATTGACAACTGAACGTGTAGAAAATATGTCCCAAAAATTAGAAGACATCGATAAAAAGGAGAATAGTCAAATAGCTTCAACTCAAGCTGTAGAATTTAGAATTCGTAAATTAGAGGAACTCAGCGAACAAACATTGGCACATTTGGGTGTTATTCATAGGTTCATGGCAACTCACATGCAGAATGAGAATACCTCGAGTTTGGACTTGGAGATACGTCAAAGAAGGGTTTCCGAGAGATCCGAGGTCATCTCAGATGCAGAATCTCACACACATCTCCCCGGACTTTTCCCACGTCGTAGACTCCTGAGATCGTTGACTGATGCACCAGCTGTTCTTCACATGGGTACAGCAGCCGATGATGATGTATTGAAACAGTCGGAGACTGTAACATCCCGCGAAAATTTGAGCAGAAACGAGTCTTCATCGAGTGGTGATATCGCGACAACTGGTCCAGATGAGAAGAAAACGACAACAACGAGCCAAGAAGAGAGTGGTGGAAGCAAGGATTTACCGGAGAATGATGTGAAGAAGCCGGATGTCGATCGTGATACAAGCAGCGATGTACCGATTTCAGATATGCGTCAGGATTCATCCGAGCGTCCAACGAGGCAAACAAGCAGATCACGATCGGAATCTGATGATGCCATGTTACTAGCTCCACCAGGACTTCAGAAAGGTGTCAAATGGGCAGATCCTAGAGTTATGATTGCTGGATCAAGTGGCGCACATCCAAGATCAACTTTATTGGCAATGAGAGCTGAATACACGAGTATTACCGATGAATTAGAGGGATATTGTGGACTTCTGAGTCCACCAAGAACTCCACCTGTTTCACCACCGCCAACTAGATCCAAGCATGTTACTGATATGTCGGATCCTGAGATTGCACTTCAATTTGAAAATGAACATCTCAGAGATGCTGAAGCCTGCGATTATCAACAGATGGAGGATCTCATTCAGAGGCGATACATTCAGGATGACGATGACTCGGACAATGATGATGGACCTTCTGCACCTTTTTATATTACTCATGAACATCGACTCACAAGATCTCTGGCTATTGATGAAGAGACGAAAACAACTGTACATCATCGAAGAAAGGCACCACCCACTATAAGTGTTACGAGGGAAATTGAACAGACACTGTCGAGACCACCAGCTATTCGTGATTCTGATGCATCTGATTCGAATGATAAGAACACTTCAGGACCAGCACCAGCTTCCGAAACTATGTGCTGATTAATGGAGCTTTAATTTTTTAGAAATTCATCTGGATGGTAATAAGAAAATAATGTCTTACGTAATATTTTTTTTTTAATATATTTTTTAGATGGCATGTTCGGGTTCAGCAATGCTTGTTCACTGAAAATACACGATACAATTGTTCGAAGTCAAGAATTTTTTTTTTAAGTGTTTAGCAAGACGTTAGTGCTCATTGCTGTTCATCTCATGTCTGCAATAATGCTGATACAATCATGTTTTATTATCATATTTTTTACCGATTGAAAGGGCAGCCATGGGTTCGTATATTTTTACCGATCATACTTATCCAAAGTTTTATTATAATTATATTATTATATTTTTTTCTCAGCGTTTTCGCTGTGTTTTAATTACTTTTTATTGGATAATTATTTTAGGCAATTTGCATATCATTTTAATGATTGCGTTCTTTTTTTTAAGAATTGTAGAATTTTTGAGGAGAATGAGAATCAACAATTAGCTCAGAATTCTTTTTTTTTTTTATGAAAATTATTATTTGAATAATACTTCTTTCTGTGCTCTTAGATACAATTTTTTTGCCAATAATTAGATGAATTTTTCTTACTCTAGTCCGCATGACACAGGAGAATCAAATAAAACTTTCATTAGATACATTCTTCAACTTTTCTAATTTTAAGCTTTTATCATCGAGATATAATAATCTTGAAAATAATGAAAAAATAATTAATCTGTAGATAAATGAAATGTTTGAAAAAACAAAATGAAATAATTCGGCGACAAATGAAAAAAAAACTGCTTGACAAACATTAAACATTTGCCAACAGGTTTTGTAATAAAAATTGCTCAATGCTGTCGTGTATTGGTTGGCATTAGAGAATGAATAGGAGAAAAATTTAATTAATCTATATATTTTTTAAATGAATGAAGAAAAAGAAGAAATAACCAAAATGAATTTGTAAATATGAAAATTTTATTTTTTACGTCACTTTTGTTTCTTGGCATTTGCATTTCTATTCTTTCTCGCACATATACATATATATATCAAAGAATTCAATTGATTAGCTGCCAATTTTGCTCAAAAGAAGAGAAATCGTTTTTAATCAAATAAAAAAATTCCATTTGCACAGCAAAATCTTAATCACAATTAATTTTTTTTCTCAGTACATATTGTACATTTTTATGATTAAGTGGATATATAGAACTTATATATGAAAAACTATGTTCCAAATATATTTTCACTTGATTTTCTTATTATCTGTGAAATGATTAATCAAAAAAACTTATAATCTTCATTGAATATGAGTATTTCTCGAAAAAAAAAAATTCAATTAATTACTTGGAGTGATGTTTCTACCATATGAAAGGTACTTGAAAGTTATGCGAGAATCAGAATGCTAAGATAAAGCAATGAATAAAACTGCAGTTATATTTTTAGATATTTGGACGTGTTTCCTATAAATACGCGTTATCTTCTGCAGATAGAAACGGAAGTGTTTCACGTAAAAAGAGAAAAAAAAGCATGAATAATATTATTTTTAAATTAAGAAAATCTCTAGAAAATTTGTCAGAATTGTCACTTATTATCACATTTTATTAAGAAAAAGAAACAAAAACAATTTCAATAAAAATATTCTATCATTCCATCATTACTAGATGAAAATTTGCTTTTTCTGATTATAATTGACAATTCTTTGAGCTTATTTCTATCTTCCTCTGATTCTAAAATGAACTAAATTCGATCGATCGAATATGTGATACTCGTCAAACATGAAAAAATAAATGAAAAAAAAACCGAAAAACGTATGTAATGTAATAGTTTAACAAATTGCCATGAGTTGTATAAAAAAAATTGAATGAAAGAAAAAAATACAACGAAATAATGATTAAAGTGTTGATTTTCATTGAATTATTTTAGTGCTTCAGCACTTGTCAATTAACAAAACGAACTCAGGGTCGTTTGAGAGAAAAATTCATAAATTTCATTGATTTGAAATAAGAAATGTAAGATAATTTAATTAATTGCATTAGAACATTCGATCGATCGTTCCATTCGTGTCTCTTCATTATATCGATGAATTCAAAGTGATTAAAAAACATAAGAGTGAATTATTGTCAATGATAGGGGAAGGTGGGGTAAAAGGGGATACAAGAGGTGAAATGGATACATCTTATAATTTTAATGTTTTATATTGTGAAAATGATTCGAAATTGGTGGAAATTTTGGGATAGATTTTTTTCTGGTAATTTCATTGGAAAGCTGAGGAAATTTTCGCTGGAAATCATATGCCAGAATTTTTTTTTTTCAATTTAAAAAAAAAAATTATTATTTTTTGTCTAGATTTGAAAGTGAAATCCTTCTCTTTTTGGAAAAATTTCACTTTTTCGAAGATATCTCCGGTTCTATTGCTCACCTTTCACATAAGATCAACCTCAGATTGTTACGACTGATAGAACCCGAAATATATCTTAAAAAGTGATTTTTTTCGATTTTTCTTCTCAAATTTTGACCAAAAACAAAAGCAAATTTTCGAAAAATTCCAAAAAATTAATTTTTACACATGTTTTCCACCCAAAATTTCCTCAGCTTTCCAATGGAATCATTAGAATATCTCTATTTTAAACCGTTCAATTAGAATGTCCATTTTACCCCACTTCCCCCTACATTATTTTTCGTGTGATGCATATATTCTTCAAGATTGCATGAACTACACGTGTTTCTTTCCATGTAAAGTTATAATGATTACTTGAAATCACGTAATTTCAATCAATTAGTTCTTCAAACTAATGAGATAAATCGACTTACCCACTACAAACAAAGTACAAAGATCGAAAATAAAGAGAAACTTAAAATCAAATACTCGAAATCACAGAATTTCCAATAGTTTCGATCAACTGAACACAACTGAATATGTAAAACAATAAGAATAAAAAGAAAAAAAAACGCCTGAGAATTGGAAGAATATTCGAAAATAAAAATCGTTCACATTGTAAAATTTTATTTTTCTTAACCAGAAAAAAAAAAAATGTTAATCCTCAAAACTTATCTGCATAAAATATTTGAAAATAGAAAAGGAAAGAAAAAAAGAACTGTTCTTCCACAGATATTTTATGCCCAAGAAAAATCCTTACATCTTAATCATAAAATTACATATCAATTTGTTCTGGAGGTGATCTCGCATAAAAATTCAACGTTTAGCACAACTACAATTTGAATAATAGATCTTTACTTAGATTGGCATTGAAATATTTATGATAATTGAGAATTAATGAGCACGCAGTGAGAATGCAGAAATTTAATGGAACAAAGCAAAAATACAGAAGTTTATTAATGTATTCGTTGAATTTTCTAGCGAGATCATTTGTGGTAAAGAAGAAATAGTAATTGTATTACTTTACTCATAGCAAACGAGAGACTTGTGCATTGATAAACTACGTGGTTAAAAAAAAATAATAATTGCATTATTTATTTATCCCATGAGATTCACTGATTTTCACTGTCGATATAACATGATGCGTGTTTTCCTCCCACTATTGAGCAATAAAATACCCATTTGATAGAGAATTAAAGATTAATTATCATTATCAAAGGATCTGATAATAGAGTACTTGAATTCAGACATCCATTTCATATTATCAAAAAAAAAAATTAATTTAATCTCAAATAATTCAAGATTTTACTAAAAAAAAATATAGAAATGGGAAAATTCCAAGATTTTTTTTTCGATTTTCAAAACATTTCATATTTTCTCAAATATGAAATATTCAATATGAAATATCCAACATTTGGTTTCTCAGTCAAATACTTAAGATGTTAGAAAATGTTATTTAAAATCATCGTACATTGTCTGAAACCTTATCATTATTTACCCCACAATGAAGACTAGTCCAATGATATCACGTGTGTGTCTTGAGTAATTATCAAATAAATCTGTTGGTTTTTCTCTGCACCGAAAAAAAAAATATGATATCGTAATTTTACCTCTAAAAATCTAACATGCTTGCATATAAAAAAAAAAAATCTCAGTATTCCTTTCCCCACTCAAACACCCATTGACTATCTAAACCTCTCGTCGTTCTGTACATTCAATTCACCAGTTGAGTTGTATTCAGCACAGTACAACCAAGATATTACGTCAGTTAAGTCAGTGCTGTCACATAAGGAACATCTAAATTCCGTAATATAATGGCAGAAACAGACATAAAAGATTTGCAATCACTCCTAAGATCAACATTGGGAAATGAATTGATCGTTGAAAGTTATGTGATGAAAGATTTTCTTCCACCTGGTGAAAATTACGGTAGTAAAATAGTAAGTCTTAACGTGTTAATTAAAAAAAATAAAAATGAAAAAACAGAGAATCTTCATTTGGTAGCAAAATTACCACCGCCTACATTATTTCAGCGTGAAATGTTTGATATAAAAATTACATTTAGAAAAGAAATTTACATGTATTCAAAAATTTTGCCATTTTATCGTAAACTTGAGATCGATAATGGCATCAAAGAAGATGAGGCTCTAAACATAAGTGCTATTTATTATGGATCAAGGCTGTCCTTGATACCAGACGGTGATTGTGATGATGACGCTGTACTTTTACTAGAGAATCTTAAGTTACGTGATTATTACTGCACTGAGAGAAGGTGCGGATGTGATTTAGCACATGCTAAATGGGCAGTGAAAGCAATAGCAAGGTTTCATGCACTTGGTATGGCAACAAAAGAGAAAGACCCTGAATTTTTTGAGAATTTGAAGGTCCGTTCAAAGAGCATGGACATGAAAAATCCGGATGAATGGAAATCAGTTCTACAGTTGCGAATGAAGGACATTGCTGATGATCCAATTACTAAAGAATACTATGATATTTGTATGGAGGCAATGGGTAAAGGTACAATAGAGTCTTGGTTGGCTGTACCACCTGAACCTTGGTCCACTATTATTCATGCTGATTTTTGGGCAAATAACATGATGTATCATCGAAAAGATGCAGAAAGTGAACCAGACGATATAAAGCTTGTTGACTATCAGAATTATCTCTTCTTAAGTCCAACAAGAGAGTTAACTTTCTTTCTTGCTTCTGGATTAGATCACAATACTATCAGCCATATCGACGAACTTATCGATCTCTATTATGATACGGTTATCGAAAGATTAAAGATACTGAATTGCAACACCGAACTCTACTCTCGCAATACATTTGATGAAAAAGTTAAAGAGGATGCTTGCATTGAATTCATACACTGTATGTGTATGTTAAAAATTATAACACTAGACGTTGAAGCTAGTGATCCTGATTCTCATAATGTTTTAAATTTGATGGAGCATAGTGATAGCAATGAAATTTATAGAATTAGACTGAGGGATATGGTTCAGACTTATGTTAATAAAGGATGGTTACAATAATTAACGTAAGTTGGAGTTAAATAATTATAGGTGGTGATAAAATTTCTCAGTAAGAAAGTATAAAAATCGTTTAAAAATCGTTGTTTTAACTTTTTTTTTTTTCTTTTTATGAAAATATATCTTGCAATATTTGATGCAAACATCTTCGATCAATAAGATAAGAGTAAAATCATCGATAATGAATTGCAGGTTGAAGATAAAGATCATGTATCTATGTGAATAACGAATAAATCATATTTTAAATGATAAAAATTTACTTTTTTGTACTGTTGATTGAATACAATGTGCCAAATTACCAATTTACTACTGTCAAGGATTGTTGAGCAGGAAATTTGATACTAGACTTAATACCGCACCATTCTTTTCAATTTTATTTAATGATACAAATTACATCACGTCACATTTGTTACGTCATACCATTTGCAGTTGGATTGTATTACACGTGGAGATCTGACTGATCTACAAAATAAATGATTTGATGAAATTACTTTGAGAAAATTAGATATGGGGGAAAGGGGGGTAAGATGGAGATTCCAATTAAAGGATTTGAGATAGAGATTTTCCGATAATTTCATTCGAAAAATGAGGAAATTTTAGGTGAAAAACATATGTCGAAATCAATGTTTTTCAAATTTGGGAAAATTCGATTTTTTTCGAACAAAATCGAAAAAATTCACTTTTTTGGAGGATATCTTCGGTTCTATTGGTCGTAGCGACCTGGGGTTGATCTCAAATGAAAGATGAGCTCATTTCCCATCAATTTGTGTAATTTGATTTCTTTTAAATTCATTTTTTAATTAATTACATCCTTCCTATTTTATGGAAATCAGCTGGAAACTAGGATATTTACATTTATCACCCCTTGTGTCCATTTCTCCCCACCTCCCCCCATATAGTTCAAATTCCATCGAGAACTCTAAATGAAAGTCTTTCCCCAATTAAGATAATTGCAGCAACAGCATAATTTACAAAATTCTCAGAAAAATATAATAAAATTTATTAGAAAATCCTTGATAACCATGTTATCACTGGACTTAACTTTTATTCCTACATTGTTTTCCTTTATACATTATTATGGGATTAAGTCGAATACGATCATGAATACGATAAGGAATTTCTGTCAGCAATTACTATCGAAAGACAGAGTCGACAGTCACATCGAAGATTTAGCATGGAGAAAATCGCAAATGAACAAAATGTAAGTACCATTCAAAATTCAGTAGTGAAGAGGTAAAACAGGACAAATCGACTTATCTAAGTACTAAACTTATCCATAGGACTTAAGCCACTTTGTTTCTGAGATGACGAATTATCCTGTTTCGAACTGAGAATAAAAAATTCTTGTAGCACGAAAATTTCTTTATGGCATAATTTTCCTTCCTAATTTTTATATCTATATATATCGAAATTTTCTGAAGTGGAGTCAATTTTCTACAACTAATTCGTTTTTCTTGCGAGAAACATTTTTTTTTCTCAGTATATCTGTTCGCTACTCACTTACTCAAGCTGAATAGAGAATCAATATTAAAATGACTCTTTTTCATCAGAATGGTTACGTGAACGGTGGCTTCGATGACATCGATAGATTCCCAGAAGATGAGGAAAATTCAGTGTCTCAAGAGGAAGATACAACAGTTTGTTTTAAATTCTATAAGTAGGAGAGAAATGCTGCAATTGTAACATTCATCAAATTACTAACAATGCCATTGAAAATCATTATTTTTCTTTTTGTAACTTATTTGAAATAAGAATTTATGAGGTGTACAAAAGTTTCAGCTTTCATTAATGTTTCAATATTTTAATATTTACAGTTCTTTAAATTACTCACGAAACCATTTTTTTTCACATCTCATAACTTTTTCAGCAACAATTTTGTTTTTTAATATTATTATACGGGGCTTGTATGAACCCTTTAATAGATCCATTGCAAATAATATATATCATATTATTTTATATTAATTTTTTAATTTTTTTATCATAATTCGATTTCTATTATCAAAAGGCATTATGTTACAATTGTAACATAACTGTTTTCTGCCAAACAAATTCATTTTCCAATAAGTTAATGTTAATTTTAAACTATTCAACTAAATCGGTATCATAAAGGACACTATAGAGTAACTCCCTGATAGAATTAGAATTAAAAATTTCAAAAAAAAAAAAAGTAATAGTAAGAAGAAATTTTTTCTGTTACAATCGCAGCACCTCTCCTCTAATTGAACTCCTAAAACTCAAGTGTAATTGATTATTGTTTCTTTCAGACAAAATTACCGCAGGAAAAAGCGGAATGGAGTGGAAAATTGCAATTTTTAATGGCTTGTATTGCTACATCCATTGGTTTTGGAAATGTCTGGAGATTTCCATACACAGCTTATGAGAATGGTGGAGGTGCTTTTTTGATTCCCTATGTGATAATTCTCATATTAGTTGGAAAACCATTTTACTATTTGGAGGGTGCATTTGGTCAATTTGCGGGCAGATCGTCAGCGAAATTGTGGAATATTACACCAGCAATGAGAGGTGAATGATAAGTGATAAATTACATGTGTAGGTTTTTTTTTTTTAAAATATTTTATGGCCGAGGATTATGGACGATCAAGTTATTTGTCTGGCAAATGAGAACAACTTTATAACATTATTGAATTGCATTCTATTTATAGGATTAGGATTCGGCCAAGCATTTGTTGGTGGTTTTGTTGTTACTTATTACTGTTCTTTGATGGGCTTGACACTATTTTACTTGGTTGCAAGTTTTCAGAGTGAATTACCATGGTCCTATTGTTGGGAAGAATGGACAGAGCCATGTGTCTCGCAGTACACGAATTTGAGTGAAATACAGAATTCTAGCAGGAAGATGAGTGGCTCTGCTGAATTATATTTTCGGTAAAATAATTAAGAGAATGTGGGGTAAAATGGACATTCTAATTGAAAGATTCAAGATAGAAATTTTCTGATGATTCCATCGAAAAGCTCAGGAAATTTTAGGTGGAAAAGATGTGTAAATTTGTTTTTTTTTGTCATTTCTCTTACAAATTCGGCTTTTCTGGAATGAAATTTGAAACCTATCTTCAACATTCCCATTGATTTCGATCAATTTTCACAGTATAAAGCATGAAAACTGAGATATGTCCACTTTGCCTCTTATATCCCTTATTTTTCCCACCTAATTCATTGAGAATTCGTAAAACTCAGCAGAAGCTAAAATCAATCTATTTTGATTTCAGAAAAGAAGTGCTGAATGAAGCTGATGACATAGAAAATGGAATTGGTTTACCTTCCTGGAAACTGGTGATTTGTCTGGCTATTAGTTGGCTCTGCGTTTTCATCGTTCTCCATCGAGGCATCCGAGACACTGGAAAAGCTGTTTACTTCTTTGCTATTTTCCCTTATATCATCATGACAGCATTGTTAATAAGAGCAGTCACACTAGAAGGTGCTGTTGACGGTATTTTATTCTTTGTTACTCCAAATTGGGATAAACTTTGGGAGCCAGGTGTTTGGTATGCTGCAATTACTCAATGCTTCTTCTCTCTGTCCGTTTGTTTTGGACCAATCGTTACCTACTCATCTCACAACAACTTTCATCATCCCTTGCATCGGTAAGTATCTTCATAAACCGAGGAAAATAAATACTGAAGATAACCAAAATCTGACAATACTTATAATTTCTATTTTTTCTAGCAAATAAATTATTTTTGAAAAAATTAAAAATATGCATTTGGGGTGAGTAGTCCAGTGATAGAACGGATACGACTTGTCAGACACCAATAATTGAACATAAAGAATCCAATAGTTACTGATGTATTCCGTATTTTCATAGGCTTTTATATGAATTGATGATATTTGAATTATATTTCGCGGGATCATTAATTTATATCAGGATGAATACGTTAAATATTTAGATTATCAGACAAGTTCGAACACTGGTCAACTCAAGTGGCAATATTAAAAATATTTTCTTTGTAATAATTTATTTGTTTAAAAAAAATCAGGGAAATTGTCAGATATGTGATTATCATGAAAGAAAAAAAATGAAATTGACTTAATTTTTTTGTCGCAGAGATATAATGATCGTTACTACTTTGGATACATTTACGAGTTTCATGGCAGGATGTACGATTTTTGGAATTCTCGGTAACTTGGCGTATGAAATGAAGACAGATGATATTGCCAGTGTAGTGAGAGGAGGTACTGGACTAGCATTCATCTCTTATCCAGATGCATTAGCAAGATTCAACGTGGTTCCGCAGTTTTTTTCGATTTTATTCTTTGTCATGCTGTTTGTACTTGGATTAGGCACGGCAATGGCACTTGCCGGCTGTGGTCTCTGTATTTGCTGTGACTACATGCCAAATACAAAGAAATGGGTCATTGCGCTTGTCATTTCGTCGATCGGCTTCATGATGGGTCTAATTTATGTTACTCCGGTATGTTTAACAAATATTTCTATTTCGAAATTTTGAATTACAACTGATAATTCATTTTCAGGGTGGACAGTGGCTTGTTACACTAATTGACTACTATGCAGGTACATTGGTAGCAATTATGGTTGGAGTTTTAGAGATTATTACGATTTTCTGGGTTTATGGACTCGAAAATTTCCTGGATGACTTGGAATTCATGCTGGGAATACGACCAGGCATTTATTGGAGATTGTGCTGGTTAATTATTACTCCAGCTCTCATGATTCTCATCATGATTTATACTTTTGCTACTTATTCACCTGTTACTTATGATGGGAAGAGCTATCCGGCTTGGGCATATGGTAACTATTATTTCAGGCTGATTAGTTAATTCAATTCTAAATGATGTAATGTTTTTCTGTGGATTCAAAGCAATTGGATGGACTGTATTCGGCATTGGAATGGCACAAATTCTCGGCTGGGTCATATATTACATAAATAAATACAACGAACTACCTGCTATCGAAGTAAGCTTCAATTATATCTATTTTGTCGGAGATTGTTTTTTTTCAAAAATGATTTAATTGAGAAACTGGGGAAAATTTCGATGGAAAATATGTTTAAGAATTTATTTGAAATTTTCGAAAATTCAACTTTTCCGGCACGAATGGAGGGGATTGAGCCCTTTCCCCTTTCAGGACAAAGAACTATTTACTGTAACCAAGAGCACCAGAGATATTCTTGAAAAAATGAAATTTTCCGGAAAAGAAATACTTAGCATCCTAATTTTTGACTAAAAAAGATGGAATTTTTGAAAATTTCTTTCCCATTATATCGGTGACGATATTTTCTATCAGAAATATCCTCAGCGTTTAGATAAAATCATCGTAAGAAACCATCACAGAAATTTTCATTGCTTTTTTCAGCGATTTTCATGATATGAAATACTAATACTGAAATATGTCCTTTCCACCCGTCATTTTCTTTTTACCCCACTTCTTCCTGTCCTGATTCAATATATTTTCAGGCAATAAAAATGGCATTTTCTCCATCATCAAGTTGGGGACCAAAGAATCCAAAAGATCGTTCACAATGGGAACAGTTCAAAGAGGCAAAAAAATTGAATCGTAAAAAAGGACTAAGACACGTTTTCCTTGAATGAATAAACCTGTGATTACTTGTGCAATTAAATTTTAATCATTGGTTAAGACGAGTTACTTACTATATGTAGATTATAAGGTAACAAATATTTGTGAAATAATTTTCACTTTATGAGTGGAATATATATTTCCAAATAAGCGATGATTCTACAGTATTATAACAAAAAATTGTGAAAATATATAAAAAATATTTTGAAAAAAATAAATAATAAAAACTGAAATAATTCTCAATAGCACTGTAATTATCACTGCACTCAAAGATATTCAAGGTATGCAGAAATTTAAAAAACTCATGTATTGAATATTTGCATGATATGCAATAAATCAAGTGAGAATTTACCTAATTATATTATACTTTGACATAATTGACACAGCTGATGTGTGGAAATAAAAACATCCGGCGAAGGTTTTTCGTGACCGGATCGACTAATTGCAGTGTAATCTCGTTAATATCGTAAAAGATCAGAAGATTGAGTTTATTCAACGAATTTTAATGAATTTTCGACATGATAAAAATTAATTAATACATAAGCTTAAGAAAAAAAAAAATTATGGCTTATGAATTTCTCTTAAATTGTTAATTTCACATTGTTCAAGTTATCAGTAAATTGCTATTATAAGAAATGTGTAAAAATATATTTCATTCTAAGTAAAATACTTGAAGACACACGAAGCATAAATTTCTCAATACCATTTTTTCATGAAACATAAAAGTAAAAGAATTGTGTATAATAAAAATATTCTCTTGTTTTTATTAAAAGTCCAAGTTTTTATTTTCATTATTAACGAGTTGTCTGGCAGTTTCGTCCGAGATGGAGGCATCTGCATGTAATCGAAAAATCCCCAGGATTCAAAATGCCTTTACCATATCAGAAAGCAGTAACTTCGAGAAAGTATAATTAAATTTACATAAAATAGGAGAATCTAGAGTTCATTTGTGGAAGTGAGGAATAATTTTTTTTTTTTAATGTTCTAGAATGCAAATAACGAGAATAAGGATGAGCATGATAAGAGAGGACAATGGGGCAATTCACTTCAATTTCTCATGGCATGCATCTCATTTTCAGTTGGTCTTGGAAATGTATGGAGATTTCCAAATACAGCTTATGCAAATGGAGGTGGAGCATTTTTAATTCCATACATAATAGTGTCATTTACGGTTGGAAAACCGTTTTATTACTTGGAAATGATGCTGGGACAATTTACGAGTCGGTCCTGCGTGAAAGTTTGGTCTGTTAGTCCAGCATTCAGAGGTGAGTGTATGATTAGGGCAATATGGGGTGAAAAAGAGATTAATTTCTATCGTATAAATTGAAATTTAGGAATTGGATATGCAGCAACACTGGGATCGTTTGCAGTTGTTACTTATTATGCTGCACTAATAGCATTGACGTTTTACTACTTACTTCTGTCCTTTCAATCTCCTCTTCCATGGTCAATTTGCCAATCAGAATGGGGAGATTCATGTTTTGATGCTTCATCTCCTGGAAACATCTCCTCCAACATCACCAGACAAAGTGCAGCAGAACTGTTTTTCATGTAATTTTCCACTACTGATTCACTACTCAAAAATACTCGTATTTTTTATATCAACTCACTTTTATAATTGCAGTAAAGAGGTGCTGCACGAAATAAGTATCAATGACGGTCTTGGTACGACTTCCTGGAAATTAGTCCTATGTCTTCTCTTCACTTGGTCAGTAATATTCGGAATTCTGTGGAAAGGAATAGCGAGATCAGGAAAGGTGACCTATTTCCTAGCACTTTTTCCTTATGTGATAATGATTGCTCTTCTGATCAAAACTGTTACACTGGAAGGAGCCATGGATGGAATTCTCCATTTGTATCAGCCAGATTGGAACAAAGTATTAGAACCAGATGTTTGGTATGCAGCTGTCACACAGTGTTTTTTTTCATTGGGTGTCTGTGCAGGACCGATTATTGTCTACTCATCTCATAATGATTTCAAGTTCAATGCAGCAAGGTGAATGACCTAAATACTTATAGTTTCCTCTGAATTTTCATATTTTTATGCAATTTTAACGATAATGAAATTAGCAAACATCTGACAATCTTGTGTATTTTTTTCAGAAAATAAATAACTATAAAAAAATATTAAAAAATTTTGCACTTGCAGATTTCTGAATTTCCTGAATGTGCATATTTTTAAAAAAATCTAGAAATTGTCAGATGTTTGCTATTTTTAGTATCATCAATTTTATTATTCAATTTGCAGAGATTGTATCATTGTTACATCGTTGGATCTCTGTACAAGTCTATTAGCAGGTTCAACGATTTTTGGAATACTTGGGCATTTGGCGCATGAAATGGGAACTGATGACTTTAACTCTGTAGTCAGATCTGGAACTGGAATAGCATTTATCTCTTATCCAGAGGCTTTAGCAAAATTCACTTTTCTTCCGCAGCTTTTCTCGGTACTATTCTTCGTCATGCTATTCGTTCTGGGAATCGGCAGTGCCATTGCACTGACCAGTGTGATTACAAGTGTTGCTAAGGATCAATTCCACCATATTTCTCAATGGAAAATCACATTACCCACATGTTCAATTGGATTTATCGTTGGAATCATCTATTTTACGCAGGTATATCACGTCGTTTTACACTATTGTCGTCTTGCACAATTTCTAGTCTCGAAGAAACGTATATTTTATAGGTAAATGCACTAATTTTCTTAAGATATAGATGGTTAATGCTTTTTTGAGACGAACTTTTTATAGTTATTTGCAAAAAAAAGTCTCTTTGAGACCGGAATTTTTTTTGAATCAGTGAGAGCAAAAAGGGCGTAAGTGGTCGGCGTTTCTTACCTTTTTATACCCTTTTCACTTTAGGACAACCATATTTTCAAACACGAAGTTTTCAATTCGAGAAATGATTTTTGAATTTTTGTGTTATTTTAGAGTGGCCAATACTTACTCAATTTGGTTGATTACTATGCTGGAACATTGATTATCATCATTGCAGCTGTACTTGAAGTCATTGCTTTATCGTGGGTTTACGGTATATCTTTCTCAAGATTTTGAAACGGCACACTGAGAAAAAAAATAGGGGTAGAAACAATCAAATATTGTGGAAAATGATCCTTAGCAAATGTTTTTGTGAAATAATTCAAAAAATTGTTAAATTCACTGAATTTAGCTAATTCTAATAAATGAACTAGTTGAATTCATTGAATTTAGTTAATTCAAACAGATTAACTAGTTAAATTGACTAAATTCAGTAAATTCAACGACTGTTTTCAATTAATTTAACAAAATATTTTCAAAGGACCAATGACATCAATATTTGATTGTTTTTATTATTATTTTTTCTCTCAGTGCATATAAAGACTTTTAATTTTTTCGATTTTGGCTTTTCAGGAGTTGACAATTTTTCTTCTGACATTGAATTCATGACGGGGAAGAGACCGTCTCTTTACTGGCGCATTTGCTGGCGTTACTTGACGCCATTGATGCTGCTCACCATATTCATTTACTTCTTAACATCAATGCAACCGATCAAATATAATGACGAATTCTATCCATCAGCTCTTTATGGTAATTTTGCGCTTTTATTGATGATTTTATTTAGTGTTTTAAATTAAAAATTTTAATATATGGAACTGACTTTGCAGCTATCGGATGGACAATAGTTGCTGCTGCAATGATTCCGTTTCCTATATTAGCTGTGAAAGATGCCATTGGAAATGGAAACAAATCGTTGTTGGATGTAAGTTATGTAGTTGATATTGAAAGTTAAAGTGGGCTAAAAAAGTTGCCAGTAGTAATTTTTCTTGCTTTTGAATGAAAAACCTACTATACTTTGTGCTACAATTGCATTAACTCAGTTTGTGTTTCCCAGATCTTCAAACCAAACGAAAATTGGGGTCCGAGTGATGAAGAATTCCGCCTGAATTGGAAAGCTTTTAGAGAATCTAAAAAATGTAAAACATGAATGACGACAGCAACAATAATATATATAAATTTTGTATAATTGATTGAATAATAAATAGTGACTTTTAGAAATTGTTGGCTTTTTTTTTCTCATTTCTAGATGTTTTTTTAGGGAAACCTATGATATCTATGTCCGATTTCGGTGGGCATCCATCTCCAATCTCAAGTCTAACTGTTTTTTGGATCCTTCGAGATTCTAAGTTGATGAGAATATATAAATGTAGAAGAGAAATAATTGAAATAATACTGTGAGATAAAAGTCAGTAGCAAATTTATAGAAAATTTTTCATTCTCCAGAAACATTCCAGCAGTTTTTGGCTGGACGATGGTTTCAGTGGTTTCCACAGTGATTTATTGAGTCTTCGGCCAAAATTAGTGGAGAATTTTTTAATTCCAATAATTTCAATGGAATAAAATTAGCATAGCCATGATTAAATTTTTAGATAATTACATTTTTAATTATTTCAATTTTTACGTTGATTTAATTATTTTTTTTTAGATGTTTTGCATTCACTTCGACGCCGGCCATGTTTCTTTTGTCATGCAAATACTGTGGATTGGATCGACCAATCACAGCGCATCATGAGCCCAACCGAAGAATTTCGACAAAAAAAAAAAAAAAAACCACGAATTTCTCGCAACAAATTCGCAATTCGACTCTTCGAAATAGATCGAAAAAATTATGTTAAAAATTTCAGGATATTAAAAATTTACGAAAAAATCAAGTTAATTCAACAAAAATGGCGGGAAAGAAAAATCAGCACTCACCGGTAATTGACAGCTTTCCTCCAATTTTTCAACGTTTTCACAGCCACTTTATTTGCTCCAGCACCATCTTCTTTGACTTTTTTCCACATTTTCTTTTCTTTTTCTTATTTTTTTTTTTTTTTTGTTTGTTTGTTTTACCTCACACTTGAAGAAAAATTATTCCGCAAACAATTGTCCCCTCTCGGAATAAAGTCACGAGAGAATATTTTTTCCAGTCTTTTTCACTGCCACTAGAACAATAAAAGTCTCAAAATATATTGACAACTATACGAGAATAACGTGGAAAATAATAAACACTCTTAATCATTGATAATAATGGAAAATAGATGAATATTCACGGGAGCACAAAAATTTGCAAGTTTATCGTTTGGCAGCCCAGTCTCGAGTGGCGGTTGCCGGTTCGAGCGGGCTCGACCCTGATTGGTCGACGCGTTACAGTCGTCACAGTTCAAAAAAGAACAAACGCTCGTTTCTTGTGAATAATAAAATTAAATTGAATTAAATTAAAACATTTTGATTTTCTCCAATGAATTCTCCAAATAATTTCTGCTCGATAAAAACAAAAAAAATTACCTGTCATATCTGCTAGCTATAGGCTCAATCAATCTTTATTAATTATCAATTACGTATAGTTTTCTCAAATTACAAAAAAAAAATTCCACGAAAATTGTCGAAAGCTAAAAATTATTTTTTCTTTACATATTATTATTATATTGTCATAAAAATTAACAATATTTTAAAAAAATTATATTGAGAGAAAATTTAATACTTGTCAGTTCAAGAAAAATATCCACTTTTATTTCAAATTATTCAAATAATTTAAATAATGCAAGTAATAATTCCTAATAATTAACAATAACAATTAATAATTCAGAAAATTGACCCAAAATCCAGAAAATTCGTAGATTTCCAGATTTTTTTAAATTTCTCGGGTTTTTTTTTTTTTTTTTGGATACTTATCTCTGATTTTAATTTCAATATTTGAAAAATGAGGCACCAGTGAAAACGCGGCTTACGTTGGGCTCTCGTTTCCTATTGGTTCATCCATTTTTTCCCTAGGACATACGAAACCAACAAAATTTAATCCCCATTTCCATGTAACGTCCCAACTTGATTATCTAGTAACCTTCCCAAATAAAATACTCTTCTACCTTTCTCTCTATGTTTATTGTCCATCTGCGAGAATTCTCAAAAAAAAAAAAAGAAAAAAAAATAAAGCTAGTGTATTCTGCATAGGATTTTCCAATTTCACCACATCTGCAAGTCTCACATCTTCCACCTGACAATAATTACCATTAAATTTCTCAAAAAAGTAGAAAGAAAAAGGAGAAGAGGACACAAAAAATTGAGGTAAATAATTGTCCATTTCAATGACCCACATTAAAGTATAATAAAATAAACAAAAAAAAAAAAAAACATTTTAATCAGATAAACTTATTTAAAAATAGGTCACATAATCGTGGAAAAATGTCGTACCAATGTGCCTGAGTCATCAAAAGATAAGAATCACCCCTACAGTTGTCTCCCAATTATCAAGAAAATTGTAGAAAAAATCAAATAGAATTCTTTGAAAATGGGTGATCAACAATTCGAGAGCCTCAGAAAATGGTTGGACACCTTTGACCTCGAGGCACCGCATGCATCACCAAAGGACATAAGCGATGGTGTAGCTATAGCTGAGGCCCTAGCACAAATTGCTCCAGAATGGTTCACCTCAGCCTGGAAATCGAAGATAAAATCAGACGTTGGAACAAATTGGAGGCTACGTATAAGTAACTTGAAGAAAATTGTTGAAGCAGTTATGGAGTATTACTCAGAGTGTCTGAATCAGCCATTGTCAGGCTATGTAAAGCCAGATGCATCGAAAATTGGTGAGCACTCTGACGTAGATGAATTGAAGAGATTGCTGCAATTGGTGCTAGGTTGTGCTGTTAATTGCACTGACAAGCAGAAGTATATAACAAGAATAATGGCAATGGAGGAGTCTGTGCAACAGGCAATTATGCAGAGTATCCAGGAATTGGAAGGTTCTATGCATGGACCAAGATTGTCACTTGGTGCAAGTCTCAATTTTGAGTCTCTAGATGTTGCTGATGGTTCACAACAGAGGCTCCTAGCTGAACTGCAAATGGCAGTTGATTTGAAGGATCAATTGGGCCAAAGATGTCACGAATTGGACCAACAATTGTCTCTACTGCAGGAGGAAAGAGCTGCACTTATAGGGGAGAACAAGAAACTTCAAGAGCGTCTTGAAGAATTCGATAATCCAGATAATTCAGCATCGAGCTTGAAGTTCTCGGGTCTGAGAAAGCAAATTGATACTTTAAAAGATGAGATATTTAAAATTGAAACATCGAGAGATGATTATAGATTGAAGGTTGAATTGCTTGAGAAAGAGGTTTTTGAGCTGCACTCGAAGCAGGAGGAACTGCAGAAAGTTGCTGAAGAGTCGAATCAGTTAAAAGATGAAATTGATGCTCTCAAGGAAACTGCTGATAAAGCTAGTAAATACGAGCAAACAATTGAATCTTACAAAAAAAAAATGGAAGACTTGAGTGATCTTCGTAGACAAGTTAAACTGCTGGAAGAAAAGAATTTGGAGTATATGCAGTCGAAAATTGAGTATGAAGAGGAAATGAAGCGTGCTTCAATGGTTCGTAATCATTTGGAAGTATGTAAACAGCAATTAGCTGAGAGCCAGTACAAATTAGATGAGCAGACAAATAAATGTGATAAATTGGAATTTGAAACGAAGAAGTTAGAGGCTAAATTGTCGTCTGTTCAGCGTGAGAAAGAACGTTTGATCATCGAGAGAGATGCATTGAAGGAAACTAATGAAGAGCTGAAGTGCACTCAATTGCAAATTGCTGAGAATTCATCGACACCAACTATGGTACATGCTCTATCAAATGCTGAATTGATTCCTCCAGAAGTCAAGGAAAAATTGCTGCTTCTTGAGCACGAGAATAAAATGCTGAAATTGGAGCAATCAGGTAATGCTGAAAAGCTGCCAACAGTTCAGGCACTTTTGGATGATTCAGAGGAGAGATTGAATACACTGAGAGGACAAAATCGTAAGGCAAATCAGAGAATTATTGAATTGGAAAATAAAATTGAAGAATTGAGTGAACATCAGGCCAGTGGTGATAGTAAAATTGATGGTGCAGTATTGCAAGCACAAATTCTACAGTTGCAGAGTGAAATCAAGCAATTTCAGGCTGATAGAGAGCGTTTTGTACTTCAGATTGAGGAGAAGGATTCAGCACTGCAGATGCTGAAGCAAAAGGCAACGGTTTTGCAGGAGACTTTGACAAGAAAAGAGGAAGAAAATGCTGCTTTGGAGGAGAGATACAAGAAGTACATTGATAAAGCCAAAACTGTTATCAGAAGCTTGGATCCAAAACAGAGCAATTCACCGTGTGAATTGATGCTCTTGAGGAATCAAATAACCGAGAAAAGAAAGAATATCGAGGATTTAGAGAGATCACTGAGAGAATCTAAGCTGTTGAGGGAAATGGAGGAAAAGCTGATGGTTTCTGCTTTTCATAATTTGGGATTTGCTTGTCAGAGAGACAGTGTGGACCAACGACTTGCTGCTCTTGGTACTAGCCAGGGTAATTCCTTTCTGGCTAGACAGAGGCAACCATCAGCAAGACGTCCAATTCATCCCACATACAATTCTAAATAAAAAAAAAAGGGATTATAGTATAAGTTTTAACTTAAATTTTGTACATAGTTTGCGATTAAAAAAAAAATTGTATTTTGAAAGGTGTGATACCGTAATATATTTCTATGGAATTTTAATTAATTAATTAATGGTACAATGAGAAAAAAAAATATTAGTTACCAGCGAGTACTGTTTGTCTTCTTTTTCTCATATCTGTACATGTTGAAGTATTTTTTATTATTACGATGAAATCAATATATATGTTATTATTTAATGTCGATTAGAATTTTAATTTCTCTATTTTATCATATTATTTTATTGTATTAAATTAAATTAAGTAATTCATTTTTTGCTGAGGTACTGAAAATTATTGTTGAATGATAATATGATTGTTATTGAGTGGAGATGAGAAGATAGGAAAGATTGAGCTTATTTGAAAACATGAGAAATTGTGAAAGAAAAATTAAATTTTATTATTTCATTAATTGAACAGAAAAATATAGAAGAATTTTGATGAATTTTAGGCGCTCTTTTTTTTTATCAACCTTTATCTACAGATTTCTCGGATTTATCTATCTTGTGATTTAGTAGCCCGATAATGTTAACTGTTCGAGTAATTTTCGTCTGTTATTTTCTACTTTGTTGATAAATGCTGCTGCACGTAGGGAACACGTTTGATTTACAGCTTTGTGATGTCTTTTTAATTTTTCTAAATCATCGTAACCACGTTGATAGTGGAATATTCCTGTTAATAAGTCCCATATACTGAATTCTGGCCAGAGGACATTAACAAAGTGAACATGGGAATGTGTAATCTGCAGATAAAAAAAATATTCATATAAGTTTATCATTATTTTTTGATATTCATGTATTATAAGGAGAACATTGGGTAAAATGGACACAAGGGGTGTTTTATACCATGAAAATGACTCGAAATCGATGGAAATATGGGGAATCGATTTTTCCTGATGATTCCATTGGAAAGCTGAGAAAATTTACCATGGAAATCATATGTCAGAAGTTATTTTTTAGAATTTTTCAAAAATTCCATTTTTTGCTCAAGATTTGAAGGTGAAACTCTTCTGTTTTTGGTAAATTTCAGTTTTTCGGGAATATCTCTGGTTCTATTGGTCGCAGCGACTTGGGGTTGATCTTAAATGAAAGGTGAGCTCATTTCCCATCAATTTATGTGGTTGAAAAAAAAATTTATCAATTTTTCAAGTACTTATAGGGCAAAACCTGATTTTTAGAAAATTGACTATAAGTATTTGAAAAATTGATTTAAAAAAATTTGAACCACATGAATCGATGGGAAATGAGCTCACCTTTCATTTGAGATCAACCCCAGGTCGCTACGACCAACAGAACCTGAGATATCACCGAAAAAGTGAATTTTTTCGATTTTTCAAAGAGTCATCCCTTCAAAACTTGGCCAAAAAATTGAAATTTCAAAAAATTGAAAAAATAAGCTTTGACACATGTTTTCCACCTAAAATTTCCTCAGCTTTCCAATGGAATCATTAGAAAATCTCCATCTCGAACCATTCGATTGAAATATCCATTTTACCCCACATTCCCCTATACTTCTTTCATCAATTTTCCAATGTACCTGCCAAAGAAGATAATCACTGAAACGAACTTCTCCGGAAGTTCTGATAATCAAATCTGGATCTGGCGATTGACTAGTATAAAGACATTTCGAGAATAATTCTTCATTGATATCAGCTGGACTAATGTCATTATTTTTAACTCCTTCTGTTATCGTTTTGACAGTCTCTGTAATCTCGTCTCGAGCTGCAATTCAAAAGAAATTTGAAAAAAAACATTCTTCAAGGTGAATCTGTTCTGTCTGCGGTTCATCTTCGTTGAACTTACATGTATATGCAAATGCGATATTCAGGAGGGCTCTATTGTTGTTTTTCGTTATAAACATAGCTTCAGCCATCAATTCTCGTAGGTGTTCAGGTATCAATGACATGTTTCCTATAATAGTAATACGTACACCATGCTCCATGAGTTTATCTCTGAAAACAAATATTTATTACGAATAAAATCCAATTTAAATGGATGAAAGAGTCTCTACGACTATAAAATTTTCAGGGAAATCGGTTTTTTGTCATTATTTTATAAAGAATATCTCGGAGACTAAGCGAGATAGAGCAGTTCATCCTAATCCTTCATTTTAGTTCTAAAAAGTCTATAGAAAAAAGAGGATTCTGACAAAATAGGCCTATCTCGTTTAAATTCCGAGACATTGAAAAAAGAAAAAGTGGGAAAATCAAATCGAATTGTCTAAAAACTAGGAAAATGAAATTAGCACAAATCTGACAATGTTTTGGATTTCTTTAAACAGATAAAGAAAAATATTATTTGAAAAATGTTGAAAAAAATGATTACTTATAGTTTTTTTTGATTTTTCTAATTCTGCACATTTTTTATTTTTTTAAAAATGACTTCTCGTTATATAAAAAACTAAAACACTAAAAATTGTAATTCTCCTGCTATTTTTAGTAGAGAAAAAAGGGGCAAAATGGACCTCTAGAGCGAATTATTTCAGGATTTTTTTTTCGGAGTGAAAAACTTCATGAAAAATTTGAAAACAATTTGCAAAGGTGCTCCAACATGTCTTCATGATTGCTGCATTTTTCAAACATTATTTTGTTGAGGCCTTCACCCTCCAAAAAATCCCAGATCATTTTTCTCCCCTGTAGGTCCATTCTGCCCCATTTTCTCCAGTAATTGAAAAACACCATATTCTTCATTCTTTACCTTTCGTCTAAAAGTCTTTGGAATTTTTCAGTTGCAAGTGAAATTAATTGATCCACTTCATCCTTACTCCTTTTAAAATTCTCTATACTAAATGCATAGACTGTCACCTCCCTGATCTCAAGATCCAAGCACCATTGGAGTGTCTCTGCTAGTTTGTCAAATCTTAAAATAAAAAAATAACAAAAATTAATGACAAAATTCCAATAACATCAATAGCAATAAAATTAGCACAAATTAGACGATTTCTTGCATTTTTTTTAAACAAATAAATTATCATAAAAAAATAGAATTACTTAGAAACAAAGGGGCGTAAGTGCTGTATGTTCACACAAAGGACTTACACTTTTTTGGCTCTAAGGCCAAAAAATATAAAAAGAAAATTGGCAGTTTTGTGAATTTTTGAATTTTTTACATGACTATATTTTTTTAATGGTTTGAGAAATAATTAATTTTTCAAGGAAAAAAAAACTAAAAATTGTCAATTTTTTTTCGTATTTTTATTGATAAATATTTTATTTACCCTTCTGTGTGTCCCTGAATTCCAGCAACATCTTTTTTTCTAGCATATCTTCTATTTCCATCCATGATAAATGCCACGTGCTTAGGTACATTGCCACATTTAATAATTTTAACAGCGCATAATTGCAAAAAATTCAATGTATTTTTTCGAATCCACGACATTTCCAGAAAAAAAGAAAAGTTTCAACCAAAAAGAAAAATTGTCTAACTTTTATTTTTGAAAAAAAATCCAATTGTCATCTACATAAATTATTATTTACTGTATATAAACAGGTGGTTGACAGTACACTGAATTCACCGGTTATTTTTAAACATCAAAATCTCCATACACAAAATTTCTTTCTTCATTTATCTCGAAAAAAGAGTCATTTATTCATAAAATTACAAAAAAAAATTTGAGAATATTATATTTGTATTTTGTGGATGTCCTGTACTGTGTTCCGAAGATTTTGGTTATAGTTCCTCCTTATTCTAGAGGTCACGAGTGTATTTCATAATAATGATGATGACAATAGCCGAAAAAATTGCAACAGAAATAATTTCAAATTAATTTTTAATAAAAATTAATTTCAATGAAAAAATTCAAATAAAATTTTTTAAAAATTCAAGAGATTAGATGATTTTTCTTGAATTTATTGATGAAATAATAATAATAATGTTTTGTCGCCTTAGTAACAAAGTGGCGCAAGTCCTTTGAATAAGCATAGGCACTTGCGCCTTTTTACTACTAAGCGCGCCAAAATTTAAAAAAGTATTCAAGCCAATAGGGGCAACTCGACTTTCTTTGTACGCTCCTGAACGTCAATATCAGTCGTGTTTTTGGTCTCTTTCGTTTAGAAAGAGTGATGAGAGCGCATGCGCACGACACTTTAGGTGCGAAAATTTGAATTTCTAGAATCATGACCTTGAAAGACAGTAAAGCTCCATGAGTGTCTATATTTTTCATATCAACTGTAAATTTAAACTTTTATTTAACTAATTCTTGACAACTTGAGGTAATCCTAGTGTTTCGGGCAATCTATTTTCCCTTTTCGATTTTGGTCACTTTTGATAGAATAGCATGAGGAGATTTTTTTAAAATTCATTTTTAAAAATAATTGAATTAACATTGGAAACTCCATGAGCAAGGTTCAGTTTCAGTTTCACTGCAAAAATTCATATTTTGTTCGTCAGAATGCCCATTAATTTTTGAAATCATGAAAAATGCATGTTACCGGACGTATAACGACGATTAATGCAATTAATTACATGAAAAAATCAATGGCGGGAATATTGGTATTTAAAATCCGAGGATCCTCCAATCACAGTCCTAGATACTGGAACAGCCTGAGTCAAATGCGGAAAAATATTGAATATTCATAATATTATCCAATAACAAATTACCATCTTGGACATCGTTCTAGTATCGATAAAATGTTGAAAAATCGAAATATTCATAGTAATTATATAATAACTAAAAGGAAAAAAAATAGAAATCGAGGATTACCTCAAAAAAATTAGCTCTGAATTCGATCACCAAATTTTTGAGTTTCCAGGTTATATTTCAAAATTCAAATTCTCGCGGTTAAAACTCATGCGCATGCGCCCCCTTTCCCACAATCACTCTTTTCCAATGAAAAGAGACCAAAATACACCACTATATTCACCATCTACACAAAAGCCTTTTTCGATGAAGTCAAGAAGAAAAGAGAGGTGGGGATAAACAGAAGATTGGGGAACTACTTTCTGTTCTCGTAGTTGTGAGCATGCGTATGCGTTTTACGGTCGTGTTTCACATACCCAACTACTTACTACAGGCCAAAATGAATACCGTAAATTTTAATACCGCGCTATGACCCGTAAAAAAAAAAATTGAAAAATAATTATTAATAAATATCATAATAAATAGGTAAAATTAAATTAAATAAAATTAATTAATTGTGTTTAATGTTTAATAATGGAGAGCCAAATAACTACAAATGAATCGATAATACAGCCAGGTAATAAATTTATTGAATTTACGGAAAATACGAGGTGGAATCAAAAACATGGGTGCCCCAGTGAGCATGCGAATTGTGTGAATGTGTGTATTAAAGCGTTCTTTCATGTTTTTTTTTTTTTTTTACAGAGCTTTATTATCTAATTGCCAAATTTTTGGAGGCTGGACCATTACGTAATACTGCTGAGGTTAGTTAATTAAAATTTAATTGTTTAATAATTTATTTTTTTTCAAATGAAAACTCATGATGTATTATTGTGTAATATACAGGTCCTCAAGCGGGAATTGGAGCGAGCCAAGGTAAGACCATTACTGGTTGACGTTTTACCGGGGAGAGCACTATATATATAACTAGTGGCTCCACATGGTTTGCACGTGGTTTCTACTTGTCAAAACATTAGAATTCAGGGGTTATTGACCTTAAATAAATAAAAAAATTTAAAAAATTGAAGAAAATTTTTTTTTTTAATTTTCAAATTTTTTTTTTTTTTCAATTAAAAAAATTGATTTTTATTGATTTTTTGACAGATATTGCCGCAGAGAATTGATTGGCAGGGAAATCAGCATAATCAGTCATTCGAGGAGTTGGTGAGTTATCTTCTGTTTCCCAAGCAATTCATCTCTGAATGTATTTGCTTGAAAAGGGAGACTTTCTTATTTTTCTGGAATTTTTCTGGAAAAAAAAAGGGATGCATCTCAATTTTTACTTGCAAACTCCGCAGTAATTGTTTTACTGTTCAATATCCTTTGATGCTATTCTGTGGTATCTACCCCTGCTGCGACACTGCCAACATTTCAGTCTCCTCCTTTTCCCCCACCATGATTTTTCATGTATTACAACAGTATTTGTCCAAACTTCTCCTCTCACGCTTTCTTGCATTTGCAACGACATCTAGTGGTAAATGATCAATGAATGCGAACGCAGTGGCGTATTAATAAATCTTGGACATGTGTTGCGCCAGTATTGCACGCCATTGGTTAATCTTGACAAGAAAAAATTTCATTGGTTGAATTTTGGAACTACTTTATTGTTTCAAAAATTTCGGCGGGAAGAGGGAATTTTTTTATCTCAAAATTTTTGTAAATTTCCCATTTTTCAAACGTCTCAATTTCATGAAAAGGTCATTTTCTGCCTATTTTCATCAATTTCCTCTATTTTTCGCTTCATTTCTATTTTAAAAAATGAAAAATTCAATAAAATCTCATTATTTTACGTTTTTCAACAGGAAAAGAAGTATCCACACATAAGCAGAAACCACTTGCTCCAAATATGCGCAAGAATTGGTCCAATATTGGAAAAAGAAGTGCCACCATGTGTGATTGGTGCAATATCTCTTCTGGGTGCTGGAAAACAGTCGCTTCTACGAACGAAGGAAGATCTTCTGAAGCATTATCGAGGAATAACTGCATATTCAGGAAGAATAGGTGGTCAGCCTTTTTTGGAGCAGTCTGGAAGTCTTTTGACCCACAATATAACACGTGCACTTCAAGGGCGCGAAAATTCTGGACCACTGAACCGCCGTGAGGCAATATCAGCTAAATTCTACTCACGAATGCAGCTTTACAGACACACACTGGGTCATTTATCAGCAGTTTACTGTGTATTATACGATAGAACTGGAAAATACGTTATCACAGGTGCTGATGATCTTCTCGTTAAGATATGGAGTTCAATGGATGGTAGATTACTAGCAACATTCAGAGGTGCATCAGCTGAAATAATGGATATAGCTGTTAATTTTGATAATACACTTTTAGCTGCAGGTAGTCTTGACAGAGTTCTTAGGGTTTGGTGTTTCCAGACAATGTCACCAGTTGCTGTTCTATCTGGACACTCGGGCATGATAACATCTGTTAATTTTTGTCCAATCAATTGCAATGGTGTTTACTATCTAGTATCAACGAGTACAGATGGCTCAGTTGCATTCTGGTCACACACAAAACAGAGACATGAAAGAGCTGTATTTCAGCCAAAACCAATACAGTATCATGAAAAAATGCGTCCTGGACAGGCACAAATGATCTGTGCATCTTTTAGTCCTGGTGGTGCATTCATGGCAGCTGGTTCAGCTGATCATCATGTTCGTGTTTATGCTATGCTGGGTGATGAAGGACCAAGACGTGTTCTCGAGGTTGAAGCACACTCAGACACTGTAGACAGTATTCAGTGGGCTCATATGGGTCTAAAATTTATTTCAGGCTCAAAAGATGGTACTGCTAATGTTTGGCACTTTGAGCAACAACAGTGGCAGCACAAACGTCTATTAATGACAACAAAATTACCTGGTGAACCTGATACAGATGATGATACAAATAAAAAAGCTAAAGTTACCATGGTTAGCTGGGATTTTAGCGATGAATGGGTTATAACAGCTGTCAGTGATTTTTCACTGAAAGTATGGAATGCTAAGAGTGGTGAATTGATTAAAGTACTACGTGCACACAAAGATGAAGTATTTGTGCTTGAATCACATCCAATTGATCCACGTATAATCCTTAGTGCTGGTCACGATGGACAATTGATAATATGGGATGTATTGAATCCTGAGCCAATTGCTGTTTTTCAAAATTTCATTGAGGGACAGGGTAATGGTGCGGTTTTTGATGCTAAATGGTCACCAGATGGTACAATGCTAGCAGCAACTGATTCACATGGGCATTTATTGATGTATGGCTTTGATTCAGTCAGTGAGAGAATGAAAAAAATACCAAAAGAATTATTTTTTCATACAGATTATCGTCCATTGATACGTGACAGTAATAATTATGTTCTGGATGAACAGACACAAACTGCACCACATCTTATGCCACCGCCTTTCTTGGTAGATGTTGATGGTAATCCATATCCACCAGCTTTACAACGTTTAGTACCAGGTCGAGAGAACTGTCGGGGTGAACAGTTAGTTCCAAATATTGCAGTTGGAGCTAGTGGTATACAGGAGGTTATTGAAGGTCTTCCAAATCCAGAGCCACGATCTGATATCGACAGGCTAATTGAAGCACTTGCGCAAAGGCAGAATATTCATGGTGCTGATAATGAAGAGGATGAGCGAGAGAATAATCCGGGTGGTCATCAAATGAGGCCAATGGCTAGTCCACGAGGAAGTCGTCCAGGTTTAAGAAGAGATGGTGATGTTGAAGGTGTTAGGCAGAGTGTTGGTAATTGGCAGAGAGACAATACAACCCCATGGAATAAGCCAATTCTTGCTAGACCATTGCATCCAGCTGTTAGAGAGACTCAGCTCGAGTATTTACATGAAATGGCTGACATGGAGCTGGAGAATTGGAGGAGAGAGATGAAGAGACGACCACCGCCTCTGAGTCCAACTGAAGTCGAGAGTCAGAATGCCAGAGCGAATAATCGAAGGAAAAATCGTGGAATCAGGCATGGGTATAGAACTAGAGCTACGAGGGGTGACAGAGACGAGGATGACTTTGATAATCCTGATAACGTTCATAGTAACAGCTCTATGACGAGCAACAGCAATGATTCCACTGCTGACGAGGCTGATCTGTGTTCGGACAGTACGTCAGACACTAGCAGCGTCTATTCAGACTGGATTGCTGATCATGGCGTTAATCTTGAACCTCCAAAAAGAAGCAAACGTAAACCAGTCCAGAAGAAACGCTCACCAACACCTCCAACTGACTCGGAAGTGCGCAGGTCTCAGCGACCTCGAAAAAAACTTCCAGCTTTACCCAATGGTCTTGCAGATGTTCCAGAAGCATACAGGCCATCAGAATGGCTGACAGAAGTTATCCCCAGAAAAGCACCCTATTATCCACAAATGGGAGATGAAATTGTTTATTTCAGACAGGGTCACAGCCTCTATCTGGATGCTGTTAGAAATAAGAAGGTCTATGAACTTGGACCGAGGTGCGAACCTTGGTCGAAAACGAATATTCGACCACAGGAGTTTGTCAAAGTCGTAGGAATTAAGTATGAAATACGTCCGCCAAGATTGTGCTGCTTGAAATTAGCTCTGATGGATGAGGAGGGCAGATTGACTGGTGAAAATTTCACAATCAAGTATCATGATATGGCTGATGTTTTGGATTTTTTAGTGCTGAGACAGACTTTTGAGAATGCACTCTGCAGAAGTTGGTCTGAAGGTGATCGATTTAGGTGCATGATTGACGATGGCTGGTGGATGGGACAAATTGAATCAATGGAGCCACTAGATGATGATTTTCCAGAGTCCTACTTCATGTGCTTCAAAGTTAGATGGGACAATGGTGAATATGAAAGAATGAGTCCTTGGGATTTAGAACCAATTGATGAAGACAGACTACCAACAGAGGTTGGTGGTGCTGTACCAGTTTTACCAGAAGAAATTCAGGCTACTTTGTATCAACCACAGCCAGAAGAATGGCCAATGGGCGACAGAGAAGCTACATGCAGAAGAATAGCACGTGGAATCGATCAAGTTATGACATTAGCTATTGCTGAACACTTTATAACACCAGTTGATCTTAATATTTATCCTGATTATGCACTTGTTGTTGAGTATCCAATTGATTTATCAACGATTAAAGCAAGATTGGAAAATCATTTTTATCGACGTATAACATGTGCACAATTTGATGTCAGATATTTGGCAACAAATGCCGAACAATTTAATCAACCACACAGTCAAATTGTTAAAGCTGCAAGAATTGTTACGGATTTATGCCTGAGAATAATTAAAGAGACAACGGAAATTGATGTACCAGCTGTTTATCATCAACTTGCTGATACTTATCAGTCTTCTGATTCGGAAATTGACGTTGAGGATCACAATATGCCTTCCACAAGCAGACAGAGAACTAGAGCAAGTAGAAATTTAAGATCACAGCAGGAAATTGTTGATTGGAGAGTTGCTTGTAGACAGCTGCTGGAGGCACTTTGGCAGTGTGAGGATTCAATACCTTTCAGAGAACCTGTTGATACACTTGAGCATCCAGATTATCATCAAATTGTTGATACACCAATGGATTTGAGAACAGTCAAGGAGGATTTGCTCGGTGGCAATTATGAGAATCCACAGGAATTTTCAAAAGACATGAAACTCATATTTACGAATAGCAAAAATTATAATACTAATAAACGTTCAAGGATTTATGCTATGACGGTTAGATTGTCGAATTTATTCGATGCTCAGATGAAAAAAATTATATACAATTGGAAATCAGCGAAGAGACGAAGTGATAATGCTAGACCTAAGGGGAAAACGAAGTCTCCGGCCAAAGTCGTTAAAACGAGATTGACAAATGGAGCTGGTAATTATTTTTATCATTATCAAATTTTTATATTTATAGTGATAATAAAATTAGCATACATCTGACAATTTTTTTGATTTTTTTAAGAGAAGAAATTATTATTTTTTAATATTTAAAAATTCACACTCTTATTTTTTGAAGTTTTCTACATGTGCATATTTTTCATTTTTTATTTTGAATAATTTCTTCAAGAGGAGGCAAATGAATTTTCAAAATTATCAGATTTGTACTATTTTAAGTGTTATTATTTCTGGGTAAAATTAGAGGAAAGAGGAAATTATCAATTATTTCTTATTTCAGGTCCCTCAAAAGCAAAGAGTCAAGACAGTAGCGATGATGAAGAGGAGGAAGATCCAACTGTTTACAAGGACGAAGAAGATTTCGATGACGACGAAGAGGAAGAGGAAGCACCAGTTCCATCGACCCCGAAAAAACGATCATTAAACTTCGATGAACCAGGTAAATCATGTACAGATCATCTCCCAGTTTCTCTCATAACATTAAAAATATCAGCCATATAACAATTCTTTAATTTTTATTATTTCAAAAAAATATCCCTGTGTAGTAAATTCGAAAAACTAAAAATGCGAATTTTCGAAATATTTTTTTTATAATGATTTATTTGTTCAATTAAAAAAATCCTGAAAATTTCTGTTAACATCATGGTCATTTTTTTTCTCTCAAATTCGCCCAATTCTCATCATTTTTTCATGCTCTCAGGTCCATCCCGGATGACAAATGGTCACGCTAAAGTCTCTACAGTCTCTCGTTCAACTCGTCGTAATACTCGTAACAATACTCCGAAAAAATCCCAGGCAAGTGACAGTGATTTATCCGAATCCGAGGCAACACTAGAGAGTGAATCAAGTGACAGTGCACCAGCACGTAGAAAGAGGCCAAGAAAACAAACAACAAGTGAAGATGGTGGTAGTGATTCTGGTGATAGTTACAAGCCAAGTGTACGTGGCAAACAAACTCGTAAAAATCGTGCTAAAAACAGTAAAATCACGAGAACAGTTAGCAGACCAGTTAACAAATCGCGTTATGTCACAGACGAGGATGACGATGACGATGATGAAGAAGAGGAGAACATACCAGAGCCTGAAAATTCCGAGGAAGATGAGAGTGAAGAGGAAGTCATCCAGAGAAATTCAACGAGAACACGTAAAATTCCACAAATTCAGCAGCGTGTACCACGTTCAGTTTCTGATGAGGATGAGAGTGACGAGGAATCATCAGAGAGTGCTGATATCCAAAGACAAAATACCATTGAGAGTCATCATGAATCAAACAGTAATGATTCGGAATTAATGAACAATCGTCTTAGAAATAGTAGGCCACAAAAAAAAATTAATCATCCTGTTTTAACTGATGACTCAGAGCAAGATGATGTTATATTACATACACGTAGAACAATTAAACGTCCAAGATACAATGAAGAGAGTGATGAGAGTGGTACAGTACCAGTTAGAAATAGACGTAAAATTAAAAGACGTTATTACAATGAGGACAGTGATGAGAGTTTACCAGAGCCTGGTGTTAGTATAAGTAGTAGAGGACGCGTGCGTAAATTAACACCACGTGCACGTGCATTTCTACTTGAATCACCTTAATGGCCTTTTATTAAAATCATTAAAAGATAAATTAAAAAATTAGTACAGTTACCTGTATATATATATATATATGAATCCATTGCATAGCCAAAGTTCTAACTCGAATCATTATTTTTCATTTTTCATTGAAAATATATATATATATATAGAGGAAAGTGGGATAAAATGAACCTTTTTGTTAGAATAATTTAAGATTTTTTCGAGAATAGGCAGCTCTATGAAAAAATTTGAAAAAATTATACAAAAATGGAAACATATTCGAGCATATTCTCAACTTTTTTCAGATTTTTCCTTCGTGTCCTTAACATCGAAAAAAAACCTGAATTATGTTGTTGCAGAGGTCCATTTTACCCCTTTTTCTCCTATATATATTTTCTTTTTTTTCACGACAGTTGGAATCATTGTTTCTTTCTCGAATTAATCTGGAATCTCAATTTTTATTTATAATTAAACACAATATTCAAAAAACTTTCATTAAATTCCTCTTCTACTGAAGGAATTTTACGTAAATTTGAAAAATTAGTACTTGAAATAAGTAAAATAGGTTTAATTTTTTAGGTTTTCTTTATTTAATTCACTTCTTTAATCTTCACTCGAAATATTTATCTTCATTCGTCTCAATTGTAATGAAACTTTTCAACAAAAATTTGATTTTTCATCAATTTTGTTGTGAGACATTGTTCTTTTTTACGGTGGTAAAACGTCAGTTTATATTCACGTAATATCCACTGCCATTAATGAAAAATAGAAATTTAATTTTGATTTTATGACTTCTTAAAAGATTATAATGATCAACGACGACGGTAGTACCTGGGAGTTATTTAGCGAAAATTTTCCTAATTCATATGCAATTTAGCCCATTTTTTATTTTAATTATTTTTTTTTTCGTATAATAACTTCTGCAATTTGTCAGTTGAATAACTCATGACACATTTTTTTTCCCCTTTACGCCTAGAATTAATTAATTTATACTGCACATATGTACTGTAATTACCGCGCAAATAAGACGATTAACGAAATTAAGTTGAATCACTTAAATATTAAACAGCAAAATTCATTGGAATATATTAATATTTCATTTTTTGTCGAAAAAAAAACAAAATTGCGGTATGTGTTTCTACATACATTTGTTAATAAGCAAAAGAAAAAAATAATAATCTCCAAATGATAATGAAATAAGCAAACAAATCTGACATTTTTTACGATTTTTTTAAACAATTAAATTATCACAAAAAAAATATTTGAAAAATTCGCACTTATACTGTTTTAAATTTTCGAAATGTGCATATTTTTTCGTTTTCTTTCAAAAATAATTTCTTTATTAATAAAAAAAAAGCCTAAAAATTGTCAGATATCGGCTTTTTTCAATATAATATCTTCAATGAGATTAGCAAGTGCTGGAGTACAGAAATTTATCATTAATTCAATGTTAAAGAACAATACCTCATTTTCATGAAAAAAAAAAGAAGAAAAATTATGTATTGAACATTATGAATTCGTAAGAGAAGAAAAAATTTGCTTATTTGTATAAAAAATAATGTTTCTATATAGTTGAAAGAACAAGGCAGTGCCTTTGCCACCTATTGAATAATTTTCATTATTCTCCCTATTTTTTTTATCATTTCTTGAAAAATAATTCATTAACAGAAAAGAAAAAGCAAAAAGTAAATGCAATTTTTCACTCAACTCTTTGTCATGAATCCAATGTAACAAATTTTCCAGTTATAAAATTTATCATGAGAAGAAGAAAAAAAAAGCATTTCGTGTGTGGAGATGTTCATTCATTATAAAATTAAACGTCAGTGCATATAATTATTTAGTTAATAGAAATAATTAACGTGAAGAGTCTGTCCACTGTTGTTTGAAGTCTTGACTGTCTCAAGCTATTGTGATATTAGCGTAAGAATTTAAGAAAAAAAAAAATTAAATAATAATAAATAGGTGGTAATGGTGAAACATTGAATGAAAAAAATCCTCAATGCATATTTTTTTATAAATACAGAAAGAAAATAATAATAATGATAATGATAATAATTATTATTAATAATTATTGTTAAGAGGAGTTTCAATGGAGTTTCAGAGAATGAGAAAGAGCATGAAATATTGTATTTGGACGTGTTATATTGTGGTTTCAGTGAAAAGTAGTAGTTTCATTTAATTTGTGTGTTTAATGATTATCTATTCGTTTAGAATTATTGAATTTCATGAAAATAAATGAATTTATAGTAATTACTGAAGCCTTAATTAAAAAAAAAAAGGCGAAAAAACAAATGGAGTCAGCGTTTTTTCTTTTTTTTTTCTGACGCTACATAAGTAATCTAGAATTAATATTAACATGTTTCAATAAATATCAATAAATATCCAACTGATTGAAATTGAATATACACAATGAATTATCTTCAATATAATTTTCCTTATCATATTTTAAGCTTATGGGGGAAAAGGGAGATAAATGGGTTAAAATTTCAATAATGCCCTTTTTTTTTCTTTTTTTGGTCATGTCAATTTTTTAATCGTGACGTAATTTCTAGACAACTTTATTACATGATATGAGGATACAGTCTACATTATGTAAATTAAGTAGGTATCAATATATCTTTAAATATACATAACATTTGGTAGAATTAAAAAAATTATTTCTTAAAAAATTTGAAAATTAATCATCCTACAATTACTGATTTTTTTTTTATTCCTTCGTTTTTTTATTATTAAAAATGAAGAAAAAAAATAATGATTATAAAAAAATCATGTGAACTATATCTTTTTCTCTCATCTTCTACAAATCTAGTCATAATAAATTACGGCATTATCGATCAAATTGATATTTCTTCATTTTCTTTTTAATTTCTTCTTTTCACTTTTTTTTTCTCATTTTTCTTTCGTGAAAGTCGTGATATGTGAAACGACTGGCATTTTTCTTCTTATATTTTTTTCATTATCTTCAAATAGAAAAAAAAGCTTTATGTGTATCCTCGACGTAGAGATTGTATCATTTTTAAATTGGATGATTATTTAAAAAAAATTAAAATACTTTATGGACGAAAAATTGATGGGAGTCAGTGGACATATAAAATTACAATTGTTTTTTTTCTCCTTTTTCTTCTTTCTAAATTAAAAAATTGTTCAACAAAATTAACGCAGTTTCAGAAGTGCTGGAAAAAAAAAACTTTGAAACTTTCATTACTATCATTATTCTTCATATTCTCTTCTTTCTCGCAGGTTTCATTAATTGGGATTAGTCATTATAACATATTACGTCGAGGAAGCGCCAGTGGCAGTGAACAGAATATGTATATATATAACTGCAACGCATTCTTATGATCTATATCGAATACGCAATTTGATACATTGCTTTTCTTTTTGCATGCACTGTTAGTATTTTAATTCATTTTTTTTTTTTCATTCATAATATTATTTATAATTGTTATATTTTAGTATAAGTTTATCTAGCAAGCATAACAATGATGTGTTTTCATTCAAATTTTTTAATGATTAATTTTTTTTTTCGTGATATGACGAGTCAATACGTATCATTAAAAGATTTATTTCCTTATTTTTTTCTTTTTTTCGTTCATTTTCAAATTATTCGATGGATATTTTTTTAATCGTATCTCAATAATTCGTATTATTTTTTTTCATTCATTTTAATATGCAGGGAATCTCTCAATTTTTTGCCAATTGATTAATTATGATTCTTTTTCAGCTATACAATGACCAAATATATCAAAAACTTATAAAATATCCAAAAAACATTACAATTGTAAAAGTCGTAAAGGATTCCCTGACCCTGCATTTCACTGAGAAGTTATTAAAAACTGATTTTTTTTTTTTGTATCTCTGATATGCGTTTCAGTCAGATTATCATTCTTGGTCATTTATTTTAAATTATTTTCTCATTGTTTTTCAGTAATAACTAAGTTTTTTTTTTATTAAACCTCATGAGTTTCATCTCCATCCATTCATTCTGACTATTGATTGATTTGCTGCGTGATATATTTGGTTAACAGGTGTTATTTGTAATTTAAACGACAACAGTTTTGCTTTTTATTCCTTTTTATAGTGCTTTCTTTGTATTTTTCCTTTTTCTTCTTCTTTGCCTTTTTTTTGGAATAACTTGTGGTTTTTTAAGTTCGACGATATGCATTTTCTTTGTTCCACATTTATTCCTCTATTTAAAAGCTGGCGGAGCTCGTTGACCATTAGTCTTTGGGGCATCCTCAGTTATCACTGTCACTAATTCACCTACAACCTTACCCAAGTCTCCTGTGAATAAGAAAAAAACAATTATTTATTAATTTATTATGGAAAAAATTAATTTTTTGAGGTAGAAGTTTAGGGGAAGGTGGGGTAAAATGGGTTTGTCCATTGAACGGTTCGAGATAGAGGTTTTCTGATGATTGCATTGAAAAGCTGAGGAAATTTTAGGGGAAAAACATGTGTAGAAGGTAATTTTTTCCAATTTTTCGAAAATTTTAAGTTTTTGGCCAAGTTTTGAAGGGGTGACTCTTTTGAAGATCAGAAAAATTCACTTTTTCAGCGATATCTCCGGTTCTGTTAGTTGTAGCGACCTGGGGTTGATCTCAAATGAAAGGTGAGCTCATTTCTCATCGATTTATGTGGTTCAAATTTTTTTTAATTGATTTTTCAAATACTTATAGACGATTTTCTGAAAATCAGTTTTTGCCCTATAAGTACTTGAAACATTGATAATTTTTTTTTTAAACCACATAAAAATATAAGAAACGAGCTCAACTTTCATTTAAGATTAACCTCAGTTCGCTACGACCAATAGAACCAGAGATATTCCAGAAAAACTGAAATTTTTCAAAAACAGAAGGTTTTCACCTTCAAATCTCGAGCAAAAAATGGAATTTTTGAAAAATTCAAAAAAATAACTTCTGACATATGCTTTCCATGGGAAATTTCCTCAGCTTTTCAATGGAATCATCAGAAAAAACCTGTCTCCAATATTTCCTTCGATTTCGAGTAATTTTCATAGCATAAAACACGTTTCCATTACACCCCTTACGTCCATTTTACCCCTCCTCCTTCCTCTGTCTCACTCTCTTCTCATTTAAATCATCTCAAATCTTGGTTAGTCACTCTCACCTTTTACATCCATCCTATTATTAGTCAGGCACAAAGAGAAGAAAAAATTGAAAATGATTAAACTATCAAATGATTCATGCAATTAGTAATAATTTTTTTTTTCATTCAATAAAAATGACGAACCTGCCATATGTAAAAGATTGCCTACATTATGGGCATTGTTGTGTGAATGTGGTGGTGGGGGTGGTCTTTCTAAACTTCCAATGCGTCCCTCACCCGAGCCTCCTCCACCTGAACCCAGTTTTTAATTTTTTTTTTTTTTTTAATTCAATTGTCAATCAATGAACCATCACCATTAAATGCAAATACAATTGGGAATAATGGCTATTTAAAATTAGCATCAGTGATAAAAAAATTTCTCGATACAATGCTAATTGCTCCATATTAATTTTCCCAAAAGCCAGGAACAATACAAATAAAAACAAATGGATATGACGAGTGTGTGGTGAATTGAAAAGCCACCAATTTGAAATAATATATAATCGCATATCCATTCATGCAAATGAGGTGATACGGAATTGGGATAGTAAATAAAAAAGGAATTTTTTTTCCTTTTTCTGAATAATTCATACCTGAGGTGTCATGATAATGACCATTAATTTTAGCTGGTGAATCTGTAGCTAATTGTGAAGCAGTAACACTTCTTGTTTGGAGTGTTCCAGTTTTTGATGGTGAAGATGCATTTGGCTGTAACAAGAAGAAAAAAAAATTAACAATCAGCAACTAATACAAAAAATAATTGAAAAATAGAAGCATGCGAATTATTCTCGACTGTCAAATAATTCAAAGTATTTGAATTATTCGAAAAATTTAGAAGATATAAAATATTTAGAGAAATTCAGAGTAATTCGAAAATTTCAAATCATTCAAAAAATTTAAAAATCCTTAAAAATTCGAAAATGTCGAGCTATCCAATATTTTATTCAAATATTTCCAATAGAATAGCAATACTCGATTTCATCAGATCCAAACGTTATTCGCAAATACCCATGATAAAATAAAATTAACAAACTCTCTACCTCATCAAGAAGTTGCCTAAGTCTTTGGAGTTGTGCCTCTAATTGACGATTATGATCCTCAAGTATTTGCATTCGTGCCTCGAGTCTACCTTTGTGTTGTCTAAGTAACTTAGCCTCAGCAATCATATCACAGTCAGGCTGTCTAGTTCCATGTCCATCCTCAGGTGTAGAGCCAGGTGTCTGTTTGGATCTCAATCTCTCATACTCTGCCTGTAGTGTTGCATTTTCCTCCTCAAGTTCACGTATCATAGCCTCAAGTTCTTCTCTCTGTTCAGCATCAATAGCAGCCATTACCTGTACTGGACTTCTTGGTGCATTAATATTATCACTACCATTCAAACTGTGACAATAATGTGCAATCAATTGATGCTCATCATCACTGTCTGGTGTTGAATTACTACGTGTCCTTGATAATTCAACTTCAGCAAGTCTTGATGCATACATCTCTAATCTCGAGTGCATATCCTGACTCAGTGTACTGTGCTGGGGTGATGGCGCTGGACTCTCCAGTGCATCACCCTCAAGTACAGTCTGTACTGGAAGATATCCAACTCTCGGATGTTTTTTGAAATAACGTTTTGACTTAAATTTATTTCTCAATGCTCTTGTAAAATCTCTAACATCCTCGCCCGAAGTAGTTGCTGTACAGTATTCCTGCATTGGATGTGTTAATTTGTGATTTTTTGCTTTTCTACCAGAGAAAAAACAATTCTGGCACATATCAAAATTGAAACATTTCAAGCATCTGTATCTAAATCCAACAATTGGATATTCTTTACAAATATTGCATTTAGCCTGATGTTTAGCTGTTTCAGCTGCTGCTAATCTGTGCAATACAGGCAGCCATACCATACTCTGTGGTTCCTGTTGTAGCCAACTCAAAAAATGTACAGCCTCAATTTCATTTTTATCTTTGCCAGCTTTTTCAAAACATGAACGTACACTTGGCTCAATATTTGAACCACCAAATGCAGCTACTTCACCCAATTGTCGTGGTACTTGTATACAATCATGTAGTAATAGGCCAAGTTTACGCTGATCAACTAGTCTATTTGGATCAGCTATTAGACGAAACAAATATCTGTATTTCTCCTCGAGATGTCCTTTACAAAGTAATACAAGACCAACTTTGAATGATAGTACACGTATTTGTCCAGTTCTCTGGCTATCGTATACATTTAATAGCCAATTTATTGCCAAATCAATGCACAATGGTACAGATACTTGTGTTGGATTGTCTGCAGCAATAACTTCGTATAGTGATGTAAGTACTGTTATCATATCTGGTATGTCAATTAGTTTGTCATTCTGTGCACGTAAACCATGTGAATCAAAGTGCTCAAGTGCTGTTGACAGACTCAGCATATCAAGACACAGTCTCTTCTGTACTGTACGTAATTTCATGGCTGTACGATAAGCAGAGAAACGTACTTCATTTAAGTCAGCTAGTGATGCCATTAGATCAATCATTTTTGGATGATCCCAGTGTGTTGTTTCCAATTGATGATTTATGTAGTAAGGCACTTTGGCGGGTGTAAGGGCTCTCTCCCATGGTGGCTCAACGCTACCAGCAAGGAAAGCCTGACTACCTGGAGTGCTACCATCTTTACCATATCCACTCAGTAATTTGTATCTATCGTCAACTGCTACTTGCAATACTTTCCATCTAATGGGACAAAAATATATGTTTTAGTCAGTTAAATTCTGGATAAATATATTTTAGTGCGAGTATGAAAAAGGGGAAATAGACATGAGGGGTAAAACGGACACACGTGTTAGATTTGGTATTTTATACTATGAAAATTATGTGAAATCGATGGAAATATTGGAGATAGGTTTTTTATTATGATTCCATTGGAAAGCTGAGGAAATTTACCATGGAAATCATATGTCAGAAGTTATTTTTTTGAATTCTCCAAAAATTTCTTTTTTCAACTTGAGATTTGAAGCTGAAAATCTTCTGTTTTTGAAAAATTTCTGGTTTTTGGGAATATCTCGGGTTCTTTCGGTTGTAGCGACCGGGGGTTGATCTTAAATGAAAGCTGAGCTCATTTTCCATAGATTTGTGTGGTTTAAAAATAAATTTATCAATTTTTCAAGTACTTATAGGGCAAAAACTGATTTTCCGAAAATGGCCTATAAGTATTTGAAAAATTGATGAAAAAAAATTTGAACCACATAGATCGATTGGAAATGAGCTCACCTTTCATTTGAGATCAACTCCAGATCGCTACGACCAACAGAACCGGAGATATCGTCGAAAAAGTGTATTTTTTTGATTTTCAGAAGGTGAACCTCTTCAAAATATGATCAAAAAGGTCAATTTTCAAAAAAAAAAATTGAAAAAAAAAGTTGACACATGTTTTCCACCTAAAATTTCGTCAGCTATTAAAAAAAATGATCAGAAAATTTTTATCTCGAACTGCTCAATTAGAAAGTCCATTTTATTATCAATTAAATATCATGAAAGATTGAAAAGTTATAAATACAATACTAAAATATTGTCAATTTACGTCGTTTCGCTTATAATTTAAGCTTCTTCAGGCTGTTGACATTCTCATTATTTGACATTCATGATATTTAATCAATTAATACATTCATGGAAATGAATCTTCTAGTCCATTTCATCCCCCCTATTCCCACAATTTCAAAAAGTTTACCTCGTATTGAGATCCTCAAGTTTAGCTAATAGGGCATGAGATACTATGACACTACTGGACGCAAATAAACTAGCTTGGTCATTTGCTTCCTCGATGTTTCTCTGAATGGGTCCCAATCTGTCGCCAAACTTCTGCAATTGCTCCAGCATTTCTCCTGCCTCCGAAGCATCACTTGGATTTTGCCAGCCACTTTGAATTGCCTCAGCTCCAGCCATTCTCGATGAAAGGTCCTCCAGTGCTTTTTGAAAAACGCACATTTTCTGTAAAGCAAAAATGAAACACACAATTGAATTTAATTAAAAACATTAGGGACCCCTTTTTTTTTCTTCTTTTTTCCATGTCATAAAATTTTAAAAAATTTCGGGTTTCAAGTGAATGTCTGTGTTTGAGAGCAAACGCTTTTCATCGTAGTTGAGGTGAAAAATTTCGTTCCACCTGACAGAATATGGGGGGGACGATGCTAATCTGGTTAGGGAGAAGGATACGAAATTATCCGAGTGAAATACCGGTGAATATTTCCTCTGGTTTTGAGGCCATTGCTCCCTTTCTTCTTCTGTCTCCACCGCAATACAAAGTTCCACTTCTCTCTTCTATCTCTCCATAAATTCGTAATTTCTCCTCATTGTTAATTTGCATCGTTAAAATGAAAGATTTTTCATTTTATTTGACGTTAATTTTCTATTATCGCTATTTAAAGAGTATATTTCGATATCAAGGTGGTATTCCAGTTAATTCGATTACAGTTAATCCTTCATTTTTTTTGATGTCATATCAAAGATTATATTTTTTCACATTTTTCTGAATTTTTTTATAATTTTTGATCGTGCAGTTTATGAGATATGAATTATCAAAGCTACTGAAAATAGCGGTGATGGGGATGAAACGCCCTAAATCAGGCGGAAATAACGAAATTAGTAAAAAACCAGAGGGTTGACACATTACTTAAAAACAATTGGCGGAGAGAACAGGATTTTAACTAAATAATAGACGAAAAAAATATTCAATTCACCGTATAGTTATTGAGAAATTTTAATTAGAAGGTAGTCGTAAATATTTGCCTCTCTTCCTCTGTCTCTTGCATGTGATAGGAGATTAGTAGGGGAGAGATGCTGCAATTGTAACATTCATCAAATCACTAACAATGCCATTGAAAATGATTATTTTTCTTTTTGTAACTTATTTGAAATAGTGATTTATGATGTGGACAAAAGTTTCAGCTTTTAATAATGTTTCAATATTTCAATATTTACAGTTCTTTAAAATATTCATGAACAAATAATATATTCATAAGCTGAAGATATGACTTTCGAATAATTTAATCACGTTTTTCGGGTAAATTGAAGCACTTTTCCCCGAATTATCAGTAATTAATTGGAAATTCACCTACAAAACCTCATTTTTTTCTGTTTTACACAGAGAAAAATGTTTTCTCAATTTAAGAAGGTGCAGGTCACTTAAATTGAAAAAGAGAAAGTCACTTAATTTTTTTTTTATATTTAAAGTCACTTAATTCAAGACAGAAAATTCACTTAATTTAGATGAGTTCCACTTTCTTAAATTAAGAAAATAAAAGTCACTTGATTTAAGTGAGTTTTATTTTATTAAATTAAGAAAAGAAAAAGTCACTTGATCTAAGTGACAAAAGTCACTTGATTTGAATCAGAAAAGTCACTTCAATCAATTGAATTTTCTCAGTTAAATCAAGTGACTTCTTCTTTCTTAATTTAAGTGACCTGCACGTTCTTAAATTAAGTGCTTGCACATTCTTAAATTAAGAAAACATTTTTTCCTGTTTTATCCACCATACTCTGGTATACCACGTTAAAATATTATCAATTAGACGTTAAATGTTATTCATCAGCGTTATGCATGAATAAGCTAATAGTACTGCAGCTAATTCCTTGTAATTAGCCACTAGATGAATAGCATTGGCTCGAGTGTTGTTCATTAGCAATAGAAAAGGGCAAACGAGGAGAAAAGACGAAGGGTACAGGACTCCTGATGTTTTTAGGGAAGTACCTTGTGTAGTAGAGAACAGGCAAAAAGAAAAGAGAAAAGAAAGAAAAAAAATACGAGGTACTATTCACCATAGAACGAACTTAATAAAACATTTTCACGAAAGGATGAGAATAGAAAATTTAATTGGATCGTCAGACTGTACTCATTAATTCAGTAATAAAGCTAATGTTATTATGCAAAAATTGGAAGATAAACCGTTGTAGTCAGATATCGTTTCTTCTCAAAGTGACATATTTAAAGTGCATGATTTTTTTATTTTTCGCTTCTTCTTCATTCCTCTCCTCCTTTTTTTTTCTGCAGCTTCGTTAGGGCTTGACACAATAATTTATAATGCTCTTTAATCGTACAATTAAAGTTAACTCGTTGTATGTATCTAAGTTGAATTGCTACTTCTCTTCTTTCTCTCAGCACGATTTCTTCGTAGAAGAAATTCACCAAGTTAATTGTCTGGCGCCATTCGATATCATGGAAAAGAGTTGCATTCAACTACGTCTCTATGGCAATTAGATACATCTAAGTGCAATTTATCGGAACGAATTACTGGGCTGACAATTGAACCTTTCTAATTCTCATTTCGTCTTCTGCTCCTTTTTTTTTGTTTTTTGCTCCTCTTTTTTTGGGTCTCGTTGGCTTTTTTTTTTATCGAAATGGCAAATCTTTCGAGATCACCAAACGAAATGCAGGAGAAACAATTAGAGAGATTGCCTTTTTAGGTCAATTAGAGTTATTGTTAACCAGTTAATAAAATAGATTATCGTATCTTCGACATTTCGACAGCTATATATATCATTGGAGAAAAAAAGAGAAAAAAATAAAAGAAACCAGTTTAATTTTTCTTGATTTTTTCATTTTTTCACATGATTTTTTGTTGTTTCAGGAAGAAAAAGAAACCAGTTTCATGCGATAACACACACATACACACATGTGGATCGAATTTTTGTCTTCTTGTTTTCTGGCTTTTTTTTTTCTCTTTATTATTTCTTCTTTGCCCCTTTTACTGATACGAAGGCACGTCGAATGCAAACTCAGCAGGAAATGAGATCCATTTTGCACGAAACCCACACTGATTAGCTTTATTCTCTTTTCTCAGGTGGAATATCATTTCAATGGAAGATTTTTCTATACTTTTTTTTCTATTTCTTTTACACTATTTGCTTTTTTACATTTGAATGAGATAAAATTTGTAGAGTGCTGGATTTTTTTCATCAATTGATAGAAGATAGCAGATAGTTGAGAACTTTCGAATGCAAATTTTTTCTCTTTTTCTTCGATTTTATCTGTTTTTTCGATGGAATTTGATTATTTTCTCAGGGATAATAAAGATGAAGGGATGTAATTAAATACGATAATGTGAACTACATTCTTCTACAAAATGAGATAATAACACAGCCACAAAGTTTTACTGTTTTCCATGTAATTTTCCTTTTTTTTTTTTTCATAGAAAACATTTATGAATGAAACGCATTGTGCAAGGTCTCTCTCTCTCTGTCTCTCTGTCTCTGAATCTTCCTTTACGATCCTTACAATAAACTTTGTATTATATTACCCGAGTTATAATAGATGATGAGACACTAAAATATAATGTGCATATAAAGCAAAATTCTTGAGCTGATATTTCCTCTAAAAATTAGCCATGTAAATTGAATTTTTAGATGTGTTAATAGAAAAAAAAATGGGTATCCTGAAGGAAAATTGATATTTTTGTGAGTCAAAAAAAAAAGGTGGCGAAAAAAAAAATGCAAAACGTCCAATGTTCTTTTATTAGGATTGAATGTTACATCATCCAGAGATTTTTCGTACAATAGTCAACAAAGAAGAGAGAGCCAACGTACGTGTGTTATTTTTTCATTTCCACTCTTTTTCTATTTTTTTTATCACTCCTCTATTTTTTTTTTTTTGAAATTGTCATTCTATTGAAGGCTTTCTATGTTGCTTCGTGTCCAGTTGAATGATTCTTTTATTGTGAAAAAAAAAGAAAAAAAAAATGGAAATACCCCGGGTCTCGTGGAATAACGTATATATACTTCGCCTTTTACAGGTGGTGGATCAATTTTCTCGTTAAAATTTGCGTGATTAAAATTTTTAACTAAACTCTGACAAGAAATTTTTTTTATGATCGAAATAGGAAAAAAAGATGAAAATCCAAACGAATAGTAAAAATTTATTCCCTCCCCTAAAAAAAAAGGAAATTCGCCTAATGGAATTGTTCTGTAATGAAAAGGAAAAAATCATACATATATATGTACATATATAGGAATATATATAAATAAAAGGGGGAAAGAACAGAAAAATAGCGCAGAAAATGTATCTGAATTCTCGAGAGTGAAGAAGGCAGAAGGCAGAAGCAGCCTATCTTCTCTCAGCTTGTCGTCGAGAATTAGATTAGAGGATGGAGAAATGGCGAGTGCAATTTTCACGATAGTATCGGTAGAGATGGTTGGCTTTATTCCTCTTCCAGGCGAAGCAATAGAAAGGTCAGGAACAGAAAAAGGAAGAAAAAAAGAGGGAATAAAAGAGAAAAGATAGGGGAGAATGGAGAGAAAAAAAAAGGCTCATGTTGAGACGGATATCATGTTACTGAGCAATGATGCTGAGTGTTTGATGTACACATAGTGGTCAATTGTGTGTTTGGCGAGATGCGGGTGCAAACTTCAGCGGTATGGCATAACCAATAATTATCGATTTCCCGTTAAATGAAAGGCATATATGTAAATTCAAGGGTTGACACAGACACGTTCAAATTAGTTAGATATTTTCCCAATGCACATCAATAATTTTATTGAGACAATTATTTCCATGAAAATAATCAAATATTCAATTACTATAAATGCCAATTAAAATTATTAAAATTATTTAAATGCTATTTTTTTATTATTATTTTTCTTTTTTTGCAAAAAATGAGTTTTAATTGAATTGTGTTACGTAATGAAGAATAAGAATGCATTTAACGTAACACATAAAATCATTATAATAGAGAACTTGCATTTTTTTTTTTTTTAATTTCTTACTTTTTTGAAATGAGAAAATAATGTTTTGTTTTTTTAATTACTTGATTAATTAAATCGAAACTATATGGTATATCGACGTCACTTCCGCTTTCTGGCTGGTTGAAATTTATTCATTTTCAAAGTGAAAAAAAAATAGAAACAAATATTTTGAATTATTATTATTTTTTTTTATACTCAACTAATCCTAATGAATCAATTGCAGTGGAAAAAAAATTAAAAATTAAATATGCAAGCTCCCTATTGTTAGAAATAGTGAAATATTATGTTTTCAAAGATATTTATCTATTCATCTAATTGTGGCAAATAATTTGGGTCATTCTTGTGTAATATGCAGTTAAACAGTATGACAAGATAGCGTTACGAAGAATCCAAAAAAAAACAGAAACAGTATGAAATCACGCAATTCTCCACTTACCAACGTCAACTTGTCGGTCATGCTGCATGCAGTGATTGCTTTAGGAGTTTTAATTTAATATTTAACCTGTTAACCCAGCATTTGACAATTCTAAAAGTTTCAGATTTATCTTAATTACGTATGAACGAAGGAAAGTTCACGATTAATGTCAATTTTTCGTTATCTCGAGGAAAAAATATATATGTTATATGCTATATGTTATTCACACCAGTCAATCAAATCACTGAGATCATTGATTTTTTCCTTCGCATTTCATTAAAAAAAAAAAAGAAATGAAAATGTATGTGAATTGTTGAGTGAGTCGACAATTGTCGAAGTTGTGCACAACTGAATTCATCCAACTGTCTACTACTACCTCAATATTTTATTATTGATTACGTAGGTTTTTAGATGCTACGGATTTGGCGTAGAAAAGACGCGTGTAAGACAAGTTGGAAGGTTGTCAGAAATTTAAGACATGATTTGAAGGCTAAAAAAAATGTTATTGTCATGTATTGTGAAGAATGAAGGAGAGAGATAGAGTAAAAAAAGTGCAAGGATCTTGAGGTAATCCAAGTATCAGCTCCAAATGATCTACTCTTTTTTTTCTTAAGTTTTTTATAATTATTTGTAATTATCTCGATTTTTTAACATTTTTTTTTTGAATTTTAAACGATGTTCACGATAATAAATTATTATTCAATATTATTATAGATATTTAAATAAATATTCAATATTGCTCTGCAATTGACTCATATTGTCCTTGTCTTTAGGACTATGAATTGGAAAATTCAGGGATTTTTCCCTGCAATTAAGTGAATTAATCCTGGCTATTTGTCCGATAATATGCATTTTTTCGATGATTCGAGAAAATGATAGACATTCTGGAGAACAAGAATGTACTAGGCCTACAGAATTCCAAAACTATTTTTTAAATATAATTTATACATGATTTTGAAAAACCAGCAGACTGATGCTATATACATAGCTTGTGATTGTTACTGTAGGGGAGAGTGGGGCAAAATGGACACTGTAATGAAACGATTAGAGATGGATTCTTTTTGATGATTTGATTGAAAAGCTGAGGAAATTTTAGCTGGAAAACGAGTGTCAGATGTATTTTTTTTCATTTTTTGGAAAATTCTATATTTTTTTGGCATTTTTGAGGGCTAAGAGCCTTTTCTTTTTGGAAAATTTTCTGTTTTTTGCAAATATCTCTAGTTCTATTGGTCGTAGCAATTCAGGGTTGGTCTCAAATGAAAGGTGAGCTCATTTCCCATCGATTTATGGGGTTTTGAATCCAAAAATATCAATTTTTGGGATAGTTATAGGCCAAACACTGTTTCCCAAAACTGTTTCACAAAAATGCCCAAAAATACCTTAAAAATCAATATTTTCAAATTAAAAACCCTATGAATCGATGGCAAATGATCTCACCTTTCACCTCCGATTGGAATTTTTACGCTACGACGAATAGAACCAAAGATATTCTCAAAAAACTGAAAATTAAAAAAAAAAGAAGGGTCAATACTCCTCTAAAATGCTCAAAAAAGTCAAAATCGCCGAAAATTCAAAAAAATTAATTCCAGCACTTGTTTCCCACCTCTAATTTCCTCAGCTTTCCAATGAAATCATCAAAGACAATCTACCCCCAATATTTCTATTAATTTCAAGAGTTTTCCATAATATTTGCCTAAAAATTTAGATGTGTCCATTTTACCCCTGATGTCCATTTTGCTCCACCTTCCCCTATATAATTGTTATCAAAAAATTCTTTGTGATAAAAAATTGTTGCATTGAAATTGAAACTCAATCTCGTTTATGAAGTTTAGTGTTAATTTTTTTAAAAATCATTTATTGTTTCAAAGTTTTCAGTAAAATAAGATAAAATTTGATTTTGATAAAATCTTTTTATGATCCTCTATCATAAGTAACAAAAATTAAGAAGAAAAAGATTATTATCCGCTCTTGGATATTCTTAATGGTTATGAATAAATCAGTAGTGCACTGATAATGAAGAAATACGAATTTTTTTCCTTTCCACCGAGACATTAAAAAAACTGTAATTAACAATTTTTATGTTTCAGCAAGAACTTTGACTGCAGAAATGGGGGAAAAATCGATCTTACGAAGGCGAGAGTAATGAATAATTTTTCTTTTTACACCATGACGATGGATAAATGAGTACAGTAATTAGCACGTCAGTCTCATTTCCGTACTCTAACATTTTCATTCATCCTCAGTATTCTCATTTTCATTTCCATTTATTCGCATTTCACTTTTATTTTTGCTTCCTGAATTCAGTACGTTAATCTAGTTGCAAAACTATAGTACGACAGTTGTACAACTGCTATCAGATTTGAAAAAAAAAAAACAAAGTAGTGCATTTACCGTACCTCTTGAGCCTGTAATTAACTCCCGCAATTAGTGTTGAATTTCTTAAAATCATTAACCCGTTTGTTTTTTTTTTCACTTTCTCTCTCTCTCCCCCAAGAGCAAAAGAGGATAATTTTAATTAAATTCTGTAATGAGATTGCGTTTAATGGTTCATTCAAGAGGACCTTCTCTCTTTTCATAGAAATTTGAAATTATTATTTTTAATTCATCGAGTCAATATTTAGAGTAAAGTGATATTATTTCAAATAAATAGAGCAACAAAAAAAAAGATCCCATTAATAAATCATTCGCAGTAAAGAAAAAAAGGGATGAGAATGAAAATATTTAAAAAATTCAGTGGGCTAACACCAATCAGTGGACTCGTGTTATCTCCGATGAATTGGACTGTGTGAAAGAAGAGTAGAGGAAGGCCTTCCATACACAACGATTTATCATCGTCAAAAGCATTTTCTGAGAAAGCTCGACTTCGACTTGTGTCTCAAGTCTGAATAAGACGAATTAGGATGCATCAAAGATTTCTCCATTTACTGAGAAAATTTGAGTTGAATTAATATTAATTTGATAGAAAAATGTCATTATTTTAGGAACATAAGGGCGTAAGTGCTATAAGTGCTATGCTTATAAGCCTATATATAGCACTTACGCCTTTCCGAAAAAAATGGATTATTTTATATTCAATGAAGAAATTGATTGTATATTTATATGATGAATATTCATAGAAATTTAGCCTCAGAAACAAATGGGCATAAGTACTGTGTATAAGTACATAGCACTTACACCACTATGCTTCTGAGGGAAAAATAAAAGGTAACACGACCAATAGATGGACGGCTTTCTTTTATTGAAAGTTATGTAGATAATTGAATGGTTTTCAGACTTTTTTCCTTTCAATTTCTGATTATAACGCTCGTTATAGATACATGCCCTTTTGATTACATACCAGTTTATCAAAAATTTATAATCATAGCGTTACTAATATGTTTAATGTCTATTTATTTGAGGTTTGGGGGTAAATTCCATTTTTTTCCCGATTTTCTTCAATCAAGTTCAATTGATTTTCCCTTTTTTTCATTATATACGGAAGACAGAGGCAAAATGGACCTGAGGATCAAAAGGATTCGGATTTTTCTCGAGACTGAAGGAGTATTTCGAAAAATTTGAAAAAATTCACCAACAATATTTGATTATTCAAGCATGTTTTCAAATTTTTTTGAATTTTTCTATGGAGTCTTTCCCAAAAAAAAAAAAAAAAAATCCTGAATCATGTTATAATGTAGGTCCATTCCACCCGACTTTCCCCTATTTTTCTACATGTCGCTCCTTTCTGCAGTTCTCCTACATGATTTCCCTATTTTATATGCTCCAATAAACCTCCCAACTTTTCCTTTAATCGTCTATCTATTGGCCATTTATCACCCCAACAAAATCTCTTGATAATAACTAATCTCATATGTAATTCAATTAAAATTTTCTTCCGCATGTGTAATCCCAGTGCAATTTCATATGTAATATGTTGATGTATAGTAACAACATGAGGCATTTGAAATTGTCGAGGATTCTGCATGTGCATCTGAGGAGAGAGATGTGCAAGAGAGCAAGAGAAAGAGAGAAAGATATATATAGAGAGCAAAGATGCAAGTGAGAGAAGAAAGATGCATATTCTGATTATTACAATTGTGTGTGTCCTTTGGACAAGTACAGACGTTAAATTACATTCCTGGACGGCGCCGTTACGTAGGTCTCTAGAATGCCAGTTGGGAATCTGTTCTTGGGGCGTTGTTGTGTTGTAACTGGGCATACCGCACTCTGACTCCAGTTCGAACGTCTATCCTACGTGGCTACCGTCTCATGCATACAAAACATACTCAAATCCCCCTATATTCCCCCTTACCCCCCTACTTTGTACAACCACTGGGTGAATACTGGCTGTGTTGTGTGGGTATGGACCACGCGCTTCTGTTAACACTGTACGCCCAGTCATTACAGAAAGTGAAGTAGATAGGAAAAAAAAGGGGGAGGGGGGGGGGGAGAGGGGGTTGGTTGGATAAGGGGGATTAGATTGAGAGAGTAGCGGAAGGAGCTGAAACAGAACGTTTATTTTCACCTCACTCTCTCTCTTTTTCTCATTCTCCAGATCTTTCTCTCTCTGTTGAATCCGCAAAACGGTTGACAACGTTTCCGGACCCTTTCACCTCAAAATCTCAGTCTCAATCGGTCAATTGCCTGAGTGTACAATTTTCACACGCGCGGACAAATCCACCTCCTTCATCCTCCTCCTCCTCCTCCCCCTTTTTCCCACTCACTTTGTATGTTCACCTCTATCTCATTCATTCTCTTCGTGTACACTGCCTTTTTTCTACTCAATTCAATTCATACGGGTAAACCATTTGTACCATCACCAGACACTCCTCGTTTTCAATCCTGTCTTTTTTTTTTATGGACGTTTTTTTTTTTTTTTTTTGTTTAATTCTTCTCTTTGTGTTAAAACGGCATTTTTCGGTGATGACTAAGTGAATCATGAATTCACGCAAATGCTAAATTTAATCGTGTACTTTTTCGGATCTTTTGGAGGTTTTTTTAATTTAGAGAGGGCAATGCCATCTTCGTTATGGCTTAATTGATTATTTCCGTTCACACGGTAATTTCATTGATTTTTAATTATTTGGGGGAGGGGGGGGGGATGAAATGCAAATTTTTTCTCTCAATTTACCGGTTTGAATCGATAAAAATTAGGCGGAGAAAAAAAGTCGTGTTGAAAATGATTAAATATTGATTTTATTGGTTTTCAGCAAATTTTTTTTCGGAATAATTAAAAAAGTTGTTGGATTTACTGAATTTAGCTGATTCAAACAGATTAACTTGTTGAATTAACTAAATTCAGTAAATTTAACAGCTTTTTTCAATGATTCTAAAAAGAATTTTGTATATTTTTAAATAGTGGCATCAATATTTGATAGCTTTTACCACTTTTTATATATTCTTTCTCAATATTTCCACAATTTTTTCGATTTTTTTTTTCAACAAATGAATTGTCATCAAAGGATAAAACATTAAAATAATTTTTTGTTAGTAAAATTATATTTTTCTCTCTGTGTTTCAATTATTTGAACAAAAACATTTGCTAAGGACCATTTGCCTCAATATTTGATTGTTTTTACCATTATTTTTTCTCTTCAGTACACGGAAAAAAAATTCTAGTTGAATTTACAATGCTAACATCGTAATTTGTCCTATTGGTTATTGTAGTGGTGGACTAGACTTTTAACATCGTAATTTTTACGATGTAGCGTTGGAAATTTTATTTAAGAAATAATACTTTAGACAAATAATACCAAGTCTTAAGCTCTTTAATATAAATTACGATGTGAACATCGTAAAATTTGAAGAGAAATCTTAAATAAAATAAAATAATAATCGACGGTGGTTGGATTCGAACCCGAGTTCCTTCCGAGTGCGAAATGACCGACGCCTTGGACCACTCGGCCACCGAAGGGCTTACACTTTAAGTTGTTTTCAAGATCTATATTAACAATTTCAATAAAAGGTCATAAGACACGAGAGCGCCTCTTGCGGAGGACGCAGTTACTATTTAAAAATTACGATGTAACATCGTACTTTTTATAGCTTCCATCGTATTATAACAGAGGCAGCACTAGAATATTTATTTTATTAAAAAGTAAATAGAATTATTGAATGTACGAATAAATATAGTTTTTAAAGTGTAATTTTCATTTATTTTTTTTTTACGATGTTAAATTGTAGTTTTTGCAGTAATTTTTAATCCTAAAAGTCTTTGTTAAAATTATGATGTTAGATAGTAAAAAATATAACCCACATAGTAAATTTTGAAATAAGATATTTCAAAATTAACGTTAATAGAAGTCTAGTCCAGGATTACGATGTTAACATCGTAAATTTTGGTAGAATTTTCTTTCCGTGTACACGTTTTTTATCTGTTTTTTAAAACTTTTCCCTATTCTTAATCTCGTGCATCTCAACCTCGACATAAGGCTCCAAAAAAAAAACCAAAAGATCACCTAAATATAAGTAAAAGCCCATTGGTTGAAACTATGCAAACAATTGTCTTGCTAAAACTGCACCATCAGAAAAATTCTGTTCATTTTCACAAACATTTTCAATGAATCAGGATTTTTAAGGAAAATATATAACAGTGTGCGAATACCATTTTTTATCTGGTATCCGTATTATATTGTGGCCTCAGAAAAAAGGGGCGTAAGTGCTATGCTTATGCACATCACTTACGCCCCTTTGACTCTAAGGTGTCTGATATGTTAATAAAATCGTTTGAACTTGAAAAACTACAAATAAAACATGTTGATATAGAAAAAAAATTTGTAGAGAATAATGAATAATAATACCTCTTCCTGTTCAAAAGAAGATATAACTTCATAGTAGAATTGCTCAGCCATTGACAAATCAATTTTAAGTGACACTCTGTCACCTGGCTCACCATTAATATCCTCATCCTCCCAATCCTTAATCACAGCACTCTTTCTCGATATAACATCGACACTAGAATTTCCAATCATCTCCATTTCTTTTTCTCATAAATATTCACACTTTTCAAAACTTTAGATAAAAATTAAAAAAAAAACTCCAATTCACTTTTTGCACTTAAAGTATTTCATCCCTACTTTAATGAAATTAAATTAGCATATTAGTCTTTTAAGATCACAGTGAAATATTGAATTATTTGGTTTAATCATTGATATCAAATGTTTATGTTTCTCAACACTTTTTCCATAAATTAAGAGGAGTACTCCGAATTTTTCCATTCGTTTAAAACTTAGTATTACAAACTAAAAGGCAGAAGAAATTTTTTTATTTTTTTTAGACGAATCCAATAAAAAAAAAAATATTTTTCACGTTGGCAGTACAGCTAATGTGTAAACTCTCTTTTTCTCCCCAATGTGTAGCATGTTGCGTATATCGTATCATATATCCTTCGATTATGTGCCCCTTCCCTCTGTCGGCCCCTCTTTTTTTTTGCCTTGGGTATTATAATACAATATTGATGAATAAAAAAGGAAGGAATAACCGGCCTGAAGGGGAATTTTTTCGCTCATGCAAAGAATATACGGTTGTATTCACGTTGACAACCGGCACTATACTGAAAGGCCAGACCTGGACTCAAACTAAAGAGAGCTCTCGTATTCCTAACTGACATATACATAGACACCCATATGTGAATACATGCACATGTGTATATATATATAAATGAGAGGAAGACTGTCAACCTACGCCAATGCGTCAGATAAGACCCTTCCTCAGTATTAAAGAGTTTTAACGCGCCTTCACACACATTCAGACAACCAACGCTGAAAAAAATGAGGAAAAAAAGCTGAGAATTGCTTTTTTTGTGTTTTTAGAAGGAGGAGGAAAAAATTCGAGGCATTCCAGGCGATGAGTGAAATGTGAGTCAGAGTCGAGGGAAGAACGTGCGGTAGACTTCTGATTGCAGACATTTCTGAGACGCATAATGCTCGAATTAATGCTAATACGGAGTGTGGAGATTATAACGGAGGCAAAGGAAATGAGTGAAGCTGGATGAATAAGCTTCCGGATGAATTTTAGGTGACTTTGAATTAGGTGATTTTGAGGGGGGAGAGGGTGATCTTGAATCGATCTTCGGAAATCGTTTGGGATTGTTTTTTTCATGAAAATTTGATTTTTTTGGAGTAGTTTGAAGAAACTGGATTAATCGATTTTTCGACTTTTTTTTAGAAAAATCGTGCAGATTTTTTTTTTCCAACAAAATTATAGAGAAAATGATTCATTTAGTGAAAACTAAAAATAGGCGAACGGAGCTGTCACTGATGAAATCCATATCGCATCTACACAGAGGGAAATGTTTTCTCAATTTAAGAATGTGCAGTCACTTAATTTAAGAACGTGCAGGTCACTTGATTGAAGTGAGAAAATTCACTTGAATTAAGTGATTTTTACATTCTCAAATTGAAAAAGAAAGAGTTGCTTGATTTAAGTGGGAAAAGTCACTCAAATTAAGTGAATTTTCTATCTCGAATTAAGTGACCTGCACGTTCCTAAATTAAGTGACTGAACTGCAAGATGTTGTATCGATTAATCGATATTGGAAATGATCGATTGGAAATTATATGATATAGTTTCTTTTCAATTAAAAAAAAAATCGATTTATTAATACTCACATTTCAATTTTTTTAAAAATCGGTCTTCAAAAAAATCGAATTTTTCAAATATCGATTCTCAAAAAAAATTCTATGTTTTTTTTTAGAGATCCATTTTCATAAAAACATATTTTTTAAAGATCAATTTTCAAAAAATCGTATTTATCAAAGATCGATTCTTCACCAATCGCTTTTTTTCCCACACATCCACCCTATCACAAGTTACAACAATTTCCCTGGGTCCACACTCCAATAATTTCTTTCGGAGTTTATCTCGTTTTTTTTTTAAATCCCTTTTTTTTCACTGGAGCTCAATTTATTTTGTTAGTTTTCACCTTTCTGTATCATCTCAATTAATTAAATAAATTGCATCATCACTGATCTCATTAGAGAGCAACAAGCCGGTGGATTACCATCAATTTCGTTTTTATTTACTCTCTGATAGCTTCGAGTCTCACGAAATCTCTATTTGTAGTGAGTAAATTAATGCAAATGCCACGAGAATTGCCTTAAATATGAAATACCAATAATTAACGGATCTAAATATGAAAGCATAAATTTTGAGGAACTTCGATAATCGAGTTTCCTCTTCCTCCCCCCCCCCCCCCTCCCCCCTAACAATAATCAAGGGCGTATCTCCTTGACATCCGGAATGAACTTTATCCCCTGGATTTGTTGAAATCGTGAGTAAACCTCTCTGAGGCTTTACACACGTTTTCGTAGTCAGCTGTTCAATAACGCGAACGTGTTTATTCTGTTGAGTTACTTTGAAAAATACACAGATGCTAATCTCATTAATAACATTCCGCTTCTATTTTTTTTCCATCTACTCCATTCAACATGCGAAATTTCAAAAAAATTCCTAAAAAAAAGGGGGCAAATGAAAAAAAAAGAGCTTTTTTTCTCAAATTTTAAGTCAACCGAGTCTTGGACACAGGGCAGTCTTTGTGTCTTTTACGTTATAGTTATAGTTTGTGGACATGAGAGTACGGTGACCGGGGGATCTTCATCTCACGCAAGTGTTGGACCAAAATAACTCCAGAAGAAACTGGAAAAAAGTCGAAAAAAAAGAGGGGAAAAATTCTTAACGCTCATGTCTCTTTCATATTTTCATGAATTCCGGTGGATACTGAGGGAAAAAAATGGCTTTTATTTGAGAAACTCGTTTTTTTAATGGAGAAATCGAAATATTGGGAATTTTTAATTCCACATTATTGATAATAAGAGAGAATGGGGCAAAATGACCTGTACAACAACATAATTCAGTATTTTTTATCGGAGTTAAGGACTCGATTGAAAAATCTGAAAAAATTTGAGAAGATTCTCCAATATGTCTTTATTGTTGTATAATTTTTCCAAATTTTTTCATAAAGCTGCCTATTTTCCAAAAAATCCCAAATCATTTCAACAAACAGTTCCATTTTGCCCCACTTTCCCCTATAATTTTTCTCTTCTCAGTCTTAATGTAACGATTGATGATTGTTCCTCTCCTCTTATTTTACTTGATTTTCATTGAATTTAGTGAAGCATTCATGCGAATTCTCCACATCAATTGTCAATAATATCCCATTTTATCCAAAATCTCTGCAAATGTGAATTTATATCTGTCTCAAAGAAAATGTTTTTTAAAATGATTTAATATGTTTATTTGTTTTTTTTAATGAATTTCGCAGACAAAGCACTTTTTTCACGTCATTTTGCTGTTTATTATTTAGTCATTGTTTGATACTTGAGTAATTTTTATTGAGTAATGACACGGGATGTACTTACAAATGTGTTCTGTCATGCATTACGAAATACAGACAGTATAAATTGGGGTCATAGGATATACAGTCATTGAACCATGTGTGTGATGCGATAAAATACAGGTAAAGTTCAGAAAGAACAGTTTTTCAAATAAATAATCAAATGATTTTTTTTTACCAATGTTATTGAGAGTCATCTCGATACTTTCACAGCATCTTGAATTGATTTATATTGGGGGGTTATTAAACTCGTTTTAATGATTGAAACTTTAACGAGTCCAGTGAAAATAGAGGTGAACGGAATCGTAAAAGCCTGAAGAATAGACATCATAGTCAATTCTATTTGATACTATATATATATGTATATATCGTGTTTCTAGAGTGAAAAACGCGTAAGAAGATAGAAAGCGCGTAACATTTACGCCCTTTTTACTCTAAAAGACGGCAATATATAGTACATATATATACGTATATACATATATGCTATATAGCTATGTACTATATATCCTATTACTATGAAATAGATAGAGAACTGTCATCCTGCTGTACCGGTTCGTCTTTTACCCACACACGAACATCGAAACTCTCTTTTTTTCTCTCTCAAGTAGTTTATTCCGAAACGTTACGATCGTTCTAAAAAGAAATTCCCCCCCCCCCCCCTCCCCCTCCCCCAAAGTATTTACATTCCCGTTGAAACCGCAATATTTTTCTCGCAGGCGCTTCTTTTTTTTTTTAAATTTCTTTTTCTTCTTTCACCTTTCATTGCACATGAATCTTTTGAAATATACATGAATGAATGGAAATGTAAAGGTGAAAATAAAGAGAAAAAAAAAATGGTAAAATTTAACCACTGAGGTCAAGGATGCAGCTTAATGCAGGAAAAAGCATGGCTGTGTCACATTGTCTTTAACTACTGTGTACACACGAAATCATCACAATCACAGGTATAATTCAAACTCTTCACTGCCTTTTTTTTAATTAATTAATTGAAAAATTCACTCATGAAGAAGAGCTTTTCATTGAAAAATTCTGTTTTCTTCTTTTTTTATAGCGAATTAAATTGCAACGATTACTGCCAAGTGCAAAAGGACTATTACTACTTATATTGTTTCTTTATGGGATGGGAAAAAAAAATTTTTGTTACACTCAATGTGAATGCCATACTCGATGATGACTTTTTTCACTGTACCAGTGGAGAGCCCCGGCTTTGAGGATCTGAAAGGGATATACCACATGCCGGCCCCATAAGCTCGGTTAATCTCGTACAAGCTCGGTTTTACTCGTGATAGAGAATCTTTGAGAATACGAAGCCGGTAATCTAGAGATTCTTTGGGCTGTTGACTGAGGATTCTTCTCTATCTGTTGGGGATAATTTGTTGGAGAAGATTTTTGGCGCAAGGGGAAGTGAAGAAAAGGTACATTTGTTAATTGTTTGGATTAATTTTTGTGATAAAATTGATATTTTGAAAGAGAGCCTTTCTCATTAACGATTTTTGCTTAGAATTAATTAAATTATGTGCATGAATGTGCTTTTTTCTGTCGATCTGCACACATATGTGCATTGATTTTTTGTAATGACATTTTAATTTTTGAAAATTGCAGATAAAGGGGTTCTTTGGTAATCGACAAATTTTATCCACGTGAGAATCAACCTTGAAATTGTGTCAACAATAAATAGAGAAGCTCGTGTAACGGTCATCATTCCATTTGCTCAGAGATTGGTGATTTTTGTGAATTATTTTCTTTTTTCTATCAATTATGGAATCGATAAATAAAGAATCGGGTAATTTTTGTCCAATGGAGCTGCTTCCAACGGAAATTTTGCAAAAGATTATGGGTTATCTTCCACTCCCTGATAGAGTTCGTGTGGAAAGAGGTAAGAAATTACAAATGGGTTAAATAGAGAAAATGTAAAACAGAAGACGCCTATCCTTTTTTGAATTTTTCCCTTGCTCTTTTTTTTAGTTCTTGAAATTCTCTACAAAGTAAAATTAAGCCAATATCATCATATATAGCTTATCTAGTACTCGAGATATTCTTTGAAAAAATGTAAAAAATTGAGAAAATATTCAACTTTTCTGGTTTGTTTCTTCATTATTCAATAATTGTTGTGTCATAAATTTCATTAATCTACTCATTACAGTTTGCAAAAGATGGAAAAATGCATCTACCGAAGCAGTATGGAAAGATGTGCAGACAATAATCATTGAACCAAAGTCTCGTCAGGAAGTAGAATACATCGACTCAGGAAATTATTCTCAATTGATTACAGTGAAAGATAATAAACTCTCCATTAATGTTGAAAGACTCGAGATTATTGAGAGTTTAGTTTCCAGAATTGGCCATCATGTTAAAGAATTCATCTATGATCTTCAAGATCGTATAGAAGAGTATGTGAATGACGACAGTGTACTATCAATTATCGCTGTATACTGTCGTAATATTGAAATCATTCAATTGTCTGATGTTGGAGAAATGGATGTAACAATACTTTCGATGCTATTAAAAATTAACAAAAACTTACACTCAATTGCGTGCATTGGTACAGTTGATGTTGTTGACATAGTGCCTTTGAAGGACTGGAAATCACTGTATTTTGGAAGATTACCCTATTCTGATATGACCGACACTGAGAAAGACCAGTGGGAGAAAAAAGTGGTTGCACTAATTGATCATTCACCATCTCTTGAAAATTTTTATGTCTTCGATTCAGGGCCAGAAATTATAACATCTATTTCAAAATGTGAAAATTTGAAGAATTTGTTATTTCCAATGAACAATGGAACAGCAACGAATAATCTGGCAATGGACACTACTTTGCTGAATCGATTGACGTGTTTGACGATTGAAGATGTTAAAAACAGAGATATTCTGATAATTAATTTACTACGACAATGTATAAATTTGGAAAGCTTAAGCTTATTCTATAAAGCACGTAATTACAGTTCATTTATTATCTTAATATATCAGTTGTGAGAAGGATTTAAAAGAAATATTTTATTAGTAAAAGGAATAAGTCGATTTTTGAATTCTTTCTTGAGATTCTAGATGAAGAAAAGACTAAAATCGTCTTATTCTATTGACTTTTTGAAATATTGCCAATAATTTTAATGAAATTTAATAATTTTTCGATTTTTCAGGCCGTATTCCAATTAGAGTCTTACACGCTGTTTTGGCTCTTCCAAAGTTAGAGTCCCTAGAATTGGAGTGTTCATTTACTGAAGAAATTCTAAATCATTTAGGCAAATTCAAACGTTTGATAATCTCATCATGCTCCAGGGACATTCCAGAGAAACTCATAATTGGATTGATTGAAAAATCAGAAGATCTCGAAGTATTGGACGTTCGTTTGAATGAGAAGTCAATTGAAAAACTCGTGCAGAGCACAAGAAATCGTCGTAAAATTTTGAAACTCCGTGTGATTTCTAATAGTATTTATAAAAAAGCGTTAGAAATATGTAGAGATTCTAGGATACATGTTTTTCAAGAGTTCAATGATTTGATGAGTTACATGCGAAATTGGATACCATCGGAAATTGAACTATGGGAAAGCGATACTGAGTGACAATTCGTCACCAGGCTCACCATTAATATCTTGATCCTCTCAATCCTTAAGGACGTACATTCGCTTCTTATCTTGAATGAAAAGTGTGAGTGTATCTTCGATCATAATGAAATTACTTATTATTCAAATAATTCAAATGGCTCACTAATTGAAATTAAACTCTCGTAAAATTTTGAGAACTCAGTTTTGAAAAATGCAAAATTCTATACAGAGTTTTATGGAAAATAAGAATTTTGGCAGTTTCTTTGGAATTATGATATCATTTGTCGATTAGATAAAATTGAAAAAACGAAAAATTTGCTCTTCGAAATAAACAAATTTCTTTCTCTGCAATAAAATATATTGCTTTACCGTGAAGTTCATTGAATTACCAGAGAAATCACACATAAAAGTCAAGATTATCCTGTAATTCGATGCAGTTAAATGATAATATGCCTTGTAAATTGTTAATTTTCAGATTACATTATTTTTCATTAATATTTAAATTCAAGTGATCAAATGTTGGGTGCTGAACTTTATATGATATATACATAGATCGCTTGTGCCTCTTTAATCATAACATTTTTCCTCGAAATGATATCAACATTAGAATTCCTGATTAACTCCATTTCTTCTCATTAATATTTACTTTAAGATTTTTTTATTTACTTTAATTGTCAAGTTCACTGATTTTATTAGAAAATTTTATTAGATTTAAAATGTGAATTTTGGATTATTAATTTTCATAATAAAAATTAAATATAAAATTGTCGTTCGAAAACACATGAAAGAAGATTTTTCTACTCATTTATAAAGCATTTCATTTCCAAAAAAAACCCTCAGCTTTGATTTTTCATCACTTGATGAAAATATTCTATTCCAAGTCTCTTAACATCAATTTCCCCTACATGTTTTCGAATTATCTCTGAATCAAGTAGAGCTCAGCTATGTTAATACCAAAATCGGCTTAGAGGGAATTAGCTTCAGCAGTGCCGAGAAATTCTCTGATCAATTCTCATAAATATCTCCTATTTATTTAATACATTTGAGAAAATACGATAGGTTGTGATAAGAAAGTCTAGGATTTATTGAAGGATAAAGACGATAAATTAAGTAAATATTTGAAGTTCATTGACATTTGATAATATCTTGTACAACAGCAATGGTGCTCTTGATAGCTGTATCTTACAGCAATTGATAATGATATATAGATGCTGAAGAGATAATTCACAACATTTCTGTGTGACGTATGGAATTTGGAAATTAGAGAGATCCTGATAAGATTAACGTGAGATCTTGACAAGAATAGAATACTCACAACACGAGTCAAACTAACTTTGAGAACAGACAGGGCAAGTTAATAGTGTAATTGTTAATTTGGAGTTTCACTTGTCCAAAAGCTATGAGTAATTAAATAGAGGCAAGTGGGGTAAAATGGGCATTTCGATGAAATGGCCTGAGACAGAATTACTTTGATGATTCCATTGATAAATTGAGGAAATTCTTGGTACAAAACACGTTTCAGAATTTTTTTTTTTTAAATTTTATCAAAATTTGGCATTTTTGGGGACAAATTGGCACTGAAAACCTTTCCATCTACGTTTTTTCCCACTTTTCCGAGGATATCTCTGGTTCTATTGATCGCAACGACTTGGGGTTCATTTCAAATGACAGGTGAGCTCATTTACCATCGATTTGTGTGGTTTTGGTAAGAAAAATATTGATTTTTAAGGTATTTATGGACCAGTATGTTAAAATTCAGGTTTTACTGTATAAGTAGCTCAAAAATCGATGTTTTCTTTTCCAAAACCATATGATTTGATGGCAAATGATCTCACCTTTCATTTAAGATCAGTCCCAAGGTGCTACGACCAATAGAACCGAAGATATCTTCGAAAAAGTGAAATTTTTCAATTTAATAAAGGGATGAAGCCTTAATTACCTCCTGAAAAGGTCGAATTTTTTGAAAATCCTCAAATATTGATTTTAAAAAAGGTTTTCTAAAGTAAATTTTCTCATCTTTTCGATGGAATCATTAGAAAAATTGAATCTCCAATATTTTCACTAATTTCCATCGATTTTCATAATCTAAAACTATATATATCTATAGATAAAACAAATTAACCATTATAAACTCCGATTGTAATTGTTTTTCCATTGATTTTAGAACCCCGATCCAAGATCTATTATCTCAGAGTATAAATTATTTAATGAAGGCAATGATTTACTTAGCAAAACACCTCAGAAACTCGTGAAGGTGTTCACAGTAATTACAGAGTCTTCGATAATTAAAGGCGTGACAAGTGTACGTAGGTATTTTAAAGTTTAATTGCTCTGCTATTTTACATGTATTATGCATAAGCAGTGAAAACTTTCGTAATCATCTCTCATTCAAGTTGAAAAAAAAAAATGAAAACTCAATATTTAGTATAAAACATTCAATATTCTCCCATTCAAGCCATAATATTCGAGCAATTTTGGAAAAAAACAACATTAAGCGAAAAAAATCTTCATTTTTCATTTAAGCAATTCAATTAAAAAAAATCACCATTCAGCAAAAAAAAAAACTCAATTTTTCATTGAAAAATCAGATGATAAGTCATTATTCATTTGAATAATAGTAGATAATTCTCTTCTGCGGTAATGTGATTATTCATTTTAATTTTAATTAAGAAATGAAATTCACTAGGGCAGAAACGGAGAAAAAGGAGACTCGAAGTATAACGGCAAGAGACAATGTAATGAAGATTTTCACGTTAATCGGCTAAGAAACTGTTCTGCATTATACGATCTCTTCTATATTTTGTGTGTGTTCATCCCAAGTATCTCCACAAGACACAAGAGAGATATGAATTTTTTACAGTACATCTCATCATGATAGTAATATAAATTCTGCGTTAACTCAAAAACAGTTTGGAGTTTGAGCAAAGAGCATTATAATTTCATTTGATGAAATATTAATCGTAATTTATTCGAAAAAAACTCAAAATACTCTATTAAACTTTTCTTATCAATAGAAAAAAAAATAGAAATACACTGATTATTATTTCGTTTTTCTCATATCGCAGTATCTGAGCAATGTGTTCAATTTTCACAACATTCACCGAGTGAATAAGCGTGACCATAAAATATTATTCAATCTAGCCGAGCATTTGAAACAAAATGCATTTGATTTCCATAAAAGATACGTGACAAAAATGAATATTAAAACACGTGTTAGCATCAATCGTTATTCACAATATGATGATATGTGTTTAGACATTACATGCTTTTCATGTATATATATACCATACAATACATATATCTATATATATCATTGCCTTAGAAGCAACGGGTCTTAAGTCCTATCTTTAAACATAGCACTTACGCCCCTTTGCTCTAAGTCAACGAAACATATATGATAATACATATATCTATATATATATATACATATATATGTGACTAACAGTGCTTATTTGCCACTGCTATAGTCCCAAGTTGAAGCAGAGATGTAATCGTAAATTTCATGGCAGTACCAGTACAGAATGGGCTAAAGTGCAAGAGAAAAAGAGATAGAAAGAGAGATAAAGAGAGAGAGAGAGAGAAAGATAGAAAGAAGAAAGGGGTATGAGTAATAATGGCACATCAAAATGCTCGACCGCACAATTCACTGCACGTCGTGACATTAACCCCGACTGCATCGTGATAACCCCTCACAACATATTAAGGTAGAAGAGGAAAGGGGGGGGGGGTATAAGGAAAATAGAGAAAAGGTTGCATATTTGCCAGGATAATTTCTGCATTTAGCAAACGGCACGCTCGTAAAAAAGCAAATGCTGTTAGAAATAAGCCACATTACATTGTGGAAAAAAAACTGAGATTCTGTGTTTTCTATTGTCGTATATGAGAAGACTTCTTGAATTGGGGATCTTTTTCGGGGTGATATTGGATTGTGACTGCTTGAGGGCATGGCCTCACAATGATCTGACTAGTAGGGCGGATATAACCGTGGGGAAATAGAATTACCAGAATTTTACGTTGTCATGGTACCATGACATTCATTGAAATACCACTTGCCTCACTCATATCCTGCAGATACTTTTTTTTTTCTTTTCCCCGTTTTTTTTCAAGAGTTTATACAACCCCTCTTGACCTAGGGCATTACTCGATACACTTGTATTTCCCCGAGGGCTACTCCAGTCGTTTTGGACGAGTTAAGTGTTACTATGACGGTTATAAAGATATATTTCGATTTTCACGATAAACTGAAATAATACAATATATCCTATCATTTTTCATGACTCTATAACAGGATAAAAGATCCTTCATTTGTAAATAGCTCTGTGATATCGTTGTACTTTATTCAGTGAAGATTCTGAAAAAGTAAGTGCTGGAGGGGAAATGAGGGGAATGAAGATCTGATAGGGTTTTTTTTTGCTAACAATAGTTTTTCCCTATTCCCAATGTTTTTTTAGAATGCTGCCCTAAAAAAAAATCATATTTATGGATAAAATCGTTAATAACTACTTACACAATATGGAATTCTCAAATCTTATTCGGTGAATCTGTAGAGAATGTAATGAGGAATGAAATGGGGTCTAGAAACGAAGAATTGATTGGAAATTTAAGAATTTTCATGATTTCTTTACATTTCTTCAAATTGTTCAAGATTTAGAGGAATATAAAAAAAAATGAAAATTTTTGTCAATTATCAATCAATTTTTTGTTTCTATTGCTTATTTTATCCCTCATTACATTTTCTACAGATTGACTGAATCAGATTTGGGAATTTCATCTTGTATAAATTGTTATTAAAGATTTTATACAAAAATTCTATTTTTCTTTCGATTGTACTTACCAATTATCTCTAAAGGGTTCAAAATTCTATAAAAGTATTATTCTGTTTTAAGAATTCTTTTTTTATAGATCTATCAGCCTATTGCTATACATTCGATCTTTAAATCGAAGAAAAAAGGAGAAATCAAGGAAAATAAAGAGGAAAAAAAAAAACTTTCAGTAAGTACTTACGGTGGTCGTGTCATCGAGTTTTCGTTTCCATGCATCACTTCTTTCGATCAAGGCATTCCATTGTTCCGAGAGTTTGTTCACCTCACGTCTAATACTTCTGGTTAATTCGTGGGCCTGTTCCTCGGCACTTCTGTAGCCCCTTGAATCACCATCTAGTTCTCGACCTATTCCAACCAGACGAAAAGAAGAAAATTTAGTGTAAAAAAAAAAGGCACGAAGAATTGGAAAATGGTCTTAGTATTTCCATAGGTCTGAATAAATGGGTCACAAGTTATTGAAATCAAGGGAGTCAAAAGGCGTATTTGTTGAGAAACAAAAATTCACTGATATTCGTGTTTTTCTGTTAGTATATACCTGCAAGCTGTGAGCTTTTGCACACACACATGCACATGCTCACTCTCTGTTTTATTGTTTTTATTTTTTGGGAAAATGGAGAAGTGTGTTCGATAAAAATGATCGAGTTGGATCCAATAAAAGCCAAAAGTTATATATGTAGAGTGGCTGGACCGCTTCAAATAGCCTGTTGGCCATGAACATAAATCAACATAACGCGAAGCAGATATGGTTGGAGGCTGCATGTCTGCTTGTGTATGTACTTGTGTATGTGTGTGGGGAGCATTTGGATAGAGGGCGAAATCGCAGCTTCCTATCAGTGCTAAACATGCAGGTAAAAACTCAACGGATGATACGATGGATGATTCATAGGACAATTAAATATTGTACGATTCCATGCACTTGGTACTTGGCCACCATTATTCACGAGGAAATAAAATTTAAATGAAGGGGAGGGGGGTGATCACTCCCGAAAATGGTGTACACTTAAATTCAAATTACAAGAATTTAAAGATTCTTCAATTCTCTCCCTCCACCTCGACATATTTTTTTTCACTAATGATCATTTTGGTGAAATCTTCAACTAGGATTATCGGAACAATTATGATAATGCATCCAATTAGCATAAAGAGAAAAGCGAGATATTCTCTGATACTTGATTTAATTCTTCGGAATAAATGAATCGGCAATGATCTCACAAAAGAAAGTTTAATTTAATTTAACTAGGAAATTATACAGAAAATTGAGTCAGCTTGAGGCTAACTGAGTGCTGATCAACAACCAAGAAGAATCAATGAGTTAGTTTAACATTTGTCGATTTTTCAAGACAAACGGTTTGAGGAAAGTTGAAAAGAAGAGTAGAGAAAAGGTTTCTCTTCTTTTTCCCTTTTTTTTTTCCTTTCCTTCTGGAGGTATTGAAAGAGGCAGGGGGATGGTTGAATCGAATTAGGCAGTCGTGCTCTCCATTTGTGAGCCCATTGGTAATCCATTCTACTGGCGCCTGCTCAGTTTTCCAGGCACGTTCTTACCGAGCTTTTTTTTTTTTCTATTCCCTGCCAGGGACGTTCTATAACAGTCTTATATTGCATCGGTGACATAACATTTCACTTTTACTTTTTTCCCTGTCTTTTTTTCTTTTCCCTCGCCTTTCATTCTGTCTGTCTATTAACTGTATCTACAATCAGGGAATCATGCAAGATGATTATAATTAAGATATTATCTTCTGAAGAGAAAAATTGAATTTTTTTTTATTCAACAAAAAATTGAAAATGATCAAAATGATTTCGAGAATATTCTTAAAACTCTGTGATAATAGTTTCAGTAATTGAAAATTTGACTCACAGCTGTAGTAGTCATTATTAATTTTCTACGCAATAGTTTTCCAACAAATCAAACTCTGTACTTTGACTATGTGAGAATAGAGAGATGTGTTTGTAGAGGATGGTTTCGGTACATTAAAGCAAGGCAGAGAGAGAAAGCTTTTCCCACGAGTGCCCTGGCAAATATCTACAGAGTTCTGAACGAGTCCTTTTGGGATGTCCCATCCGGAGTCATCGGAAACGAGAGGAGTTTGCTTCCTTAATTCGATTGATTCTACTCATTCCACTCGTTTTTATCTGTCCTCAAATGTTAATTGATCCAATTTCAAGTGGAAGGAATTAATAATTTTGTATTATTATTCCATGGGTAGAGATAAGGGATTTTTTTTTACAGAAATGAGTGATATATAGGGGCAGTTGGGGGGAAAAGGACGTATTCTAATTGAATGGATGGAGATAGAAATTTCTTGATGATTCTATTGGAAAGCTGAGGAAATTTTAGATGGAAAACATGTGTTAAAGTGATTTTTCCTAGAATTTTTGAAACATTTCACTTTTTTTTGCCAAGATTTGGAGACTTTTTTTTGTCAAAAATCGAAAATTTCACTTTTTTGAGGATATCTCCGGTTGTATTGGTCGGAGCGATCTGAGGTTGATCTTGAATGAAAGGTGAGCTCATTTCCCATCGATTCATGTAGTTTTCATTTTTTTAAATCGATTTTTCAATTATTTATAGACCTTTTTCTAAAAATTCGTTTTAGCTCTATTTTTATTCAAAAAAATCCATCAGTTTTTGTTAGAACTATAAATAAATGGATGAGAAATGAGCTCGTTTTCCATTTGAGATCACTACGATCAATATAATCAGAGATATCCCTGAAAATTGAATTTTTTCAAAAAAACCAAAAGAATTTGACTTTTGAATTTCGCTCGAAAGAACTCGAATTTTAAAGAAATTCCAAAAAATCAATTGTGGCAAATGACTTTCATCTGAAATTTCCTCAGCTTTCCAAGGGAAATCATCAATGAAAAACCTTGCCTCAATATTTCCATTGATTTCATATGATTTCCATAATATAAAACATAAAAACCAAAGAAATGTCCATTTCATCCCTCATCTCCTTTTTCCTCCACCCACCTTACCCCCACTATTTGCCACCCTTGATTTATCGTTGATATCAAACTCTGTGAAATTGAAAACATCAATGCAAAAAATTTTTCCTCCCATTTACCTTCGGAATCTGAGGTGTCTGAGAGGGGTGGTTCATTGGCAATGTATTGTCGCCCGCTGAGTAAGTTGTTCTCAATGACAGGTCGTTTATCTTCCAGCTGTCTCCGAAAGCCTCGGTAATCATCCTGCAAAATACATTCGTATTCCATCAGCAAATGGCAAATCCATAAAGAGCTATTACTCTACTTAAATTGAATTGCTAATAAAAAAGAAAATAGAAAAAAAAATGTTATTCAACATCAAATGAAAAGCTCTTCAATTTACAACTGTTGTATTGAAGTATAAGGAACAATATGTAATAGGAAATATCATATATAAATCGTCTGTAATATCACTAGAAATGTACAGTTATATTTCCAAAAGAACCATTTCACCTCTTCTTCTATTACGACAAACAATAATACGAGGCGATTCTTTTAGCAGATAGTACGTTTCCTCATTTTTTTTTCCCCCTTTTTTTTTCATTCTTTCATTTCTGATTGTCTTGGTACACGAGAGAACCTTTGTATCTATCTCTACCTCAACATATATAGATATATACATTTTACACCACCGAGTATTTTTCCAAGGGGGATCTTACCCCTATTTCTTTGAGGCCACAACGTCAATGATGAGATAGTACTATATAGCCACTGGAGGCCATCATACAAGTTGTTTTTTTTCTTCTCTATATTTTTCTGAAGAGCACACGTGAGATGATTGATTTTAGCTGAGGCTAAAGGTCAACGATGCTCTTCAATGATCGAACACATATTCACCCCCCAAAAAAGCTGATGCCCTTTAACATTTTACCTCTCATCATGAATTGCCCTCTTTTCTCCCCCTAAACTCTTTCTTTCAAGGATATATCCAAGTAGCTGTGATAATCTATTTATTTCTTTTCAAATTTGGTCACTTTCGATAGAGTAGCATGAGAAGATTTTTTCAAAATTTAATTAAGAGCATGTTACCAGATACAAATTGAGCCAAAAATAATTTTTGAAAGAAATTTAATTAACATTAGAACTCCATAAGCAAAATTCAGGTTCAGTTTCACTGCAACAATTCATGGTTACAGGCCTATTTTTTACTTATATAACTATATATATTCTCATAAAAAACGCCTGTTACGGGACAAATAGCTAGGATTAATCCAATTAATTACACGAAAGCTTCAATTCAGAACAATATTGGATATTTATAATATTATTTAATAGGAATTTATCGTCGTGGACATGGATTTAATATCGGTAAATTGTTACGAAGTCGGAGTAATTAGAATATTCGAAATAATTTATAAAAAAAGAAAAAATAGAAGTAGATCATTGGGACCTAGCCAGAAGCTACTTGGATATCCTTAATAGCCGCTCAAATATTCCTAAATAATATAGGCAAAGAAAGGTTTTTGAAGGAAGATTTGAGATAAATCCGAGGAAAATTTGGAGAAATATCAGATTTACCAAAAAATCTTGAAAATCTTGAAATCTCTAAATCTTGAGATTTTTGGTTCATCTCAAATTAATTGAAATAAAACTGATTTTAATGTTGCAGATAGACAAAGAAAGGTTTTCAGAGCTAAATTTAAGAGAAATCCTAGAAAAATTTGGGAAAATCTCTAATTTACAAAAAAAAATCGAAATCTTCAATTTTTCAGATTTTTGGTTCATCTCAAATTATTAGAAATAAAACTGATTTCAATGTTGCAGATATGCAAAGAAAGCTTTTGAAAGGTAGATTCAACAGAAATCATCAGTATAATTATTGTTTTGCTGAAAGCAAATACTTGCCTGTTGTTTCTGCAGTGTAGCAATATCTCCACAAACAGGACCCAATCCAGTGAGCTCAGTGTCTTTTCTTATAACCCACTCAATCAGTTCCCGCAATGATAGCAGTAGAGCATTCCAGTGTTCGGTATTACTCTCCAGTCGATTCCTTTGGGGAATAACATGGAAACACACACAAGAGATCAGTATAATTGCATGATAATAATCAATATATATATATTGTTGCTCTGCACAGTAAATGTGTAGAATTCATGTAACAAACTCAAATTTATTACCACAGAGATCATGATACACACAGAAAATCAGTGTTTATTATATGGTTTAATGTCCATCTGTTTATTTACTAACTGTGCATAATTCAAATGAACTAATGACGTCAACAGATGACACATAGTATTAATGAACTAACTTCAAATATTTACAGAATTACACGAAATTACGTAAATACAAATTTGTCAATTAGACAATTTAAAAATTTTACATATATATATTTTGAATTTAGTTTTTAGCTCTGAGCTGGAAATTTCTGGAAAATTCGTGAATTTTGCACATAGAATTACTCTGTTGGGTAAATGTGTGGGATTTCAAAATGGGAAAGTGGAAGTGTAGTATAACGTTTCTGGGATTTAGATTAATATTTCGTCTATTGTTGGTGATATAACAGTGGAGTTATAGTAGTATAGATGGTCGTGAGAAAAGTAGTGGATTTTCCTCCTATCGCTGAGTAGCAGACTCAAGATATATTGCAGTTATTGTAGCATTCGATGAAAGTCTTGGTGGAATTCTTACAACAGCAAGTTGTATTTCCGTGTCTACTTGTGCACCTTGGATGATATACAATCCTCTATTCAATGTCCCAAAATGAAGAAAACTATCTGGCAAGGAATGCATTGGGCAAAAAAAGGGTCTGGGGAAAAAGAGGATTGAGGGGAATTTGATGAAAAATTCCGGGAACATCAGTTGCTGATAATCAGGGGAAGGTGGGGTGAATTGGACACAAGGGATAAAATGGACGTGTGTTAGATTTGGGATTTTAGATCATGAAAATTAGGCGAAATCGAGGGAAAAAGTAGAGATAGAGATTTTCTGATGATTCCATTCGAAAGCTGAGAAAATTTTACATGGAAATCGTATGTCAGAAGTTATTTTTTTGAATTTTTCAGAAATTGGATTTTTCGATCGAGATTTGAAGGCGAGAGTTTTCTGTTTTTGAAAAATTTCAGTTTTTCGGGGATATTTCTGGTTCTATTGGTCTTAGCGATTTGGGGTTGAGCTTAAATGAAAGGTCAGCTCATTTCTCGTCGATTCATGTGGTTTAAAAAAGAAATTATCGATTTTTCAATTATTTGTAGGGCCAAAAAATGATTTTCAGAAAATGGCCCATAAGTATTTGAAAAATTGTTTAAGAAAAATTTGAACCACTTAAATCGATGAGAAATGAGCTCACCTTTCATTTAAGATCAACCCCAGGTCACTACGACCAACAAAACCGGAGGTATCGCCGAAAAAGCGAATTTTCTTGATTTTCAAAAGGAAAACCCCTCCAAGACTTGTCAAAAAAAATTAAAATTTTGTAAAAATTGAAAAAAAAAAATTTCACACATGTTTTCCACCTAAAATTTCCCCAGCTTTCCAATAAAATCATCAGAAAATCTCTATCTCGAACACTTCAATCAAAATATCCATTTGACCCCATCTCCTCCACCAATGTTGAACAGAAAATCAATTCAGCACAAATTCTCAGTGGTCTATAAATATCTGAGTAATGACTCTAGGTGGGCAGCATCTGGTACAAAGACAGCAGTAATTCTTGGCCATATATACATTGTAATATACGCATGATCCAGAGAAACGAAGAGAATACACCTCTAGGGCTACAGGGTATTCCTGGGTATATGTGCCTTGCGGCAAGATTCGCTTTAACACAAACTACCACTACCGGATCTTCCGGATTATCTCTAAGCTATGCCTTATCATACTTAAAGCCGGTATTACCCTTATGTACATGTGAATTATACATATTGAAAATAGGTGTTTGGTTAGTTATATGCCTAGATGTGTCAATAAATTTATACACATCAGTATTCAAAATATCATTGCCTTAGAGTTAAAGGGGCATATGTCCATTTATCATTCCATTATGTTTTTTATGGCTTCTGGAACATTATTTGGATAATTGAAAATTAAAATAACAAAGTGGCGTAATTACCAATTTCAAAATGAGAAGGACGTTTCTCCACACTTACGTCCTTTTGTTATTTTCTTTTTAAATGCTATATAATTTTTAAAGTTAAAGTGAAAAGGATGTATTTCCGCACTTACGCCTCTTTGTTTTTATAATTTTTTCCATCTCATGAGAATATTTGGAGTAACGCCCTTTTGTTTTTCGGATTTTTTATCTAAATTTTGGCACTTACGCCCCTTTGCTATTAGACAGTGGTACTTACGCCTATATGTTATTATTTTTTATTTTTTTTTACTAATATTGCGTAAAAGGCCTTGGAAAGCCTATTGGAGCAATAATAGTGGAGATACGCCTTTTTGTTATTTTGAAGTAAAAAAATCGGTAAAACTGGCACTTACACCCCTTTAACTCCAAGGCAACGATATATAATTCTATTTAATGATATGTAAACCAGAAGAAGAAAAAAATTTGAGTAATTTAATTTGAATTTTCAACACTTGGTCACAAATGTGCTGAACATTATTCATCACAAAATACCACGAAAATTTCTGTGTAGTAACAAATTGAATGAAATTGTTATTGTAATTAAATTAGCATTTCATCAGTTTGCTTGTAAATTGAAAAACGAGAATGTCAATTTACTGTTGGAGGGCATTCAAATGAATCCAATTCATGTAACATAGTTAAACTGAAAAGTTTTAGGGAAAAAAAGCTCTATAAACATGTGAAAATTTTTAAATTTTACCAGCAGCATGCACACTGATTCACGTTTGGCCGTTTCAGAATGCAAATGAAGTATCGTTCAAAGGCACAGGAGATAGAGGGAGGATAGGAGAAAGAGAGAGAGGGGGGCAGAGTGAGAGAGAAAGAGGAATGCCATGCACGGAATTCCAAAGCTTCATAGTTAATCGGTGGCGTGTACTTTGGGATTCCAAATACCACAGCGTGGAAGTTCAAATAGTTTATCCTCCTTCGTGAGATTAAATGTTAATACATAAAAGTGAGAGAGAGAGAAGAGGAGAGAAGGACGTCTTTGATTGAATTTTCGTGGCTTGGATAGGCATCTATTTAGCATTGAAAATAAGCGACAAAAGTAGCTTGACTAACATACCTAATTGCCATGCTTTTTGCTTTCAAATGATGCCATCTCTGATTCATTTCATCTAGTCGTCGTTGTAGCATAACAGCATCATCCTGGCTTGCTAATGAACCCAGAAGTTTACGCCCAGTTCCATTTAATGATGCATAAACATCTCTGTGCGTTTCAATTTCCGACTGTAGATCCTGTAATTAAATGGAAAAATTACATAACTTCATTAGTAAATTGTAGATAATAGTAATGGTTCTTTTTTATTCAAAAAGTGATCAAAAAGTTGAATAAGTCATTTATCAACTATAGGGGAGAGTGGGGCAAAATGGAGATTGTAATGCAACGGTTAGACATATATTTTTTTTGATGATTCCATTGAAAAGCTGAGGAAATTTGAGCCAGAAAAAGAGTGTCAGATGTAGTTTTTCATTTTTTTTTTTTGAAAATTCGATATTTTTCGACATTTTTGAGGGGTGAAAGCCTTCCTTTTTTTGAAAATTTTCAGTTTTTTGCGAATATCTCTGGTTCTATTGGTCGTAGCAATTCGTGGTTGGTCTCAAATGAAAGATGGGCTCATTTCCCATCGATTTATCCTGTTTTGAATTAAAAAATATCAATTTTTGGGATAGTTATAGGCCAAAAACAGTTTCGAAAAAACTGTTTCACAAAAATACCCATAAATACCTTAAAAATCAATATTTTCAAATTGAAAACCCCATGAATTGATGGCAAATAATCTCACCTTTCACCTCCCATCGCAATTTTTACGCTACGGCAAATAGAACCGAAGATATCCTCAAAAAACTGAAAATTTTCAGAAAAAGGAAGGCTTTTATCCCTCTAAAATGCTGAAAAAAGTCAAAATCGCCAAAAGTTCAAAAAAATTAATTGCGGCACTTGTTTTCCGCCTAAAATTTCCTCAGCTTTCCAATAAAATCATCAAAAACAATTTACCGCCAATATTTCTATTAATTTCAAGAGTTTTCCATAATATTTGTCTAAAACTTTAGATGTGTCCATTTTACCCCTGATGTTCATTTAGCCCCACCTTCCCCTAAAATATATATATATCTTCACGACAGTACTTGCAAAATATTTGCCAATATCTTTATTTATATTCGAACGTTATAGCACAGTAAAACCACATGACACATTGATCAAAATGATATGATGTATCCATCTATGATGCCTGAAACACAACCAAAGCCACTTCGAATTTTTTTCTCCTTTTTTTTTTTATTCGACAGGCTTGTCAGACAAAATCGATACTCCTCTGATGCGACAGTGTCAAACTCTTTTCTTTTTTATATTCAACTTTCTCACTCTGTGGTTGGGTGATAAAACTGTAAAGGCTGGAGAAGAGAAAAGAGCTTGGATCCAACCAATGAATTATTCAGCCAAATCTAAAGCCCTGCATAACCATCACAACATACAGAACTACCTTTTTTAAAGAAAAAAAAAAAAACATTCAGTTGGTTGGAGAGAAGAGGTATTGGATTTTTTTTCTCTATTTTTTTCAAATATTTTTTTTTCATAGTAAAAAAAAGGTATAAATGAAGAGATAGTGAGGATAAACACAACGATGCACTGAGCAAAAAACATCAATTAACGAAGATTTTCTATTCGAATTGAAGACAAAAAAGATTGGTAATTATCAACAATTATTTATAGTTCAGTTCCAATGCAAACTCAATTTTTTTTTGAGCTTTCGAAGAAATAGCTCATTGATCAATGTCAAGACTTTTTATCTTGAAGTGGTATATTTATCATTGAAACAAGCGATGAGATGTTCAACATGAGAAATCTTCTGTGACTGTAAGAAGAGATACATTTGAAATATTAAAGTTGACTTGCAATGGTTCATGAAAAACCAAGTATTAATAGTATTATTGTTAGTGATTGGCCACTCCGAAATTACCCCTTCTTCTCTGTAAAGACGTCGATATATAAAGTACATAGTTTTAATATCATTAAAAATAATCGACAAAAATTGTGTGTAATAACTTGTTGATATCTAAAAATCCTCTCCACTCGTTCAAAACATCACATCTTCAATGAATTCAAAATAATTAATGAAAATGAATTCATTCCAATTTTGATATATATTCAGTCTAAAAAAAAGCGTTATTACTTTCGATAAAAATTCCTTAAAACTGATAATTTTTTTGCACTTTTGTTTTATTTAAGAAATTTTTCTCTTGAGAATGAAAGAAAAAACCTTTTTTTTCTCACTGCAGTTTATTTTACCTGTTCAAAGTAGAAGAGATCAGCTAGTAGAGTGTAGGATATGTAGATATATCGTGCATCCTCAAAATTTGATGGTCGATACAGGTTGTGGGTGGCACGACCTCTGGGCCAAGTGCCCCCCCTTGTCTGACCACGACGATAATCCACCTTAATTATCTCTCTCAGTATTTCATCATTATATCACTCTACTAACGCGGGCGCCGTGCATAAATCATTTTGTCTCTTCCATTTCTGCACATTTTTTTTCAACACTAAATTCAATTCGTCACTTCATTAGACCAAAATGACTACCTGATGTTCATCGCTAAAGGCCCCAGGCCAATTGAATCTCTTCCCAAATTATAATACGATTAAATCGACACTTTTGGGAATTCGATAGAAGCATTTCGATGAAAAGATTCCAATAAATAGAGCTTTTGAAGCATTGTAGCTCATTTATTCACTAAATATTTCCATCCTCAAGATTGATTGAAGCAATTAGCAAATGCATGTTTTCATTTCGAAATGACCATTCACTCAGTCTCTCTCTCTATATCTCATCCAATCTCCATAGTGACGTGAGATTAAACGAGACTGCAGGTGTATACATATATATTCTCTAATAACAAGCTGATTCAGGTGAATACGGAAGTAGTGAAGTTAGTTCAGTATCCTGATCATCAAAATTTTGGGTAAATATGCATTTTAACACACCTATCCCATATTTAATTCAATTTAATTTAATTTATTAACACCAATCAGCTTTAAATAACAGTATTATTCATATAAATCATGAAAAAATATTGCATGAGACAAGTAAGTGGAAAGATATTTGATTCAGCTGAATTACACGTTCCCAATATCGACAATAGATTCGTTGCAATAAAATGAACATTATCAATAAAAGAGAAAGTAACTATATAAGAAAATTATGGAGATTATCCAAAATTATCGGATTCATTTTCATGTATGTATTAATTACTTAAAAATCATGGGAGATTGGCAGGTTATCAAGACAATACTAAGATATTGTCAATTCTTATTTGAACGTTCTACCGATTAAGCTATCCAGTTCTATACCAAATTTCCATTCGAATTGTCTTGAAATCCTAGTCAAACAGTCTTATCTCCACTCCACTGTCCTTCATACAGCAATTTGAACTAAATTTTAATTCGTTATTGGATAGAGTGAATGAGATACAGGATAGGTGGGTCAATTAAAATATTTAACAAATTTTGTAGGAAGGTATGTTCGATTGACAGAACTATTGATCATTAATCAGTAGAATATTTGAAATAACTGGAATTTCGTGCAGATTCTGCGAATTATGACTTATGAATTTGTAAAAGGACAATTAGCTGCAGAACTAGCGTGATAATAGTCCAATCAATAATATTTGATGTGAGTCGATCAACGTTCTGTGTTTCTGATGAAGCCAGAGCGCTTCAAGTATCCAACGTGTATGGAATAATGAAGCTCCAATAATTCAGCAATATTCAGGTATAAATGAAATCATGATATGTACTTAATCATTGTCATGGTCTATTTTCAGAGAGAATTCTTCAGTTCGTTATACTGAGAAAGCAAATAATCTTGAATGAATTTTGCTGGATGCAAGTGAGTTTTTCAAATTTTTTTTCAATCAATAACAGAATTTAATCAATTTAAGGAGTCAATCTGTTTGAATCACCTAAATTCAGTCAATTCAACAACTTTTCTGAATTATTTCGAAGAAATATTTGCTAAGGACCATTGGTATCAATATTTATCATAATAAAATTAGCAGATATCCGACAATTTCATGCATTTTTTTAAGCAATAAATTATCATTAAAAAAATATTTAAAAAATTTGCACTTGTAGATTTTTATATTTTCTGAATGTGCATATTTTTCTTATCTTTTCATGATTTATCTGTTAAAAGGGGAAAAAAATCTGGAAATTATCGGATGTCTGCTATTTTCAGTATCATCAATATTTGATAGATTTTACCATTTTTTTTCTCAGTATAGTCAACCCCTTCAAATCAATTATCTTCATTAAAAAAAATAATCACATGAAACCTAATTTTTCAAACTAATGAGCAAGCCTTATGTTCAACAGGACATTTCTTTTCCCTAACTATGTGCAAACATTTTCATGAACATACAGAATTAAGGCAGTTTACTTTGAAGAATACCTCATATTATAATTCATTAACGATGTAGCTTCACACAGCTCTTTGATATCAGCCAAAAAGATGAAACTGAGAATGGCTGTACCAAAGAGTTTTTCTCTGATCGTTCCCACAAGCCGCTTAACCCTCGCTACAATGCCACATCACGGTTTGAGTCCAATTTTCCTTGACTATTCACAAAACACAAAAATCCCCTTCAAAAAAAAAAAAAAAAAAATAACACAAAGACCAAAGAAGCAAAAAAAATTCACACTGAATTCAAAGAATCTGGAAGGCATTATTCTAATGCCTTTGTTTCACCGTGAAAATTCAGGAAAATGTTGAAAAGTGCTTGAGAGTTTGTGAAACTTGAGGCTCGGTTGCACGTATTGGTCTGAGGAGATCCATCAGAAAGTAAAAAAAAGAAAATGTAGAGGGGTGGGAGGTTGAGGGTGAAAATTACGAGAGTTTTCGTACTCCTTGCAGTATTGAATGGATACTTGAGGAGAGTCCAGGGGGGCCTTTCTTGGATAACCGCACTCAGGAATTTCTAGAATTTCCAACGGTTTGCAATAAAGCAGCATGAGAGAGTTAAGCATCAGAGAGGAGAGTTTGAAGTTTCCGTATTCTCTTTGGTACACGTGGCTTAGCACATTATCGAATGTGTCGACTTTTGACATTAAGAGTTTTGGGGAATGAGGGTGTTGAGTTTCCTGGGTTGAGGGGATGTTCAATGATTCTGCGGTTGAGTAAAAGCGCAAGAAGGGGAGGGGGGGGGGGGTGAAACTATCGGAGGTGGTAGTGAGGCGTCATTAAGTGGAGATACATGAATATTTATCACTACTTGGAGAGAATGTACCTCTCTCAGTGGCACACGCTTGGTTATACACACGTAGTGCTGTAACCGAACTCCTAGACTCTCTTTCGTATATCATTTTGTCTTCTTTCTCTCTCTTTTGTGCTGCTTTCTCTCCTCATCGGGATGAAAGTGCCACTGGTGTTGTTGTGGGTGGATGCGTGGTTGAAGGTGAAAATCCGGTACATGGCGGACTCACGTGTATATGCATTCATACTCCTCATTACCGCTGTAACTAAGCACTGTTCGCAATGATGGCTTGTGTGTGTACAGCCAGTACTCATAAGATGGGGTTCAAGAGCAGTACTGCTTGTGGGTTTTGGGTGAGACTCAAATTCCCTTGCTTGCAACACACACACACACACACAACTAACACAGAGAGAGAGCCCTTTTCGACATTGTCGCCTTTTTCCCTTTTATTCGCCTTTTTTTTCAGTAATATACACGGAAAGAGAAAGAGAGAGTGCATGCATGGAGAATGGAAGAAAAAAATGAACAATAATGACGCTTTTACGATACTTTATTGTTATGCACTGTGATGTTTTTTTTTCTTTTTTTTTTTTTTCTACCAACTTTAACGCGGTGGAAATAAAAAAAATTCTTACTGCATTATTCATACTCATGTAAATTCATTCAAATAATCTAAAAGATTTCTTTTTCCTTGGGAATAAAAAATATTGCAGGTTTTCTTTTTTTTTTTCAAGGGAAAACTATTGTTGTTTCAATTCTTGAAGATTACATTGCATTGCATTTTTTTTTTTTTTTGACTTTATTTGTTTTTATGGAGAAGATGCACTTTGACGGCTTGTTACTTTTTTTTTTCCTATTTTTTCTTCTACGTTTTTAATAACAGTGATAACGTGAAAACAAAGAAATATATGTGTGTTGTAAATGTCCGATATTTGTCCCCATTTTTTTTTTTTATATTTCTATGGCATATACGATGCTTCTCGTACATGGAAACGGCATTTGCAAAGTCAGCACCAATATGCCCGACATGCTGGGTGAGAAAGCACAATATGTAATGGGAAAATTTTCATTTCAATGGATTTACATAAGAGCTATTCTCATTTTCCCCACTTTTTTTTTTTGCTTTCAAATACGAAGCGGGAAAAAAAACGAATTATGGAACATTTGAAGTTTCTCGTCATTGAAGAAAATTCATTGGAACATAAAAATAATCATACGTTGTAAATTAGTGTAGAGAACAAGAGAGCAAAAGATAAAGAGTTAGAGAAAGATCTTTGGTACAGAATATAAAATAGAGTCTGGACCCCGAGAAATTTGGAGTTGTGCCAAATGAATTTGCCCAGAGGCATCAGTGGGTAAAGGGTCTCTCCACATTTAAACAGCCGCCTTACCGCCCTCCAATTATATTTAATAAACATATTAATTAGCATAGTAAAATTATTTCTGGTATAGGCATTAAGTTTCCCACTTGTGCATAATCACGAACTACTCGTGGAAAAACTTGAGTAAATATTATTTTTAATCCACCTTTAGTTTTCCCATAAATTCTCTAATCCCAAATTTACATTAGACAATTTGCAAAGAAACTTTCTCAATTAAAGTGGTATCCCAGTGAATTCGAGCACAGTTAACTCCTCATTTTTTTTGATACCATATCAAAGATGATAATTTTTTACCATTTCCTGAATTTTTTCATAATTTTTGTTCGTGCAGTTTATGAGATATGGATCATCAAAGTTACTGAAAATAGCAATGGTGGGGATGAAACGCCCTAAATCGCACGGAAATAACGAAATTACTAAAAAACCACAAGGGTAACCCATTATTTAAACACAATTGACGAAGAGAACAGCATTTTAACTAAATAATGGAACAAAAAAATATTCAATTCACCGTATAGTTATTGAGATGTTTCAATTAGAAGGTAGTCGTAACTATTTGCCTCTCTTTCTGTCTCATGCATGTGATAGGAGATTGATGTAAAAAAAATTCGAGAAAAAAAATTATATTCACAGGCTCAAGATATGATTTTCGAATGGTTTAATCACTTTTTCGGATATATCAAAGCACATTTCCGTCTATTGCAGAGAATTAATATGATTTTATTCACTACTCGAAACAATAATACTAACTTTTCATGTTTGAAGTTAGTATCACCAAATCTAAGTAGTTAAGGTCTCCTTCAACTATAATTTTATTGTTACTAAAGTCACATTTTTCTCTTTCCCTCTCTCCCTTTGTGCTTCTAAAGTAAACTGTGAATATACCCTTGATTATTCCCAGTGCATTATTCACAGTAGTATTGATCCGTTGATTTGCCTACACGAATAGCATCTCACATGGATCATTAGTCTCATTAACGAAACTGTCAGTTTGAGCCACAGAGATAGTACCAAAAGGATCCAGGAGAGCACAGAGGGAGATGGACGTTGGAATTGGAGAGAAACTGGACGCTCCCATCCTATTAGCAGCCCATAGAAGGGTGGAGGAGAAGGGGGGAAGGGGCAATGAGCTTTGGTGAATGAGAATCACTCCCAACGGATGGATAGAGTGGGGTATTTTGTGGGGAGGTTCGACTGCCATTCCCATGGCTGCTGCAGCCACAAATGATTACACTGTGGCTTTCCACTAACTGGCTAGCAAACTAAACGAGCCGTTGATATGCGTCAATCGACAGGTGATATCGACTGAGAGGCGTTGATCTACACCTAACTTTATTTGGCTGAAGTGGAAAAGCAACACTTCAGTGTTTACAGATTGAACAAAAGAAAACACCTAGAATAGTCAACAATGAACACGCTCATCAATTAAAAACTCCTGATTGGCTCAATACCCGTTCCTATCTATCCTCTCTTTCCGAAGGAAGAGGAAGTATATAGGGATGATCCTTTGATCATGGAGCTCAGAGTAGAACATTTAATCAGGTTTTTAAATGAATTTTCCCCCGAAATTCTGAATATCATATCAATGTTGAACCAAACGATGAGCAAAACGAGTAAAAACGAAAAAATAATACATTAAGCCGACATAGGCTTCTATTGCTTCATAGGGTTCTAAGAAATACCGAATATTCTGTTCTAATTATTGTAAGCAACTCTGTACAAAACAAAATAATATCAATAAAATACTTTTGAACTTGAACATGGAGATCAGAGTAGAACATCTAATCGGGTTTTTAAATAAATTTTCCCTAAAATTCTGAATATCAATATTGAACCAAACGATGACTGCAACGAGTAAAATAAAAAAAATAAATGAAGCTGACATATGCAAGAATCTAAGCAATACCAAATATTCTGTTCTAATTATTGTAATCAACTCTGTACAAAACAAAATCATATCAATAAAATACTTTTGAACTCGAACATTAAGCTCAGAATCGAAGCTGATAGCCCTGAAGATGCAAACTTAATCTATAACCTTACTGTAAACTCAATGTTGAACTGTAACGTTTACGAAACGTTAGCGCAACACTAAAAACCAACGCAGCATCCATCCGGAAGCCAAACATATCTATAATGACAATGCCTGCAAAAGCCTAAAAACTGTGATCAACATAAATGGTTCAATCTTCGGTTCAATGGACTTTAGGCTGAAGATGAACGCTTGTTTAAAGAACATTCGTATTTTAGCAGGAAAGCGTATCAATTGAATCAGGAGTATTGGATCCAGTTTGTGTTGTCTTGTGTCTCGGTGAGTTCCAGATGGTGTTATACCATCGGGGAATCCCGAACGAGATTTGAGGTATCCCACGTGGTTTTGGTACGTGTTACAGAGGCTATATTGGCTCCTGTCCAGGACACGCGACGCCACGGGATAGCAGTTAAGTAAGCTGGGAAATTGTTACATGCTCTTGCAAGACATTTGGACATCAATGGCTTGGCTAAAAGCAAGTTGATAATGTTTTTCTTTATGTGTTTGTGAGAATTACAGGGAAAATTTTTCAAACGAGTATTCTGCAGGAAAACTTGTCAATAGGTAATTGGATTCGTTCATACGGAAATAGGGTTTTATGGGTGGAAAAAAGGTGCTAGTTTATTAAATTTCCTCTCTGCAAGAGAAAATTTCAATTTAAATGGTGAAAAGTTGATTTTTTTTTTGTTGAAGAAACTTGCGGAGAAATTGTTGCCTTTTTTTTTTTGAGAACCAAGTTCAGTTATTACACTTTACTCATGAGATGGAGAATATGAGGAATCATAAGGTAATGGAATGGGATTTATTAAATTAATGACAATAATTCGAGTGATGAGCTCGGAAGAACATCCTGTCGTTAAAATAACGGAAATCATTAGACCATCAATGACAATAGGAAAGACGGAAATTGGATAGTACTAGCATCCGGGTTTTGTCGAGATCGATGAAAACAGACGGAGAGGAGTGACAATTTCGGGGTAGTGTACTATAGATTAATATCCAAGTATGTTTCAATTGATCCGGTTATCCTATTGATTAATCGGAATAATTGATTATGGCACAGATGTTTGAATGACGCAAACACAATTAGGCTCTTTGCATGAGAATAAAAGATAGGGGTATTGAGGTGAAATGGATGATTTGATGGAACAGCTGGAGATGGCTTTTTTTTGATGATTGGATTGAAAGACTGATGGAATTTCACGGTAAAACATGTGTTAGAATTTTGTTTTTTTAATTTTTGAAAGAATATTCAATGGAATAATCGAACATTATAACTGATTTCTCCTAATTTTCATAATATAAAACATCAAAAGTAAAAATTTTCCGTTATCTATTGTAATTTTTCGTTATAAAAATGAGAATTTGGTAACATGAACTCTTCAATGAAACGTTTCTACCGATTGTCATCAGATAGCCCATGTCTGAAGTCCAATCTACCCAACCCACCCCTTCACCCACTTCTCCAGAAGCATTTGCACATGGTGCACATGGCTGAATGAGATAACGTTAGTCTCTCATGTGTTACCTGTACACATAATACGCTGATGTCAGCTAAAGTGAATAAATAAAACTCTCTTTAATACCATCATAATTTTCTGTATTACAGTATCACTGTATTAAACCCCCTCCTGAGTACCTAACTATCAACGGAATAACCCTGCTACTCACGCGTCTTTTTATTTTTTTCATACAAAGTACATGTTTGATGTTGCTACTGAGTTAAGCCGATTTCGATCGAATTCACTATGCCACTCACATCCTTTGCTCACAATCGGATTTATTCTGAGACTATTCGCTCGAGGGGTTTTGTAGTTTATTTTAAAAATGATGCTGGATTATATTTTTCATTTTACGGTGAAATAGCGGAAGGTGGGGTAAAATGGGCATTTCAATTGAACGGTTCGAGTTAAAGTTTCTCTAATGATTCTATTGGAAAGCTCAGGAAATTTTAAGTGAAAGATCTGTGTTAAAATTACTTTTTTTCAATTTGTTAAAAAATTTTATTTCAGCAAAGTTTTGAAAGGGTGATCCCTTCAAAAATCGAAAAAACCCACTTTTTCAGGAATATCTCCGGTTCTGTGTGTCGTAGCAACCTGGGGTCAGTCTCAAATGAAAGGTGAGCTCATTTCCCATTGATTTATGTGGTTCAAATTTTTTTTAATCAAATTTTCCAAAATTTATAGGCTATTTTCTGAAAATAAGTTTTTGTCTTCTGAGTACTTGAAAAATTGATAATTTTCTTTTCGAACCACATAAATTGATGGGAAATGAGCTCAGCTTTGACTCAAGCTCAACTCCAGATCGTTACGACTGATAGAACCCGAGATATCTCCAAAAAACTGAAATTTTTCAAAAACAGAGGATTTTACCTTCAGATCTTGAGCAAAAAATGGAGTTTTAAACAAATTCCAGAAAATAACTTCTGATATATGATTTCCATGTAAAATTTCCTCAGCTTTCCAATGGAATCATCAGAAAAAACCTATCTCCACTATTTTCATCGATTTCGCCTAATTTTCATAGCGAAAAAATACTTAGTTTTGGTATTTCATGCCACTTGTTCATTTTACCCCTTCTGTCTATCTTACCAACATCATCCTCCTACGAAATTAAATTTTAATATAGCAATTACTAGTTGCACTGTTGGAATTTCATATTATGTGAAAATTCAGAAATTCAATCTTTAACGTGTATGTCTAGGTCTTTGTAGACGTTACCTTGATGAAATTCCCTTTGTACATGCGCCAGGCAATGTTCAATTGGTTCTCTCTCTCTCTTTCCCTCACTCTCTCTCTTTCTGTTTGATTGATAGAGATAACGTTATTTGAAGCACAGTGATTTTGTTAAATTGGGCGAGAAAGCTCAGTGTTCAATCAACGTAACAATTCATGTTTTTTGAGATCAGAGATTTGCTGCTTTGTTATTCAGTTAAACGATTTTAAAGGGAGTAGAGAGGGGGAAACTAAAGAATTATGATGAAAGCGTATCAATTCGTGATATGAAGAGATTTAGTGTGACGAAAATTATTTGGGTATTAATTTTGGCCATCAATTCAATTGATATTTGAGAAATTCCGGAATATTCCATGTATTTCTCATTTCAACGGTCGAATTACCTATGATTACGCTAGATAATTCAATATAATACTTGCTAATGCCCAAATGAATTTTTTAAATAATCAAGAGCAATTCCATTATAATACACGAAAATCGTAATACTATCTCTCCCACCGGAAGATATAAAAATTAATTAGAATCTTATGAATTATGGAATTAAACTGGAGGGAAAAGGAAGGAAAAAAAGGAAAAAACATTATTATATTATGGAAAATTGAAAATCAATGGGAGATGTAATCCCAATGGTTCCATTATCGAATTACAATTAGATATTTAACGAGTATCAACGTATTGAGGGAGGAAAATGTGTGAGCAGCTGAGAGTGCAATTACAAATTTAGTTTCATCCAATTTCTGGATTTTATTCGATCAACTCTGAGTGATTATTTACGTTTGGTTCTTCATATTTTTAATGTAATCGGATCACTGCATGAATTTAAAGATATATTAAAATTCGAAAGAAATTCTAACTGGAAGTTTAGATAAATCTGAATAATCTCGTGAAATTCGTGATCAATTGACTGGCTTTTTTGGTCAATGATCGATTTAAAAAAACGAAATGGAAATAACACAGTGTTTTATAAGGCAATGCAAGTTTTTACACTTTTAAGTTTGATAAAAGATTAAAATCTGGAAATTGTTCTTTGAAAAAAGGGAAAAAATGAAAAAAGGGATATGAAAATTATTAACTGTCCAATAACTTTGTTATAAATTAATGATCGGATTATTGATTCAAAATATCATGGAAAATTGGAAGATTATTTTTTAAGAGTACTAAAAAATTGTCAATTTGCAAATTTGTTATGAATAATTGTTCTAATAAATAATTAAATTACAAATAATTAATTTAATTTTTAAATTCTTCCAATTCGCTTTAAATACCAAGAACTAGATTCTCAATCATAAATATTAATTTTCTTTTTTTTCTGTTTGTGTTTTCTGCTTGACATTCAACAACTAGTGCGAAGAACGATGGAACTTCTTTAATTTGATACATAAGATGAATTCAGATACTCAAAAAAAGAATATCATCAGATTTGTTGAATTTTGCCAGTAAATATTAACTGAGAAAATTGAAATTCCGAGAGGTTTGATAATCTCAACTTGGAATTTCTTGTGGAATTTACAGACCATAAAACACATTGGATGAAAAAGAGAGAGAGAGATGGAAAAAAAGTCATTTATCAGGTCAGGTGAATCTCCAAATCCCTTCAACTTAATACGAAATTTCTATTGCACTTGATATTCTATCCTAGTTCATTGGCAGTTTGACGAATGGTTAAAGCATGTTCATCATCCTCGTTTTGTAAACCTCAAAGAGAATTAAAAAAAAAATAGACACTATTCGACGAGGAATTAACGAAAATGCAATTTCCCATTGCATACACATCGTATTGATGCTCGAAAATATGAGATTATGGAGATATTCTGTCAGTGGAATTCAGTGGAAACTCTTGGATATGCAAAAATTAATTGAAATTCATTTATACACCTAAATTTGAACTTCCGCACAGAATTAATTGCTTTTTGGGATTTTTTTCTGCTGTTCGTGTCTCTTCGTTTGATCAATTAAGATAGTATTACAGAGTACGATCGATAAAACAGAAAAAATGAGGATTTGGAGGTGAGCCTCGTATTAATTGCTGATAATTCGGGGAAAAGTGCTTCAATTTACCCGAAAAACGTGATTAAACTATTCGAAAGTCATATCTTCAACTTGTGAATATAATTTTTTGTTTCTCCAATTTTTTTTAACATTATTGATCTTCTATCACATGCATGAGACAGAGAGAGAGGCAAATAGTTACAACTACCTTCTAATTAAAATTTCTCAATAACTATAAGGTGAATTGAATATTTTTTTCTCCTATTATTTAGGTAAAATGCTGTTCTCTTTGCCAATTATTTTTAAATAATGGGACAATCCTGTGATTTTTTAGTAATTTCGTTATACGGATAAAAATTATGAAGAAATTCATGTTTCGTGCAAATACATTATGACTCGATAAAAATTACCCGGAAAAATATCAATGGCAAATATTAACTCAATTAGATCGGCACAGGAAGAAGATGTGAGCAATCGATTCTGTGATAATAAGAAAATGTCCCTTCATTTCATCAATTAATAAATTTCAATCAGAAAATCATGAAAATTTCAATTTCATGATGATTATTCCCTGATTTTTCCTTCTTCTCATCTTCTAAATACAGAAATTCTAGGAGTACAAATATTTGAACGTGATTTCAGTTAACAATCAGAGAAATAGAACGAAGAATTCGTGAGGTTCTCGTAGCACTGACAGATCTCTCTGATTTATAAATTTTAGAAGAAACTGGAGTGAAGCATTGAATATAAAATTTCCACTATCTATCTTCATTACGATAAATCTAATAAAAGATAAATTTTTAAATGAAAAAAGAAAATCGAAGAATGATACTGAATTGATGATAGAAATGGAACTGAATAAACATTTTCAACGACACAATTTCCTCTTTTTTTCTACACAATTTCATTTGTGAGGCTTCTGACTCGATAGTATTATTGTTGTGTTAAACCAAGTACTCTCTTTCGGTTAAGTAAAACTCGAAGAATCGGAAGGTAAAATTCGTAATTCACAAAATGAATTGTACATTGAATAGAGGGAGGAAAAAAGGACTTGACCTCATCGAAAAACGTGACCTATCCTGAAAGCTTCAACGAATGATAGGAGTATTTGTTTTTGGTTTAAACGAGTGGCCATTGCCACCAACACAGTCAACTGAATTCCACCTAGTCTCTGACACACGAGACATCGAAACAATCACTGGCAACAGAGATTTTCCGGGGGATTTTTTTTCAATTTAAAATGTAGCGTTCAATAAATAGATAAACAGATTCTCTCATTTTTTTTTCAAATAATTCACTTTAAAATTGAATTTAACATTAAACAGAATTTTTGATCGAGTTAAATAAATAGTAAATGTCAATCTTCACATTTATTTACTAAATTCGAAATGTTTCGCTTCGGATCAGAAATTTTTTCAGGCCCTTTAGATAAATAATCATGTGAATTGTCATAATATCAATAAAAATTTAAAAAATAGCTTAGTTGCTATTAATTGCGTACGATACAGCGAGAAAGAAAAATTAGTGTAGCAAGAAAATTGCTGTTCAACCAAATATTCCATCACAATTTCTATATCTATATATATTAAAATTTTCTGGAGTGCAGTAGATTCTCTCCAGCTAACTAAATCGTCTCACAACTAATTTCCTTTTTTCTCAGTGTATATATTGTCGTCTTAGAAACAAAGGGGCGCATGTGCTATTATTTATACACAGCACTTACGCCCTTTTGAATCTAAGTACTCGAAATAGTAAATTTCTGATTCACGTATCAATAAAAGACTAAAACCTCAATAAATCAATTAATCTGTTCTAATTAGATTTATGATCACTTGGAAAAAATTCATATAATTCTTCTTAATTATCGAATTTAATATAATACTTTAGCACTTGGAATCAATAGCACTGTTAAAAAACAAGTATCTTAATTTGAGATATCAGTTGGAAAAAAATCTCTTAAAATCAAAAAAATATATTGAAACTGCAATTCATTAACAACAGCCTTCCTAAAGTGTCTAGAAAAGTATCTTAATCTTAAACACTTGTTTTTACTGTGAGTGAAGAAGAAAATAGTACAGTGATAGAATCTCACACGAGTGTCCGAGTGATGATCGAGCATGTACTACCGAGAGACTGATGCAGAAAGTAGGAAAATACTGTTTTCAGGATAGAGCCTACTACCCTCGACAGACATTTTGCCATTGTTTCTCATGGCCTAGTTCTGCCTGTCCTGAAGTTTTGTATATATATCCAGGATTCTATCCGAACTCTTGTCGATAATGACATGTCACGGAAAGAAGAACAGGTGGAAAGAGAGAAGAAGTGTGGAGGGGCTTTCGAAGGCTTAAATATTCCGAGTAGATCGTCACACGTTCAACGTAGGAGACACGGTATTTCGTGAAAATGCACAACTAATGGAGACTAGTGCCCAGGGGAGTTGAAGACACTGATGGGACAGAGTTTTTCTGGCATTTTGTATTTTTTTCGTTATCTTGTCTGAGAGTCTTTTCACGAAATTGGCAAGTGATATTATGGAATTAAGGAGGAAAAGACTGAATGTTATTGTTAATTTGAAGTATTTTTGATGTTTCAGATTATGAAATCATGGGAAATCAGGGAATATATTTGAGATGGGATTCTTTTGATGAGTCCAGTGAAATGGTGAGGAAATTTGGGCTGGAAAGCATATGTTAACATTCGTTTTGGAGGATTTTTTGTGGGAAATTCGACTTCTTCAGAAAAAAAATCAGGTATTCACAGAACATTTTACGAAATTGACAAATTTCATTTTTTTGAAGGGAGGGGTGGGGGTTTCTTTATTTCTAGTGGTTATAGCAGCTTGGAGCTGATTTTGAATCAAGGATGAAATCATTTGCCATCAATTTATGAGGTTTTCACTAGAAATTTTCAACTTTTGAGGAACTTTTTGGACCAAAGTTGAATTTTTATTGAATGGGCCACAAATATATTACAAAACGATCATTTTTTTTTATTAAACAGCATAAATTGACGACAAATGATGTCACTTTTCATTTAAGATCATTCATAGGTCACTGCTGAAGATATTTTCAAAAAAAAGTTCTTTTTTTCGATTTTGAGAAATACAATTTTCGAAAAAATTGCAAAAAAAAAATTCTGACACGTGTTTTTCACCGCAAATTTCCTCATCTTTTCAACAGGATCATCATAAAAAATCAGTCTCTTACAGTTTCATTGAAATATCCATTTTACCTAACATTTCCCTATAAATTTGTGAACACGGCAATTTCTTGTTGGAGTGTGTAGGTGAAGATTCAATGAATAAAGTAAGTGTTTTGGCTTGTTTTCGACCTCATGAATCAATGGAGTACATGATAAAACCGGATATGTTTGAATAAAAAGAAGCTCTGTGTACTATGTGGCAACGATAAACTCGTGTCTAACGCCCACTATGGCATCCGGTTACCCGTGGAGAGGGGGGAGAGGAAGGGAAGACGAACTAACTATGTAGAGATCCATTGTCAGTTGAGATTTGTTGCATCTAAGCACGATGTCTAGACGCATTGAACGCATGATGGTTATGAATCTGCATTGAATTATTAACGTACGCAAATGCAGAGTTGTGTGTTTGTGTAATGCGCAGTGTGATTAATGGAATAAAGTGGAATTATATGAATGCCACTTGATTCTAAAATATTCATGATGAATATAATTGGATTGCACTTTTTAAATAATTTAACAGTTTAATTCCATGATTTTGAGAGGTTCATTCTGATTTTAGGAGGACGTAAATATAATGCCAGTCTCTGTGATTTAAGGTAATTCTAGTGGTTCGGGCAATCTATTTTCCCTCTTCGAATTTGGTCACTTTTGATAGAATAGCATGAAGAGATTTTTTTTAAATTTAGTTTACTCCACGTTACCGGACAAATAAGGCCGAAATTAATTTTTGAAAATAATTGAATTAACATTGAAACTCCATAAGCGAGGTTCAGTTTCAGTTTCACTGCGAAAATTCATGATCACAGATCTATCTTTTCCTTATATAACCTTATATGTTTTTTGTTCGTCAGAATGTCTATTGATTTTTGAAATCATGAAAAATGCAGGTTACCGGACATATAACGACGATTAATCCAATTAATTACATGAAAACATCAATGGCGGGAATATTGGTATTTAAAATCCGAGGATCCTCCAATCACAGTCCTAGATACTGGAACAGCGTGAGTCAAATGCGGAACAATATTGAATATTCATAATATTATCTAATAACAATTTATCATCTTGGACATTGTTCTAGAATCAGTAAAATGTTGAAAAACCGAAATAGTTGTAGGAATGATAATAACTAAAAGGAAAAAAATATAAGAATCGATCATTTGAACCTGCCACGAGGATTACCTCAAGGATGTTAGGGCGAGTTGGTTGGACAAGATCTCAATTTTTTGTATAAAATCCCAAATAGCAACGTATATACAATCAAAGTCTCAAAAATGATCTCTCCAATGTTTAAAGAATGTGATGAGGAACAAAATAAGCCCTAGAAACAAAGAATTGATTGAAAATTGCAAAATTGTCTGTATTTTTTCCATATTTCAAATTTCTCAAGATTTAAAGGATGTGTTGAAAAACGCAGCCAATTTCTCAATTTCTAATAAATTTTTTGTTTCTAGGGCTTATTTTGTTCCTTATAACACTCCTCACACATTAGGAAAATCAGTTCTCAGACATATATTGTGTATACGTTGTTATTTACGATTTCATACAAAAAATTGAGGTTATGTCCGACCACCTAACCTTTGTCCGCCCTAACATCCTTAAATAAGATGAAAATTTTGTGTTTTTTTAACCCGATAGCTTGAAATTTGAAGAATGGGTGTATATTGATCGGCTCAGTTTGGGGTCCTTTTTAGTTCATCCATTTGTGAACGCAGCAGCCACGTGTTTTCACATGAAAAGAAAGTGCTATTTGTTAATGATGCATAATTATGACGGTAACAATGGTCTCGCCGAACCTTTTTCCTTTTTTCACTTTAAACTTTAAAAGGAGAGGGTTAGTCGCGACGGGAGCTTTTTTTTTACTCCTGAACCTGAGTCGGAGAAGGGTGGCAGTAGCTGCAGCAGCTCTGGGACAATTAATTCAGTTTCTGCAGAAGGATTTCCATTTTTTTACTGATATTATTTCTTCTTAAAAAAATATATTGCGAGATTTGGTCGAATTTCGATGAATAGAATCAAAATCCTGTCACGTTTGAATTTCATTGGTTAATGGAAACCACAAGTTGCGCGGGATTATTCAAAATGTCTGTTAGAACGAAAACTGATAGAAAGACAATTAGAGCTACTCTCGTGTCGCACATTTGAGGTTTAATTAACTGAACGCAGATAAACAAGGAATATGCATAAACGCAGATAAACGTGCATAATAGGTTACATTTCTCCCCATTAATACACTGAGAAAAAAATAGTGGTAAAAACTATGAAATACTGATAACATTGATCCTTAGCCAATTATTTTTTTTGAAACCATTAAAAAAGTTGTTGGATTTATTGAATTTAGTTGATTAGAAACAAATTAAATAGATAATTTGACTAAATTCAGTAAATTCAACAGCTTTTTTTGATTATGTTGGAGAAATATTTGCTAATAAGAACCAATGGCATCAACATTTTATAGCTTCTACCACTATTTTTCATCTCAGTGTAGAAAAAACCATTTATGATTTGAAAGAAGAGAAGTTTCCTTTCAATTTTTGAAAAATGATGGAACATGACAATGTACATTAATATCGATTAGGTTATTCTCAGATATTCAGCCAACTTTTTAGTAGCTGCTTCCAAAAAATTGGCTGAATATTTGAGAATACGTTCATGATGAATAGTCGAAGGAAAGAAAAAATTTGATATTGATCAGGTTTAAATCAGAATTCGTAAGGTGCATGTGAAGCTTCATCTTATCGTCATCTAGTCGCAAAAAATGATAATTATTGAGTTCATCCTCGTGACCTTGCTTCTTACTGACTTAATACACATTTACAAATTCATCAAAATCTACTGGGCGTGTAATAACTAAAGTGCACTGATGCTGCAGTAGCACATACCACGAAATTTCCGATCATACCAGCTACAATAATGACATTAGAGGCTCGTCATCGTGAACCACGCATGATTAGTCAAAGTGATCAAACAGGTTGCACTTGTATAACACATCCAATCAATAAATAAAATCATCCGCCTTTACTCCAGTTTCTCTTCATCTCAAAATTACTTTTACTTCGCAAGAAAAAAAAAATTTCAATTTTTCCGTATATTCTAAAGAAATTTTCCTCATTTCTTCCTCGATAAAATATCGACAAGAAGTTTCTCAGTTAAGAATCGCGACAGATTTTAAGTTTCTCGACTCTTTTTCCCCCTTTTTGCTACGTTATTTCGCTCCTTTTCAGTCACACTGATTATGTGTTCACTTGAGTTTCATGTAAAACGTGTAGTGGACGTGATTCTCGAATTTTACTGGAATAAACTTTTTTAGATCTGTAAATTACTTTCACCGACTGTTAAAATTTTCCTGACGTTAAAAATGTGCAAATCGACACAAACTCAATACTCGTCAATTTTTCGATGAAAATCGACATTTTCCCACATTATTATTAACCTCAAACTCAATATTTTTCTTTTAAAACTCCTGATTATTCAATTTTTTAATTAAAACTTCCCATTAAAATAATTGTACACACAATAATTCATTGGAAAATTCTCGAACGGAAGGAAATTGGAGTGAAATAAAAGTCCGTAAAATTAGAATTGAACTCTAAAGCCGTATGTAGAGTGAATACATGTATCCATTCATTGAATGAACAGTAGATATATTTGGCCTAGTGGAAAAGGCTCTGGAGAGCATTTCCCAGTTCGTTCCCCAAAAACAAAACCGCAGTAGTGACAACTAACGTTTACTGGATTGAAAACCATTTCATGTATGTGTATGTATATGTATTCAAGTTTCACATCCACTGCTATCAACTACCAGGAGATTTTCACAACCAATGGCTTTAACGCTTGATTACGGTCATCATTCCAGCATTGTCAATTTGACCCCATATCGATCGTAACTATTTCAGCGGTTGAACTGCGATCATTTTCCATTGATTATGCAACGAAATATCCATGAATAATTTCTTTCCAAACTATTTTTCAACTCGAGTTTTTGGAAAATAGTTTAATTGCTGAATCACTCAGAGGCCAAATGTATGCGAACAATTTCAAGCACTACGAGGTAGGCAGCTACTAATTACTGGCATTAAAGTTCCAGTGGTTCTTTCGATTTGGAAAATTAGCCGATAAATCCCCATTCTCACTGTGAAAATAGGTGGAAGAGTAGTGATGAAAAAAAGGGGCATGAACTCTCTCTTTTTTGTCTCTCTCTCTCTCTCTTTTCAGCTCTATCGACTTTGGATTTAATATTTTAAAGTTTTCAGGTGGTTTTACCGAGTTATCTCACGTCACTAATGCCACTACTTTGGCAAAATTCCTCTTCCTCTTTCTCTCCCCCCCTCCCCTTCTCTCGTGGATTTAAAATATCTGTATTCCTCCATTCTCATGAAATTAATGCCGGCTTAATCCATATTAATGTAATCGTTAAATTTCCAACGTTGAATTCAATAATTTAACGACGATATAAAGTGAAAATTAAATGGCAACATATGTGCTATCAGTTTTCATATATATACATATATATATGTATATAGGAATATGAGAGGCGGTTAATATTTGCTACGCATGATCGATTAACTTTCCAACATTTTACGGATATAGGGGTAAAACATTGGATCATTGTCGCCCGCATAGGGGTTGAAATTCCATCGATTCCTGCACACGCATCGTTTGTTAATTCAATGTGCAGTATCAGTATTGCATTTTTTTTTACTGAAATTCATACACAGCAGCAGCAGCAACCTGGTACCTTCAATTAATCACCTTATATTGATTGAGATATATATATTTTTTTTAATCCTGTTTTATCATAGGATTTATCTGCACCTCATTTTTTTCACCCCCACATTCACATTTTCACAGTCAAAATTATTAAACTCACGAAAAACAAAGGAAAAAAATGAAAAAAAGCGAATACATATAAATTGAAACAAACTATTTACACTAAACTTTTACGAAATAGTAAACATTGTTTTTAAATCGTGCACAAAATCGCATAGCACTGTGGTACAATTGTGTGTGGGTATGTGTTTCCAACTTGATTCAACGATACTTTGTGGTTTACGTGGATACACTAGTACATAGGTGTAGTGTTGGCACGACCATGAGATAAAACCACAGTGACCAGTAGTGTCTCGTGTTAGTGTGTGTCTCACGATGAATGTCTGTGTATTGGAGTTAGTGTGCGAGTACATGTCGATTTTTCCCCCAAAAAAAGCGTTTTCAAGGGTTGAAAATTACGTTTTTCGAATGATTGAAATTCAACTATCCAAAAAATTCGTGGAAATTCCAGAATCAATGATAAATTAGCGACGAGAGGCTTTTCCCATGCGTTTCAGGCAAATTTGACGGAAATTGTCTGTCTAAACTCATCGAGTAATGGTCCGTTTACCCAATTATTTATTCACAATTAATTATATTAAATTACACAAAGTAAAGAGAAGATGTAGACTAGTGAAATGTACAGAGTCGTCTAGTGTTTACGTGGTACTGTCGGGGCTTGGCTCGTCCTTCCCATCCACATCTCCTCTGTTTTGTACTTTAACATGTACAGTTGAAAGCGTGTTGGTCTCTAACGTAGCGTGTACATGCAAGGAGTTTTTGCAGACGTGGGTAGAGAGGGGCTTTGGGGCACGTGGAAGAGGGGCAAAAAAAAGATGAGACACACACACTAAAGGGGGGAGGGGGTGGGGGGGGGGGAGTTCTCAGACTGAAGTGAGACGCGCGTTAAAGAGATAGAGCATTGGAGTATATGAGTGAAACAACTGCCTGAGATATATATATTCCCTCCACTCACTGTGGCAAAATCAGCGTGAACACCCCTCCGTTATTCACCCTTTACTCCACCTTTTCATTCTTCTCGATAATCGACTTCCTCTGCGGTACAATTTCAAATTCTCTCTCCACTTTTTTTTTTTTTTTTGGATGGGCTTTATCTATGCAAGTCAGTCTCTTTTATTTTTTCCCATTTTTCATCTACGCGCAAGCGTTTGGGTGTGCATGAAAGAAGAGAGACACTCTTGAATGTGTAGAGCTGGTAAAGCGAGGTCGTGCATAATTATTGGCGATGGGATAATCCAATTCACTGGAGATAAGTCGATCGAGGACATTTTAGACGGCGAGTGAATTGATTTAGAATGAAAGTTTAAAAAGGCACAAATGCATCCTCTTCAGTCATATCATAATTCCTTTTTTTTTTTTTTTTTTAATAATATAGATCATATATTTTACTCAATGAGGAGCAGTAGTATGAAAAAATGTGGAAAAAATTGAAATTATGCAACAACGTGTCTACATTGTTGGGTAATTTTTTCAAAATTTTTTATAGAAGCCTTCATTCCCAGAAAAATCTCTTCCATCACTATCATCATTGAATCGCGATATTGAGGACAATCTATCATTTGCGAATCATGTGACAAACACGGAGACCTCAGAGCAGCGTCATCGTAATCGTAGAAACCCCTTGCGTAACAAGTCAGAAACCATATAGGACTGCCGTTGCCATGAAGGTAAATTAATGCGAATTCACCCACTGAGTCCAATAATGTCGCTTTCTGATTAGTATTTTCTTTCAATTCCTCATTCTTCATTGTTTGACCTTTCAGGCTTTCACAGTTTTCCCAATCCCCCCCCCCCCTCCCCCCACCTCCTTCGCGACTTCATGACCCGACTTTTCGCTCGAATACTTGGCTGCTTAAGGGTCGGATGTAAGAAAATTTCCCCTAGACAAAATAATTTTTTCCCCATATACCAAAGAGTTTTCGAAGCTCTACTAATGCTGGCCGGAAAAAGCCAGCAATCATTTCGATCCAATGATTGAATGAAAGCTCATTTCAGCTGCATGGCGGAAATTAGGTTTAGAGATCGACAATTATTTTTTGCAATTGTAATTATCAAAAGAAAATAATACCTTCATTATCCCTATATAAATGATTTGAATACACACAACATGGCGTTCAGCCGATGCTAACACAAAACCACAAATAATTATTTCTACAGGTATCACATCACTTGGAGACCGAATTTCCGTCATTTGCACTATTTTTCGCTATCTATTAAAATTGTTTTCAGCACAATTACTGATAAATTACGTACGTAATTAGCAGAGCCTCTGATGAAGCGGTGAGCTTCAATCAAAAGATCGTGTCAATCAAAAAAAAAATCACTATATTTCACATCCGACCCTCAAAACTCAGTAGATCCACTGGACCGCAGGCAGACCAAAAGCGCAAAATTGTCCGTTCTTTCTGATTACTATCTTCATCTTCATTTTCTCTTACTAAAGAAATTTAAAAACGTCAAATAGAAAAAGAAATACAGACGTTCTCAATTCCAGGGTGCAAGTATAACTCAGAAATTAGAGATAGATACAAAACTTTTTCCATCATCTGAATATTCGATTTACACTCTTTCCCTCCCCCTCTCTCAACCCGCGGAAACTTTTGTCAAGTTTATTATTATTATTATAGAAAGAGAAATAGCGAAACAAGGAAATGGAGAAAATAAGAGGCGAAGAATGGAGAACAACAGGTAAAAGATATTCGAGGGGAATGGTTAAATGAATTGATGAGATTTTCGTTCTCTTCGAAGCAAGTGCTAAAGGTGGTGTGGGTTTTAAACTCCCTTAGTTTTTCCTCTCTCTACCAACGTGTTCTTCTGTTTTCTTTCTCTCTGTGCTTTTCCAAGTTTGGCTGGAAAACGCAGAGACTTTACTTTTGAAGGTCTTACCGAAGCCACGAAGGTTTTAGGTTTTTCCGAGGTATTCCAGATTCTTTTTTTTTCCTATTTTATTTTTTTATTATACATTTTTTTCCCCCCTTTTTCCTTTCATGCTATTTACTTATTTTCTCTTTCTCTTGGTCGCGCCGGAAGGCTTGAGTGCGGTACTTGTGGGCCGGGAATAAAATAAAATAGGGGGTGAAAAAGAAAAGAAGTGAAAAAAAAGAGGAAATGAATGAGAATGGAAAGATCGATACTGGAGAGAAGAAGCTGGCTCCAATACAGAACTCTGGCTAATTGAGGTTACATGGAAACCTCTTGCAAGATCACTTATCTCTTTTATTCTCTTCTGATATCTTTTTTTTTTTTTGGTTTCCACTACTTCTAACAGCTATTTTACAACGGTTTCTCTCTCTTCTTTCTCTCTTGGAAATTTAAATTTCTGAGGGACGATTTCTTCCAAGGCGATTGACGATAAGAGTCTTTATTTCTCTATTTTTTTCTTCTACTTTATTTTTTTTTAATTCGTATGAAGTGAATGTGGAAGTTTAGCAGGACGTTCTTCTCGTCGTCGTTTTTAATTTCCTGGCACAGCATACACTTTACGGCCAAAGGCCAGAGGATAAGCATTTAAATTTCATGGCAGTTGCCTCATTTTTTTATTTTTTTATTTCATTCCGTTGGGCGGATTAAAATTGCCAGTTGTAGTACGCGAAATCTAGACATTTTCATTTTCCCTTTTTTTTTGTTTTTACGAAGAGAAAGGAAAATTCAAAAAGAAGTACTTGAGGAAAGAATGCTCTGTGAAATCTTTCGTATGCACGAAATTAATTAATTTCTAGGACTAGGAGAGTACTGGAATTCTCCAGAGACTAGAGAACACTCTTATTTTCATGTTTTAAATGGCAAAAAGGTGCGAAATAATTTATCACAATAAATTCAATTATTCAATTATTTTCTTAACTTCATTTAAAAATTTTTCATCGAATTATTTTTTATTAATTGAAAAAAATCACTGATATTTTGCAATTAATTCCGTATTTTTTCATCATTTTTTCGTTATTTATTTTCTTCCTTTTTTCTAATTTATTCTAGAGAAAAATAAGTATGAATGGAATTGCATTCAGCGTGTGCAAGTGGGGATGCTTCGTTATGGCCTCACTTCACCTCTTCTAACAGTTGAAAAATAATTTGAGACTAGAATTGTCAAGTGGTAAGCCCCTGGAGGCTATCCACCAAATGCTTCTGTTTATTCATGAGTTTATGATGAAAGAAAGACATAAAAGAAGAAAGACAAAAAAAGAAGGGAAATAAATGAAAAATGCCATTTTTTTTTAGCAAGGTAGATTGAATTTACCTAGTAATTTGAATTATTTCACATTCATCTCTTCGTATCTCTTTTATTCAAGTGTTGATATCGGTTCGTTACATTTTTCATCTCTTGTTTTATGCATTGTTTTATCATTTTGTCAAGTAGAAGCCCCCAAATCAGAAAAAAAAACAATGTCCACTAATTGTATTTTATTTTTAAAAAAATGATAAAATTCACGGGGAAAGAATATGAATACCCATGAATATAAAATACTGAAAAATACAAAAAAAAAAATGGAAAAGAACGTTAAAAATATGAAACTTTCCCGTATGAATTATTTCGAATGCATTTTCAGTGTATGTAGAGAGTCGTTGGCACACAGAGTACTTTGCCAGTTATAAAAAAAAAAAAAAAGAAGAATGATGAAAAAAAAGAAGACAAGAAAGGGAAATAAAAATTGCCACACTTCAGAGTTGGAGAACAAGAGAGAGAAAGCTTTTGGACTCACACGCATTATTATAGTGAGGTGGGATAGCTTTGAAAGTGGATAATAGAAACTACTGAAGTAGAGGAAATACAGAGCACTGATGAACCTAAAGTTCATGTCTTTAAAAGTCCTTTATGCATCAGGTATTATCTCATGTATTTAAAAAATTTAGAAATGTTGGAGAATAATATGTAGTCTTACTCAAAGTAGTGTCCCAGTGAACTCGAGTACATTTAGCCCCTTATTTTTTTGATGCTGCATCAAAGATGATATTTTTTTTAACATTTTTCTGAATTTTATTAAAATTTTTGTCCGTGTCTGTTAAAAACAATTGGTGGAGAGAACAGCATTTTAACTAAATAATAGAAGAAAATAATATTCAATTCACCGTATAGTTATTGAGAAGTTTTAATTAGAAGGCATGTGATAGGAGACTAGTGATGTAAAAAAAATTCGAGAAAAAAAATTATATTTAGAAGCTGAAGATATGACTTTTGAATAGATTAATCAAGTTTTTCGGGTCAATTGAATCACTTTTTTCCGAATTATCAGCAATTAATTGCAAACTAACTCATTAATCCTCATTTTTCCTTGTTTTATCTACTGCACTCTGGTTACTGCCTTAAGGGATAACAGAAAGCCTCATATATATATTATTTCTCATATATATATTATTATTAATATATATATTGAATTTTCAAACCAATTATTTGACGACATTTCTCTATTTTTTTATAATAGAAAAGTGGCAACGACTGAGGAAGGAAATTAGAAAGTCGATTTTTTTGAAATTTAATGCAAAAAATCATAATTATTACCAAATGGATTTGAAAATTTGAAATTTACCAGGTCTTTCGTTACCCCTTGATTCTGAATCCTAGAATTTTCCATACTACAATTTATAAATTCTCATATGCAGCTATTTCGAATCTCTCAAACGAGATATTGTGATTTTTCTTTATTCCACAAAGTTCTTGGATAAGAGAGGGCTGAATGAGACCCTTGGGTGAAGTTGTCGAGATTGTATTTTATAAATATTTTTATTGAAAGTCCAGGGGAATTTGTGGTGGTTATAGCTTGAATAAATTGAATATTTAAAATTCTTGAAAAAGTCAATTTTTCATTAAAAAAAAAGCTCTAATAAATAAATTCAAGAAGAATTGACGCCAATTCACTCGAATAGTTCCGAATCCCTGCACGTAATTAAGAAACCATTGATTCATTTAAAAAAAAAACAGAAAAAGAAAATCCTTTGAAAAAGAGGAAATGGACTTTTTCCAGGGAACCTATATATGCCCCTCATATTTGAATTTTATTTGAAAAAAAAAATAGACTGAGAATACTTGAATGTCGAAGCAATCCATATGTATGACATATAGCACTGGATGGAAAATTTGTCGAAAAGAAAACGGTAGAATAGTGTTGCACTGTAGGAAAAGGGTCCAAGTGCTTGATTACAATACATGAATATTCACTGTCGTGAGAATTTCTCCAACTCTTTTCTTTTTTTTTTTTTTTCTTTATTATTTTTCATATTCCATCTTCGTAGTTATGCAAGTATATATATTTCTACAGTGAAGTGCATAGCCACGAGGTAAAAGAGCTGAAGAACTTTTGCAGCGGAAAATCTTGGTTAATTAAGTCATGACAAAAGTCAAATGTTCGTTAACGTTTTCACATAATTGCTGCAAATTATACCACTCATTTCCATTGTTATTTCAATTTTTCCACCTTAATTCCTTGTTGGATCGCATAAAAACGTGGATTTCATGTGGAATTGAAGTGCAAAACACGTGGATGGTGATAGAATGCGACAAAATCGAATATGTAGGGTAAAAGTATCAGTTTTTGCTATTTTTGCATCTTTTTTAGACACCTCGAATTCAAGTTCATAATAATAATAATGAAAAAATAACGCTGGATGGACTCCAAAAAGAGCTTCGAAGCTTTAATAAAAAATAAAAAAAATTTAAAAATTCTTCATTCAGAATAATATTTTTCATAGAACTTTGAAACCTTCATAATCATACGAATCTAACTTATAATGTTATTGTACTCATAAAATGATTCATATTCAAATGTGAATATAAAGTGGTCAAATAAGGTACTGTGGCCACAAACAATACTTCTACCCTATTTGACTGAATTTGAAATTACGTCGAATATCATCAGAATAGTTTCGAAACTTCTAACTTAGAATCGACATTCTCATTCGTAATTCAGAATTATAGGAGAGTGGGGCAAAATGGACCTCTACTGTAACATGATCCAGGATTTTTTTTTGGAGTGAAGGACTTTGTGGAAAAATCTGAAAAAATTTGAGAAGATGCTTCAATATGTTGGAATTTTTGGTGAATTTTTTCACTTTTTTTCATGGACTCCTTCGATCATGAAGAAAAAAATTCGGAATCGTTTTAATATGCAGGTCCATTTTGCCCCAGTTTGCTCTACTTCAGTAAATACACAATTGTGTTTGAAATTCAGCTTTGAATAACGAAAGGATTGAATGCAGTTTTAAAATCAATTGTGTCATTGCTTATTCCTTTATTCTTTTTAAATTCTGGGTCAATTGAATGGAATGAAAATGAATAATTTGAATTTTTTTTTTTCTTTGGTAGCAATCAATTTATTCCTGTAACACAGTACGTTCATGAATAATAAATACTGATTATTAAAATTCGAGGGATGAAAAATCAGGGATGAATTTATCATAACAATACAAAATTTAACATCAGAAAAATTTCATTTTTAATTTATTGAAAAAAAAAATATATAAAAAAAAGTGTAGGAAATGAAATTTTTATTGGAGAACATGCTGTTTCGTCTGTCTGTATGTGTGTTTGGATATGAATGAACACATTCTGACAGCGAGAAACGAGAGACGATTTCCAAATAACTGAGGAACACAGAATGACGACGTGCCAGGCATGTTTTACTATCACCAGCCCCTCCCCCCCTCTTTTTCCAGCCCTCATGTCCCTTGTCCACGAGAATATTTGCCTGTATTCAGCGAGAGACATTTGCCATAGGTCCATCCAAACATAAAGCGAAATAATCAAACTCGTTATGAAATGAACGGCGGAAAAACAATTAGTCATTGAATTATTCAACACTCGTGTTATCCGTAAATTCTGCATCTATCTTTACACAATCCCCCCCTCTCCCCCTTTTTTCAACCCCCCCTAAATATTTAATCAAATTTGACCAGGAATTTGTAACAAAAGAGTCGTCCGATGCATCCAATTATTTTACCAGTGACGCTTTTTTAACGGTAAAAAAAAAATAAAATAATGAAAAAATATTATTCCATATATGGAGAGAAGGTTATGCAACACAGTAGCAGCAGCAGAACTGAAATATAGCAATCGTAAATCAAGGGGGTAGCTACAGCCGATTGTATTATAAAAGACCGGCATATTAATCCCAATGCAGTATTAAAATGGAGACAAAGAGGTTTTTTTTTTAGAATACGAATAAAAGAAGAAAAAAAAAAGGAAAATGTAGGATTTAAAATAAATGTGAATAAAGATTGAGATTAAGGACAATTTAGTTAAAACCCTGGATAATTGGATTTTCAGAAGCAAAGTTTTGAAAATTTAAGAGAGTCAAATATTCCGATAACCCAAAGAAATATGGAGAGTTCTTCATTTTTCATGATTTTCCATTGGAAATTGTATGGAATGAATGAATATGAATTTTTTTGAATAATTCTTCCTCTCGCTTCAATTTTTTTCTTTTTCAAGAAAAATAAAGGTGCTAAATCATTTAACGTAGCGCTTTTCGACAATCAATTAATTCAAGAAGCAAAGTGACAAAAATATTAATGAAATCCTGAGATGTAGTAGAGCCCAATACATAACCCACACTCGTCCAGATATTAATTATCTCGTTCACAAGGATATTGAAATGAGAATTTATGCTCACAGAGAGGCCATTCCCCCATCCAAGCTCCATACATTTTCTCTCTCAGTACTGTAGACTCCCACAGAGAGATCCACTGTTTTCTCGTTGACTTTCCAGTCGTTTTTTTGTTTCTTCTTTCTTTTTTCACCTCTTTTTTTTGTACATTTTTCATTGAAATAAATAGTTTTCAACGAGAGCACCCGAGAATTCGAATATATATTTCTTTTTTTCATCCATTTGTGTCGCCTCCTCTTGGTGTGGATCCTGAGTCTCTCTTTCTCTCTCTTTTTCTCTCCTCTACTCTCCAATTCTTCCCAATGAATTCGCACACTCAACCCTCTGGGCATCGAGGGATCGATCTATTTCTCCAAATGATCCGTCGAGCCGTACAGACACATTCCGCTCTGATTCGAACCAATAATGGTCCAGCATTCCTTCCCAGAAACGTCTCTATATAACGCAGATCGAGCAGACACTTCAGAACAGCGTTATTTTCTCCTACAATCTATTTCTGCAATTTGCTTCATTTTTTTTTTCTTCTACTCTTTCATCGTTTCCTCTTTCCTACTGCCTTTATCTGTTTATCTCTCTAATTTGTCGAATGAGTTGCTCTTTAACGAACGAACATAATCACTCCACGTCCAGACGATTGTGTACAATAAATGCCACTTGATGGGCACTTTCCCCTCGTTCTTAAGGTGGTATCCCAGTGAGTTCGAGATACGGTTGATCCCTTGTTTTTTTGATGCCGTATCAAAGATGATATTTTCTTACATTCTTCTGAATTTTTTCATAATTTTTGTCTGCAGTTAATGGAAATGGAAATAACGAAATTACTAAAAAAAACCACAGGGTTGACCCATTATTTGGAAACAATTGGCGATGAGAACAGCATTTTAACGGAATAATACACGGAGAAAAACGTTTTTTTAATTTGAGGATGTGCAGTCACTTAATTTAAGAACGTGCAGGTCACTTAAATTAAGAAAGAAAAAGATCATTGATTTAAGTGAGTTTTATTTTCTTAAACTGAGAAAGAAATAATCACTTGATTTAAGTGAGAAAACTCACTCAAATCAAGTGACTGCACATTCTTAAATTAAGAAAACATTTTGCTCTATGTAGAAGAAAAAAATATTCAATTCACCGTATGGTTATTGAGAAATTTCAATTAGAAGATAGTCGTAACTATTTGCCTCTTCCTCTATCTCATTTATTTGATAGAAGATTAATGTAATGAAAAATTGAAAAAAAAATTAAAAATTATATTCACAAGCTGAAGATATGACTTTTGAATAGTTTCATCACGTTTTTCTGCTAAATTGAAGCACATGTTCCCGAATTATCAGCAATTGATTAAAAGCTAACCTACAAAACCTCATTTTTCTCTGTTCTATCCATCGTACTCTGCGAAACTACTTTATCGTTGAAAAGAAAAGGAAAATCATCCAATTCTACTAATAACTTCTGATAATAATCTACAAATTTTCCTCCTCTTCATCAAAGAATAAAGCCGTAATTGAATGTCCCAGAAGCTTCCTCTACTGAACCAGTTTCCAAAAGGGGATGAGACATTGTCATCAAGTGGCCATGAGTAAATGCCAAAGTGTTGGCCAGGAAACATGAAACAGTGTTAAAGAGCCCATGGTATAGTATTCAAGGGTAAACCCTCTCTTATCACTATCCAGCCATCGAGTATCATCGACCCAGGGACAAAGCTGCAAGGCCGATGATATGACAAGGCAGCTCAGTGTGCCAATTTCATTGTCGTGATGCGTAAATGTCGTTACTCAGTTTGATTAATCAAAAAATAAGATTTTCTCATCAGATGTAAAATATGAGTAGAAATTTCGATGAGAACTGCATTTTTATGAAAAATAAAGGATCACAGGACTCTCACCTTTTGATGATAATAATAATGACAGCAACTATCCTTCTCTCTACTTTACATACCTGAAACATAAATAGAAAAACCTGAATTAATCAACAATGCAAAAAACCAAGTGAAAATGTAAAATTTCAATTTATGTTAACAACTTAATATTAAAGAATAAAAGAATGATGAATTTAATTTTTAACATTCAACATAAATTTATGTGAAGATAAACATTCATTGAGGAAAACTTTCAACAAGAGCAAACAATGCTTGTATAATACAGTTAAATTTACGGAATTACCAGGAAAACTGCATTTTTCCTCTGTATCTACTTCATAATATTCAGTTTTACAGTAAAACTGAGAGGATTATTCGTGGAATTTAATTTATTTTGAGAATAAAAAGAAAAAACTAGAGTCTAAACAATTTGTAGGATTCAACCTTTGATGCTCGGTGGCATTGAAATTTGTTCGATGCATCAATCAGTGGCATTTTATGTGGATCACTTTACTTTTTTTTTTTTTTTTTTCGTTTTTTTTTCTCCATTTTATTTTCTGTTTTTTTCCTTTCAACCCTGTGGCTGAGGGACAAACACACAGGGTAGACTAGAGAGAAATACGAGTGAAATATGTAGCATATGTATTGCAGTATGGCGTACATGTTTTGTACAAACACCGGAGAGAATGCACCATTCGTTGGAATATATATTCAACTGTGGTTCATACGTAACTTATATCCTTTTTTTTTCTTTTGCGTTGAAAAATTCTCGGGATACATTGAAAGAATTTCATAAGATTTTTATCAAGAAAGAATTCAACGGTGGAATAAATTATTAGAATCATGAAATATTCACATGATAAAGAATGGGAAATTGAAAAATGACAGAATCCTATTATTTTTATTCTAAAAAGTTAATCCTATTCTGAAATGTTCATACATGTCGAATGTAATGCTAAAAATGTCACGTCCATTCTCCATTGGTTAACCAAAATTGGACGCTCGATTCGAAAGGACAAACAAAATAGAAATAAAGGATAAAACAATTTTCGAAAGTAATTATCGAACATTGATAATGGTTTCCAATGTAACTCGAAACAAGGTAGGAGAACAGGGAAAGCATCTGCTCTGTCCTCAGGGAGGAATGAATTCAATACAAATTCACGATAACAACTGCTTATTGATTCTATTATTATCAGTCTTCATATACTGAACTATAATCCTTATTCAGCATTCTAGAGTCTTCGACCTTGTTATGCCTCATAATCATTGTTTCATATTATTTCATAATTATTACAGTAAAGAAGTCGAAATGAGTTCAGCTTACTTCACATATTATTTGACTCAGCGCTTTATTCCTGCATGTTGCCTTTATTAATCATGTTGCAATGTGGCACTGACAATTTAGTATAAAAAATATCGAGCTTACAGATGTTCGATAGGTCAGTTCTCAATCAGACATGACAGTGCGTCATTGTACCAGTCACCTAAGAGACTGGTAGCTTTTACCTTTATATTTGATTATACATAATGAATATTGATTAATCATTCAAATCAAATGAATATTTATTGTTTTTCTAATAAACGACAGAGTTGCAGTATCTATTCACTGTGGAGGAGTATCTCTACAGATCAACCTGAAGAACTTCTCAACAACATTTTTCACAATTTGCACATTCGAAAAATGAGCTCATTTGATAGAGCATTAAACAAGAAATCAGAAGATCGTGAGTTCAAACCACGCTTGGGCATTTCCTATTTTTCCCGAAATTTGATTCCATAAGGACAATTTCTGAGTTGTAAGTCTGGTGATTGTCAATATTCTGAAATGGTAAGTCTTATTAGAACATCATAGAGTTTGGATTCTATCGACCGTGTATAGACTATTTTTATTATTTCGTAAAATCACTCTAACGGCAATTTCGGTCATGTAGGCTTTCGTTCATGAGAATTTGGATGAACTTAAAGGGAAAGAAGGCCCAAATTTATAACATCATTCATTCATTCACCTGCTCACTCATGATTCCATAAATTTTTCAATTCATTTATTTACTTAAAAATATGATAGCTCAACATTTTATTATTGAAGAAAATATTATATGGGACGTTATAACAACGTCCCAAATTCAACTGGCCATAGAATGTGGTTCATACGTACTTATTTCTCTTTTTACGTTGAATATTCTCGAGATATACTCAAAGATTTTCATAACATTTTTATCGAGAAGAATTCAACGGTGAAATAAAGTATTAGAATCATGGAAAAATTCACATGATAAAGAAATCTCATAGTAAATTGGAAAATGACACAATTCTATTATACTCAAAAAGTTATAAAGAGAATCTGAGGAGCCGATATGAAGGTAAAGGTATTATTCATCGTTCCTTTTAGGTGGACGTGGAAAATCGTTTAACGATATCAGGAAATATCACGAGAGAAAAACGACATTACGTACGTGTATGTGTGCGTGTAGAGTGACTATTTTCGACAATGTAACGCTGGTGAATTTGTGAGGAATAAAGGAAGAAAATTGCTCGATGCTGGAGGATCATAAAAAATAGAAGAAGAGTGCGAAGACACAGTGTGTCTGAACGCTTTTCTTATTAGAGGAGATAAAAATTGTTTGAATTGATTTGATGATACCAGCCGATGTTTGATGCTCCAACAGATGAATTAAGGCGACGTAAATCATTGCAGGGAAAAGGGGGATAAAATGGATATTCCAATAAAATGGCTTGAGATAAATTCTTTTTAACGATTCTATTGAAAAGATAAGGGAATTTTAGGTGGAAAACATGCATCACAATTGATTTTTCGGAATTTTTGGAAAATTCCATTTTTGGAGGTGAAATCGAAGAATTTGACTCGTCAAAGTTCGAGAAATTTCGGTTTTTTTAGGATATCTCTGGTTCTATTGGTCGCAGCGTAAAAAATCTGGATGGAGGTGAAAGGTGAGATTATTTGCCATGAATTTATGTGGCTTCCAAGGAAAAAATTTCGAGTTCTAAGATATCCATTTACCCTTATAGGAGAGAATCTGATTTCCATAAAATGAACCTTATAAGTACCTTTAAAATCGATATTTTTCTTTTCAAACCCATATGAATCGATGGTAAATGATCTCACCTTTCATCTCCATGCAAAATTTCTACGATATGACAAAAAAAACCAGAGATATTCTCAAAAAACTGAATTTCTTCAATTTTATAAAGTGTTAGACTCCCAATGTTCTTCTAAAAAATTCGAATTTCCCCAAAAAATCCCAGAAATAAATGCTGACATGTGTTTTCAACCGGAAATTTCCTCAGTTTTCCAACGTAATCATCAGCAAAATCCTATCTCGAATATTTCTCCTGATTTCTCTCGATTTTCCCAACTAAAACCATTAAAACCAAAGTGTCTCGTTTCTATCTTCACTAATGGAATTAACATTTAATAATTTAATCCTAAAATGTCACTTTACGAAGATATAAGTCGTAGTTAAATGTCAATCCGTGGACGTACTATAGTACCCTGGTTACTTCCGTTTGTCCGTGTAGAGTTTGGCCATTGCGTATTCATGCGGTATATATCATTCCAGGTTTGCGCGTATTTCGCACATTCAACATGAACGTATAAACTTCCATATATCCATATATATTTCCTGTGTACCATTGCCGTATTTCTCTACAGCTAGAAGTTGCACACACACATACGCACATACAGAGCTCCAGCATCCCCTTTATGGTTATACTACCACCTCATCCATTGGCGAATGAGTCGTTCGCCAAAGCGTTGACAAGGGAGGAAAGAGCGAGTGAGAGAGAGAGACAGAATGAGGGGGTTAGAGCCCCCGTACATACATAGACCGTTGTGAATCGATTGTGCTTGGCGCTGTATATATCCTCCTACATCATTCCTGACTATACATCGGTTCTGTACGTCACCTGTGTGAGAATCCATCTCACTCCATGGGCTCTTTACGAAAGCTGAAGGAACCAGAGCAATGTGCAAAATGGGAGAATGGAAAATATTGGAAAGCTCACTGCGTCTTCTACTTGCTTCTACATCTCACGCTATTTTTCAATATGAAAATCACTTTGTTCTTTCCCTTTCGTTCATACACTGAGAAAAACAAAACTCTTGTCGGAAATAAGGTTGATGCATTGGTAGGAAGTAGTTGGTGCTATGCAATTATTTTCTTTAATGATGAAAATTGATTTGGGGGTGTCAACTATGGAGTTTGATCTAATGAGCTCAAAATAACGGTAATGTTATGAACAGATTTGTTTTCTGAGCAATTACAAAAATTTTTATAAAAGGAGAATTTTACTTTATATTAGTGCATCACTTTTCATCTTTATAATCGTCTACTAATATCTAATCAATTAATTCTTCAGAAGAAAAAACCGAAATGAATGGGAGAAACATCTTCAACTTTTTTTAGTTTTTTCGTCTTTTTTTCAGAAATAATTTGAACAAGTCTAACAGGCTTTCTCCAATGTAGGAGTTCTTCTTACTAATTAATATTTCATAAAATAGAATTTCTAATTAGGGAAAATTTTGAAATATTCACTTTTGCACCAAGCAAAAATTTACTCAACATCAGTATTTCAAATTCCCAAAAAATTCCTCGCTTCTCCCAATATCAATTCCATTTTATTCCACTTTTATTTTATGGAAATCAAGAATTTGTGAGAAACGTCTATTCGTTGATTAAAATTTATTGAATCATTAAATTATGAGTGAATTGAATAAACGCCCGTTTTGCCCAAGAATTGTTAATTGAGAAAGGAGAAACAATTCACGAGGATTGAAAATGCGTGGGAGCGTGTTGTGTTGAGTTTTCATACTGGCGTCTGTTGCCGTCAACTAGGAAAGACACGGGACCAGAGGAGCACAAAGTAGGAGGAGGGGGGGAAGGGTTGGGGGTGTACAGTTGCTGTTGCATATTAATGCTTGCATCCGTATTGCCGTAAGAGCGAACAAGTGAGAGACGTTTGGGGATATATACATATATTTGGACACGCTGGAGTCTACGTCTTCGTTTGTTGCTTGGCTTCGTCTCGTTTATAGTTTCAATTCATGATGCTGTGTGTATATATATGTGTGTGTGTGTAGATACTAGCATGGCTGAGAGACATCAGAGTTAGTGGGTGGAACTCGATTCGTACTGTCTCATATTGTCTCTTGGTAGTCTCAAACGAGTGATGGGAATGAGGAAAACGCGGAGAAAAGGAGATTGAAGAGGATGCAGAGAGAAAGTACTCGATACCCTTCTTCTCTTCATGTATTTCTACTGGTACTTGAGGAATACCAGAAATAGTCTAGTGTTGTACATAACGATGTGTGTGTGTATATATATATATGTATGGATATATATTTATATCTATATGTGTGTGTGTGTGTGTCTGGTACGATTGAAGAACAAGAGGAGAATTGATATTGCAGGTTTAGTGGGAAAATGGCTGTGTATCCACTGACTTCAGTACTACTATCTATGACTTTTCAGGATTGTGTTTCCCCAGTGTTTGCGTGTGAAATCAGGCCACGAAACTTTGTATCGAGAAAGAGAGAGACCATCTATTGAGTGGCAGATGGTGCATTATCTTGATAGAAAATCCTTCATGATCTCATAAATAAATTGAATTTTCAAAGAATTCGCATTAAACTTTTCTCCAGATTTTTTTTTTTGGTTTGGAACACTAGACACAAACTTTTATTGTGAATAATTCATTGCACTCCTTGATATCGAATGGACAGTACTAAGCAATAACGTCTTGAGAAACATAAAAAAAAAAATTATAGACAGTGTATTTTTAGTAAAGAAGCATTTCTGAACCCAAATATGTCGTCTACAAAATTTCGAGAAAAATGTTGGTTAAGACGTTATTGCTTATTACCATTCAATAGTGCATATAATATGGACAGAAAGTTCATATTCTATGCCCAGCTTTTTCTGTGTGTACTGGAAGAAAAGGCTTGAGGAGAGGGATACAAACAGATATTGTAACATCATTGAATAAACTCTATTCCTTCATTGCACTCCATTTTTTTGCTATATGTGAAGTGATTATTCATTTCTATTGCCCAAGCGTCTGATATGATTCGTGAGAGTGTCGACCCCTGTCAAATTTCCGAAGTAAGAATATGCAGTAATATGCAGATAGTGCTTTTTTTTTGAAAGAAAAAAAAATATCCAAGTACTTAGTAACGATTTTTCTCTTGACCCACTTTATTTCACGTGTACGAGCTTTGGCCTGCGTTGACTGGAGAGTGAACCTGCACATTGTACAGATCATTTCTACTTTTTAATTATAACACTAGAAGAGGTTATTGTACTTTTTTCCATTTGAGAAAAAAAAAATAATAAGAAGAAGAAGAAAACGTACGTTTGTGTGTCATGGCACAAAATGATAAAGAGAATTTTTTTCAAGATTTTATTATCATTACTCGATATATCAAAGTCTTTTATGCGTCAGATTCAGTGAAGAGAATGATTACCAGTGATGTCAACGAGGAGAGAAAGAAAGAAAGAAGAAATTGCCTCAGGTGCAATTTTTTTCACGTATTTTTCCAACGTTTCTTCTCTTCTTCTTCCTTCTTCTTTGCTTTCTTTCCTGCTCGTCACCTCGTACTTTGGCTGTAAAAAGAAAAAACGTCAATTGTGTGAATGGTTCGTCATAGAAGAGCGTAGCTTCAGCGTGAGAAGTGGCATAGTCCTCTGGCGTGTGTCCAACGATGCACCGATAAAAAGGCACTTAAGAAAGGTGCCTATATCCCGACGTAGGTATACACGCATTAAAGTAAAACTCGTGGTGTGTGCTTTTCCAACGTCTTCCTCCAAACGATCCGTCACGTTCTCGTAAAAGGTTTTCTCGTAAAAGAAAGAAGGTGAGGGGGCAAAAAAAACACATTTCTTCCTATCATCCCCACTGGTTTAGTGTATATATATATATAGACACATATATATGTATGTATATATATACATACACAGAGAGTGTTGAAGATATGACTGAGGTGGATGGCTGTAGTTTAGCGATGAGGATGTGAGATCAAGCGAAAGTAAAATGGCAGACTGTGTGTTTGGAAAGAAAAAAAAAAGATAAAAATACTCGAGAACAACGAAAGACTGGGCCCTGATCTCTCATGGACCAAGTCCAAAGCTTAAACCAAACTTCTTCGGTACTCTTAGTGAGAACTTTTCTCAATTCCTCGACCCCCTAACCAACACAACGATATGACGACTTTTCAAGAGTCTCTACTCTTCATCGTTTTTTTCTTGAATTCGTTGATTCTTTTCTCCACCTTCATGAACTTGCCCTGTGTTAGACTCTTCATAATTCTCTCATGTCTATATTCATGAAGGTAAAAACTTATCATTTCAATTTTTCGACACTATCGAGAAATTGAAATTTCTTCGATTTCCAATGGTATTGATGAACCTGATGATGTTGATTCTGCTACAAATTTAATTTAACCTCAGTAGAAGTGCAAACTCGAGTGACCTTTTTGAAGGTATAAAAAGAAGAAGAAGAGGAAGGAGAAGAAAAAAAAAACCTGTGGGGACACAGAAAGATAAATTAAAAGAGGAGAAAGAAAAAAAAATAATTGAAATTTTAAAAAGGTTGACATGCACAGGAAATTAATGCGGAAGTGTTTCGTGACTTTATGAAAAGAAAATTTTCGATTCAAAAGAGGCAATTCACATTTCCCAGAGTTTCGTTGAAGATATTTTCTCTTCTTCTCTATCTATCTCTCTCTTTATTTCTCCTCGTGGGCTTTTTCCGTTGATATTCAACAGTGGGAAGAATGAAGAGGGGGTAAAGGCAATGCATCAAGGAGCTTGAAAAGTTTCCTCAAGCTTATAACTTTCATATAAATTCACAGCCAAATACTCTCAGGCACAAAAACTCGGAGAGATATTAACACTACTTTTCTCAACAATTATTTGTCTTGACGTAATAACGTCAATAAAAAAATCGGCTCAAAAGAGAAAAAAAGGGAGAGGCGTGGGGTAACGAATGGCAGAGTAATAAGAATGGAAAAAGTTTAAAGATGAAAAAAGATAGGGTGAAAAGAGAAATATAAAAAACAATTTCTCACTATTCACGATATCCGACAATTGCAAAACACTTTTAGTTTGAAGTAAAACTCTCGTATTTCCAGTTGATGTTTTGCTTTCATCATTTCAGAAAACACTAACGACCCACGGGGCTCAAGCTCATTTTGCCTCAGAACCTCCAACAAAACGAGAGATACCCGATGAAAAGTTTCTTAATATCGGTGCACGTAAACGTAACTACAATCTCACTCTTAAGAAACTTATATATCATAGAATTTTCAGTTGTGAGTAAAATATAGAGTTTGAAGGTATGAATTTTCTGAATTATTGTTGCACCAATGTATGAAAAGACATGTGGCTAGTGATGGACAAATCTGAATTAATTCTTTCAAGATTGGATCTTTTTAATTTTTTGGAAATCGATCGTTTTTGTGGGTTCTCAAAATGGACAATAATCAATTCTGGATCATTTTCTCTCTGAGAGAATTGTTTTTCTTCTTGTAAATAAGAGAGAAAAACTAAAAAATAAAGCGAAGAAAAGGTCAATTCGAAGGATAACAGTCATTTTAGATTGCTTCAAGTATCCATCAAAATAATTATTGAATTGGACTCGAAATGATCCACTTGGTAATGAAAAGATCATATTTTCCACTTCAGGCATGAAAGTTCGGAGTCCAAAAAAGGCAAATTGAGTGATTTTAGGGGAGAAAAGTAAAAACAGAAAGAGGGAATGCTCCATATCTGATATAATATAGTCCGTTTTTTGAAAGGATCACTTTTCTGAGAGCCCCAGAGGGTATCTGAGCTAAGTTCAACCAAAGTTTAAGAAAGTAAACCTTTTGGTAATTAGACTATAAGGCCCTACGGTTGAGAAACGTCACCTACAGTGGTCCAGTTCGGCTACATAACAGCCATTTTATAAAAAAACCATCCCGGATCATAATTTCCACTTCAGGCATGTAAGTTCGGAGTCTAAAGAAGGCATATTGAATGATTTGAAGAAAGGAAATCAAAAATAGGGAGAGGGAATGCTCCATATCAAATATAATGAATCCCAAAAAAAAAATCACCCTGGAATAATTTCCACTTCAGGCAAGGAAATTCAGACCCATTGAACGTCCCAACGATAAAACTGAAAAGTTTGAAAATCAAAGTTCAAATTTTAAATAGTTCTTCTTCTCGTTATCATATCGAAATAAGAACAGACTCATTTTTTTACGGAAAATTGTCTACTTTTCAATGATAAAATAAAAGATACTCATCATTTCCATGGGAAGAATGGAGAAAAATTGAAATTTCTGAAAAAAACATGTAGATTTTCATAAATCTATTTTCCGTAAGATCGATTTTTGAGTAATCGATTTTTTTTGCATTGAGAATCGCCCACGACTGTCCGTGGCTCTTGTTTCCACACGATAATAGCCCTTTGTTCATCTATTCACAGGAAAATGAACCGTAATTGGTGCTAACGTAAGACTGTATTGATAATGCCAATGGATCCATTTACAAGGCATCTTTTGCATGAAAAGCCATCAGGAAACTATTATCGATACCAGCACCAAGAGAAAGGCAACTAGGGTGTACTATACCTAAATGCCTATCTCCTCATATCGGTATTGTTCATGTAACTGGGAGTATGTGTGTGTATGTGTGTATGTGTGTTTCTGCAGCTAAAGTACATGAAGGGCAACTACATGCAAAACTCACGACGACACCAAAACGTTATCGCCTGTAGCCACGAGTCCCTTGGGATGCCTCGTCAGCGAACTGTATAATCGTAATATCCCCAGTACATACTCTGTTGCCTTTTAATATTTATAATAATTCGTGTGAGAATTCTCGCATTCATCAATCACCTGTCATTGCACCTCAAAAATAGGAATTATTTGCTATTGGATAGAACTGTTGAACTGCATGAACCTGAGAGTAAATGATAAATTGACATTTATTGCCTTTTTTTAAATTTTTTTTTTGGGAAATGAATGTGTCTGGGTGCTTTTGATTTCCACATGTGCACTCGCATTTTCTTAGGTTCGTTGGAAATGACACTGGAGATGTCTCACAGCGTCGAGATATGTAGGTCAGTTTTCTCAGGGAGGTTGTACGCCTTTAGATGAGTCACTCGAAATAATTTAGTGAGCGATCGATGCTTGTCTCAGCTTGAAATAGCGTTTCATTTTCCTACGTTAAATCGAAAATTCTATCTGAGAATAATTCCATCCATCTGTGTGTGTGTGTATTATTCTTTTGTGGATAAAACATCCTTGACGCTTTTTTCTGGGTTATTTTTTTCTTTTCTTTTTTGTTTGAAGCTTTCTTTCGAAGCTTTTTTTCATTTAGATTTCTTGGAAAAGTGCACATCTTCAAGGAGCAAGAGGTGAAGGAACTCTCGCAGTATTGATGTGACGGGGGTTCTTTGAAAATTCATTCTAGTGAAGGAAATTGAGGGAGAATGTCGATTTCTTTTAAATGATTCTATTGAAAAAATAATGAATTATCTGATAGAAAAATCGACTTTTTGGATTTTCTGGAAAATTCTTGTTTCATGATCAAAAAATAAAGAGTGCTCTTTGAATTTTCGAAAAATTCCACATCTTTGTGAATATCTCAGGTTTTTAGTCGACAAAAAACCATTAAAATCCCACTAAAAAATTTATATATCCCTCGAGAATATAAAAATCACATGTTGTCTCGTTTTTATTCCTTATTTCAATTATTTTTCTATCAACAGATCCCGTAAAACTTCTTTAATCCGACAATATTGATTCTCAAACGAGTTGCTGTGAATTAATCCCACAACTTCTATCCTGACATGTTCACAATTTTCACATTCAATAGTTTCCCCATTCTTTACACCCACCTGCTTTCAATTTCCCCTGCAATTGAAAAAAAAAAAAAAAAAAAAACGACAAAAAATAAACAAACCACGAGCAAAAAGAAAAAGTGAAAAATAGTACACTTGGTCATATTCTATTGACAATCGTCTTTTTTATTTGCACCTCGCTTCATTTCAAAATTCGTGCGGAAGCGTATACTCCAGGAAAATAGAAAATACAAAGGAAAATAGAGAGAGAGAAAAAAAAAGAAGAAAGAAAAAGTGAAGAATCGAGTGCATTGTACACGTACACAACTCCGAGTAACAATTCTATTTAGTCGTAAATCGATTCTATCCACTCGAGGAGGTGTTTCCCAGTTGGATAATCAAATTTGGACATTGATTTCTTATTTATCTACCGAGAAAGAGAGATAGAGAGATTCCATCGTGTCTTGCATATAAATAAAAACCTCAATTGAATTACAAGAAATCCTCAAGAAATTGAGCTTTGCACTTGTATTTTCCGACAATGATTTACGATTGCCCATTGAGAACTGATAAAATCCAATGATTGGATGAAAAAAAGTCCTCTTAATTAAGCCAAAGAATTCCGATCGAAATTCCACATTAAAAAAAAAACTTAATAACGTCCACTCATTTTTTTTTTCACCCTCATATTGAAATTTTTCCTTTTTATATTGAAAATTGTAGTGGCATTGATTGTGGAATGATGGGAGAGAGTAAAAACGTATATCAGGCCTCAAAATCCGATGTTATAAAAATGATCGATAATTGAGTATATGCACACACACACATATATATATATATATATACACAGATGCAAGCGAGTGAACCCAGCATCCTCTCTTCCATTTCCAGCTAAATGCACACATATATATATACACAGGCAGCATGAAGTGCTACGAAAAACAGTTCAGTACACTTGACTTCAAATTATTTACCATCGATCAACTGATGTTTCAATTTTATTTCCACCATTCTCTCGCTAGTAACAATGTTCTCTCTGACAATTAATTTTAAAAAAAACACGTTGATACTTTAATTTCTTTTTTTTTCATCAATCCTGTATCAAAGAGAAGAAGATGATACACGTTTGTGTCATTCAGACTGATTGATGTGGACACAACGTGGAAAAGAAGAAAAAAAAATTGAAAAAAAAAGAAATTCAGCACTTTCTGTTAGTATTTGAAACTGGCCATTCAATTTATCCTTTAGAAGAATATGGAAAAAAAGGAGATAGGGTAATTCAGCTAGCGAGTCCTTTAATCATACCGCACATACACACACACAGCCGCAATTTATCTAACAACGTTGATGAATTTTCACCTGCTATGCTCTACTTTTTTTGATTTTTTTCCATCTCTATTAAATTAATCGCTGTTATACGAGGCTTGGTCGAAAAGTTTCAACTTTGAGGCAGCATTGGAGGTTTTTCTGGTGCTTCTTCTCCTTTTTTTATCCTCTCCCCCTTTTTTTTCGTCCTCATGCCAGGCGCACTTTATTGTTTCAGTCAAGATGAGTTCATGGATGATTTTAATTAATACAGAGAGTATATTGAAAAGAGAATATTTTGGCCCTGATATAATAATATAGAGTGACATGATGTGCCAATCATAACCAAAGGAAACTTAATAAAAGTTTGATAAACAAGAAGCTGAAGATGAGGATATATATAGATATATATATAGATGAGAAATTAATCGGAATAACAATGATATTTGAATGACAATTGAATTCCATTTTACTTGGGGGGCTAGAGTCGAATTGTGTGGAATTTATCCAGTTTCTGACATCCCCCCTCCTCCCCAAGTAGACTCTGCAGGAGCACTGCTATCTGAGATATACGAATAGGGAGGGGGGAGAGCAAGAGAGAGACAAGAAAAGAGAGGGGGAGAGGTCCAGAAAGCCGAAGCTCTCTCTCTCTCTCTGTGTTCTACAGAACGGTAAACTCCCTTTGGTTTTGCAGAAGTTTGGCTGGACGGAAATGCAGATTTAACGGCGATGACCAAGTTTCCAAGGGAAAAGGACTGGCCAATGGGAAATGCGGCCAAGCTAATCTCTCGTTAATTAAGCGGGTACCGCTGTGTGGTGGTTAATGCGGCTACCGAATTGGAAACTCGTCGAGACGACCATCCCAACAATAATAATTCCTGCTAGAGAATTTACAAAAAAAAAAAAATTCGAACCATCAAGTGAACAAAAACTTTGGTTAATGTATTTTATGCAATTTTTTTTTTCGCGTTTCTCTGTCCCTTCTTCTATTTCACTTTTTTGTGTGTTCATGTCCAGTGAAACTGGACCATGAGGAGGGATGGAGATACTCGTAAATAGCTTTTGAAACTTGAGTATATATATATATGCACATATACATATATATACATATGTATATTTGTCGCGCATGTACTTCTCCTGGACTTCATCATTTTTGACAATTTTCTTGCTTTTTTCAGTGCAAAATACACATCAGTCAGTGTAAAAACTTTAATGAATGAAATTTAAGCTGTTTTCAGATGAGAGTGCATTGTTTTGAAGTACTGTTAATTCATGCATTAGATGAAATACAGTTTAGAGGAATCATATGGATTGTGGGTAAGAGAAGGCAGTCTGTTAAAACTAATTTTCAGTGCTTTAGAAAATTATCTAACATAGAGTCTGTGTGTTTGTGTGTGGGATTTTGGCATTGTTCCATTATCACTGGAGAAATTAACAGTTTCGTTGGAAAAGTTTTACGTGCGGTAAAAAATAATAATGATACACACAGAATACACAGGGGCTGGAAAAAGGGAGGGGGGAGGGTTGACGAGAAGTTTCACGTGACACACGAGTCGTTTTTCTTGCCACGTGTATATGTGTATATATATATCTGTGGGGCGGAGAGTGAACATAAAACTCAAGTGATATGTGAAAAGGGGGAAAGGGGCACATACAGAGGAAAAGAGAGAGGGTGAAAGGAAGATGGAATTGGTATCTTGGGCACACTGTGGCTGTGTGCCTGGGACGTCCAATTTCCGTTTTGTGAGAAGATCGGGCGACTAAATCTCTACCGAACAGGGCTATAAACGGATGTAAGAGGATACGAGAGACACGAGGCCATCTATCTCCAGTGAAAATCAGTTTTTTTCCTTTACACCTGACAATGAGAAAAAAAAAAGAGAGAGAAGAAAAAAAATTATGTGACCTCAAGTTTATGACATTTGGTGGAGGAAAATCGGAATTTTTTTTTATTGGCACCAAACCATTTGTTTCTTAACCACTTGATGCTGGAAGGAACCAGTGCTCATGATAATGTACGGTAATGGACGGGAAGAAAAAATAGAGAAAAAAAAACGTGAAAGGATATATATATATATGTATATATGCAAGAGGAGCCAAAAAGTATTGAAATACACTGTTCAACTAGCCAGAGAAACAGATAGGGCGTGAGTTTTTGGTAGGTAACTGAGGCGAAACGACTGCTGTCATAAATACAAGTGGAAATGAAGGTGGCAAGGGGGGAGGGGGGGAGAAAAGGCTCGGGTATGAGTGGTACAGGTTTGAGAAATGAGACTGGCTGTGCTGGAAATGGCCAAAGGTTTCCTATAACCAAGAGAGTTATATGAAGGCCAACTTATGGGCACGAGAATCACAAGTGGAAAATGAAATAGCGAGTAGAAAGAGCGAGACAGAGTGAAAAAGATATATATACTGTGTGGAGTAGAACAAACTATGCAGAGTGTGGCATATTATCTCTTGAAAATAAAATTAATTCACGTGCAGTTGAGCAAAGGAGGTTTGGGGAGGGAGAAACAGATTGGCTAGAGTGAAAAATGTAGTTCGTGATTTCACATAAATATGAACTTCCTTCAGATGCTGATAAATTCAATCGTGTCATGGGAGGGTTCATAATAAATTAGGAGATACAATCAAAATGTTTCTGGATGATTAAAATTTTTTTGGAAAGCCCATTCGTCTTGTTGAAGTTGAGAAGGTGATTCATCATTGGGAGAAATAATAGTTTACTATTTTATCCTTTTTTTGCAAGAAGCAATTATGATGAAGAGAAATGTCCAACAAATAGACAGATATTTGTTTCATTTAGCTTTGGATGTGAGAGTCCATCAGGCCTCAAAGAATACCATAGATAACGGTGTTAATAAAAGAACTCTTCAATTTCACGAAAATATGAAATTAATTGATCAAACACAATAACTATTTGTTTTATAATGACAATGAGAAACTGGCGATCATTATTACGATATTAATTCAACTTAATTTTAAAAGGTGAAAGAAATTGTTTAAAAATAATTGACTGATCAATGAACACATTATTGAATTTATATATTCGATTTTTTAATTGATAAATGAATGGTTATATTCTGGAGAGGGTTTCACATTAAAACCGAAACGTTGATACAAAAAATCATATTTTCTTTGTAATGCTCAATTAATATTCAGCTTTGCAGAGACCTAAAAGGCCACCAAAGATACTGAAATAAATTGAAATTATTTATAAAACTCCTCAATGAAGGCGAAAAGAAAAAATGTAAATTACAAATCAAGTGGATGAATGAATCAGGAATAAAGAAAAGAGAATATTAAAATGAATAAAAAATGTTGCAAATAGAAATAATAGAAATGTATATGAGAGTGGTTATAAATCTCGAGAACATGAAGTGCTTCAAGCGACAGTCTCGTTGAAATTAATCGTATCAATCCTTCTTTCAATCTTCTTGTAATAATATAGGCAAATTTTCCCATAGATGTCCGGTAAATTGATCCGATATGGACGCAGAACAAATACGGTTATATTCCTTAAAAATATTGTCTTTTATAGCTCATTTGACAAGAATCAAGAGTTGAAAATTGTCGCTCTATTAAACTCAACTCGACATATGATAAGCCAAACTGAAGTGAAGTGTTCATTTTGGTTTATCCAAAAAAGCTCAGCAAAAAATCATTGTTTTTAACAATTCAATGAATGTTATTTCACCATTATTTAGCTTTAAAACAGAAATTCTAATTGATTTGGAGGTTAATCGGGATATTGGACTGATGAATAAATATTAGAAGTCAATCTTCAAATTTAAAGCCATTCTTTAAGTTCAATATTATCATGACAATTTACATTGATCTAAAAGTACTCAAAACATGTTCAATATCGACACATAATCGTTGAGCTTTTCTATATTGCAGTCGATTTATCAAATGTATTGTTACTTTTAAATGGAGGGAAACACCAACACACAATTAATTTTAAAAAAGGCAATTATTTATTAACACAGGAGACGAAGCGATTTTTTATTAATACAAGAAACGATCATTTCTCCTTTCAATCCAAGTTCTCTTCATTTTCTTCTTTCTTTTTGTTTTTGTTTACAGCCTTCCTTCACGTCATTTTGTATTCCTTTTTGTTTTGGGCTGGATATGCAACAGTATGTTTATGTTTCATTAATAGAGCCTGAAGAAGCTTCTAATCAGGGGCCAAACGTCACCATTTCACAAGATAAATGTGAAGATTGACTCCTAATATGCATTTATCAGTCCAATATCCCAATTAACCTCCAAATTAATTATCTATCATCATGTACGACAAAAACGACAACAAATTCTAATGCCAAAAAAAAAATAATAGTTGCCTCTTTTATCTTCTTTTCTCCCTACAATTATGATCAAAAGAAAGTCCAACAAATAGAGGCAGATGTTCCTTTGAAGGTCTGAAGTGCATATCCAACTGAGTTTAGAGCACTTATCACAGTAAGTGAAGCGTGATCACCCTCGTTCACTGAATCTTAAACCAGTACCTCCTGAAGACGGTACGACAGATGAAAAAAACCAACCATAGAACCAGAAGAACCAAATAAGGGAAGAAGAGGAAGTTTTGAGATGCAGGTAATCAATTGATTCCGTTGGTGGGTGTTACAAGCAACGTGCAATGTCAAGTAATGTGCAGGATGGGTAGATTCACCAAGCCACATTTGTGGCCTCTACCTAGTATTTCTCGAGGGAATTCTGATTAGTGATTTATGAGCTTTTTGGTAAGGAGGAAAGGGGGGCGCCTCAAGTAAGACAAGAAAGAGGAAGAGAGAGTGAGACAGATTGAGGAATAGGAGGAGTAGCAGAAAACGATCTCCCACGAGATAGTCCTAACGGCTGGTTTCCCACCTTTAAACAAGTGAAATGGAGGTACTGTAGGACTCCATCCAACGAAGGTAAATCCTATCACAAGTACTTAGAGTTTGGAGTCTTTTTGGAGTCTCTCACTCACGTACAGAGGAGAGAAAACTGGTCTTGTCGTAGTTTGGAATGAATTTTACGGTTTTGGCGCAAAACTTTTGAGAGTCTCAATCGATTTAGTTTTGAAGATCTAAACTTTAATATATAGAATAAAGTATAATATAATGGTGCAATTAATGTATCGCAAGTGCCAGTGCTTAAACGAAAGCTCACTCTTCAAGCTCAGTCTGAGCAAATGATTTTTTAACTGCAGACATTTGGAGGATGAGGTGGGGGAAGGGGGTGAGAGTCTTCGGTACAAGAGACAAATGATCAGCCATTTCAGAGCTACCCACTGAGAGCTTTCTACTTTCTTCTGTCGTGTTGTATATATATAATACATTTTCTCCACTTTTCTATACATTTACCTCATTTTGTTGTCACGTAAATACTTTTGCCTCTTTTTTATTTTCTCGTTTACCCTGAATCCCTAACCCCCCTCCCCCATCTGCAACTTGGGATGGAAAACTACAACGACAGGGACCAGTAGTTTGCAATAGGCGCCATCATTCGTCAGCGTCTACGTAGAAAATTGTGCATCTTTTCTATCCTCAAGTTCCCTACTCTATAGTACACCAACGGATTTACAAGAGTTATTGTTGCGGTTGAGGTTTACTAACTTTTTCTTGTGGCAAAGTTGTCTCACTACGTTGGTAAAAGCATGTTTCTCCACAAGAATTTAGTATTTTTATTATGTTTGTAAGGTTTTTCCCTTTTTTTTTCTTTTTATTCATGTGTATATATTCTATTTTACCGTGGAAAGATGCTGAGAGTTAGTTCTGTTGATTTATGCAAAATGTGTCCGGCACTCGTTGGTCCATTGTACGGATAACATTTTTAGCCCCCTTCTCACCCCCCCCCTCTTCTCCCACTCTATCCCTGTACCTGAAAAGCTCGGCCACACCTGATTTCCCATGGGTGCTTTTTAACGTACAAATTTATTTGCTTTTGAATTATTTCAGATGGCAGACAACTAGACTACTAATTAATGTGCTACATAAATAGAAGGAAATTAAAAAAAAAAAAAGGAAAGAATTCATTTGACTGCACGAGAGTATGCAAAGTGTTTTTTTCAGCAATAAAAGATTTTTATGAGTGATTATTTTGAAGAATAATTGAGGAATCAAATTAATTCTTCATAGTACTTAGTTATTTCAAGACTTGTACCACGAAAATTTTATGGATTGAGAATTATTTCTGCAATTAAAGTTTGTAATTTTGAGGTAGACAGAGAGAAATGAGAAAATAAACTTTCAATTTACATTCAAACATTTTCATTGGTCAGTTTCTTTGGAGAAATATTAAGTCGTTGAATAATAAAAGTGGTGCTTTCAAGGTATTCCTAGTGGCAGGTTCAAATAATCGATTTTTATTTATTTTTCCTTTTAGTTATTATAATTACTATAACTATTTCGATTTTTCAAGATTTTACCGATACTAGAACGATGTCCAAGATGTTAAATTGTTATTAGATAATATTATATGAATATTCAATATTGTTCCGCATTTGACTCACGCTGTTCCAGTATCTAGGACTGTGATTGGAGGATCCTCGGATTTTAAATACCAATATTTCCGCCATTGATTTTTTCATGTAATTAATTGGATTAATCGTCGTTATATGTCCGGAAACATGCATTTTCCATGATTCCAAAAATTAATAGACATTCTGACGAACAAAAAACATATTAGGTTATATAAGGAAAAAATAGGTCTGCGATCATGAATTTCCGCAGGGAAACTGAAACTGAACGTCGCTCATGCAGTTTCAATGTTAATTAAATTATTTTCAAAAATTAATTTTGGCCTTATTTGCCCGGTAATATGGGGTAAACTAAATTTTAAGAAAATCTCCTCATGCTCTTCTATCGAGAGTGACCAAAATCGAAAAGGGAAAATAGATTGCCCGAACCACTAGAATTACCTTAATTGCAGAAAAAACAGAGAAAACAGGAAATAAAATAAAATAGAGGAAATGCAGACGCCAGTGTAATTGATGGTTAGACGATTTTCAAGTGAAAAGACAAACGAACTAATTTACCACTAGAGTCAACGCTGTGAGAGTAACATAGTCGGCAGGTGGTGGCATACCACAACAGCGGCTTGAATTAATCACCTTGATAAATAATAATAACCCCATGGTAGTCTCGCGCCTAGTTAGTTCGTTATTAATACGCAATTCATATTAAGGGGGGTGAAAAGAGGGAGGAGAAGGATGGGACAGGGGGGGGGGAGTGGAGAAGCAAAAGCCAACACTATGATGATGCTTTTGGATTAAATTTCTGAGCCACTGTACCGTATTACACATATTTTGATAAGGCAAGAGGAGAAGAGGAGGGGGAGGGGGGAGGGAGGGATATGTAGTAACTTGGTAACATGGAAAAGCTACATACCACAGGATCCATTTGATACAGTTTTATTAATAATGAAAATGGCATGAGGGCAATAACAGATGAGGCCACTGTCGTCCATTGACACCGTTAGGATACTGATATCGATTCTCAACACAATTTTCGGGGCATGAGAGTGAAGCAGTAGCAGTAGCCATAGACGCATTCCCAAGAGACATATGCAGCACAGAAATCAATGCATTGAAATGCGTAGATAAAACTGATCAATCGATTGTGAACTGATCAATCCCAAAAGACATATGTATTCAATAGAAATCGTGCATTTTCAGTCATACAGACAACTAATTTCTTTTCGTCATTTTAATTTTATTCTATTTCATTGACAAATTTTGGGTTTTTTTGTATCAATTTTCGAGGAAGTGAAGGCAAATTAAGGTCATTTTTAAATCTCTGCTCTATTTACTTCAGCAGGTTTTTCTTTACCTTCTTTTGTATTCGCATTTCCCGATTTTTCGCTTTTATCCTTTGCATTAATTCACACACACACATACACAAATACATAGAGGAGACTAACAATGATCACTAACAATTAGTACGTATAGGCTTTTGGTACATCATTGATAATAATCCATGTGGATCAAAGTATTGTAGTACTAGTGGCAATTAGCAGAGTAAAGAGAATGTTGGAACAACGGTAGTAGAGAAAGCGATAAGCCCTCAAATTTCATTCCTGGGGATTGCCTAGGACAATGGAATGAAATTAAAGTACTCTTACTTCGGTACGAAACTAGCTAGAATTTTGTGTTCATTGGTGTTATGGTCCAGTGGACTTGGGTGGAAATATGAAAGTGTCCATCATTAAAATCGAATGAAGGAAAAAACCCAAAAAATAACAAGGGAATTATTTGAATCAGAAGGTGGAAGAGCGGAGGGATGAAGAAAATGGGATGAAAATACTCTCAACTCACTTGGGCAATTGTAATTTATTGAGTGTCGTATGAAGCTTCTAAAGGCAGATGAGAACACAATCTTATTACGTAAAAGCCGTTGAGAAAAATGCGCAATTGGTGGAGTTCTATCTCGGTTTTCCTTTGACTCTTCGATACTTGTTCTTTTCTCCCTCAGTGAATCCACTTCTTTTTTTTTCTTCTCTTTTATCCTTCAATTTTCTGAAAAGCGTTGATGTCGAGGTATTATGGGAGAGGGGGGAGGGGGAGGGAAGGTTCATTAATGGCAACTAAAAAGATTCATCTCTGTAATCAACGGAACAGACGGAACTGAGGGCTTCTAATAAACTATCGACACTGAGTCGTCAAATGTCTTACGCACAGTTGCCTTTATTCTATCCGTTCATGGATAACAAATTTGCTGCTGGGGAAGTTCAACGTTGAATTTACGGTAGAGAGGATACGAACATCTGATGATTAACTGAGGCGAAATTTTTGTATTTTTTTTTTCGAAGGGGAAGGAGGAGGAAAGTGGACATTCCGATTGAATGGTTCGAGGGGGAGATTTTTAGATGATTTCATTGGAAAACTGAGAAAATTTCAGGCGAAAAACATGTGTCCAAATGTTTTTTTTTATTTTTAGGAAATTTTAAGATTTGGACAAGTATTGAAGAGGCATTCCTTTCGAAAATCGAGGAAAATTCACTTTTTTGGTCATATCTTCAGTTCTGTTGGTCGTAGCGATGTGGGGTCAATCTTAAATGAAAGCTGAGCTCATTTCTCATCGATTCATGTGGTTCAATTTTTTTTCATCAATTTTTCAAATACTTATAGTCCATTTTCTGAAAATCAGTTTTTTCCCTGTAAGTACTTGAAAAGTCGATAATTTTTTTTTTGAACCACTAAAATCGATGGAAAATGAGCTCATCTTTCATTTAAGATCAACCCCAGGTCGCTACGACCAATAGAACCAGAGATATTCTCAAAACACTAAAATTTTCCAAAAACAGAAGGATTTCACCTTCAAATTTTGAGCGAAAAATTAAATTTTTGAAAAATTCCAGAAAATGACTTCTGACATATGATTTTCATGGTAAATTTCCTCAGCTTTCCAATGGAATCATTGGAAAGGACCTATCTCCAATATTTCCATCGATTTCAACTAATTTTCATTGTATAAAACACCAGAACTAAAACGTGTCCATTTTACCCCATCTTTCCCTAAGATCCTTGTGTATCCCGAGCAAATAATGTGCATGTGAAGAAGAAAAGAGAGGAGAAAATGATATCTTTGTAGTATGCGAAGTATATTGTCTACAGATGTGACCAAGTACAGAAAAATTGAGTTCAATATCGCATTTGATGGGATATCGATGAAATGAGGCTCATAAAAAAGCTATTTCATTTATATGCTCATACATTGAGCGAATTTTAGTAACATCGAGAGAGTTTCAAACCCACGCAATTGAATGATTCTCAAGACAATAAATAATTCGTAAAAAATTCAGTACAATTGAGGAGTAAAAAGAGGATCAATTTAATGTTGGTTTTTAATCTAGGAGAAAAGTTGGAAAACACGTTTTCATAGTAGGATACGTAAGAAGACGGTAATAGCTTGCAATTTGTCTGAAGACATGAGAGGTTGAGGAAATGCCTTTTGTCTTTTGAAACGAAAATAGCACAACGGTGGGGTAATTTGTTGAACATCCTTCACCCTATACAACACAGGCATTGCTCTTGAAAACTATGTATATTTCATTACAATTCTCGAAACCATGAGATAAAATGAATGAAAGAAAACAAAAAATAGAAAGAATTCCAGTGGAAAATTGATGAAATTGAAATTTGTGACTGACATCGCTTTGAAAATAGAATTTTGACTCATTAAGGATTATTTATGCATAGATAAGTTTTGCTATTTTCCAATACTGGAAGGTATCCACATTTACCAAAGTATCGGTTTCATAAAATTTCAATGCAGATGGGTGAACGAAGTTTTCTCTATTTGCATATAAATAATACAGACAAGAAGAAACGTGAGGAAGAGTCTCAAGATGGTGACAAGCTAGTTTAAGATAAAAATCTCTTTCCCCATATGTGTGTCTCAGAATTCTCCAACTTTTCTTACTTCTACAATTTTTCCAGTTCTTCTATTATATTGATTCTCATATATGTTGCAGAAAAATTTAAGAGACTGACCTTAGCAAATCGTTCCTGCGTGTCGAGTATCTCAATGAACAACGATACTTTGTCATCAACAATCTTGAAGCCATTACGTGGCTGTGCTAATAACTGTTGAATCGCTTGGGATGTTGTTAAAGCATGTGCAGGACTAGTTGCTGGTGTTGAAACACGAGTACTCCCCGTGGTACTTAGACTACTTCCACTATTAGAATTGTGTAAATGCGTGCATCCAAGAAATATTGGATTGCCATTTGGTGAAACACCACAGGTAAATGGACGAAATGGTAGACCATGAAATGTAGGACTTGATTTTGGACCAGTGGCACGTAGTATTGTTTGTGCTGATGCTGGTAAAGATAGTCGTCGTACAGCACTTTGATTCTCATTTTGACATGTATTGTTGTGATAAAGCTGTGTTTGGGGTGATTTTAGAAGTTGATAGTCACTAGCTGAAGATGGCAATGAACGATAACCAGAGTCTGATGGTGATGCAGGTGTATGTCCACCAACTGGTGTAGATGCAATACTGTGTGGTCTGTGACGTAGACCAGCACCGGGTGCCCATGTATTGCAATTACCAGCGCTGTTTATTACACTAAAACCAATGCCCTGAGTTGTAGGTGTTGGTGGTTGTGGATGTGGTAGTGTCGAAGCATATGCACGTCTTGGTATTGGCTGATGCAGTACCATGCCTGAGGCACCCCATTGTAATGGTGGATTTGTTGTTGATGAGCCTGATACGCTTGGTGTAACTGGTGTTGTTGCAATACTGTGCGGTCTTCTTGGCAATGATTGCTGAAGTTGTCCATTCCAAAGTGTGGTGGGTGGTGCAGCACCTCTTGCACTTGGTGTTGCAACAGTTGACTGATTTGTTTGTTCCTGCTGCTGTGACTGCGGTTGCGGTTGTTTTTGTTGGGAAATAAGTGGAGGTCCTGATACTGGTGTACAGGCAACCGATTGCGAGCGTCTTGGTATTGAATATGTTGAATTTGACGGGGTTGCTGTACTGAAGATGACATCTGTGCCATTTGTCCATGCTCCACATGTAGCATTGACTGTACCATTGGTTGACAATGGTACTGGTGGACGTCCGTTAAATTGACCATAGGCATGCTGTGAATTGATGGTATATGGAGGTGCGGCAATACTGTGTGGACGACGTGGCGGTGGTTGGGATAGACCGTTGAGTGTAGGCCGGACTTTATTTGTTCCAGATGCTGGTATAGGCGCTGGGGGAGTGTAGAGTGGAAAACCATTGTGGCTTGGACTCGGTACAGAGAGTTGTCCGATTGGCGATGATTGACGATTGTTGCGCGGTTGTGGTTGGGGTATTTGTTGCTGTTGAACTGAATTTTGTTGATGCTGTTGCTGGTGTTGATGTTCCTGCTGTTGTGGCTGCGGTGAATAATGCGACTTGGATTGGAAGTACTGATGCTCATTGCTGTTGGTAATACCGGGACGATGAGATGTGGGTGGATTTGCTGGGGCTGGTGGCGGTGGTGGCTGAGATTCCAGTAGTATTTCTCGATCTGATGATAAATTCCATCCTGGTATTGAGGAGAATGATGATACTGGTGGTAATGATGATAATTGAGAGAGCTTTGTGGATTCGTTATCAGGAGGATTTGGGGATATCGATTTGATGCGTGATCCTCCTATAGAAGCAATTCCACCTCGTCCACTACCAACAGCAGTGACTTGCTGCAGATGAAGATCATTCAAGCTTATGCGACCGTTTGTATTGCGGTAGTAACCAGAGCCCAAGGCAAGGTTTAGAGTAGTTGGTTTCTGCTTGACACCGCCATTTGATTGCGGGCTTGGGGCAGATATCGGTTCGCCCATTTGCAATGTAATACGAAGATCCACAGTGTTGGACCTACGTATATGAATGATCAATCATGTCTTCTGATTGTTTTCAATATTCGTACACTATTCACTGCTAATAGATTATTCACTATTGACATTATTTATGTTGTCCAAATGAATTAATTTGAATTTTGAATGATCTTATTCAAGACACAATGTCAGTTTGTAGGTACTTGACCGACTTGGTTGCTTTTTTTTTACCGCTAAAAGCTATGGTGCCCTTGAAATTTAATCTTGGACCACAAGTCTTTTTATTCTGTTAGGCTTCTACAAAACAAGATAACGCAGAATAAAAATACGCCGCCTTGTGTGTTGAATGTAACTCGAACCACACGTTCACTTTTAAAATCCTCCAGATGCTGATCCTCCTTGATTCGTGCTACTGCCTTCTCTTATCTTTTATATTTCAAACTTTTCTTTGAATTATTAAAATTGGATTTCATCCATGTTAAACATTGGATAAATTGAGAATAAAGGGAATGTGAAATTTTATTCGATCCAATTTTTTTTTTTAAATTCCTTCTTCTTTCTTATATTTTTGTTTCAATTAACAAATCAATCGATAAAACCTCCCACGGAAGCTATGTTTCCACTGGATTAGACTCGATGCACAGTTGCTTTTAGTCGTTGTACTTTGAACTCATGGTTATAATATATATTCCTTTAAATACTATTTCTTTCAAATAAAATATAATTTATTGCTTGATTATCTCTTTGAGATGATTCATTAAATTCAACTGAGTTTCATATATTTATATATATATATATATAATGCAACTATGAATCTAATCAACTGTTAATATTTTAAACTATCAATTCGCTAATGGAAAAAATCTTCAACCATTATATATCTTTCTCTGCATTTATTTTAATTAAATAATTATTAGCACCTATTTATTTATTTATTGAGAATCTTCCAAAAAGTTATAGTTTAATTTAATTAATTAGCCCGTAATCATTGACTCGTTATAATCGTCACTAACACATTTCACACATTTCACAATGATAATTCCTTTTCTTTGAAAAAAAAAAGAAAACAAAGTCAACAAATTGTCAACAATTCACTCAACCAAAAAATTCTTTCGTTTAATCTTTTTTTTTTAATTATTTGTCATCATCTCCGAAAAAACGATGTATTACAATCCAAGTCAAACCGAAAAATTTGAACACAAAAAAAAAACCGGAAGTTACTAAATCGCGATTGAATTTACAAGACCGGGCCAAAGTGAGAGAGAAGCGGTCGCGTGGCTGCCGGGGGCGGAGTGCCGCGTTGTTCCGTTTCTTGGTCGGCGGGATTCGCTTTTTATTACTGCACGCCTGCGCCAAAACTCCACTATCCAAGCGCAACATCAGTGCGCTCCTGACCGGCGCGTACCCCCTTGCATCCCTCTGTTATACTCTCATTTTTTTTGCTTCCGAATGGAAGCTATGTAATCATCGGAATTTTCGATTGTAATTTTTTTCAATAGAAGATCCTTAAAATGATCTAAATAGAGAGGAAATGATATTTTTAGCGCATGTCTGTGTGTGTATGTCTGTGTGTGCCTAAAAGTCTCAATTACAGTAAAACGGTTTTGTAGAAGAATTTCATATTTTGTGGAAAACTTCCTCTCGACGAACTCTATTTTCTAAGCTTCATTTGAAGAGAATTCGATCGGTACTTTCTGAGATATGTCCATTTTTCGAAAATCAGTTTTTAATGGAATTTCTGGAAACTAATCAACTGATGTTATTTGTACTCATATATTATCTCGAGAATTGTATCAGTTAGATGCCTGTAAATTTTGAGCTTATTTGCATGATTAGTTCTCGATTTATTGGCGTTTTAATGGATTTCTTCGAAATTTGATATTTCGATGATGATTTGAAAAAAGTTGTATCGCTTCCATTCGGAAGCACATTGCTCAAGTATTAGCAGAAAAAGCTGTATCAGTTGGAAAGCAATACTATTATCCACTTGTTCCTATTTTTTCTCATGCCACAATATCGTGCCACACATGCCGGTTGTGTGCAGAAGAATCTTCACTTGTTTCACTGGGCAACGCCAACGCACTACTATTCCATCCAGGTTAGAGTGCTCCATAGCTGCTCGTAAAGCCCTCCCCCTCTTTGCCACATACACCAGCCCCATGTTTCTCCTCTCATTCGTTTTATTTGATTTTCTATTTTGCTTTATTTCCACCCCCTCTTTTTTTTCACCCAACACCCCCCTGTAACGGCTTGCCTCACGCGTACCATTTTCAATATTTTATTGAAAACTCACCCCCCCCCCCTCCCCCCGTTGACTCGACTCTCGAATGTGGCATATGCATATATATAAAACCAATTGACAGTTTGCAAAGAGAGATTTTCTCGTCACGTGGTTACCAAAGCCGATGAAATAGGAGCGAAAGAAAAAAAGGAGTGTGCGAGTCTCTTCGACATTTTCCTGATGATTCAACAGCTGTTGCAGACAGGCTCCACGTCTTTCCTGGACACAGACTATGGTTATAGCCTTTTTTTTCTGCTATTCAATTCTTCACATCTCAAAAGTCTCAAAATTTTTCATCACAAATAAATACGAGATACACAAGGCATGTGTTTGTCCAAAGTTAGAAGTACTTTTGGTACACTAGCATATTTGCTGGGGCCATTCATCATTGAATAGAAGTCAGGTAATGCATAGATTGAAACATACGAGAAGACTTGGTAAATTAAATTTTCTACCTCTCTATCTCACTCTCACTCATGTAAACCAAAAGGGTCAATGAACTCTAATGTACAAGCACGTAGAGGTGTATGTGACTAAGTTGATTAATTATTTGCTAGGTAGTGGCATACTGCAGTTGGGGAGAAGAGAGAGAGAAGAGGGGGGGGGGGATTTTCTACGATGAAATAATAAAGATCGGTGGTTTGCGGATAAAGAAATTAAACGTGGGAAGTTCACTCTATGTAGACTGGAAAATAGTAGAGTCGTGGTTGGAACAGTGCATGGAGGTAGGTTCAAAGTGTAGAGAGAAAGAGAGAGAGAGAGAGTGATGCAAAGTGAAAATGGGTTTGAGAGTGAATTCCAGTGGCTGGAAGAGGACATGGGACACACAGGGAGAAAGAGAGGGAGGATGAGAGGGTGGGTCAGTAGTGAAAATAGTGAGCGCATAATCTGAGAAGACAAACTCTCGTGGCCACAGAATCAGAGAGTAGAGTGATTTGGTTGGTGAATTATAAACTTTTCAGTGAAAAAAAAAAAATTCCATAATCAGTTGCTGCTTCTCTCTATTCACTTGCTCGTGAAATATTTTATGTAGTTGAGATTGATAATGCAGATGATGCATCAAAATTTGATGTGAATAGGAGAAATTGACGATGAGAAATGATGAGAAAAGGTTGAGAGAGAGAGAGGAAAGAGGATCGGTAATGCATTGAATAAATAAACTCTGGAGACCGGGCGGATTTTCCAGTGGATACGTTTTCTCCTCTTTCTCTTGCTTCACTCTTCCTCCCCCTCCCCTCCCCCCCCCCCTTTCTTCCTCAAACCATTGCCTCTTCTCCTGGGTTTGGTAGACTTTGAGCTGTGCAATTCCATTGTACTCCCTCAGCAGGTAGAAGTGCAGAACCAGAGGATAGAATGGTATAGAGAATGAGAGGAGAGAGAGAGAGAGTGAGATGAAGAGACACTGAAGCCGCGTATAACACGTGGGATTAGTGGAGCAAATGTTGGCCGAGCTGCCACAATGGGTTCGTTAACGGGTACTAGCTAACCACGTCAGAGGGGAAGCGCTAAACGAGGAACGAACAACATCCAATGACGTGCCTTTACACTACTCCTCTCATTGAGGTCCAGTTTTCGTTTTAGAATTCAAACCGTCTTGGGAACCACTGAAAATTTCCTCCTCCTCCTCTTGCTTTGCCTCTACCCCTCCCTCAACTATTGCAATTTTGCGTCAAAGAGATTCTCAACAACGTGGAAAATCCATTTTAGATTTTTTATCCTTTTTTTTTTTGTTCATTTTCATTTCACCCTCGACAAATACCAGAAGCTATTCGAATTTTTCTGCTCCATTTTTTTTTGCCTCACTACTCCTCCGACTATGAGGACTAGTCAACTGTAAATTTTTACGAAAAAATTTACATTTATGACACACTGCTGCTGCTGGTGGGTACACTAGTGTTAACGGAAGTGCAAAAATCGATCGTACCAGTGTGTATGAATCTAATTAAGTCATTCAAGTAGTCTTTGAATAACTGAAAAGCCCACCCAGACATTTCCGACGAATAAAAGAACGGATGTCTCTGCTATAAGCTACACTTGAGAAATGTAAAAAAAGAGCTAACGAAAAGAGAGTTTCATAATATTCTATATGAAGAGAGTCACGCTCTCTGGTGTACTCTTTCCACATTCACTGTACAACTGAGGGATGTGAGGGGGTGGAGTTCAGCTCTCTCACCTTCACGATTATTTTTTTTTTTCGAGCTGTACGAGTGGCTTTGTGGAGAAAGAATAGTCGGTTGTATAAGTGCTTCTGTGAAATATGGGTTACTGAGTTAAGGGGTTGCACGCTCCCCTTAATGATACATCTACACAGTTGTTTGCCCCAGTGATCTGCATCCTCAGAAAAGCTTCTGTGCACTTCATCAAAAGACTTGATTATACTCTGCTTGAACATTCAATATCACCATTACTGAATAACCGATGCAGATTTGACATCCAAAAGGAGTATTTCAATAAATTCACATAAATCCACTGAACTGATACAAAATGTTCGAACCCGTTAATAGTGAAATCCAATCGTTATAATCTCAGGAATAAATATATGCAGAGCTGCAGTCGACATTTTCATTATTATAAAATTCCTGTGAATAAATGCAAAAGAAAGCTGAAAATTCAGGTCCAGGTGTATAAAGCTTGATTAGAGCTAATCGTCGATTAACTGACGGAGCTATCGCAATTATATATATAGTTAACTTGGCTCGGTGATAGTTGAAGATGGCTAACCGATTGTCAGCTGGAATCATAACCACTAACTGAATGCAGACTTTGTTTCACTCAGCTCCAAATTGATGAAAACGAAAGAATTCATTCACTTATAGTACAGTCGTCATCAGTCCGTAGCTATTTTGAGCTGTTTTCGAATTCTTCTCAGTTGCGCCAAGTTAACTGGCTGAAGTTAATCGCTTAAGATTAACTTCACATATCACATAACTATAGCGGCTTACCTAAGTGACTATTGCTAATCGGCGATTAACGTTATACACCTGGGCCTTAGGCTATTTGAACTGAGAATCTTGCAGCTGTGTAGACTCCATAAAAGGATTGTTGGAAAGTAATATTAATTTTAAGATTTCTTTGGAAAATAATATTTGCTTCTAAAATATGTTTCCTAATGGAACAGGCAAGACTTCCAACTTAAAACGCTATTGAAGTGTTGAGTACAAAGACCAAGGACCATCTCAGATAGATCCCTGTTTCGTTCGGTAGGTCATCTTTGTCTCCTAATTCATCGAGCAAGAGCACTCATGTCCCTTCCTGCACACAAAACTTTAAGCATGGTGCGGATGGCTGTAAATCCATTTGGCTTTCAGCGAGTTAATTTTGATGGATTGAGGCTCTGGAAGGTTTTAATTCATTCATGATAACTTGGAGCTACGACTCTCGGGGTCTGCCCCTTTTTCCCGGAAATAGCCGCAAGAAGAGGTTCTCTTTTGAATGAAACAATCAGTTGGCAGAGTGATAGAAAAAAAGCAAAGAAAAAGTAAATACAAGAGCAGTTGGGAAATGGAGGTCGACGGGGGAGAGTTAAGTTGTCTGTGTTGATTTTAGTGTACCCAGTGCCAACAGTATCCTGGCCAGTATCCCATTGGACAACACTGCGAAATGGGGAAAACGAGTTTTATCAGTGTTACAAGTATACCAACACACGTATATACATATATACCAAGACCCCCTCTTCCCTTGGGGGGCGACAATCGGAAAACACTTATTCGGGCTTTGAAACTCAAGGGGGGAGAGTTATCGTTACGCGTTTGTCAGCGCTGTGTGCGCGCACGTAAACTGAGTTTAGTAGTACAGTCAACTCTATCCTGTTGAATTATCCGAGATCAGTTACGCTAACCGTTTTAACGAAAAAAAAAAAGAAAAAATGGAATAAATAACTGAGGGGATAAAGAGAGAGAGAGTCTCCGTGAGCAAATTCAGTGAACACGAATTTTCTCTGTATGTGGAATATGCTCTTTTGATAAGCGGCACAGCTCAAATCCTCTCTGCTTTTTTCTCCAGTACGTAAATCGCGGTAGGAATTTACTATATATCCCTGGAATATCAACTGGATAAAAATCGTGAGAGTGGAAATTTTTCCAATATGTTGTGTTGGTATTTTTTCTTTTTTTTCAGGAATAAACTCTGGAAAATTCCGGAGGAGATGCATTACCCTATACTACAAGAGAATCAAAGCTAAACCCTCTCCTTCATACTGAAGAAGCATCTTATTTCTTCCTTCCTTCCTCTTTTATTATGGATTTTTAACAGATCCAAACTGATGATAACATTGAGAGATGGGTCATTAAGCGCTTGGACGGTTCTTCTGAAAAGACTTGTTACAGGATCATCATCAAAGAGATCAAATAACCCCTAGACTATTTTATGTGATGACAGATCTGGTCTGTCGCCTCGGCAAAGGAAAAACGCCAACTGCAGAATCATTTTTCCTTTCTTTTTAATTCACTCACATCTCAATGCACATATTCGTTACTCGCCATGTGATATCCTTGGACACAATTTTTGTATTTTCATTTTTCACCGCACTATTTTCAATCCCATATCTTTTTATTCCCTTCTAAAGCTGCGTCATTGCGAAATGGATGACTCGAAGTGTGCTCTTCATTTGAATGAGTCGTTGCAAGAAGATAGACATGAGAATAGATAGTCTTGATTCAGTTCCTTCATGCCGCAGCTGCTGAGAAGAATAAATTGTCCCGGAAAATTTGTTCGATCCCAGATAGAGAAAGAGAGCTTCAGTTCGACACAAGAATTCGATTTCTAGCTGAGATTGTTGTTTTTATACGACAATATCGTGACAATGTGTAGTCCCAGAGCAATAGACAAAAAAAAATCTATGAAACAAAATGTCAACCGAGAAGTGCATGCAGAGAAAAAAAAAAGAAAATGAATAAGTAAGAGGCAGAAATAGAATAAAATCATAAAGAACAGCGAAGAATAGAGTAGTGAGATAAAAGCTGAAATGGTGAACAGTTCTTCATTAAATATGGAGGTGAAAAAGAGGAGAGAGAAAAATAAAAGCAATGGAGTAAGTAGGGGGGGGGAAGTAAGGGGGTATATAAGGTACCAAAATGAACACTGAGAATAGTGAATACAATGGCAAAGAACGAACTCAGAAATGGCCGCTTTCGTGCTGAAATAATCGAGTTTATTCTCTCAGTACCTCAGTAAGGTTCACCCACTTGCTCAACACAGTAATAGAACGGATGTGCGCCTTTTCATGCACCTTCGAGTACTCTCTCCCAGAAGTTCATCCAGAAGTGAATCTGAACAGTGTTTGCACTATACACGAAAAAAAAAAAAAAGTTTTCATAGAGCCGAGAGGTTTCAACCAACAACTGGATACACAAACTCTCTCTCCAAAAACTAATAAAGTGTGATATTTCAAATAATGACGTTAAATAGAAGCACAGTACTGCTTGTTAATTATTTTTATTCCATGTTATACTGGTGAAGTTGGTCCATGATGATCGAGGAGAAAGATTAAATAAATTGGGGAGAAAAGGGGGGAAGTGGGTGATCCGTTATCCATTGAGCACCAGATGTACGTCAAATGTTCATCGATAGAGGTTACCCATTTACTATCTATATAGCTATTCCTGAAGTACTCCCCTGGGCAATGCTACGTAGATTATCGGGAAAGTTTATTTTGTCGAGTTTTGAAACGTGAATGAGGCACTGGGATGCATTCCCCGATGAATTCAACTTTCAATTTATGCTTCTATTCCCCATTTTTTGACGACAACTAGATCCAGAAAGTACAGAAACGTTTTTCCAAACCACTATGATATTTTTTTTTCTACATACACATGAGAAATGCAGCTGAATTGAGTGCAGTCATAGGTGTAACGGGGAAATTCAATGTTGAATATGTTCTTCCTTCTTATTCTTCATCTCTTTCGTTTTCTTGTATATTTGAATCTCTACGGGCCTCATCAAAGCTCCAAAGAAAATTCATGCACTCTAATTGTGGCAACGATAAATGCAGAACTTTCTCCTCTATTTTCCAGAGACAAGTTTGCAATGGGTAAACTCTCTTACGCAATTATTGACCCTCTCTCTCTGGCAGTTTGACAAGTGATTATCTATCCGAAACACTCATTATCAATATTTTTTCGACAAATAAAACTACGCAAGACCTAAATTTCCAAATATTCTGTAATCTCAACTTTGTAGTAATTTATACAACTTTACAAGTAGTATCTATACATGAAAATTTCGTTCAGAATTTCAAATGAAAGTTCAAGAGTTCAGTTCCAACACACATTCGCTTTAGCTTCTGTACTTTTACTTGCACACTCTCGTTGTGCTTCTGGTCTTTTGCCGTGATTTCTCAACGTATTTGCATGTTAATTCACACATTCCAAGCTAAACCGCATTGCACTGGTTAAGAGAATAGGGTGAAAATAGGAGAGAAAAATGAATGGTAAATCGGCTCTTCGTCAATGCTAATCAATTGAATCGAGCTTTTTGGAGAGGTAATGGGCATTGTGGCAACCACATTTTTTTGTGCTGTGCCACCCAATTAGCTAATTTCTTAAATTACCGGTTACTAGTTGAGCCTAATTGAAAATGATTCATCAATTGAATCTACATGGGGAGTTCATTTCACCTCAATCCAATTTGACTCTAATTCAATATTTAATTCATTCAATAAATACTGATGGAAAAATGGAGTAAATGGATATTTTAATGAAATTGATGGAGATTGACTTTTTTTGATACTTCCATTGAAAATGTGGGGGAATTTCGGGTAGAAAACATGAGTTGGAATTGATTTTTCCAGATCTTTTCAAAAATTCGATTTTTTTCGTCTGAATCGAAAAAGTTCACTTTTTTAAAGGATATCTTTGGTTCTATCAGTTGTAGCTATTTGAGATTTATCTTAAATGAAAGGTGGGATCATTTTCTATCAAGATCATGTTGTTTTAGAAACGTGATTATCGATCTTCGAATCATTTATAGCCTTTTTCCATAAAAAAGCGTTTTTCCCAAAAATACCTGAAGAATTTTCAGTTTTCCATTCGAAACTCCATGAATTGATGGCAAATGATCTCCCCTTCCATTCGAAGTCCGTTCCAAATCTTTACAACCAACAGAACCAGAGATATCCTCTAAAAAGTAAAATTTATCAAAAACGGAAAAGCTTTTAGCTTCAAATGTTGACCAAAAAGATCGAATTTCTCTAAAATTCAACAAAATCAATTCCAGTACAGGATTTCTATCGGAAATTGCTTCAGCATTCCAATGGACCCATCAAAAAAATCCTATCTCCAATAATACCCAAGATTTCCATAATGTAAGACATCAAAACTAGAAATGCTATATCTGGCAAACATTAGAGATGATAAACTCCACAGAATCCAACTATAATAGTGAGTAAAGTAAAGACGATGGTTTTTCACAGGCTCAGTTATTTTTTATAGTGTCAACTTGCCAAGTGCACGTTACCTCCCAAGAATTCTTAATGCTTCTTTCTTTTTTTTCCCCCCCTTCTTGGTGAAAACTCACTTAGAATTTGAAAAATTATACCAAACGATCGGTCTTCCACCGCAGCCCATTCACAATTGTAACAGATGGAAGTGTACGAGAAACATGAAAATTGTTTTAGCCAAAAATTTCATGAAATATTTATGAATTAAATGAATTGAATTCTGGAAACTATTAGCTAAAAGTAAGGTTTTTCCTCATGTTCTCATGAGCACACTTGTATGCAGGAAAAATGCTGAGTGCTTTTTTCTGATTTGCCTTTGGAATTTTTGCTTGAATATTAAAGAGCCTTCTGGTCGAGACATACGGAGTGATACTGGTTTTGCAGTGAAAAAAGGACTTCTTCCTTCAGTTCACGTACAATCACTTGCTCTGATATAGAGTTTTTCTTCTTCTTCTTTCTTTTTTTTTTGAACAGTTGAGAGAACAGGATATTGTAAAGTTTGTCAGTGTAACCACTAGGCGGCGACATCTGCACACAGCGTTATCAGTGCTTTCTGGCTTTAGACCTTGTGCCCCTTCATGGGTGAAACTACCGAAACTATTGGATTTGCCAAGTCACTGAGAAACCAACAGGCTAACTATCGTATTTGTAACTGTTGGGCTTGCTGTTTAGTTTTCAGAAAGTTGTGCCACAAGTTGAGAAGAAAAAATTGACTTGAGACGATCAATTCCTGCTGGATCTATAATTTCATTTGATGGGATATGAAGCGAAATTGCTTATTAAATAGTCAAGAGTTTGTTTCAAATAAAAAGAACATCAATTATTTCCCGAGGGTATAAACTTTTCAGCGTCTGATAAATCGAGAAGGCAATGGAGCTTTCATTATTAGCGTACGATAAAGGCGCGGAATAGAGGGCAAGTTGCTCGAGGAGCTTTTTATCGACAGTAGCAGCTATACCCAGTGATGTCAACAAGGTATCATCACAATTCTATCAGCAGGTACAGCAGACTTCCTTTCGTGCAGCATTTAACAACAGCAAAAGCTGAAATTTCATCCCCCCTGCAATACCGACACATTTCCTCAAAGTGAGTTTGCAGTGCCACCTACAAAGGCGCAATGCGCATGCGCGTTCCATTTCGATCGAGAGGGTGAAACGAAGATATAGAGCATTTCTGTACTACGTTCGTTCACTTCTTCAAAGCAAAGTATAATAATAAGTAGGAAAATATTGATTACTTTCATGTAATGAGAGCTGGAATTCTAAAGATGTTGCTCATTCATTTTCGTCCCTTTGAATTGAAATATTCTAATTTCAGATAAAATTTTTTACAAGAATTGAGCAAATGAGAATTATTGGAAAAGAATCTATCTTCATTAATCATCCGAGAAAAGTTTTATTAAAAAGCAAAAAACAGCAATAAATTCACGCATTCATAGGGCTTTTGTTGTTCTTCCGTGACGCCTCACTTTAAAGTTCTTAAAGCAGATATATTTGATCATCCATCATTTCACAGATGATTTTCAAGTTCAGTAGTCACTGAAACATGAAAATAATGACGCGAATCCGGAATTTCCGGGTTGATTCAACTAGAGACATGTCTACGAATGCATCTGATAGTTATTACCCACTCCAATATGTTTCCAAATCTCAATAAACTCTTATAGATGAATAAGCGACGACTATTCGATATCCTGGATTGGAACCCGCAATGATGTTATTTAAAAAATAGAAGAGAACTAAAAAAGCTGAGGTAAAGAAATGAACGCCTATTATCTAGGTGATCCCATTGGAGTAAGCTCGCAAGCTATGTAAAACGCTCGAGGCAAGTGCTCTATCGATCGTTTCGGCAGTGTTTGGTACGATGGAGCAAGAAAGAGAAAGTGCCAAGCGAGTCTGGATTGGCTAGTATGCGATTTTAACTGTTGGTTACTATTCTTCATCCCGTTCATTCGTAATGGAGTGTCAGGATGAATTAAAATTGAATGCACTGGATGAAATAAAGAAGAGTAAAAAAAACAAAAAAAACAGATTAAACGTATCTGCGAGTAATTTGGATGTGAATAATCATGAGGATAATGCATGCATGAGGAAGAGACTCTATGAATATTGGATATTTATAAAACCTCGAATTAGAGTGATTGCATAAATATGAATGATAACAAAAGAATTGGATTCAATTTCACCACGGAGATTATTGATATCAATTAAATATCGATGAATCCTATAAATTTTTGGTGTATTGCTGATCGAACAATAGGTGCATTCACGCGAATGAAAGGATACATTGTGAATATGATGATAAATCCGGATACATTCATGAAAACATATTCCATATGTATTCCACTGAATACAATCCGCAGAATCTACCGTCATTATTGCTATCAAAAAGCACTCGACTCTGTGTATTACTCACCTTTAGTTGATGTTGCGGTCTCCTAAGTGCTCCTTGATCTCGTCTGCCTCCAAGCCGATCAGCTTCAGCCTCCAGACCTTCCATTGACGACTCAGCTTCACTCAGCCACGCTAAGAACTTGTCCAATGAACGATCAAAATTGTGAAGTGAATTCATTGCTGAGTGCAACAGCTTTCCACGATTTATGATGCTGAAAATAAAATTGGATCATTTAATGTCATATTTTATTCATCCAGTGAATTTATAATGTGATTCATTCAAAGTATATATTCAATTTGTCGGAATTTGTATATCAATGGATGTGTAATTTGCATGAATTTACCTTGTATTCAAATTGTTGTAGCGCTGATTGATAGTTTCAGTCATTTTTTTTACTCTAGTTGTATCATCCTGCTGATAGACCGCAATGAGTTTCTGGGTTAATTGGTTGAATAGCTCTATTTGATGTTTGTACTGATGGAGTTCAGCGTGATATGACTGAAAAAAATAGGATAATTAAATTTTTAAAAGATCTGGGATCAGCTCTTCATGGTTTTTCTGTTGTTGTAATAATCATACCTTTTGCTCTCTGAGTTGGGCTTCAAGAACATCAGCAGTATGGCCAACTGATCGCATTCTTGTAAGTCTCAGCTCCATTCGCTCAAGCCAAACTTCCACCTCAGTTCGTTTAGCCTCGTATCTCTGACTGTCACCGAGCATTGCATCCAACTGGGTTTTTCGTTGCATAACTTTTGAATTTGTCTCGTCCCAATGTTCACGTAATTTGGTAACTAGAATATTAAAAAAAGAAAATTTACATGAATTTTTGAATATAATGAATTTAGCATCTTGCCTCAGTTATTAGAATTAAATACTCCTGCAGAGAACACAGCATTTTTCTTTTATTTCTTTCATTTCAGCCTCAATTAACAGAAAAACTTTACATGAGCAAATTTAAATTTTCTGCTCATGTGAGAACTGAAAAAAAAAACACTTTACATGTTCAGTAGAAGCACCCGGTAAGTTAATAGTGGATGGTAGAAAAATAATTAAAATTCACGAAAGAGCACAAAAGAATGGAGTATGAGAGAGCTGAGGTCGTTAGTAAGTAGTAAATTGAGGACAATGACATTATTGTTTTCTCGTACAATCATTTGGGTCATTTAGTGGCACTCAGATGAAAGAAGAGAAATGATTTTCTACCTTTGAGACAGAAACGAATGTAGGACAAACCTCTGGCACAAGTTCCATCGAAGAGAATCGATTCTAAAATAGGAAATTATTTATGATTTTCCAAAAGCTTCTTTCAATGTCCAATAACCTCTATAATTTTCTTGCTTAACGTCTAATAGCTGAAGGAATATGCCATCAACCTTCAAGTATCATACATCAACAAAGTTTCGCAATGCAGATTAGGGGTAACAAGAGCTGGTGTTATCTTTCGTTGCACCCTGTTACAGTGTCTAATGCATCCTGAAATGTTGCACGTGTCTGAGAAAGAAAACGTACTTTAAGGGAGGGATGTGTAGTGTAACTTCTGCATTCTCGTACTTGGCTTGAAGCCGGGAGTAAAGTGGCTGATCTATCATGGTCCCTTGTGGAAGACAGTCTCAGTAAACTAAATGAAGAATGAGAATACAATTGGAACGAAAAGGAGCAAACACCATCTAGGTATTCTACCATTTTCGGTCTAAAAGTAAGTGCTTTTGCAAATCGTTCATTAGATTCTACCATCAAGTAAATTTCAACAATTCAAATAACAGAATGCATCGACAAAGGCTCAGTATAAATTATACGATAAACGAAGAAGCTTGAATAATATTGGATTACTGAGAATGATCAGATTTCACAGGAATGTTTAAGCAAATATTTGACATTGCAACCATGTGGGATTTCACTGTAGATGAACTTTGGCGATCGCGTGACTCTATGACAGATAGTTTCAATGCACAGAATATCTAATCGATCTCTGGTACTCTCGTGATCATTCTAGTATAGCCATTGCAAAAGGACTGGGATTGCGCATCGTCCACTCCTCCATTACGCTCGACATTCAGTGACATGCACGCAACTTTGTTTCACTACTGTTTTCGTTTCAATTGATCTTCCATAATTCTGAAATCATGATGAAATAATTCAACAGTATTTCGGATCCCCAGGAGAAAGCAGAAAACGATAGTAGAGATAGTGCTTTCCTGTCAGAGACATACTGGTACATGATGCTGATAAAAAATATATAAACTTTTTGAACTCAGCTGGAATCTCTTTACCACAAAAAGTTGGGTGGATTTTCGTGGACAAATTTCGAGCAACCAGTGTTGAGAACTTGTTGACTGCACAGAGAGTTTCCTTTCATATATTTCAATTGCATTGATTTTTCAAACCAACTGTATTTCCTGTATTGAGGCCAATGAACCGTGAATATATATGAAAAACCATACAGAGAAAACGAGAAAAAGAAATATGAAATATGAAAATATTCCAATTTCATTATTGACTCGGTCATTTTTTTTTTTTCTTCTATTTCTTCGTGTCACAGGGCGATCGACCCGTTGGACTTGGGGAAACACAGAATTGTAAGGGTCGTGGGAATAATTTTGTACATGGCTCGAAACACGCAACGTTAGGCACGAATTTCACACTCTCTGTGAACACAAAGTTGACTGTTTGTGTGTCTCATTGTGAAATTATAATTAAATACCCAATTGTGCAGAGAGAAATATGTGATGCAAAATATCCAATTGTTCGAATTGTTTGGAGAGTTCATGGGTAGAGAGACTTCATGCTGGACATACCCTGTTCAGTAGGACAGTCAGCTCTTCTTCTTTCTTCTATTTCCTTTGATTCAGCTGCAGCTAGTAGAGGAGAAACATCTGAGGAATGACGCTGAATAGCTCCTGTCACATCATTGGTAGTGTCTCGGCGGTATTGGACAGCATGTACTGGTTCACGTGACAATACCATTCCTGAATTGTACGTTGCTCGAGTTGGTGAAGAACGCGGATGATTGTACTGCATACCATGTAGCAACATTTCTGTACAATTTCAGATAGATATTTTCGGAGAAGAAAAAAAAATTTCGAAAATTCACACAATTGCTGAAGCAAGAAAAGCTATTCTCGATATATACCATTGCAGCTTATCGCATACAATAGTTAGGAAAAAAAAAAAAAATTTATGGAAATTGAGAAAAGGAATGGCTCTATTCATGAGAATTTCAAAGGAAAAATACTATTGGAATACTGAGGCACCGATGCTTCAAGGAATTCGTGTACTCAATTCCTTGAAAAGTGCGAGTTTAGAAATATTTTATATAAAAAAAAAACCTAAGAAGGTCATAAGATGGAGACTGTATTGGCAATATTCTTTAGAATATTGAGCCTAGACGTTGGAGGCACTTCAGAAATTCGACTTTGGTCCAACTTTGGTCGTAAAGGCAAATGGCTCTATCCTGTCTCTCTTCGTGCGACCGGGTAAAGCCCATATCAGCCTGGGAACTGGAGGAAACTCCGTAAAAAAAAAAGAAGACAAATAAAATAACCTGGCCACCTCTCTTTTTTTCCTCACTATCGTCAAGCAATACCAATTTAACATGCATAACCAGTAGCTACACATTTTTTTAGCCAATCTTTCTTTTTTTCTTCATTGTACAAGGAAAAAAAATCGTCTCATGAATTATGCGAGACGTGGTACATTCACGACTCTCCTCCCTCTCTTTCATCTGTATCTCCCATACCTTGATGCAATGCTGCTGCTGCTGCGGTGGGTGGTCGATGGGGTAAAATTCCAGTGGAAACATGGGGTGGTGGAGATGGCTGTGGTGTGGGATGACCGAGACCAGCTGGACCAAGGGGATTAATGAAGCCGTGAACGAAATTACCGTGATGCGGACTGCTGTGAAGTGAGCGTGGTGGTACCATTCCTGGCAATGGTATTCCCCGTGTTTGTACCTCAAGGGAGGCTGAGATGCCAGTAGTTGAAACTACGTGAGGCGACATTGGAGCCGCACCATTTACGTGACCGCTGTTTCTCCTCTGCGACATGATTTTTCAACTGCAGTTTGAAAATTCCCAAGTGCTTGATTCAAACACTTTAGATTTCACAAGATGTCCTATTTGATTCACCAGATTCCTTCTTCCTTTTCTTTGTTCTCCTTCAAATCTTCGAATTCAGAGATTCTGCTGGGAATTCGTCTTGATTACTTCAATCCAGTTGTTTGCTTCTTTGTGCTTCCTTTCAAACAGTATCGTAGAAAGCACGAGAAACCATGGGAATCGACGATTTCACGCAGTACGCTGCTGTTCCCAAATGCTTTCACAGAAACACGTGGACGTATGGAAACACCGAACGTTACGCTTCTCAAATGCAGAAACTTAATCCTGATTCTGCAGTATCATACGTATTTGCTTCAGTAAGCATTACAAACAACGAAAGCTCATAAAAGCTCTTTGAATGTACAGTTTCGAGTCACGTTTAGATCCGTTCGATCAGTAATTAGTACACTGGCGTTCACAATCTAGAGCTCAAGCAATGATAAGGGTGATTCCACATAAACCAACACATTTATCCAAAAGAAAGAAAGAAACTTAAACCCTGAACAATGTGATCAGAATAATCACTCCATGAGATCAATGAATAAAGTCTCCAAAAGAACCAACAAAACTTCACAAGAACAACAAAAAGATAACAGGAAAATAGGCTTTAGAAAGAAAAAAAGTTTGCAGACTCCAACAATTTTACACTTGTTCCCTCTGATAAAAGGTATTTATATGCTTCACGCTTTTTTTTGTTCCTCTGCTACCGAGTGATTGTGTGCCGTATATTTTGTACGGCACCGTAGCGAGAGAGCTGTGTTGTGCGACAGGGAGCGGTCGCGCGTACACTGAAAACCACGCCGGCACTCACAACGCCGCACCCTCTGGTTATACACCCTCTACCGTTATCCACCGTCACTGCCACCAAACTCACCCTTCTTTTCCATCGTCTTTCTCTCTTTTCTTCTATCTCTCTCTCTCTTTTTCACATTTCTCTTTACTCCCTCTATGAATTCTACCTCTCTCGTAGATAGTGTACAACCCCCCTGTACTCAACCACCATCGGTTAGAGAGAGCCTCAGGTAGATAGTAGTTGTCTATCCCTCCTTTCTTTTTTTATCACCTATATACATCGACGAAACTGTACATTGTGTTAGCAGCAACGATCAGAGCATAATAAGAGTATGCAGTAATTTAAAAATTGCAATATCTTCATCAAGATTTAATGTCATCCTCTCTGTGAGAGAAAGATTTAATTGATTTTTTTTTCCCCCAAGACCTCCGTCACAGCCTCAAGTGTTATTCTTGGATCATGAAGCTTCTCCGATGCAACAGGAGGATTTTTTTTTTTCCTCTTTTAACTAGCTCTTTAGTCTAGATTATAACTCTTGTCTCGTGTTCATTATCTAATGACTGAGGATCTTGATGAAATTTTGCTTAATTAAAAGAATGAGTATTTTATCGGTTTAAAGCATCGAGTACAGATAGTCAATGATGCTTCATCAATTGAGAAGTGCTAATGGACCCTCTATATAAATCCCGACATTGCCACTGGGCATGACTGCATTGTGCATTGGTAGTGACCGTTGGAGCGTTTGATTCAATTAAGTCCCTGAGAACTTTGGGTCGATCGTTTTCCTATTACCAGCTCGTTCGAACAATTCATGCATTAACACGTTATTAAAGCAATGAAATTTTCATTCATCCAAGGAAGATGAGGCTTTTCGATTTGCTATCTAAAGGTTTTGAGGCAAGAAGAAGCAAGGATAAGCTGATCTGTCTCATTTTCATTTGGATGATCGAAAACATGTTCAAATACTAACATCAATTTCTGAGAGGAGAGGAAAGGGACTTTGTAGATAAAAAGAAGATCTGAGTCTCTGTACAAACCATGAACCAGTTCAAATAAGTATTTGGATGTATATTTCAATGGAACAACGAGTGGAATGAAAGAAATATGGTAAAGAGACTTACTAACGAGTTGTTTCCTATAAAGAAGCTGGCTGCAGTACTTACACTAGGAGAATAAACTAGTTTACTAACAGGCATAAAGTTTTAACTGGATGAATGTCTCTGGAGAAGTTATAAATTTGATAAAATAGCGATAGATTGAATATTAAGCAGAGGAAGATGGCGTAAAAGGGACATGGCAATTGAGCGGTTCGAGATACAGATTTTCGAATGATAGTGTTGAAGAGCTGAGAAAATTTTAGGTGGAAAACATGTGTCAAAATTAAATTTTTTCAATTCATTGAAAATTTTTACTTTTCGCCAAGTTTTGAAGGGTTGTCTCTTCTCAGAATTGAAAAAATTCACTTTTTCGACGATATCTCTGGATTTGTTGGTCGTAGCGACCTGGGTTGATCTCGAATAGAGACTGAGCTCATTTCTCATCAATTTATGTGCTTCAATTATTTTTCAAATACTTATAGGTCATTTTCTGAGAATCAGCTTTTGCTCTATAATTACTTGAAAAATCGATGATTTATTTTTTTTAACGACCTAAATCCATGGGAAATGAGCTCACCTTTCATTTGAGGTCAACCCTGGGTCGCTACGACTAATAGAACCAGAGATATTTCAAAAAAACTTAAATTTTTCAAAAAAAGGAGCTTTTCACCTTGAAATCTTGAGCAAAAAATGTAATTTTAATGAAAATTGAAAAAAATTACTTCTGACAAATGATTTCTAGAAGAAATTCCCTCAGTTTCCCAATAGAATCATCAAAAGAAACCTATCTCTTATATTTCCATCGATTTCGAGAAATTTTCATAGTATAAAATACCAAAATTAACACGTGTCTCTGTTTTACCCTACCTTGCCCTATAAAAATAGCACAATGTGACTTCAATTTAAATTCAATATTGATACATCAAAGTTCCATTAAAACAACAGAATGATGTCTAAGGATGACAAATTAAACAATGTATCAAGTTTCATGGGCGAGAAACATCCTGTCTCAGATAATATTTATCCTTCAAAGATACTTAGAAATATATATATCTATATTCAGTGCCTTAGTAACGAGTGCAGTTAAATCAATAGCGTAACAGGTGTTATACCTCCAAATTTTATTAGTCGATACAATAACGCAATAAAGCCCTACTACGTTTCTGCATTAATATCACAAACGTTCTCATAAGTATTTAATGATATTACAAAAATGAATTTCACCAGACACTTCGAACTTTCGTATTGCTGGGGTTCGTTAGAATACAATGCAGCATCCAACCAGTAGGATAATCTTGTTTGAATTTTTAATGACATTCATCAACAATGAACAAACTGTTTCCATCTATAGAACATTTAATCCAGTTATTTTCTATGTTTTCATGATAATAAAGATAATGAATTTATTCACGTGACGTATTAACACTGGAAAATATCAAAGATTATTAAATTTCATTGGGCGTTAATGAACTGAAGGATCTTCTCGATTGTCGAGGGTTATGAAATTTAATAGTACACCATCAATTGAGTTTTAGTTGTATAACCCCTGAGCTTGTATACTCCAGTGCCTCTTCGATTTCTCTGTTTAATCTTGAGATGCCCCGGAACTTGAGTTAAACTACTTAATACAACGAGATTAGATGCTGGTCGTTTGATATCAAACAGCAGCATAACAATGTAATCCTTTCGAAGAGAATTTGGTGCTGTGAAGTGGTTATGAAGGGAGACAGGATCATTTTCTGCTCTTGAATCTATGTCATTAAACAACAATCTCGATATTATCCCTTTATGGTGTCAGAGTTATTAGACGAGAAATGAAAGAGATTCGAAAAATCATTGCACTTTGTCTAATTTTGATGGAATATCCATGGGGAGAAGTAACTTGCGAATATTAGTAACTTTCAGAACTGGACACGAGAAACTCGTTAAAACCATTAATTTTACGAAGTGATGAAATTCGTAATTAAATGAGGGATGCAGATGAAAGTTATGAAAATGGCTGGAAATTAGTGAAAATAATTCAAGTAGGTGTTTCTTAAATGATTCTATTGAAGACTTGAGGAAATTGCGCTTAAGAATAGATGGTATTCATAATTTTTTAAAAGTTTTACTCCTTAAGCCGAAAATAAGGAGATGAACCCTTAGAAAATAAAAAATCGAAATCATTGAAAAATTATAAAAAATTGATGCTGTCAAGTGTTTTTCATTGGAAATTTCATCGCCTTTCCAACGAAATTGTGAAAAAAATTCCATCAATATCCGTTTTATTGGAATCTCTATTTTATCCCCCTTTGAATAATTTCCAAAACTCAGGAAACCCTCAATTGCTTCCACAAAGCTCTTGTTGTGGAATGTTCTGTAATTGAGCTGAATTAAAGAGACCCAATATGTTCTAAACGACTCACCTTTTCCGTGCAATTGCTGTCGATTAGTATCAGCCCGAAGGTTCTCCGCAGTATGTACAAGTTCATCCAGCTGTGGTTTTTTCTGTTCGAGTTCTCTGAGGACATTCTGCAAACAAAGAAAAAAAAAGGCGGTTGTTTTAATTTCACATCCTCCATCGATTCTGTTTCTCTACATGTGTTTTGTCCAGACACACCCCATAAACTCCCATCACAGATTAGCATAACCTTAGCATAAAGATGGCAACGTTAAACAAGTATGAAAAAAAACCTCCATCGATTAAATGCGATAAAAATCGAAATTATCTTCAAAGTCCTCCCTTTTTCTTTCCTATCCCTGTGAAAAATGGTAGAAGCAATTTAAACGCCTCAGGGAAAAAAAAAAAAATCTCACCACGGGTCTTTAGGCCACAAACCACAACACGGAACACCTGGAGGCCCTCCTACATCGCAAGCTGGCCACGGTTTGCTCGATAAAATTATCCCAACCCCACCCGCTCCATAAAATTAAAGAGCCAACGTATTGTGTTATGATCGTATTACACAACCCTCAGAAAAGCATCCCATTCCCTTCAACCCAATGTGCAAGAGCTTGCAAAAAAAAAATTCCAAACCCTCTAAATAAATAATAATAATGATACTTGACTTCACTCTGACTGAAGTGTTTGGAGAAAAAAAAAGAAAGTAACTTCTATTCCATGAGACAAATCCGTATGCGAATGGTGCTGTCGTGAGTCCAAAGACATTCACGTAATTAGTTTTCGAGCCAACTTTCCGAAGACAAATTGGTTCGACGTGATAGAACGACCAACTTGCAGCCAATACCATGACAATTCGTCTGGAGTTGTCCAATGCCTGTGTGTTCAAGGGTTTTTTTCATTTTTTTGAATTATCTGTCTCTATTTCTCATTAGTAGGGCCGAAACGTTGGTGTACGCTTCGATCTGAGCCGAAGCTGCCTATAGATCAAACACATTTTAAATGGTTATTAATATCAAACTGATATTTATAAATGTTGAACTGACTTTATAAACATTGAAGAAATCGTGTTCCTCAATAATTTCAAGAATTGGTTAACATTTGGATGTTATTATTCATCCTGACTTACAATCGTGATAAGTTCCCCTACGAGTTCCCCAGAGAATTGCCCTAAGAAGTTCCTTCTAAGAATTCTCTTGAGAGTTCCACTGGAAGTTCCCCTATAGTATATTACACACCTAGAAAGGGAAGAAGTCGACCCCGATAAAAATTTGCCTTCCAAGCGAAGCGAGAATGCCAAATTTTTATCAAAATGCTATTTTTGAACCAAAGTAGCAAAGGACTACGTTTCCAACCGAGCGAAATCAAGGAAGAAGGTGAGTTCTTTGCTATCTAGGTGTAAAAAGAGTTTTTGAGGAGTAAAAACACTGCAATATCAACGGAAACTCTTTCGCATCGATTGAATTTCCGATCAGATATGATTAATTTTATGGTGACTATATGCTAATGATGTCAAGAACCTGAGGAAGTCTCAATAAAAGCAGACGAGACGTCGTTCATTTGACAATTCTTTAATATTGTTAACTTAATTTTCTTCCAGCGTCCCATAATACCAAAGATAATTGAGAGTTTTTAACGTTCATAAAGTCAGTTCGACGTTTATAAATGTCAGTTTAACATTCATAACCATTTAGAATGTGTTTGTTGCAGAGTACAGCTTCAGTCTAGATCAAACCGTAAACCAATGTCTCAGCTCTACTCATCAGTCATTCTTTCCGAAGAACCAAAAGAATCTAAATTGCGTGCAATCTAAAAAACCACAAGAATAACGATAACCCCAAATCTTCCAAAACTCTTCCATTAGATTACAAAAATTATGGCAGAAGCTGTTCTTGTGGATGATAAAGTACGGAGGAACTTGGCTGGATGGCAACAACTTTTCCAACTATAAAATACGCCCTCATAAGCAATGTGATGCATCTTACAGCGGCAATATCGTTCATTATCACGCGAGATAGATGAGTAGTCAGAATAATCCGTTGAGACGAGAAGAAATGCGAATATTCGAAAATAGAGAAGCGCGAAAAAGGGGGATATATAACACTCGTGGCAGTGAATCGGTTCATGCATTATTCAATAAAACGTATTGCGCCCGGAAGACGCGTACGTATTCAGTTTTCTTTCTAACCCTCTATTCGTAACCGTTAATTCTTCATATCACTCTCTAGACATCACAATTGTCATCGAAAATTATGATATTCAGCAAATTCAACCAATATCAGTATAAAAGAAATGCAAACAACTCAAAACTTCTCCTTCCACCAGAATGACACAAAACTATCTCAGATACTCTGTGACTGCTCAGTACATTTTCCTGTTGGTGCAATATCTTCTAGTGGCGATTCCTTCCCCCGGAGTGCTTTGACTAGCATCAAAGCCACAAAGTGTTTGCCATTTCATCCCTTTCCTTCATCTCTCTCTCACTCTCTCACTCGTTCCTTGACTTACGTTGAAGCGGAGTTGTAACGTGCCAGTATAAAGGGGCGTTGCCGAAGTGCCAGGTTGAGCTCCATTTGGATTCATCGTTGGCCATATACACACAGCACTCGGAATCAAACGGAAATAATGTCTTCTTCCTTTATAATACACTAGAATACTCAGGATTTTCTGCTGAGAAGGATAAAGTCAATCTTGAAAGCTAAACTCTTCAAAAATTCATCAAATCCCAGGACAGGGAATGGAAATTAATAATACACGTGAATCTAATGTACGCAAGTGTCATTGAAGCACATTAGGATGAAAAATTAAACCCAACTGATTGTTAGGTACTATTTGCTCTAGTACACAATAATTTACCGTGCCAAAACGGGTGAATTAAACTGATTCACATGGATAGCGTTTTAGGCTCGTGCATTGCGGATGAAATCCCTCAGAATACTGGGCCTCGCTACTGAATAGCTGGTAGAATTCGAGGGCTTTAGTATAAACGCACAACGTTAGGGGTGCCATAGCCCCCAAACATATCTCTCCATGCGTTATCTATTCTATGGGGGCTTGAAAGCTCGACATTTTCACGTAGAGAGAATGTGTGTTGGTAGAGAGTCTTTCACCTGCTATTGACAGTAAATCAGAGAAATGAAGATACATATTGATTCGGGATAATGAATGTTTTCTTTTTCTCTTTTCTGGAGGAAAAGCTTCTGTTTGAGTTGTATTATCGGAAATTTTAGCAATAAACTCCTGGTATTTAAGAGGATTCAATGCTTTCAAGACAGACTTAATATCTTTCACTATTTGCCCGAATCTAATTCCTCGATGCGCAAACGCAGTAGACACTATCTCCATTGACAAATCAGTGCTCGCTTAAAAGATCTGCGATAAATCACTGATGGAAGATTAATTCACATGCAACAAATAAAGGATTCATTTGTTTTGTGTGTGCTCACTAAACAATTTTTTTTCCTTTTATGATCAAAGTTTGTGGGACTTTTGTGATTACCGTTTGACAGATATGACACGTGAGTGAAGCATCTACCATGGGATTATGTCAATGCCAGTTTACCATGTCCCAACCAATTAACATCCAACTATCCATAACTTCAGCAAAAAAAAATAAACGAGGGAAAATACACAATGGCTTTTTAGCATTGCGTGTCAAAGATGCATTTTATACCAGGCCCCTAATATTACAGGGTTGTATAGAAGAAATTTGAATATTACTCCTAGGCAACTGTACACTATAAACATGAAAAAAATGTTCCAAGTTAGAATTTGTTCATTTACATAGTAACTTCATTCGTCAAAAAAAAAGAAAAAAATCGTAAAATCCTATAATTTCCTAATCATGTTTCATCACATTTAGTAAACACTGTGTAAGCGCGATTATCCTTCCTCTTTTTTTTTTTTTCTTTATTTTCCTCCCGGCTTTCATGCAAATTTACATTTTACCCGGAACATTTGACGAGAGAAATGAGGAATTTTACACACTCACGCGCCCAGCCTAATGTGATAAATTTTACATAGGCAAATGGATTGTACGTGTTCATAGGAACCCATTTGATTTTACCCCGAAAATTCATGGAGAATACTGATGAAACTAACCATTGGATGTATACAATATACTTTGATTTTCTGATAATTTACAGGTACAAAATAGGGGGAAAATGTTGTGTTTCAATGTTGAATAACTGTATACAGATATATATATGTATATACTGATACACACAGTAGTGCTGATCTCAAAAGTACTTTCAGACTTGTTTTCTCCAGTTTATACTTGGTTGGAGTGTAGCTGACATGGATTTACATTCCATCAGTTTACATGTATCCAGTGATCCTCGTCGGGAAATATCCAAAATATGGGGATGAAGAGGAAAAAAAAAAAGACGTAGAGTTTTTAGAGGAAGGGAAGGTATCTCTTTACTGGTTTAGTGCTCTGCATACACAGGAATTGCACACGAATACGTCGCGCGTTTCCGACAGCTTTCCTTCGCACTCTCGACCCCTCTGTGTTGTATTTCTCTATCTCTCTTTTCCCTCAATTGGAAATCGATAGCCTCGGCAGCATCCCGCCACCTCGGATTATTTTTTAATTCTCTTTCTTCCTTTTTTTTTTCCTTGCTCCTCATTCTTTGCGCGTCTGTAATCGCTCCGTTGATACAATGCTATCGATAATGATATCGGATAACACGTGACACAAAAAAAAAAATATCATTCGTCCATGTTCGTTATGGCACGTGTAAAAATATAACACGAATATAACATGAATAAAATAATATTGCATGAAAAAAAAAGAAGAAATGAGTTTTAATGAGATAAAAAAAAATCACGGATTCTGGGAAGTGAAGCGAGAATAATTTGAATCAATTATGAACAAAATGGATGATAATCACGGGAAATGAGCTTGTACGAATGCTAATCATGTGCTCGACTGCTTCAGTACAGAAAAAGAGCACAAAAAAGGTGTGAATTACTCGAGTTTTGCTCGTTTCTGATAAAAAAAAAATTTAAAAAAAGGTGAAAGTAGTGACAATGCCGAGGGAATTGCCGAGGGATATATTTTAGAACAGTACATGTTAACACACTACGTGTGGAGGAAGGCGTGGCAACGGTCATTGACCACTTAATGCCAATGTCAATGTCATAGTCCTTCTGACCATCGACCCAGGATAGTTCCAAGGCTCATAAGGGTTAGTGCGAGGGCACTGAGTGTCAATGTCTCGAAGGCAAGGGTTGAATTCTTATCGTCAACGGGTTCTAGTGTCCGTCAGTGGGTTTTAAGAGAACTTGCGTCGACAACGTCGGGCTCGTCGACGTTCGACGTACCGACGTAGGGAAATCAATAATCCAGTACATCCTAGATGATGTAAAGACAGCAATTTTATCGGTAAATAGGTTGAGGAGTTAGACCACTGTAGAATTTTCAAAAAATCTATTTTTTTTTTCATGGCTCAAAAAAGGGTTTGAGCTTGTGAGAAGGTGTAGAGACAAAGTACATCACTTGATACCCATTTTTCCTCAAGGAGTTCTCTATATTTAAGGTTCATGTCAAAACTTTAAATACATTTATCTCGAAACACGATTTTTCAAAATTACACGCAGCATAACTCAAACAATCTTCATTTTTTTGAGCTGAATTTTTGACAGTATCTTTGAAATGACATTTCGAAGCGAAGTAGGTGGGATTTTTTCGAAATGATGATTTGCCCCTTTTTTTATTAACATGAATGACCATTTTTTACTAAAAAAGCGAATATTTTCGAAATCAGCCATGTACATTGCTAGCTATAGGCATGTAGATTGAGCCAGTTTTTTTTTTCAATCCAAATTGACACCATGTCGCAATTTGTTGATACTTTGTCATGAAATTCTAGATTTATGAACCCAAACATATGCCCAATAAATCCCCGAAATCTTATAAATTCATCACCCTTTTTCCCCCTCAAAAAAAAGGCCAAAAAAACCCTTTTTTGGGATAATTCCAGTGGTCTAACCCCTTAACAGAAAATCCACTACTCTTACTCTTTGTTTGTCGATGAGCTGAAGAATCTCGTCGACGTCACCGACACAAACTGCCTGTTGTCGTAGCATTTCTTCCTCAACCGTCAGCCAATCACGTATCTGCAAAAAAAAAAAAATTACTCAAGTAAATTCAGTTTAACATAAGAATTTCCTTGGAACTTCAAATAAGGAAATTTAATCAATTCTCCAATGGAACTTTTCCGAAAGACCAGATAGGGAAAAATTCCAGTTCTTTGAGGAAGAAATGGATAAGTCGATAAATCGTGACAGATAAGTTTGGCATAGTACAGGAAATTAAGCCACTGCCGTTCAACTCGAATTCCCCCTTTACCCCCCCCCCCCCCCTATCCCCTTGCTCGTCCTTCACGTCCGTTTCTCCACAGTCCCCAATACCAAATACTATCTCCAAAGTATACCCTCTTCCACCCCCCCCCCCTTCTGCCTATACAGCAAACTCTCTTGTTCCTGTTGCACATTGTAATACCATCTTGATTAAGATGGTATTACTTTGGAGTGATCGTGACTGAGTTTAATCCTCCTATAAACAGCTACCTTGGACTTCACAGTGCAAATGTACACTAAAAAATCATTGAATTGATACGATTGCAGGAAGTTAGATTACTTGCTAGGTAGCAAAAACGATTCTCCATCCCCCCCTTTTCTTGTGTGTATGTATTTCGTTTTCTCTCGCTTTTTGGCCGGGTTATTTGAGCGTCATAAAGACAAAAAACGTTGACTTTTCTATCACACACATACCCAACCCCCCCTCTCCTCCTCCTCCTCCTCCCATGTGAATTGTACACCGGGGAATTTACCACGACAAACGGGCTCTGTATTGTCTGCTTTTTTTTCATCTTTCATACAGACATTTTTTTTTCTGTTGGTACGTCTTTCTCGTCTACATCACGCGTTAAAGTCCCACACCATAGGACTCTGATATTTATAATGTTAAAAAAAAGAGTTTGTGCTTTCATTAATTATTAAAAATTTTGTTCCATCAGATTCCTAGATTTCCCCTGGATTTTCTGTCCATTTCTCCTTTTCTTCGTTGTGAGAGTTGATTGTTTCTTGGAGATATACAATTTCATTCGGGATTGACGTTTCTACGGTTTCCTCATTTATCAGAACAGACCTATGAGATATTCAATTGCAATATGATTTCATATTTTCTGATTGATTTTCCTCTTTTCATTGATGTTTTTTTTTATTGGAAAACTCGGATTTTCCTAACGTCAATTTCTTCTTCATCCACTTCAGGATGAATTTCTCGTCTTTTTTTTTCTTCTTTTATTTCAAGAAGAAAATCCCGATAAAATGGGAGTAACTTGAAGCCGAGAGTCTCAAGTGCAGTATTCAATTTGCCGGAGAATCACATAATGACTGCAAAGAAAATGGCAGAAGAAAAAAAAAAGAAGTGAACGAATATAATTCAATTGAATGGAGGAGTGATAGCTGATACCCATTATCGGAATTCTGTTTGCCTTTGCAATTAACACGAGAAAGTACCGAAGAAAACGAATACTTTTTTCGTGCAATTACATACCTGAAGAACGGATTTATCAAGTCCAGAAACAAGTACTGAAGATACTGGAGATGCTGTGGCTTCTTGACTAGTGGCACTTGGTTGGATCGAGGCTGTTGAGGCGACGTGAGTGACTACTTGTCTCTGCAATTCCGTCTGACTCGCTCCAGCATTTTTCTCCGTCTCTGCAATAAAACAATTCAAAAGTTTTTCAGTCAAATTATGTTAGAGACCATTTTCTTCTTTCATAAGAGAGGAGGTAGGTAAAAAAAAAAAGGGAATTGAGATCCCAACGGAGCTGCTCTAACTTTTAAATACCAGCTCGTTCTCTTCAGTTTCATTTTCAGTTCTCAAGTGAACTATATGGGCACTCAACGTTGATTATTAAAAAAAAAGGAAATAGTGTTTAATGAAACACACAAAAAAAGGCAAAAAATTCGGAATATCTCTTTATTTTTTAGTGAGAAAATTTTTCGCATTCAAGGCTTGTTCTCTTCTAATTCCTGAAACTAGACAGAGCATTCGTCAACACTAGACGAGCCACAAAGATATGAAATATTCGGCATTACTTTCCATAATGAAGCAAAGTGGGTCAGCACATGCATGAAATATTAGCATAATCTTCAACGTACATTCATCTAAAATATTTAAAGCTTCTCTCTTCTCTTCGTAGTATAAAGTATGTGACACAACTTTACAAATTTTAGAAACAGCAACAAAAAGAAAAGGTAAAGAAAGTGGGAAATAATGCTTTTACTCTTTCGTAGAAGTTTGCAATTATCAGAGCAACAGCTGTCGTCCAAGAGGAAAGAGATGAGAAACAAGTTGGACCAGCTGGCTCTCTAAAACCCTGAAACACTATCTCCCAAGTATGACAATTTCAAGATATTATTCAACTTCAAAATGTCACTCATTACTACCAACAAGTTTGTATCAGCCTTTTTTTTTTTCCACTATTCACTGGATAATCCAAAACTACTTGCTAACACGAGTTATAAAACAAATTCACACATGAATTATTCATAAAGTTATTAGAAGGAATTCTCTAATGGTAATTTCGTAAAAGAGACTTTGACGGAAAATTCACATTCAGAATTTACGTGCGAATGTTCTCTACTGGTAGAATGTTATGTATATATATGTATATATTTCTAGACATGAATACATTAATTCAAAGTGTTGTATCTTGACGCAAAATGTGGTAAACCCAACGACATCGAGATGCTCTAAATGAAAACATTGGAGAATCATGTGACGTAGTGAAATAAACTCGAGAGTTTCCAAGAGATATTCGAGTGGATTTCAGTGGATTTTAGATTGAGTCGTTCTCGTGATTCAGGAAGTGAGGGTTTTCACGAGTTGAATACATGTAAAGAAATAAAACTGCAAATAACGTGAAAGGATGAGGAGAGAAAAATGAGGAAAGTGGGGTAAAATGGGGATTTTGTTGAAATGGCTTGAAATTGATTTTTGACGACTTCATTGGAAAGCTGAGAAAATTTCCGGTGGAAAACATGTATGAGCGTTGATTTTTTTTCGATTTCCGGAAAATTTTACTATTTTCGCCAATATTTAAAGTGTTTCCCTTTTCTAAAATCGAAAAAAAATTCATTTTTTTCAAAATAACTTCGGTTCTATTGGTCGTAACGACTTGCAGACGATCTTAAATGAAAAATGACATAATTTCCCGTTGATTCATGTGCTTTTAGAAAAATAATTATCAATTTTTCAAAGATTTATGGATCATTTTGTAAAAATTAGTCTTCTTTCTATGAATACCTTTAAAAAATCGATCATTTTTCTCTCGAAACTACATGAATTGATGGAAAATGGTCTCACCTTTCATTCAAGATCAACTCCAAGTCGCTCCGACCAATAGAAACGAAGATATCCGAAGAACAGCAGAAAATTTAAGAAAAAACGGAAAAGTTTTGAACAAAAATAAACAGAATTTCTGAAAAATCCCCAAAAAATCAGTTTCAACATATGATTTTCATCGCAAATTTTCTCAGCTTTCCAATGAAATCATCAGAAAAATCCTATCTCAAATATTTTCCCCCACTTCTCCCAATTTTCATGGAATAAAACATCAAAACTAAAATGTGTCCATTTCACCTCTTACAATGTGTCTTTTTCACCCCCCAGCTCCCCCCAAATGAAGTAGGAGTAGACTCTCTGGCCTGTGAAAAATAGAACGAGGCGGAGTCCAGTGTCCATCTGTTCTTTTGTCTAGGCAAGAAAAGAGAAAGGGGGTGGGGGGATAAGTGATGTGACAGATAAAACGAATGTGAGAGGTCGAGAGAAAGAATCTACGGAGGACTGCAAGCGAAAAAGTGGAGAATGCTGAGAAATGAGAATGATAGATTATGCCTCAACATTACCTGACACAACGAGGCTTAAAAAACCAAAAAAAAAAAAAGAATTCTAGGCCATGGTTGAAGAATACTCCTTGAGATATTTCCTCTAATTTTCATGAGATCCGCACTTTTTTCTTTCATCAGCAACGAAATGATAATTCTGCGAATTGAGAAGCTCCTACTGAACTCTATACTATTCTTTGTAGCTTCTCAGTGATATCTGGGTTATTCAGCCATGTCTTTAAATCAACGTACTATTTTCCTGCAGATTGTTTCCTGGAGTGAAGAAGACGGGGAATTTAAATGAAACAGAGAAGCCGAGACGCCCGCCTCAACCTACAGCGAGATTAAAGAAACTTCAAAGAAGCTTGGGATTGATAAGAAAATGATGAAAACTGGAAAATTGAGAAGAACCGAAACGAAATTCATTACACTAAAAGAAAAAAAGGATACCTTCTGTTGGAATATGAGAGCTGCTCATAGTTAGTAAAATTCGGGCTCCTGTAAAATATTATCTTCAAGGATGTTCTACCAGTGTTTTATCAAAATTTAAAAACGTACGAATTCAATGAAATTTTTTTTCTAAGGTTCTCCAATTCATAAAGAAACCGTATAGAAAATTTTGGATTTTTTCTCATACCTGGTTCAAAAGTTATGAATTTTCGTAAAAACCATCGATTAACATGTGTTCTTATGAGAAATTCACAAAAGCTTAAGAAACTTTTCGAAAAATTCTTCAAATTGGATGAAAATTCGGATATAGATGAGAAATTACCCTCCGCACAAATGCTACATTTCTATACGACAATTGGGTCAATAATTGGCATTGAAATTAATAAAAATGATTGAAAAATTGTCACTCGCACGTAAGTGCTGCCAACTTGTGTCGCCAAAATTTCCTAGAATGCAACGCTCTTTTCAAAATAGTTGTCAAACTAATTAAATAAAGAATAAAAAAAATATTCATGAAATTTAATGATCATCATATAATATTTGAATGCAGCGTACTATAATTCCCTGAAAATAATTTTAATGGGGAATTTAAAAACTCATTCTTTTATGTTCAGGCATTGGAACACTGCATTATTTTTCTATTCAGCGTTAGAGGATTAATGAAGAAAATTCATTCGAACACTGAGAAAAAGAAGATATTCAAAGAATTTGCACTTATAATTTCCACATTTTTCTAAATATGCAAATTTTCCATTTTAAATTCTTCATTCATCAAAATAGAAAAAAAACTGGAAACGTGGAGTGTCTGTCATTTTCCGAATCATAAAAAAGTGGCGAAAACTATGAAAGATTCATTCCATTGGTCCTTAGCAAATATTTTCTTTAAATCATTTTTTAAAAAATCGAATTTACGGAATTCTATTCAGTCAAACAATTAATCTGTTTTAATTATCGAAAAAATCAAATTTATTTAAAAGCAGAATTTTTTTTTCACTCCAGCTTCTCCACGATTCTTCTGATGAAAATGAATTTAATTAAAAATTAGTGACACGAACTTCTCCATGATTAAACTCATAATGTTGACGAATTACTCCCGATAATGTGCCTAGACGAAGTACGACCTTTATTCCTAACATCCCTGGATTCAGTGTGAGACGCTCCAGTGACTTCAACAACGGCAGTTCGGAAAATTTACGAGCGGTTGAGAAGCGGTTTAATAAGAGTCTAAGTAATTCAGACGGAGTTAGTGGCGTGTTAAGATCCCCTAGCCCCCTCTGTTCAGCCCATAGACTTTCATATGAAAGTCTCCAACTTTTTGGCGTGAAATTATTTTCAAAAGTGATAATTCAGGATTATAATCACTTTGAACGATGTATGATATTAATTGTCAATTTTTCGCATGAATAATCTATTTACTCTTCAAAAGTTCTTTCCTCTTTCGGAAAGCACGAAAAGAAGGATCAACTTCAATGGACCTTCGGATCTTCCTGATTATATGAGAAATATAAAGTTCTTAAAGATATCCAAGTAATTGGGATGATCTATTTTTTTCTTTTCAATTTTGGTCACTTTCGATAGAGTAGCATGAGACGATTTCTTCAAAATTTGATTAACAGCATGTTACCGGACAAATTGAGCCAATAATAATTTTTGAAAAAATTAAATTAACATTAGAACTCCACTCTCTTCAGTTTGACTGCAGCAATTCATAGACACAGACCTATTTTTTCGTTATATAACTACGTATATTCTTCTTCGTCAGAATGTCTATTAATTTTTAATTTTCAAATCATAAAAAAACGCCTGTTACCGGACAAATAGCGACGATTAATCTGGAACAATATTGGATATTTATAATATTATTTAATAACAATTTACTATCGTGGACATTGTTTCAACATCTATCAAATGTTCCGAAATCAGAATAATTAGAATATTAATAATAACTTAGAAAAATAAGAAGTAGATCATTTGGACCTGCTACTCTTTTCAATTTCCTTAATTCAATTGCTTTTGGTACATCAATTTTATGTCTAAATAAGATTGCGTTAGTAAAAGGAAAACGACCTTCTGTGTGTTTATCAGCTCTGCGACACTCCCTCTTTGCCTTCAAGGATTCTCCCACTATCCAGTAGATAAGAGCCGAATGACTGTATAAAGAACATAAAGAAGGAAAGTGGCAGCACGCGAGAAGAGAAAAAAAAATAATAAAAAGATTAAATAAATGAGATAGAAGACGAGGTAAAAATGACTTTGACGATGAAACGTGATGTACATGCAAGAGTGATTCCAGAAAATGGCAGATCCAATTTAAATATTACCTAAGTAGATACAAAAAATGAAGGGAAGTCCAAAGGATAAAATGAATGAGAAAAAAAAGTCCAAAGTACAAAATAAATGAGAAAAAAATCCAAAAGGATAATGCTCTAGGTAGATCCTTTTGAATTCCCCTTATTGGATTATCACTTAATATCGTTACTGAGAATTATTATTCATCTAGATTAAGATTAAGAGTTGAAAAATGAATTTGTCCTTTGGGTACCGATATTTTCGGGTCTTGGTGACGAATTGTTAGTCTCTCGTGGGGAGTTCACTGATGCACTGACGGTCCATCCTCGTGCAATTGAATAAAGTTTTGAATATTAACCCTCGGAGTACACACCTCTGAACAGAACTTTGGAGCACACATGGTCGAATTGACTCCGGTCCATTTTCTGAGTGCTATATCTCAAAAACTATACATTTCTATCGTAATTTATGTTATGAGGTTTTTTGCAGATGAAACAATGTACTTTCGAATACAATCATCATTGGTTCAATTCAACTATTTTTTGATGGTGAAAAAATTAATCGAAATCGGACCTCTTTTTTAAAGTCGGCTAATTTGAGTTGAAAAGTTTATAAGCATCGGAGTCGAGTATTTAAATCATTTTTAGTCATTTCATCATATTTTAAGGCAGAAAAATGTTGTACTCCGAGGGTTAAAATTATCCACTGTCTTAGAAACTCATTTTTTTCACCCATTTCCAATACTCCTTTTATCAAGTCACGGTTAATGAGGAAAATCTCTTCCGGATGATAATCGAAATTGACGGGAGACAATCGAGATACTGTGATCATTAATAGAGTAATTATTCTCGTGATCGAGTTAATAGAAACTGTGGATCTGATTACATTCTATATACCCGGAATATTATACTCTGCACACAACTCATCATCGTTGATATTCAACGTTGATCGATGAAATCTCATTTGCTTGTTCGGATTATTGCCTCAAAATTGAATGCAAAACACTGAAGAAAAAAGGCAGCCGCAAAATTGAAATGTAAAACAAATATTACAATTTTCTTCTTCAAAATGCAAAAACGTTAAAGTTTTTTTTTTCATCGAAAATCATGAATATTGAAAGGTATAATTTAAAAAATAAATTTCCGCAGATAATATATTTCTATACTTTTTCGATCGAAGCAAAAGTTTTAAAAGTAATTTACATAAGTAAATGGGGAAAAAAATTTCATTTCTGCAACACAAAAAATGCACAAACTTCATTTGCATGAAAATTCAATAAAATTAAATTTATCTATTCAGTTTCAATGAGTTTTGTGCATCAAGAACATAAATCAATGGAGCAGCTGTATATTCAAGACGTTAAATTAAATTTAATAATAATAATGTGAACAATTTTATTAGAATTAATGAATAATTAGATGTGCAGTGAAGTTGAATTGTAACTTGACAAATCGAAACACAAAATTCTCTGGGAAAGCACGTTTTCACGTATGACGTCACATGCATAATTCAGGAGACAGAGTTGGTGCCGAGAGCTGTCTCCTCTCCTGAGTGCATTATGGTATATATATGCATCTTGTCTCTCGCACCACTTTTTTTTTCATCATTGATTTGCATGCTTCAATTCCCTTCATTCAAGAAATAGAATCTCAGCGCATGACTACATCTAAAATCATGGATTTCATCTGGCTTCTCTTTCGTATAATAAAAAAATTCTATTAGAGAGAGAAAATGAGGAGGAGTTGAATAACAGAAGCTGCTCTTGAAACGTCCAATTTCGTCGTCCGTAATGATGCTCAATAAGATCGTAAACTCCAGTTTCCAATAGTGTCGGATATCTTGAAAATACAGGAGGTTTCTTTTTTTTAGCAAAAAAAAAAGTAAAACCTTTCATGACTGATTGGATCGAAGAATCTGCCATTATTTTCTTGGCTTTAAGGACGAAGTGAAGAGGAATCTTCGAGTTAAGGTAGTGTTCCAGCGAACTTGAGGACAGTTGAGCCCTCATTTTTTTGACAACACTTTGAAGATGATATTTTTGACATTTTTCTGAATTTTTCCATGATTTTTGTCCTTGCATTTTATGAGATATGAATTATCGAAGTTACTGAAAATAGCAGTGGTGGGTATGAAACGCCCTTAATCGGACAGAAATAACGAAATTACTAAAAAACCACAGGGTTGGCCCATTATTTAAAAACAATTGGCGAAGAGAACAGCATTTTAACTAAATAATAGGCGAAAAAAATATTCAATTCACCGTATAATTATTGGGAAATTTTACTTAGAACGTAGTCATAACTATTTGCCTCTCTCTATGTCTCATGCATGTGATGGGAGATTAATGTAAAAAAATTTGAGAAAAAAGAAATTATATTTACAAGCTGAAGAAATGACTATCGAATAGTTTAATCACTTTTTTCGAGTAAATTGAAGCACTTTTTCCCGAATTATCAGCAATTAATTGAAAAAAAACCCACAAATCCTCATTTATTTCCTGTTTCATCGACCAATCTCTAGGACACTACCTCAAATCAAGTAACAACAGACTGAAGATCAATTACTCGAGTCAATGTATCAAATATCAGATAAATCCTAATTCCACAAATGGGCGTTTCCATTGACTCTCGTGGACACAATGTTCTCATGTAAAACAAGCAAAATCAGATATCATGCATGTTGATTTAGTTAAACAATTTCATTGCCCAGTGAGGCATTACCCCATAGCCATAATCCGTCAGTCTGTAAATTTCTCAAATTAATAAAACACGAAACACGACACAATAATTACAGTGTAATATCACGCAACACTGGATGAATAAAGGTAGGAAGAATGAGGGAAATAAATATGAAATAAGCCATGACAGAATTGTCAAAAGTTTTGAAGCAATTATCCAGTGACGTTAAGCCACATGACAGGAGAGAGACCAGTGACCTCATTTTCTTTTCAAATACTGACGCAAACTGGCAGCCACAGCTCTCTCTCTTGTTTTATCCGATACAATACTACTATATATGATACACAATACACCTGTATCCATCCTCATTCTCTTCTTCTCTATTTTCTTCATTTTTTTTTTTTTTTTTCACTAAAATAGTGCACTGATGTAAAATGCAAGAGTTCAGTGTGAGTCTTTTCATACTATCCCTTGTTCCATTGACTACGAAACGATCTACCGTTCTCATGGATAAAATGAGAAAACTCATCGACTAGATAAGCATCGAACTATCACAGAGGGTGACAAAGACACTGGCTCTCGTAGAGCACGAAAGTATCTTTATCTGTCTCTATAATCTCCATTGTCTGTAATTAATCGTCTAAAAGTGTTCTTCACATTAAGTCTCTTTTTACCATAATTTTCCAATTAAAATCTCATTTTCATGACTTGATGAATTGATCAACAGGAGATTTGTATTTTTATCGATTTTTCTTGCTGGAGGTGGGGTAAAATGGGTATTCTAATGATTTCATTGAAAAGCCGAGAAAATTTTAGGAGGTAAGTGTGTGTCAAAGTCAATTTTTTTTAATTTTTTTGAAAATTTTATTTTTTTGGTCGAGTTTTGAACGGGTCGCTCTTCTGAAAAATTGAAAAAATCCACTTTTCCGGTGATATGTTCGATTCTGTTGATTACAGTCACTTGGGATCCATCTTAAATGAAAGATGAGGTCATTTTTCATTGATTTATGAGGTTCAAATTTTTTTTAATCATTATTTCAAATTTTTATAGGCCATTTTTTGAAAATCAGTTTTTGCCCTATAAGTACTTGAAAAAATGATAATTTTTTTTTTTTGAAACATGAATCTATTAGAAATGAGCTCACCTTTCATTAAAGATCAACCCCAGATTGCTACGACCAATAGAACCAGAGATATTCCCAGAAAACTGAAATTTTTCAAAAACAAAAGCTTTTCATCTTCAAATCTTGATCAAAAAATTAGATTTTCCAAAAATTCCAAAAAATAACTTCTGACATATGATTTCCATGTGAAATTTCCTCAGCTTTTCAATGGAATCATCAGAAAAAACCTATCTCCAACATCTCCATCAATCCCTCCCAATTTCCGCAGTACAAAATCCCCAAAACTAACACATCCAATTTCATAGAAATTACATAAAAATTTCAATAATTCTCCAAAATCTCAAATATTACAATAAAACTGATTTTTTTTGTTACATCCCTTTTTCTCCACCTTTCCCAATTGAAAATCAAATTTTCAACAAGAAAATATTGCAAACTTCGTATAAAAGCAATTTGCATCCCCCTAGTTCCACATGGTGTTATCGCAGTGAAGCAGTTGGTTGGTGAAAAGCCAGTGGCTCCGAAGTAACTCATAAAATTGTGATGATCACTGTGTGTGTCTCTGCCAGAACACTGGACCCAGAGATCGTAAATGTTCAGGCAAGAACCATAAACTCGGAAGGAGCGAGGAAAAAAAGGGGGAGGAGGAGGAAAATGTTGAACTTCCGGGACGTTAGTGTTCTTTACCCAGTAGTTTTTGTGTGTTTGGATCACATGTGTCCATGTTTTTGTAGTATACATGTAGCTACATACAAAAAAACACACACTTCATATAATCCTGTATGCACAGACGGATATGATGCTGAAGGTTGATGGGTTTGAGTGCAGCAGCACAGGATACGAGGGGTAACAGACATGAATTCTGAGTACTGTGGAAGCTGTGTATCGAGCAAATATTGATTCTGAAGACGTACCTGTTTGCTTGGGTCTGCTGGAGGGTCACTCCAACGCCCTTGCATCTCTTTCCACCCCCCCTCCCCCCTCCTCACTGAATCATTTCCCTGCAACTCCATTCCACTAACAAATAACTCAAGCCCTATCTCTTTATTTCGAGACAAAAAAGAAGGGTGTGTATGTATATATAGAGGTTTGGAGTCACGATTCTGCTTCATGATCCCGACACACGTTTACGAGGTATTCCATTTCTCTCTCCGACAGAACAGAGTTCATATTTTAGTGAGTGGTCGCTTCAACCCCCCCTCGAGCAACACGAGATTATTTATTCAAACACCAACTACTTTATATACTCTTTTCTCTCTGGTTGTATACAACCAAAACACTTATCTTTCGATTTGCTCAATTTCAACGTCAATTTATTTGGAATGAAACTGAAGTGCTTCATGTTCTGGAAGATTACATTTTTCAATAATACAAAAAAAAAAAATTTAACATGTTTCCATAGAGAATCAACAGATTTAAATTTGAAGAATGGTTAAGAACAAAAAGATGAAGATGTGCGAAAAAATTGACAATTTGAAGAAAAAAAAAATGGAAAAAACTTAAATATTAAAAAAATAGGAATTTGAAATTAATTGAGAACAATTCAATCAATTTAATGAAATGAAAAATATTTTGAGAAAATAAATTTTTGAACTAATAATTTAATAATGTAATTAATCTAATAGAATGAAAAACATTGTAAGAAGTGGAGAATTGGAGAATAAAAAAATGAAGTATAACTAATACAATGAAAGAATATATCTGATAATAAACCTGAAGTTTAATTCGAAAATGTATTTAAATTCGTTTGCTAAAATGAAACTTGTTGAATTTTCATGTGTTGAATTTTTGTGTTGAAATGTACAGTTTTTCCTGACAGTTTTTCCTGTACAGACATTTCCTTGTGTTTTATACACGTGATTCCCCCTGAAAATTCATCAATAATTAATCTGAAGTGCCCTTGAAATACTGCATTATCTTTTATCCTCGAGTTTCATGAATCTTTTGATTTGATTAAAAAAATAGAACCAAATGTATCAAGTAATCCCACTTTTTCACAATATCAACGAGAGTATTTCTAGATTTTTTTCCCCTTTCTCCTTTTTTCTCTTTCTCTTTTTCTCTCGTATCCTTTAATTTGTCATGTACGAGGGAAACTCGTGGAAAGGTGTAAGAGAGAGCGTTAACGAACCGAGATTCTTTGGAGACAGGGTACGTTTACTCCAGTAGAAACTTTAGTATAACGGAATCCAAAGGAATTGGTTAATTCATTTAGTGCTGAAAATTTGCATACTCTGCGAAAATTCTAAGGCTTGAAAGTTTTGTTGACATTTTTGTTAATTTGTCTGTAAATTTTAATTAGTGACATTTTACTTCGTAGAAATATAAAAAGAAAGGATTTTATTTTTTAATGAATAATTTTGAGAAATACACTGTTAGAACAAAAAAAAATGGAAATTTCATAGACAATTCGATGGGATTTTTCATAAACGTGATACTGAATTTTTTTTTCAATGGGAAGATTGTTATGAAATCTGTGAGTTTCAGAGAAAATTCAAAGAAATCTATGAGTCTTAAGTAGAATTGAGACGAAAATTCTACAACTTATTTGAATTTTCAACTGAACATGATATTAAGAAACAAAATGACTTGATTTTCCATTTTTTTTTTTCAATTTTTCCTATTTTTACTAAATTTTCAAGAAACAATTAAAACTGAAATTTACAAATTTCATTGATATCAAGGCATGAAATTATTTGAAAATCGATGATGTGTTCATTTTTCAATGCCGTGATTATCTGAAATTTCAGTAGAAATGAGATTTGTCTGAAATTTCCCGTATTTTGCACAGAAAATACAGACGCAAATTTTTAAAAGTGTAATAATAACACCATGTTCCCTCTTCCCCCAATCAATCAAAACAATGTAATAAACTGATGAAAATTGACTCTATTTTTTACGTAATATATTCCTGAATTTTTGTTTATTTTAATTTAAATTGACTAAGTGAATTGTAGGAATTGATGTTTGACTATCAAAAATTGAATTTATTCCAAAATTTTATTGAAATTAAATTTTGAATTTGCGTCAGCTCTACAATTTGCTCTACAAATAATGTAGACGTTTTTTTCCAATTGAAATGAGTGTAGAGAGAACTATTTCTATTCATTATCAACGATTTTGTTCCCACAACGGGATATCAGTAAAGAAGAAGGTTGATGCAAGTGACGCAGACAAAGAGCAAGAGTATCATCTCAATGGAACTGGATATAACAACGATTCATCAACTAAAAAGCATATCCATCTGACCCACATGCGAGAGAAGAACGGAGAAGAAGAAGAGAGAGAAAACCCTAGGAGAAAAGAATGTACTAATGCGAAATAGCTGAGCCAAGTGTATCGTCAAATGTCCATGAACACACACACACACAAAAGAACACAATTTTGTACCATGACCTGCTCCAAGAGCATTAAAAGCACAAGTTCTATCAGTAAAAAAACTCCCTACGACCAAAAAATTGAAAAGGCAGGAAAAGAAAATGAGCAAGGGATACAGAGTTTATAAATCAGACATGTTCAATTGTGAGTAGAAGAAAAGTGAGAAACCACCAGAATTTTTTTTTATTTATTGAGCCACCAGAATTCACGACAACAGATAAATAAGAAAAAAGAAAGATTATGGAAAGATCCCTTCTAAGGAAATACATGAAACTTTCTTGTGTCGGGATTTATTCGCATTGTAATATCTAGATATAGGGGAGATTGGGGCAAAACGGACATTGTAAAGCAACGGTTAGAGATGGATTTTTTTCGATGATTCTATTGCAAAGCTGAGGAAATTGTAACCGGAAAACGTGTGTCAGATGATTTTTTCTAGATTTTTTGGAAAATTCGATATTTTTCGGCATTTTTGAGGGGTAAATGCCTTTATTTTTTTGAAAATTTTTACTTTTTTACTAATTTCTCTGGTTCTATTGGCCGTAGCGATTCGGGGTCGGTCTCAAATGAAAGGTGAGCTCATTTCCCATCGATTTATGAGGTTTTAAATTCAAAAATATCAATTTTTGGGATAGTTATAGGCCAACAACTGTTTCACAAAAGTGTTTCACAAAATTGCTCATAGATACCTTAAAAATCGATATTTTAAAATTGAAAACCCTATAAATCGATCGAAAATGATCTCACCTTTCACCTCCCGTCGGAATTTTTACGCTAAGACAAATAGAACCGAAGATATTCTCAAAAAACTGAAAATTTTCGAAAAACGAAGGGTTTCACCCCTCTAAAATGGTCAAAAACGTAATAATCTTCAAAAATTCAAAAAAATTAATTCCAGCACTTGTTTCCCCCCTAAAATTTCCTCAGCTTTCCAATGGAATCATGGAAAATAGTCTACCGCCAATATTTCTATTAATTTCAAGATTTTTCCATAATATTTGCCTAAAAATTTAGATGTATCCATTTTACTCCTGATGTCCATGTTGCCCCACCTTCCCCTATACATATATATATACTATTCTAGAATATGTATATATATACACTCTTCTAGACTAATATACATACTATTTTAAAATAATATATATATATACATATATATACTTCATTAAACCACCAGAATTCACGACAACAGTTGATGAATAAGAAAAAAGAAAGATTATGGAAAGATTCATTATTAAAATGAAGCTTTTCCCCTCGTTTTAGTTCAAGACAAATGAGATATTTGCGTTTCCTTTAATACCTCAAAACTCGAATTAAGAAGAAATTGCGATTACAGAGCTTCCATTGGGGAGCAATTTGTGAAAAAATGGATAATTTAAAAACAAAAATTGAAAAAATGAATAAAATATTGTAAAAAAATAAAAATTCACGAATAATTTGTGTGAAGTAGAGAATTTGCAAGCGAAAATGATAAATAATAAATTTTGTAATGGAATAATTCACAAAAAAAACGTTACCAACACGTGATTATTAATGAAATAAAATGAAAATTATTGCAAGAAGTGTTAAATTGAAAAATTCATTCTCAAAACGTTTTTCCCCTCGTTTTAGTTGAAGACAAACGAGAGAGATTTGTGTTTTCTCAACTGCGTGAAATCTAGGTAAATCTCGTGAAAATACATTCACCAAATTCTCCAAGATATTTCAATTTGAAATGAATCCACTGAAATATGCAGTATCCTACCACACATGACCCACGTAAATTTGAAGAGATAAAAAAAAATGCAAAAAAAACAAAGTAAAAGAAGAGAAAGTTCATGTTTATGTGGTTGCAGTGAATTGCAATTCAAACTACGTTGGAGTTTAGGGGGCTAAAAAGTTTTCTACTTGAGGTATGGGGGTTCCCCAAAGCGATTAGCATGACACGTTATAGAGTCAGGTGGATGCTAGGGGATATACATAAAAACACATTGCCATATAGAAGACCTCTCTCCTCCGAAATCCGATATTAGCATGCTGGAGCAGCAGCCACCCAGTTCGTGTTTTAGCCCTTGGCCTGTGGCTCACGTACTTATTTCCAGATAATTCAGTCGTTCACGATGAAAAAAGGAGAGAGAGAGAAAGAAAAAATAAAGGATCCCTCTTATCCTCCAATTTACTTCGTAATTATGAAAATTACTTTGCCATTTGATTATGAATAAAGCAAATTTATTGGATGAATGTGTCTCGACTCTGTTGCAGGCCTGACCAACTCAAATATTTATCCATACAATACAATTATTTGGACAAATTAATTTAACTTCAATTATCGCAGATTATTAAACAGAAATTATTTTCACATACTGAAAATATCAATAATTACTCCAATAATTCCCAATTAAATCCAGCAATGTGACCAACATTACCGAAATTAGTCAAATTATTATTTACTAATTACCATTTTTTTATTTTGTTGAGAGGCATTTTGTTTTTGTGGATGGAAAAGAGAGAGTAATAGAATTACATTTTTACGAAGAAAGTGTACGTCTGATCATTCTTTTCCTTTACCCCTTAAGCACAATGTATATGAGGCATTCCACTCTATTTCACTCACTTTCCGGATCGTATTTTTAAAATTTCCCTATATATAAAGGGGAGACCGGGGGAAAAATGGGCTGCTTCAGAGCACATGACCCCTCAACCCATTCTGCCCCAGTCTCCCCTACATTGAATAACTGTTAGATTTGTAAAGGAAATGGGAGTCCTCAAACCCGTAAAAAGAGATGAACTAATAAACACCATTTTTCATTTCATTTCAGTTTTCATCCCTTTAATTGCACAATTCTCCCCCCCCCCCCCCCCCCTATACACAATCAGGTCCAATTTCCCTTTTCTTTCGCACCCGAGACACACATAGAGTATTTGTGAAGCCGGGGAAAATCGCAAATGGACCTCGACGAGCCAATCGATTTGTCGGCTCTCGTTCGTATCAAATATACCGAACTCCCAGCAATTACATTAGCCCTGTCATTTACTTCTTCTTCTTTAAAAAAAAAAGCACACATTCCCCCCTTTTTTTGGGCGAGTAAATTACCACTCAATTTTTTTTTATCAATTAAACACGTTACTCATGCAACTTGTTGTGTTCTCATTTCGTGTGTTTGGGAGATTTTAACGTCTCTCTGATCCGCAAACGCACATATCGATATATATCGATATATTGATATGCCTATCCGAGGCGAATTTATACGGTCCAAAACCACAAATTTATGATACTGGAAATAGAAGAGCGAGAAGAGCAATCCACCCCTCCCCCTCCCGCAGCAAACACCACCACTAGGGACAGGAAATATTGATTCGAATTTTCCGTTCCCGGGTGCTACTAACCCGAGGGGATGGAAAAAGAAGCCAGAGAAAGTTTACTGGGGTACACACTGTGATGAAAGCAATATTGCTGATGTTATTTGCTAAATGCTCGAGTAAATGGAGACAAAACCAAAATGACCAATGAATTCACTGGATACTGATGATAATGAATTCGTTGAATATTTCCTGACTTTTTTTTTTTAATAATCAGATATTAATGTAGAAATTGTCAAATAATGTTTGAATTAATCTGAAATTGATTAAAAAATTGTCAAATAATGTTTGAATAATCAGAAATTAATTAAAAAATTGTCAAATAATGTTTGAATAATCAGAAATTAATGTAAAAATTGTCAAATAATGTTTGAATAATCAGAAATTAATTTAAAAATTATCAAATAATGTTTGAATAATCAGAATTTAATGTAGAAATTGTCGCATAATTCGTGAATAATTTGTAATAAAATTGAAATTCACAGGTTTCGCATTTAATACTTTTAATTATGTTATATGGAACATTTGGTAATGGCAATTTTATTACCAATTATTAACGCGTTATTTGAATATTTCTGCAGTAATTTCTGATTTCTCGTTATTAAAAATTGAAATCATTAATATCAATTAATAATGAATTTTGCTAATTATGACTGAAATTTGAGAGTAATTGTTGTAATTGTTAGAAGAGTGAGATTAAACTCGAGAATTCTAAAGATTTTATTGTATTCATTGATTATTTTGAAAATGTCAAAATGTCATAATTTTTTTTCTTCAAATTTCTTTGATGATTATTCTTCCAGTTGAATTGAAAATTATGACCAATAATCGATAATTACTTCGAAAAATTGCTTTCTCCTTCATTTCTGTTTTAATATTTTTTGAATGGAGCGCGCAATTTTCTTTTCATTGGTCAACCAATGAGAAATGAGGAATTAGCTTTATATTTTCAGCATTACATTCGACATTTATGAACTTTTTGTAATAGAGAATAAAATATATGAGACAGAGTAATAAAAAGGAGACTTTGTGTAAAAACACATATATAGATATATTGATATATATAGATATAAAACTGATATATAAAACTGATTTTTAATGTTTCAAGTGGCAAAAGAAGGTATGCCGGAGTTCAATTTCAGAGAAATTTCGGGAAAAATTTGGCAAAAAATATTCAATTTACCAAAAATCTTACGAAATCTACAAATTTCTGCAAATTTATAGATTTCTGAATGAAACTAATTTTTTTTTGTAGACGTGTATATATAATTAATGCAAATGTATGAGTAAATCAAGTAAAATGATGAGTTTGGGAGAAGACATGACAATCCGATGCAAAACAAAAATTGTAAAATCAAGAAAATAAATTCTATTCTATTCTGTTCGATATAAGACAGAGCCTGATAAAGCCTAAATCATGAGCAAAAATCGCAAATCGACAATAATTTAGTATTACTATATATTCCCTTTCCAATTTCCCATGAAACTTGAAACTAATTAATGTCAATATTGATGAATTCCCTCGATTTTACAATTTCACGAATACCTAAAGACCAATGAAGTATAAAATAATGAAGAATTCACTAGAAAAAAGCCACTTCAACACGAAATATCAGGAGTCCTCCGGTTTTTATCGATCGGATTTCCACTACATGCCTTTACCAAAGAGTCCATTCTCCGCACATGTTAGCACCTTGAATGAAGCGGAAGTGAATGTATTTTTTTTCTCTCATTTTCATCAGAGGAAAGGGAAAAAAAGAATTATCCCCAGCACGAAAATCACAATACAATACGGGAATACATTTGAAACGCCTGTTCATTTTATTATTCTTGAAGTTCTCTGTACAGAGTGAAAAAAAAAATGTTTTATCGGAAAATATTTGTGTGGAACGAGGTAAATAAGCAAAGTGAGGTGTATGTGCGGCAAAAAAAAAATATGACGCCTGACATTTGGTTATTTTACGAGAGGGAGGCTTTTATCGATCGGTTTGAAGGCCCTTTCCTCTCTCTCTCTCGCTTTTTTTCTCTCTTTTGCGTGTGCACACGAGGAGATGCGCCCAGAATCCAGCGGTTCTGGTTTTGTACGATTAAAGAAGAAAAGAAGGAGAAAAGGAAAGAAGGAAACATAACAGCCCCTCCTTATGACACCGAGAGAGTGGCTACTGCATTCGTTGTACTAGTATGTTCTAGCAGCACTTTGGGGGTTCTATATTGGACCACGTGCAGCTTCCACTGAGAGCAAAAAAATGTATTTTATTGAGAAATTCGTCTTTGGATCAAGAAATAAAACAGATTGGAGATTTACAATTCCGGGCGAGGTTTGCACCAAATATAAATATCGGAATTAAATACATTTGAGTTGAATTGTTACATTGAAAAAAAAAAATGTTTTTTTTTTTCGAAAAATAAATTTTTTGAAACTAAGAAATATTGAAAATGGTTAATTTCAAGGAATTATTTATCAGAAGTAATAATTGTCTTTACTTAGGTTCAATATCATCGCCTTGGAATCAAAAGGGCGTAAGTACTTATGCTTACATACAGCATTTACGCCACTCTGTTTCTGAGGCAAGTATCTATCCAGATTAGAATAAACAAATTTTCATTAATTATTTGGAATTAATTGAAGATTTTTCCAGCTTCTTATCTTATCGCCTTTAATTCAAGAATGAACAGACTACCTCAAGATCAAGGTTCTCACAGTTAATCCCTTTAAATGGACAAAATTCGATCAATTTACCTATTTTCGATATTATTTTTAAAAAATTGCCAAAGACCATTGGACTCACTAATTAATTTAATTGTTTTTTCACTATTTTTTTCGCAATGTACTCAATTCTCAGAAAAATTGGGTTTGTATTGAACTAAACTATGGATAACTGTTGATAATTATCAATTTTCCCTTTTCTTCAATTTAAGTACAAATTCTTTGACAATAGAATTTTCGTTCCCCTCATTTTATAAGGTTCTCCTCAAACTCTCTTCTGTACTTGACACTGATCTCCAAATTTTTTTTTTTCTCTCCAGATAAAAAAAACATTTGCATTTGAAAGTTTCTATTGACTCTTTTACGTCGAGGAATTCAATCTTCCAATTACCATTGAGCTCTCATAAGAATAGATGGAAATTTCTCGTTATGAGATATAAGCACGAATGCTCTTCATGGGTGAGGGGGGGGGGGTGGCTTTATGCAAAGCACCGAATCATGGCTAAACGGATTTTGGGAAAACGATAGAATGGGATGGAAGAGGTGCAGTAAATTTACGCTTCCACTGTCCCTAAACGAACACCAAACGCTTCCTCCTCACCGATAGATCCAAATAATCGTGTAGCGTAATTAATGTGAAGGGTCATGAAGGGTTCTAAAAGGGAGAAGGAAGGGGGGTAGTAGTGTTGAATGCCGGTTTATTGGGATGTGTAACAAATGAATATGCACTCAATTTCTATGGACATTTATTTCCTGTTTCCTCTGAATATTTGTATTCGAAATGGTCAATTTCGATTGAAAACGTGTTCATACTTGGGCTTCTCTGCAATTGTAATTATTAAATAGTGATAATAAATTATGAAATTACGTGAAATTTTAAACTGCCAATTTAATCCCAGTTTCCCCCATGAAATTCTTCTCTTTATTTACGAAAATTGAATAAAAATGAAGATTTCAAGGATTTTTCTTCCTTTTTGAAATTAAATTATTCATGAGATTCTGAGTCGAAACAGAATGGAAATACATAAATCAAGAGGAAGCACAGAAAAGACCGGCGAGATGAGCCTGCTATAGAAAGAGAGAGAGAGAGAGAGAGCAAAAGCACGTGAGCTTCTCCAGCTCAAGTTTCAAATCTTCATTCTCCTCTACTTATGTGGAATGAAGTAAAATGTGCTTCATTTCCTTCATTAATACACCAGCCTTAGTTCAAATCATGAGGGATTTTTTATTCTCTTCATTCTCCTATTTTCTCATCAATTCTAATTATAATTCTATGATCAAAACAAACGAGAGTACACTTACACAGAATTGTTCATCTCGTGTTCATGTATCCAAGCATAATTGAGGGTAAAAAAAGTGCACTGGTCAACATTGGTCCACAAAACACTTCATCAATGCCACAAAAACTTGCTGAGGTCTCGATAAAAAAAAGTTCAGGCAATGCGCTTTTTTTCTCTTTTTGTTGCAGCTTATCTGTTCTCTGAGTGTTCGAGGGAAGAGATGAAACTAAATTTCCGATAACGTGCAAATTTTGAAGATTCAGCGATTTTTTTTATTTTTATGGGATTCCCTAATGAGAGAACACGTTTTTGCGGTTTATCGTGGCAATGCCCGGGGAATACCGATTTACAACACTTTTTTTCTATCTTCCAAATGTACCCCGTGCTCGTCTGGGGCAGACTGCGTCACATCCCTTCATCGTCATCCCTCGCGGCAACCCGGCCACAGAATTCAGTCCAGGAAATAAATGTGCGCATGCGTGCACTTTCCACGCGCCACCCGCTCTATATAATACGCAATGTTAGAAAAAAAATGGAAATTTCATAGACAATTTTATGGGAATTTTCATAAACATGATATTGAATTTTTTTTTTAATGGGTAGATGGTTATGAAATCTGTGATTTTCAGAGGAAATTCAGAGGAATCTATGAGTCTTAAGTAGAATTAAGATGATCTTAGTAGTTCGGGCAATCTATTTTCCCTTTTCGATTTTGCTCACTTTCGATAGAATAGCATGAGGAGATTTTTAAAAAATTCAGTTTATTCCATGTTACCGGACAAATAAGGCCAAAATTAATTTTTGAAAATAATTGAATTAACATTGAAACTCCATAAGCGAGGTTCAGTGTCAGTTTCACTGCGAAAATTCAAGATCACAGACCTATTTTTTTCTTATATAACCTTATATGTTTTTTGTTCGTCAGAATGTCTATTAATTTTTGGAATCATGGAAAATGCATGTTACCGGACATATAACGACGATTAATCCAATTAATTACATGAAAAAATCAATGGCGGGAATATTGGTATTTAAAATCCGAGGATCCTCCAATCACAGTCCTAGATACTGGAACAGTGTGAGTCAAATGCGGAACAATATTGAATATTCATAATATTATCTAATAACAATTCATCATCTTGGACATCGTTTTAGTATCGGTAAAATGTTGGAAAATCGAAATAGTTATAGTAATTATAATAACTAAAAGAGAAAAAATAAAAATCGATCATTTGAACCTGTCACTAGGATTACCTTAAGTAGAATTGAGACGAAAATTCTACAATTTACTTGAATTTTCAACTGAACATGACTATTCAGAATCAAAATGATTCGAATTTCCAATTCTTTTTTCAATTTTTCCTATTTTTACTAAATTTTCAAGAAACAATTAAACTGAAATTTCCAAGTTTCCTTGATATCCAGGCGTGACATTATTTTAAAATCAATTATGTGTTCATTGTTCAATGATGTAATTATCTGAAATTTCTAAAATCGAAATTTTTAACAGTGTATGTTCCAAAACAAGTTCCCCCTAAATTTTGTCGTTATTTTTATTTTCATTTGTCTCATATTTTTCCATAAAATCAAGATTAATCCTGATGGGTCTGCATTAATTTTCATATTAACGAGAAAAAAATGGAAATATTCACTTCCCCAATTCATTATTATTTTTTGTAATTAAAAAACTATTTTTAAAAGATAAAATTACCGTCTCATATTTTTCAAGTAAATTTCCAAAAGCATGAAAACATAAATTTTTTCATGCCCACAATTTTTTTGCCTGCACATTTTTCCGCAGTTTTAGTGAATGATAAAATAGAGAGAGGGTTCTCGCGCTTTAAAAGCAAAAACTTTAATATTTTATATGTGAAAAAGGGGTAAAAGTATAAAGAACGATGTCTAAAGTTTCGAGGGAACACACAGAACCAGGAGGGATATGACTCTCTTGCGATCATCTCCACTTCCCTCAGCCCCTTAACTTCTTTTTTCCTTTCTTTCTTTTTCTCTTCATGTTTGAAAGCCACCATTCCCACTTCACTGTCCACATACATTCACTCTTATACATACGCTTTTTTCTACAACCCCCTAGTCAACGGTCAATGTCACTGACATTCCCTCATGGTTATAGAGACTGGCGTAAGCTTATATTGAAGAAAAAAAAAATAGTAGCAAAAAGCATGAAATATTGAAGAAATTGGTCGTGAGCAAATATTTTTTTGAAATAATTAGAAAAAAAATGTTGAATTTACTGAATTTAGTTAATTTAAACAAATTCAGTATTTTTTTTTTCATTAAAAAATTCAGTGGTTGGATTGACTGAATCTAGAAATATAATACCATGTATATGCACAGAAAAAATCAACATTTCTTAGGAATTATAAAAATTTGAGATTAGAGATGATTGGAAGGTACAATCTAAAAAGAAAAGTTAAATTCTGAAATAAAAATGTTAATAACAATTTATACAAGATGAAATTCTCAAATCTGATTCAGTGAAGCTGTGAAGAATGTTATGAAGGATAAAATAAGCCCTTGAAATAAAAAATCAATTGAAAATTGAAAAATTTTCATTATTTTTTTCATTTTTTCAAATTTCTCAAGATTTAAAGAAACGTAAATAATAAAATAACAATAATAATAATAATAACAATATGTACAGTATTCTTATACATATACATAATATATAACTAATTAAGAAATTAGATATAAATATAAATAGTACTACGTAAGTAGTATTTAAATATAGTATTACTACTATAATGTATTTTCAAAGAACTTAATCAGAAAAAGGAGACTTATCTTGTTTTACCTCTTCACTACTGAATTGCATCAATATTTGATAGTTTTTACCACTTTCTTCCTCTCAATGTAGTACTACAGACTAACTGTAGTTGAGTGCAAGTTCATAAAATAGAAAATTCCTTTTTTTCAAATGATTTTTGGATTTCATTTGAAAAAAATGTTTCAATTAAATGGAATGAAATAAAATAAAAATTAAATTAAATGGAATATCTGTTTTTAGCTTCTAATTGCACTATCAGAGTTTTGTCGATTATAATTAATGTCCACATAGCGAATCATGAATAATAGGAGAAGATGAACGGACAATGTTCAGCCAATGAGTCTGGATAGGGATACTCCCTCGGGGTTAATAGGATATCGTTCATTTCCGTCGTGGAAGAGCCCTTGATTACGTATTAGTAAATCCAACTTTGAGTAATTAATTCTCCGTGCTTATCAATTATTATACGTTCATTTGGTAGTTATAGTGTTGTATGGTTTACACTTGCGTTCAAGTGAATCATTAATTTGATGGAGAATCGGAAAAATTGTTTTTTTACGGGTAATTTTTTTATTTTTTTCGTTCTTTCATTGAAATATTTTTGTTCTAATTGAAGTTGCGAGTTGAAATTAATTGGAATTGAAGAGTTATGGAATTTTTTAAATCCTTTTGTTTCATATTCCAATAAAAATACAGGGCTATAAAGTGCAGAAACTGAAAATTCAAGATATTTTAGTGAATAAGGAGGAATGGGGCAAAATGAACCACTGTAGTGGCATGATGCAAGAATTTCTTTTGAAGTGAAGGACTTTATGAAAAAATCTGAAAAAATTTTACAGGATGCTTCAATATGTGGATAATATTGGTGAATTTTTGCATCTTTTTTGGTAGATGCATTCATTCTCAAAAAAAAATCTTCAATCATTCTGACTTGGAGGTCCATTTTGCCAGATTTTCCCTATTACTGAATTAATATGGAAAAATGAATATTTCGATTCAACGAGTAGAGATAGAATTTCCCTGATGATTCCATCAAAAAGCTGAGGAAATTTCCGGTTGAAAACATCTGTCCAAACAAATTTTTCAAAATATCCTAAAAAATTCAGGAAAAACAATTCTGACACATTATCAACAGCTAATTTCCTCATCTTTCCACTCAAATCATTTGAAAAAATAATATCTCCAATATTTTCATCAATTCCAAGTAATTTTCATCACTCAGAACATTGGGATGTCAATTAAAAACCGACAGAATCCACTTCCTCCAATCATTTCAATAAATTACAGGTAAATGGTCCTAAAAAATGCATTCAGCAGTATTTTCAGACGAGAACATCGTTATTCCCATTATTTTCCCAATCACACTCTTCATTAAAAAAAAACCTTCTGCATCATGAGATTATGATTGCAATGACATAATTTATCTCGCCACATTTTCTTCGATCTTTTTCCGAAGCTATTGAAACTGAATGAGGTCGAGTCTGTGGAATTTTGCCAGTAATTTCGATTCACAATGTATCTTCCTTAGGAAAAAGGAATTTCCATTTATTTATGCTCCATTTTCCTCTATTCCCACTTGAATTTCTGATAAAAATAAAAAAAAAGGAAATTTCGTAACCTTCACAGCAGAATTATTCTCAAATTGAAATAATCCTCCTCTTCACTGTTATAAAGAGACGATAAATGAATTCCTCGAGTATTCAACATAAAATATTCAATCATCCCCCAAGAATATCAATGACTGCATTAAACCACGAAAATAACAGGGAATTGATAATCGTTGAACTTGGGGTATTTTTCCAATAAATATCGATGACACGTAGGATTGAGAACGGATTTAGTTTGAAGATGAAGAGAAAAAAACTTCTGCATTTATAACGATTTTTCTCCACTTCATTTCCCTCGAAATTGTGTTTTTTTTTTTCTATTCTTTTTTTTCCACTCTCGAAACGTTATGAAAACTTTACGAGTCTCGTTTTGATAACAGAAATATCGAGAATGTGAAAATTACTCTGGGGGTCACCATCGATTTTAAAATAACACGTGAAATGAGAACGAGAGGATGTATAAATATCAATTCTATTCAATTTATGTAATTCTAGAAATATCTTTTATGGAATGAAGAGAAATATTTCTCTGAAATAATTAATCAATAATTCATTATGATTAAGCTATTATAAAATTTTAAATGTCATTTAACATAATTAAAATCGTTCGAAATCGGTAAAAATACGAGAAATTAAATTTTTCTGATGATTCTATTGAAGAGATGAGGAAATTTCCATTGAAAAATGTACGTCAGCATTAATTTTTAAGAATTTTTGGAAGAATTGATCTTTTTTCAGAGAAAAATCAGAGCTCAACGCCTTTAAGAGGTCGAAAAAATTCACTTTTTCGATGATATCTTCATTTCTGGTTGTCGTAGCTACTTGGAGCTAGTCTCAAAGAAAAGTTGAGATCATTTGCCATCAATTCATACAATTTTGAAGTGAAAATGATTGATTTTTGTGATTTTTATGAAGCAAAAACAGATTTTTACATCGAAATTACCCATAATTACCTCAAAAACAACCTTTCCCCTATATATTTTTTTTCTAAACAACATCAGTTGATGGTAAATGATCAAATAATTCACTCAAGACTGACTTTCAGTCACTGCGAGCAATAAAAACGAAGATATCCTCGAAAAAGTGGGAAAAAATCGAAAATAGAAAGGGTTTCATCCCTAAAAAAAAGTAAAATTTTTATCAAATCATAAATAAAAAAAAATTCAAATCATAAAATCTATCTCAACCCATTTCATTGAAATGTCCATTCTACCCCACTTTTTCTCCATTAGCAAACCCCATTCGTGCATTAATTCTGCCTCCATTGAAAACGTCCACTGTTGAACGAAAAAACATTTCCATATATGAAAGATGAAAAATGAAAATTTAATAATAAAAAAAATAATCCCTCCATTTTTCTCTCAATTTCATAAAAACTGAATATCTCCACATTATTCAAATTAATCGTACAGGGAAAATGCGTCACACGCCATTACTATACGAATGGAATACCGGATTTCATGGGGTTTTAGTATTTCTCTCCCCTTTACCCTTCTATACTCATAAGAGACACAAAACTCGTTGTTGGCTCTAAAGAGCCGACCCCAGTGTCACCAAACATACGTCGATATTACATTCCACCCATTCAAACTCTCTCAGACTCACTTTACACGAAATTCCAAATGTACGACTAATTGCAATTTCAAGATAACAATTTCCCCTCACGTTAATGCTGCAGATAAAAAATAAAGAGGAATACAAGAGTTATTTATTAAAGCAGTATTCTGCTTCGAACAATCGAAAAAAAATATATTTTTATCATTTTTTTTAATGCAATTATTAATAAAAATATTGATTTAGGGTTTGTTAAGCTTAATAAATACATGAAAAAATTATTTTATGGATTTTATGCATTTTCTATGCATAAAAACATTATCTAGAATACAATACCGCGACTAATGGGTGGATCTGGTGTTAAAATCTCGGAAATGGACCATTTGAAACATAAAAAATTGAAAAGTTTGAGGTTTACTGTAACAGTAGCAACCGCCTGAACCATGAAATTTTTAATGAACATACGGAAATAATGAAATGGCAGCGAAAAAAAAAAACAAATTTTGTTACTTTTTTTCAAATTATCATTTTTTTATTTTCTTCATCACTTTTTTTCCAAAAAAAGCGTAAAAATAAAAATTGTAAGATAATCCTAGTTAAAAAAAGGTGCTAGTGTTATATTGAACCTGAAAATTATGGATTTTTCAGTTTCAAATGGCCCATTTTCAAGATTTTAATATAAATAATGTTTTTGTGTATGACAAGTTCATAAAATACATGGATTTTCGTTTTCAAATGTTTTTAAAGAGTGTATTTATTGAACTGGAATAATCCTGCATCAATATTCCTCATTAATAATCCCTTATTTGATAAAAATATCACAAAAACTGTTTTTTTTCCGAGCATTTAAAGTAGAATATTGCCTCAAGCTTTAAAATGGAATAATTAAACTTTTGGAATCGAAGTCTTTGGTAAAATTTCCATCGAATAAATGACAAATAAAACTTTGTTCAATCGCTCATAAAACAGTGAACTATTGGCTAAAGTGAAGAAGTTTTATGAAAGCGCGCAAATGTCCCAGTTATAGTTCAAAAAAAAAAAGAAGAAAAAAAAGTAGAGCACAGAAACAAATAGAGCTTTCGAGGAACAATGCCTCTGCGAATTGGCAAAAGCATGAATTCTATTTGCTGTTGTGGTCAAGTGAGAAATAGCAAAGAATCATACAAAAAAAGAGGGAAAAACAAATGAACGTTTGTGCTCGTAACAACGACTTCCCTGAAAATTCCTCGTGCAACCCAGAATATTTGACTTTTTCAGCAATTGCACTTTTTTTTCCTTTTTTTTTTCAATAAACATGAGCCAATTGAAGATTTTCTTTTATTCCTCAGCCTGGCCACATTCATACCAATTTCAATTGTTTTCAGCCCAGAGATAACCCAAAATTGTCTGTAAAATTTGGAAAAAAAGAAATTTAAAAAAGTTCCGAAAGACTGAATGTTAAAGGAAAAAAAATTTTTTCACCAGCAGAAAAAAATATTTCTCCTCAACAATAAAGAGACCCTTCAGTTGAATGAGAAAAGGAGAAAAAATAAAAATTCACCGAGATATGGAAAGGAATACACTGGCGTGACTGTTTGAATGGGGGTAGGTGAGTTAAACCTCGGGGAACCAGAGCGCATAGCGCATTTCATAATAGCCAGGGAAAAAGGAAAAAGGGTAGAAAGGTATCTTAACCCTCTCCCCTCTAACCGCCTGCTTTTCATCATAGCGGCCTCATTTTAAAGCTCATCCTCTTCTTCGTGTCTACCACTCATTGTCCAATGGTTATTCTCTCTCTTCCTGCGATCACGATACTCTATTTCCAACTGAACGCAGTAATTACTTTCACTCGTGGTCTCATGGATATTGTAGAATTTTTTTTTTTTTTTTGAGAAAACGTGAAAAAATTCTGCTCTTACATTTAGGGGCAAGTGGGGTCAAATGGACACGTGGTAGTTTTGGTGTTTTATGCTATCAAAATTGCCCGAAATCGATGGAAATATTGGGGATAGGTTTTTTCTGATGATTCCGTTGGAAAGCTGAGGAAATTTACCATGGGAATCATATGTCAGAAGTTATTTTTTGGAATTTTTGGAAAATTCCATTTTTTGCTCAAGATTTGAAGGTGAAAACCTTCCGTTTTTGAAAAATTTCAGGTTTTCGGGAATATCTCTGGTTCTATTGGTCATAGCGACCTGCGGTTGATCTTAGATGAAAGGTGAGCTCATTTTCCATAGATTTATGTGGTTAAAAAAAATTAGCAATTTTTCAAGTACTTAAAGGGCAAAAACTGATTTTCAGAACATGGCGTATAATTATTTGAAAAATTGATGAAAAAAAATTTTGAACCACACAATTTGATGGGAAATGAGCTCATCTTTCATTTGAGATCAACCCCAGGTCGCTACGACCAACAGAACCGGAGATATCGTCGAAAAAGTGAATTTTTTGGATTTTCAAAAGGTAAACCCCTTCAAAACTTGCTCAAAAAGGTAAATTTTCAAAAAAAAATTGAAAAAAAAAAGTTGACACATGTTTTCCACCTGAAATTTCCTCAGCTTTCTATTGAAATTACTAGAAAATCTCTACTTCGAACCATTCAATTGGAATTTTTACTTTACCCCACCTTCTTTACTTGCTTTTCTTCATGACATCAACAATATTCGTGTCAACGCCAGGTTCATTGGTGTTCAACGTTAACACTAATGAGATCGTCTATAGTCTGATGTCATTGTCGCACGTGGCTGCACACACCGGTTGTACATGAATAAATGTATAACAAAATCACGAGTCTGCGAAAATTTCCTTTTTTTTAAAAAAAAAACTCCGTTCATTCTCTCTTGATATAAAAAGCTACAGTACTTCACATAAACCGGGCGTATATTTCGAATAGTTAAGAGATGAAAAAAAATGAACCTGTTAATTGGAGAATAGTATGAAAAAAAAAATCCACATGAAACACAGAGAGCAGAGGCATTAATTAAAAATTATCTGGTTCTTAAATTTAAGCTTGTAGAGAGTAGCAAAATTTTTTCATTTTACTAATTTGTGGGAGAGAGGCAAAAATTTAGCACAAAGTTAACGAAATTCATAAAAAATTCCAGGATTTAAAAAACGGAATATTCCAGTGAATAATGGATGTGGAAAATGAAAAAATTCTCTCATCATCAAATGACATTATGTTATGGCTCTATTTGATATATGGTATACTCTATCTCATGGCATTTGCGTTTGATTATTTTTTATGGAAGAATGAGTGTGCCATGATACCTCGAACTTCTATAAACACTGAATTACAATGATAAAACTGTATAATAATGGCTTTGGACAGTTTTATGAGGACACAATGCAACAGCTACAAGAGTGGAAAAAGTTGAAGTAGATTGCAACTTGGTTTTCTCGGTTTAAAAAAAAAAAGTTAAAAAAAAAAAGAAAAGGAAGTCAGTGGTAGTCGTTAAAACTTGGAATATGAGAAAATGCCTGAGTGAATACATGGGAATACCGAAGAGTTGAGAAGAGCTTTGCACAGTGAAAGAAAAAAAAAGGAAGAGTATAAAAAAAAAATAAAGAGCAAATAAAAGAGAATTTTCAAAGGATGAGGAAGAGAAACAGTATCACCAGTTGGAGTATTCGTGTGTGAAATGATGCGAGTCTTTCATGAGTCTCTGGCAACGTATTAAAAAACAGCTACTATAAGAATGGACCTAAAACAAGTTTAAAATAGAAGAAACATGCGAAAGATGATATTTCTGTATTTAAATATTTGAAAAAAATCCCTTTTTGCTTCTGAATGGAAGCTATGGAATCATCAGAATTTTCGATAGTAATTTTTTTGATAGAAGATACTTGAAACGATCTGTATCAGCAGAAAAAGCCATAGGGGAGAGTGGGGCAAAATGGACACTGTAATGAAACGGTGAGAGATAGATTTTTTTTGATGATTCTATTGGAAAGCTGAGAAAATTTTAGCCTGAAAACAAGTGTCAGATGTATTTTTTTCGATTTCTTCGAAAATTCGATATTTTTCGGTATTTTTGACGGGCAAAGCCTTTCCTTCTAAAGAAATTTTCAGTTTTTTGCAAATATCTCTGGTTCTATTGGTCGTAGCAATTCGGGGTTGGTCTCAAATTAAAGATGAGCTCTTTTCCCATTGGCTAATAGGGTTTTGAAGTCAGAAATATCAATTTTTGGGGTGGTTATAGGCCAAAAACTCTTTCACAAAACTGTTTCACAGAAATGCCAATAAATACCTTAAAAATCGATATTTTTCAATTGAAAGCCCTATGAATCGATGGCAAATGATCTCACCTTTCACCTCCCATCGGAATTTTTACGCTACGACAAATAGAACCAAAGATATTCTCGAAAAACTGAAAAATTTCAAAAAAAGGAAGGATTTTACCCCTCTAAAATGCTCAAAAAAGTCAGAATCACTGAAAATTCAAAAAAATTAATTCCAGCACTTGTTTCCCGTCCAAAATTTTCTCAGCTTTCCAGTGCAATCATCAAAAACAATCTACCGCCAATATTTCTATTAATTTCAAGAGATTCCCATAATATTTGCCTAAAAATTTAGATGTGCCCATTTTACCCCTGATGTTCATTTTGTCCCACCTTCCCCCTATATCAGTTGGAAAGCAATACTATCATCCACTTGTTTTTCTTGTTCTTTCGAATAATTATTTTCCTCCAAGAAATTTTCTAGCTTCTTCACACTGCAGTTTTGATATTTCAAGTACTTTTTGGACTAACTAGAGAGGCCAGTATCCACCCCCTTTCATATTCAAGCTACTCCGTCATTCCACACTCAACAAGAGGCGAAAAGGGGTGAATTTGTAGGACCCTTGCGGCTCTACATCACCTAGTCCGATCGTTGCCAGGGTCCAACGTCTGTCATCCCCACCCGAAATACTCTTCTTTTTCTCTCTTTTTTTGTCCCTTCATTTCTCTCCTTTTTTTTCTCTTCTCCTCTCTTTCTCACTTTCAACCCTTCTTTTTTATTGTACGTGTGTCACCAACCCATCTGCATTTCCTTGTTGCGGACGTACCATTATCCCCAGGGGTCGATGTCTAGTGTTACTTGGTACTACACCTTTCAATAGCCTCACCTCGAGTGTCGAAATCGATTAAAAAAAAAAGGGAAAATGAAAATTTCATTGTTACCGAACTTCTTGCGTTCACCTCTGACCCCTAGTCTGACGAGTATCATTGATTCAACAGCAATTAAGAAGGTCTGAGGTAGTTTTTCTTTTAATGTCTAAGATAGTTCAAATGATGATTTTTTCATCTTCAATTTCGTTCACTTATAACAAAGAAGTCTTAAGTGATTTCTTCAAAATCGAATTTTACTTCGTTTTACCAAAAACTTTTAGGCAGAAATGATTTTTTAATTTTTTCTCATTCGACTGTTCATTGCGGCAATTTTGAATGTTTAAAATCCGAGAATCCGCCAATCACAGTCCCAGAAATTGCGACAACATGATTTCCATAATAATTCAATATCGTAGAATTGATTCGAATATTCAAAATTCGAAATAACTACAAAAATCGTGAATATTTCAACAAATAACAGAAAAAAAAAGAGATAATTTGGATCTGCTACTTGGACCTTCCTTAAACTCCTCTTCTTCCACTAATTATTATTTCGATAATGTAATTTTCATTCCAATTACATTCTCATTTATTTCCCACATACACAATCAATATTCAATTTTCACTTAATTCAAGAGGGAACGAAAAGGAAAAAACGAATAAAGAAAAAAAAAAAATTGCGAAATTAAATGAGAAAGAGTTCAATGACAGAAGGGTTAATGGGAAGTGGAGTCTCTGTGATATAATAGAATGGTCAACTGCAGGAAGCACTGTCATCACCATGCCCAGCATAAAAATCTCTAGCGTTTCGCAATCTACTCCAACTAGCTGAAGAGCGGAAAGAGCAAATATCACACTCAGCAAAGAAAATACGAGTTAAAAAAAAAAAAATGATGATAATAATAAATGGGCTCTTTAGACACAATAAATCAAGGGAATTTCATAACGTGGCAAACACATTTGAGATCCATTGTCAAGAAACTTGCTCTTATTAATGGAAAATTCTTGAATACTGTATATACTACTAAAGAGATGCCTATTATATCATATCACTTGAATTAACTTAGAGACTCGAAGCAGCAGCATCACAATGCTGCCTAGCGTTAATCCCCTTTTCTGCCTGGCTGCTTTGCATTCCCCAGTGCAAAACCCATATCCTCTTTCTCCCTAACCAGTGGTAAATTCGAGAAGGAAGTACAAGAACACCCCTTGGGCATTTACGAGAAATGTTAAAAAAAAAAGAAGAAAAACACAAAATCTGACGAATTTTCTATCTCCCTAGAACTGTTTCCTCTATAAATAAAGCATTTTGTTGGTGTATAATTATTCCTCTTCTCCTTGGTGAATTAATTGTTTCAGGAGTTTGGAAAAAAAAATAGTAATTAAGAGTCTGACCCTCGAAAAACATTGCTCGTTGTTGGGAAAAAAAATTAAAGGCAATTATCTCGTAGATTAGTGAGGATGAAAGTTTGAGGAGAGTAGTGACGATAAGAAAAGTGCTGGAACAATGACTTGGATAATAATGAAGCCAGGGGAATGAGGAGTTAGCCCTGGAGGGAAGTTTAGATTGAATCAAAGCATGCTTCATCTAGTTACGGAGCTATTCAACGCTAATAGTTCGGGAATCAAACTTCAAAGTATTCACCTATCAACTCTCTATCTCTCTCTCTCTCTTTGGTTAATGATGATATTTCATTTCAACGTTAGCCAGAGGATAATTCACCGGCTTGTGTGAGGTAAACACACACAGAATCGAGTCAATCTCTGGAATATCAATTGTTTTTTTTCCCCTTTTTACATTCAACGAATTGGGTTTTTCAATTTTTCGGATGAATTCGCACGTTCATTGGTGAATATCAGTTTCACTGTGCCTAGGTAAATACAGATTACAATATTGAGTACTCTGGGTACACTTTTACAGATTGAATTTTTTAGAAAAAAAAAAAAAGGACTGGATAAATACTGTGCTTCATTTCTTCCTCATTTCTATGTATCTCTCTTTCTCTCCCCATTTTCCCTTAGTTTTTATCTGATCTCTCTTTCTCTTTCTTTCTCTCCACTTATCCCCGGGTCGACAAACACTTGTTGAAAAGGAATTGTAACTGTGCCCTAGGGATTTTCAATAAGAAAGAAAATACTCGTATTTTTATTGACGTATATATATATATATATATATGTTTTTTCCCATTTCGAAACCGGAAAAGTGCTTTTCATTCATGATAAATTTCTCATTCCGATTCAATACAGTTATGTTATCAGTCCTGAATCGAGTTTTATATCGCCCTTTTTTTTGTTGTTTTTTTATTGCGAAAAAAAAAACAACAGAGGAATGAAGTGCAAATCATTGTTTCTAGCCCAATGGGTTTTCACTACGGATCAATGGAAAATGAATTTTTCCCCGAAGAGTAATCGACAGATGTCAATCAAATAGAAAGCCTTTTTTTTCCTGGAAAATAGTATATCAGTATTTTTTTTATCATTTGACTCACCCTTTGCACGAATTGGACTGACAAGAAAGCTCTCATTTTCCACCGTTTCACCACCGTTCTTCACGTACTGCCAGTCTTCACGTAATTTCTTCAATTTTTCCTGGAAAAAAAATAGAAAAAAAATAAAGCTTCCATAAATTTTTTTATTCTCTAAAGATGAGAATAAAAATGATTACCTGAAGTTCTACGGAGACAGGCTGTTTTGCAGTTTCACACTCCTTCTCAAGGTTTGTGTAATTTTCCACAACTTCTTTAACTTCCATCTCTCGATCTTTTACTTCAACCTGTTTTATAAAAAAAAAAATTTCATCATTTTATATTAAACTTTTCGCAGTAAGCCTTTGAGAAGGTGGAAAAAAAAAAATTAATATAAAGTTTTTTAAAACTCACCATAATATCTTCAAGCACTTTATTTCTCTCAGTTTGTGTTAATTCTCTGGAAATATTAATTCTCGTACTTGTCTCCATCATCCATACCATAATCGTATCTAAACTATTGATGTACTTTTTTATTGAAGTTAGTTTATTCTCAACGTAATCACGATGAGTTGAAAGATTACTCTGTACTCCTGAAACTTCATTCAGTACAGTTTCTAATTCTTGTTCACCATCTGAATTTCGTGAATGGCCCTTTAAACTTTCCAATTCAGCTCTCTGTGTATTGAGTTCTTCTTCTCTTGCCTATTCAACATATAAATTTATTCATCAAAGAAATATTGTACTGAATTTTTCTCATAAAGTTAAAAATGTACCTCTAACAAAACAAACTTTTCATCATAAAATTCTACAATTTTAATACCATAATAAATCCCCAAAGTGATGTACAGAGTGTAAATTTTATCATTTTCATTATTATGGAAATTACTAGGGAAATATTTTCTTAACTAAAAGGACAACAGAGATTGCTATTTATGTCTTGGCACAGTTTACCCTCCAGGAAATGAAAGTATGCCTCCACCTTAAAGTTAAAGGGGCGTAAGTGCCATTTTTTCTGATTTTTTTTTCTTCAAAATAACAAAAAGACATATCTCCACTTTAAGGTCACGATATTATTACTATAAGATGTTCATGTGAAAATTGCACGAATTTCCTATTCATCTAATTTGCAAAAAATTAAATGATAACTTACTTTAATCATGGATAATCTGATTGATAAGGATGTGTCGTCTGATGGATTGGCATTGGAGTTGAGAAGTGCATTTACATGCTCAATACTGTTTTTTGCTGATTGTAGAATCACATCCTTATTATTGACCTTTTTCTCCATCGCTATCGACCTTAAAAAAATCACATAAAGTTTTAGTGAAACCGTTATTAAAAAAAATAAAAGCCTAATCAATATTTGCCAATTTCCCGTTGTTTTTATAAGAATAGAGTAATCACCTAAAGTTAAATCTCATGCTACTTTTGCATCTTCAATTAACTATTTATAATTCAGCTCTAATTTCGTCGTCAAAAATAGAAACATCACTATTTTCCTTATAATCCGTTATTTTTGCTTGAAAACTGACTAGTTTCGATCTGCGCAATATATTTCCGTCTCTAATGAAAAAAAGAAAAAAAAAACAATTTAATGACATAATCGTAAAATTATTATATCCGCTCAACGCAACAGTCAAAACGCAACTGAAATAGCACAACTCGGAGATACGTTTGAAGCCGGAACCCATGAATTCCCCTCGGAGCATATTTCGGGAATACCATTGCCCGAGTTTGTGTACTGCACGTTTTGTAGAAATACACATAAACTATCGTTAAATCTTTGAAAAAAAAAATTAAAACTAAAAAGCATTCAATCTCGACGTAAAAATTACACTTACTTTTCTTTGAGAGCATTGAACTCGGACAACAACTGTTGCCATCGGCGTTTAGTATGATCAACAGTGCTTTGTAATTCATTAATATCTTCAGGAGACGAGCGAGAGAGAATATCAGCATGAAGTGTCCCAATAGAGCTCAACATTTTCTGCATCTGTGCTATTTCATGTTCAATCTCAAGAAGCATAGGTCTCGATGCTTTTGACGATACTTTCTTCAGGATCTTCGATGATTTATCCATGTACTCGGTGAACATCCAGCAAGAATGATCAACCTCCTTCCATTTGTGCGAGCACTTCACCCAACGATTGTATCTCTCCGTATAATTACGATTCACTGTCAGCCACTCGTCCCTCAGCTTTTCCGTCATTCGTTTGACTTGATCGTGCTGCTCTTTTTTCATACTCAATCCAGTACTTTCAGACAAGTATCCCATTTCTTCGACACTCGGCTTCAATATACTCAGTGCATTACTCATTTTTTTCAAGCACTCCTCCTGGCTCAAAAATAATTCATAATCTTTGCCATTTAACGGCGTTGAATTCAATGATCTTGAGATTGTTGATATAGCTTCTCTCAATTTATTCGATCTTGTTGCGAAATCAAGTGCTGAAATACTACCAACTTCCTGCAATTCCATTTTTTTATCCGCCACTTTTTCCTTGTCTTTACTGCCACTGTATCTCTTAAACTGTGAACTAATCTCGTGCCACCGTGTGTTTATACTGTAACGTATTGCTTCTGGATAGCCAACATTCAACTTCTTCAGCTCACTGCACAAACTGTTTAATTTCTCAATTTCCTCCTGTTTGATGTCGAACTCTTCTGTGAATGATTCCAATTGGCCCTCATAATTATTTGCCTGCTCCAATTTACCAGGTACTTCTCTGAACCATTTTTCAAAGTCTGAAATCAATTTATTATAGTGTTTGAGGAGATTCTCAGCTTTTTGTGCCTGTACTCTGCGGGATTCCACTTCTGTCATGACTTGATGCCATTTGCTGCGAAGCTTGTCCTGATGATCGTTATTCATTTTCTCGGCTCTCGTTGGATCCACCATGTGCACTGTCATCACTAAACCGTCACCTTTGCTTATTAGGGATGCTGCATCTGGTGCGAGACAGCTCACTTCGTTTTTCAGAACCTTTTACGAATATTACAATAAAGAAAAGATGAGAAAATATGGAGAAATATGGGCAAACATTTTTTCAATTGTAAAAAATTCATAGGATTTTTGTGTGAACTCACTTCAAGACGCTTTGATGGATCCTTCTCATTGGAAACAGCACCAATAGTCATCAGCATAACGTCTATCCTCCTCGACATGAGTTTTGCAGCTTGCTCGAACTCAATAATATCTCGTTCCAATCCAATTTTTGATAGGGTAGTACTTCTTCCATCCTTACTATCTACATAAGACTTTGATTCTCCTCGCTTAGGAACTTTATCGATCCTCTCAACTGTCGACTGAAATAAAAAAAAAGGAGTTATCGTACTCATCCATAGATAGAATTAAATAAAAATTAAATTAGGGAAAGGTGGAGCAAAATGGACATCAGGGCTGAAATGGAAACATCTAAACTTTTAGGCAAATATTATGGAAAACTCTTGAAATCAATAGAAATATTGGCGATAGATTGTTTTTGATGATTTCATTGGAATGCTGAGGAAATTTCAAGTGGGAAACAAGTGCCGGAATTAATTTTTTTTAATTTTTGGCGATTTTGACTTTCGTGAGCATTTCGGAGGGGTAAAACCCTTCCTTTTTTTGAGAATTTTCAGTTTTTTGAGAATATCTTCGGTTCTATTTGTCGTAGCACAAAAATTCCGATAGGAGGTGAAAGGTGAGATCATTTGCCATCGATCCATAGGGTTTTCAATTTAAAAATATTGATTTTTAAGGTATTTATGGTCATTTTTGTAAAACGGTCTCGGGAAACAGTTTTCGGCCTATAACTATTCCAAAAATTGATATTTTTGAATTAAAAACCCCATAAATCGATGGGAAATGAGCTCACCTTCCATTTGAGACCAACCCCGAATTGCTGCGACCAATAGAACCAGAGTTATTTGCAAAAAACGAAACATTTTCAAAAAAGGACTGGCTTGACCCCTCAAAAATGCCGAAAAATATAGAATTTTCAAAAAAATCTAAAAAAATACATCTGACACTCTTTTCCCGCCTAAAATTTCCTCAGCTTTTCAATAGAATCATCAAAAAAAATCCATCTCTTACAGTTTCTGTATAAATTCAATAATTTTTTTCTTTTTCTTCTTGATATTTATCAAATTTTCATCATATATATTTCACATTATTCCGTAATTCATGCATAATTGCCAAGTGGCGTTAAATGAATAAATAAAGAAAGAAATAAATAAATTAATATGAATAAATTCAGTAATTTAAATGGTAATATGCAACTAAAGTTGAGTTTTCTTTGGGTCTTGAAGAAAGTTTACCTTGTTCAAGTAGCATCCATTACCCTTAACGGAGCTAGTTTCATCGTCACTACTACTATCACAACTGCCATCAATTTCCGTATCATCTGAGAATATCAGAACATCATCTGTTTCCTTATCACTTCCATAAAAACTATCGCAATCTTCTTTAGTATCATCTGCGGATAGGCACTTCAATCTTCTTGTAGCAATAGATTTTCTTCCAATGTTATCTTCACTGCTACTAGTCTCTGGAATTTTCACCTGTAGCTTGGGAAAAGCATCTCTTGATGCACCTGTTCTTTCATTGCCACGTTTATCCTTTTTCGATGCTCCAGACAGTCCTTCATTATCCTCATCCAATATTAAATACTCAGCAACACTCTCTTCATCCCTCAAAGAGGCATTACTCACGTCATTAAATATTCTACTAAAATTACCAGAAGATCCAGAACAAGTATCGCCTTCATTTGCACGAAGACTCAATTTTTTCGAAAATAATGGAGACTCTTTTTCGAAATTCTTTCTCTTCAAAATAGAAACCAATTCTTTCGGAACTTTGTGTATATTTGGATTACTCTTGATTTTACTGTCTTTCTCATCAGGATCAGTGTCAACAGACTCTGGCTCAGTTTCTGTATCCTCAACAATTTCAACTCTCTCAACAACCAATGGTTTTTGGCCAAAATGTACATTTGCCTTTGGCAATACTACACGCTCTCCTGGGGATGCTATACCCTTAACAATTTCCATTTCTCTCACTTCAACAACACGTAGTGGATTAAGTTGCACATAAACTGGCTCAATTGCTGTCAAAGTATTAGCTGATACTTGTGAAAATAATTTACTATTTTTTGATAAAAAAAATTCATCATCATCATCCATGTAATCTCTGTTTCTTGCAGTTTTAACGACATCTGGAATTTCACTCATTTGAAATTGACGTTTCAAGATATTATTAACGTCTGTAACTCTGCCTCTGACTCTTTCAATTTTTCCAAATGATTCATGTGGATCAGGTGGATAATTATGATAAATTGGATCAATGCAGTTTACTCCAAATTGTTGATTATCATTGGATATTTGTTTTACATTATCTTTGTATTTATCCAAATTTCTGAACAAACTATCTTGATCATGGTCTCTCCCCCTACCAATATCGTATCTCTCGCAATTTAATGCACTGTTATCAGTCATCCTGAACATCCATCCCTGCGAAAATATTCATTCTGTTTTACTTTTTTTTTTTACATTCTAATTTGTTTTTTCCCCCAATTCTCATATTTTTAAGTGTTTTTCTCTTTACTCCCGGACTCTTGTTAAAACAAAATAGAACCAGAGTGTTAATTAGAATGATGGTGATGATGTAGCCAGGCCATAGATACCACCATGCGCTTCTTCTGTGCAATTAAAGCTTCAAATTCACATGTTTTTTTTATCTCTCACTTGTCCGTCACCAATACAGTTTTTCATCTACATATTCTCATTTTTTTTTTAATTTATATATAATGTATATCTGTACAATTTTTTTTCTCATTCTTTTTTTTTCTATTATTATTATTCAGTTGATAGATTAAATGGTACTAGGGGAGAGACTCCAGTGCAAGAAATAGTTTATTTCATTCAAAACATTTTGTTCAAATGCTTTTGATTTATTTATGGATAATTTTATGAGACCGTTTTGTTGAAAACTAGCTCTTGAAAAGGTAATGCATCTTAAATACCCTTTAACTCAATTTTTAAGAACAAACAAATTGTTCTTACAATCGTTATTTCACTATCAATAATTGTTTTACGTTAAAAATAAATAATTAAGAAAATATTACTGAATTTTTTCGTATTAATTGAATGATTACTTGAATAATTGTAACTTTGAATTAATTATCTTCATGTTTCTTTCAGATAAAGCATTGTTATAAGCAATTAAGTGATTAAAAGCGATGGTTGAAGTAGAATATTAAGATATCCTCATAGTTCTTGTGTGTATGATTATAAAATTTGAGAATAATCAAAAGTTTATTTACCTGAATATTACGTGTTAGTTTGTCCCATTTGTCGCAAACTGCAGCAACTTTTGGGTAAAAAGTATAGCGTTGCAATTGGGATACTCGAGTTTTTGCCTCAGTCATCTCTGATTGAATTGCCTGGAAATAATTGATTTTTCATTAAATTAAAGCTGAAAGTTCTCAGAAAAACCTTCCTTTATCCCTTTTTTATTACACAATAACACAGATATTCAATTGAGAAAAAAATAATTACCCGGCATTTCTCAATGTGATCCTCGTCAATGTCTTCAACAGGAATACCCTCCAATTTATTGATTTCATCTTCAATTTGTAATAGCCAGGCATCAATTTCATCGACATTTGGCTCATCATCGCTCGGAGATATTTGCCTCAATCTTCTCTCTGTATTCGTTAGTCTCGTTATGATATCTGTTAGTTTCTCCTTGAGTTGATCCAAGTAGGATTGATCGCATAACTTAAGAAATTCACTCTGAGTCCTGAGTAGTTTCTCTTTAACAGCATTTAGTCGTGGAAGTACTTCGGTTAATGTTTCAGTGACATATATCGTATTTACTGGCAGTTCTGGCATATTTTTTTGAGTATCTAATTCCTTGTTTATGCTATCAATTGACATATTTAAATATGTCATGTGTTTGTACATGTCGCGGGATAATTCTAAAGCAGATTCGAGAATTGATTTCGACTCGGTGATTCTCAATCCAAGTTTGTTATAGAGTTCTTTCAGAGAATCAATCTGTTTTGATAATGTTTCTGGCTCCGAAACATTCTTTTCTTCAACTAATTTCCTTCCTTTCACTATTATACTCTCAATCTCGCTCTTAATTTCACTCAAAGTTTGATAAAATCTCTGCAAGGAGAAAAATTAATATGAAAAAAATGTGTACATTTTGGTTTGGAAGGATTTTTTTTTAAATAAAATGCAAAAAACTCACGAGACAGTGCTTCAATTGACCCTCGATCGCTTCTGGATCCTCAGATGCAAGCTCCAGCAAACAAGTAGCCTCTTCAATACCCCGAAGTTCTCTCAGTGCACTCGATAATCTAGACTCAAGTTCTTCTGGTTCCGAGGGTGAACGATAATACACACGTCTCCTATGAATTTCGCTTATCAATTCTTGGATTAAAAGCAGTTGTTCCTTGAGTCTACTGGCTGCCTCGTGTTTTCCCGAATTTTCGTAAATTTCTATTTGCGATGTGATCTCCTGCAGAGTTATGTGCTTCGTCTCCAATTCCTCCATTAATTTCTATTTTCAGAAGAAAAATAATTAGTGCACATAAAAGTAGCAATAGCAATGATTACAAAATGTGGGGGAGAGGGGGCAAAATGGAACTCCGGAGCAATAAAAGTGAAGATTTTTTTTCGGAGTGAAGGACTTTTTAAAAAAATCTAAAAAAAATTGAGAATATGCTCCTATATGTGGAGATTATTAGTGAATTTTTTTAGAATTTTTTTTGTTGTTGCCTTTACTCCAAAAAACAAAATGCCAAATCATTGCAACAAACAGGTCCATTTTGCCCCCATTTCCCTTTAAATAAATTCATTAATAATTATAAAACAATAATAAATGACGAATTTTTATGGTTGGTGTGAAAATGTGTGAAATAATAAAACAATAACCCACGTGATAATCCTGAGGCAAGGTATCATCCATGTCGTTCCTGACAGGAACAATTAATATGGAAATTGTTTGATTCAAACAATTCTGGAGTGCTTGTACTCTTCCTTCAAACTGTTGAGCTTGTCTCAGTGATCCCTCGAGCAATTTCGTACGTTCCCCAGCCTGATTGAATAATGAAAAATTAACACATTTCCCTAAGATGATAAATTATTCATTTATCCAATAAAAAATTAATTAAAAATTGAATTCTCACCTGTTTGTTGAGATCTGCCCATCGATTATCCAGTGTCTCAACGTCACTCTTAATAGAATTATTCATTATATCATTATCCACCAGTTGCTTCCCAATTTCCTGAATTTTCTTCAAACACGAGTCCGGATGATTTCTGATATAATTCTCCAAATCATCCAGCTCCTCCGAAATTTCTTCAGCATCAGCAGCACCTTTATTCGTTTTTTTCAATCGTTTCTCCAATTTATCCAGCCAATCGCTCTCCTGTGCAACTAACGCTCTAAATTCACCGTATTCGTGACTAGCATTCTGCAATTGTCTGTATCTCTCGTAAATACGATCAGTAACATCCGTCCATCTGGCATTCAAGAAGGTGAACCGTCTGCCCAATTCCTGGACCGATGAACCCTCTGAACTCAATAATTTATCATTACCAATTTCATTTAAATTCCGGAATTCCTCGACTCTTTTGTCAATTTTTTCCTTCAAATTCTGATAACGACCACGTATCTGAAAAAGCTCAACAGACGACATAATTTTACCATTTTGCGGTATATCCTTCTCAAGAAGCGACAGCCACTTCGTAAAGTCTTCAATTCCATTGACAATTTCGTCATTTTTCTTCAATGCAGCTTCGTACTTGTCCTTCTCTGATTTAACACCATCAATAATTCCATGCCACTTCTGCGATATTATCTCCAATTTACTATTCAATATATTCGAAAATTTTGGCTCTGAATTTTCAAGCAATTGATTTGTTACTGTCTGAAGTGATTCAATACGTGGCTTTGTCCTGGCAATGTCCTCCTCCAAACTTTTTAATTGTTCAAGCTTGAACTGTGCCGTTTCCACATCTGTTATCAATTGATCCTGTGAAATTTCCGTCATATACTTCCATGATTTCTCCAGCCACTCCTCCAAACTAAAAAGTTCATTGTTAAATTCATTCAATGTATCAATGTCCTTTGATAATTTAATTTGACGTTCTTCCAGAATAATTGGTATATCACTCCACTTAGTATTCAAGTCTTGCAACTCATCCTTGAGCCTTTGGCACTGTTGATCACCCTCAATTTTTCCAATTAATTCATGTCCTGTACTATTAACATAATTAAATTTATCATTATGCTCTAAAACTGAATTATGTAAATTTTTTAGTTTCTTCAATTGTTCCTGCATGATTTCTTCACTCGATAAAACTGCATCCTCAGACAATAAAACACCCTCTACATTATTTATGAATGATAAGAGAAATGCCATTGTTTCTGTATATTTTTTAGGCGGTGTTTTATCGATAGCATTGCTCAATTCATTCAAACGAAACGATAATTTATTATGTAATTGTTCCCATTTCGTGTTAAATTCTCTCGTTTCATTCTCTATAATACTGCCATCATTTCCGGATGCTGCATTTTTTTTTAGATTCTCTGCTTTCTCCAATAATTTTTGAACTCTCTCTTCATGTGACTTCATTGACTTCATCTTCACTCTGAACGGTTCAATTTGTGTATTCTCTTTATTTCCCTCGAACCACTTGGAATAACCATCTAGCATTAAATGTAGACTGGATAATTCCGATCTGAATTGTTTAACCGCAAGTAAAAAATCAATTCTCTCTTTTATTTCTGACAATCTATTATTCGTAGTGTACCATCGATTTTTAATTTCATTGATCTTCAGCATTTCATCGTCGTACTTTTCACCAGCCTCTTTTAATTCATTAACAAATTGCTCACCAACTTGTAGAACCTTCTCATACTCACTTTTGTGATCCTCAACATCAGCTAAACTCTCCTCGTAAACTACACGCTTTTCCTCGACACTTAATTCATCGAAAACTCCCTCAGATCTACCAATTTCAAGATCTACGTAATCCAGCCACTTGTATAAGTTTAGTAATGCTGTTTCAAAGTCCTGTCTAGATCTGGCACCGGCAAGACGACGTTTCTTCGAATCACTGTGCTGTGCTTCGGATAATTCCTGTTTGTATGCTATGCTAGTGACTGTTTCAGACATCCAGTCGTTTGTTGTGACAACTCTGGTCTCTGTCTCGGATTGTAGGTCAAAATCAAAGCCGGAACTCGATATCTGATGGACAAATTGTTTGGACAATTAATTAAATGTTTTTTTAAACTAAGTTGCAAAGCCCAAAAAGCGAAAAAAAAATCAAGAGAAGCAAAAAAAAATCGAGATAAGCGAAAAAAGTCGAGAGAAGTGAAGAAAAATCAAGAGAAGCGAGAAAAAAAATCGAGAAAAGCGAAATGAAATAGAACAAGCAAAGGAAAAAGCGTTCATTGAATAAAAAAAAAGTAATTACAAGCAAAAAATAATTCATGGAAAAAGCGAGGACTATTACCATAAAATAGCAGTTGATAAGCATTAATTAATAGCGTAAGCAAAATTCATGAAGCACACAATCAAGCATAAAAATGATTAGCTCAAGCCCAAGTGAGAAAAAAGCAAAGGAAGAAATGAAGCAAAACAACTCAATGAAAAAGCGTTTATTAAATAAAAGCAAAGTGATTACAAGCGAAAAAAAATGCATAAGTAAATCAAAATCATAGGTATAAAATTAAGATCAATAGCATAAAAAAAATTAATAAAGCAAACAATTAAGCATAAAAATGACCAATTCATCCAGAAAAATGCACAAGAAAGCCGGAATCATTGGCATAAAATAATGAAAAAAAATTGATTAATAGCGTAAGCATGATTAATAAAGCACCCAATCAAGCATAAAAAATATCAATTCATCCAGTATCCTACCCTCTGACTCTGCACCTCCATAATCTGTGCCACCGCCTCCCACTGATCCTGAAGATTCTCAATTTTCTCCAAAAGATCAGCGCATTCCTGTGAAACCTCATTATTCCCCATATCTTGAACTGATTTCTGCAATTCAATGAGTCTCTTTTCATTATCATCCATCTCAAATTTCAATGTTCTTATCTTCTTGATTCTCTCCAAAACTTCTCCAATTTCCGAAGCTGGTACAGCCTCCATCTGTTTCAGTGTTATTCCCGTTTCATTGAGCCACGACAACAATTTCTTGTAATCATCAACCAATTCTTTCCAAACAGTTGTAAATGAATGAAGTTTTTCTGATCTTTCTTCAGTCCACTTGCAGATGTGATTCCAGCGCTCGTCAAGTGCAGACAGTTGATCCTCCATTTGTGCATAAAGTGTATCTGAATTCTCCTCATCAACAATAACAATAATATTTTTCAATGAATCAACGACTGTTTGCTGCTCTTGTACATCTTTCTCAAGCTCATTTAATTGCTTAATTTGTTCATTCAGAGTTGCCTGGCTCACTTCACAAGCAGCCATGTGAGATATTCTGTCCTCCGTTTTAGTTAACCACTGTCTCAATGTATCCAATTGTTTTTGCTGCATGCCCAAAAGTTTTTCGTGTATTTTAGTCTGTCTATCCATGGCTCTCATTCTCAATTCCTCCCATCTAGAATTTAAAAGTGACATTTGCACTCGTACTTCTTGCTCTTCATCTTTGTGAAGACCACCTTCAGCCAATAGTCTAGCACCCTCCTCCAAAACTGTACCAACACCATCCTGATGGCCCGAAAGTTCCAGCAAAAACGACTCATGATCGTGAAATTGATCTTTCAGCACCTCCAACGTTGCTCCCAACTCAGCTACATGACTCAGTTTATCCTCTGCTTCAAGTAGCCACGTTAAAACATCTTCCAATGCCACCTGATAACCACCCAATTCTACAGATACATTAGTTGCCAAACTCATTGGACGTGACGCTGGAATTCCAAGATTTGCTATTGATAATGCACTAGTTTCACCAATTGGTGTAGTTGGTGTTGTTGCTTGACTCGAGTCACTTGCTACTGATGTATCGAGTTCTCCAATGTCATCGCCTGGCTGTGAAAGTGTCTGGAATAGACACATTACGTATACCATAATAGACTTTTTATCGGGCACTGACGTGTTGACATCTGGATATAAAAGAGAAACACATAAAATATCAGCTCTCATGATAAGAATATCGTGGAATATACTGGAAGTCATAAAGAATTCATGATCCCATGAGGATTTCTCCTCGTATTATTATTTCATAATTCGTATTTTCCCTTTTATCATCAATGAATTTTTCATTTTTTCTTTTAATGTGAATGGAGGACAAAAAATTAATGGGAGATGGGAAAAAGAAGAAATTGATTACCTTCAGGGTCCAGCAGACGCTCGATGTTGAGGTGCTCGTAAGCCAGACGGAATGCATGATCAAGCCTGGCATTCGGATGTTTACGAGCAATATTATCGAAATCAAATAGTTGTGGTTTCCATTTATGCAGAAGTGCACAAAATGCCAGACCATCTGACCACGAGGACGTAAAATTTTTAATGTCAACCCCTGGATAGTTCTGAAACATTAAAAAAAAAGATAATAATTGTAATAAAAAGGAAAAAAGGATAATTTTTCTTTCTCTTCGTTTTCATTTCGTTGAAATTGAAAATTTATAACATATTATCGTTTGATTTACCTTTGTATTAACACGACACCAAGATAGAAGTGCTTTTTCCAAATTTGTCTGCTGTAGTCCAGCCATTAAATCCTTCAAATGATAGTGTACCTGTGTGTACATTTTACAAGTTGATTAAATGTTGTATGTATCAGTTTGAAAAGTTAAGGTAAAAAAAAAAAAAAAAAAAACTTGTGTTACTCGATACCACCTTACACTTGACTTTACGCAATACATTGGAGATATATACTGGCTTGAAACACGCAAACCACACTCTATCAACCTTAACCAATGCGAAAAGATCGTATTAAGATCAGTTTTGGCATTGGCATACTTCTGATACACCTCGAAATACCAAAATTGCTCATTCAGATTGATTGAGTAAAGAAAAAAAAAAAAAGGATCCTGCATTAAATTAAAATATCCCCCTAATTTTATTATGACCCTCCCATTCCAGAATTACAGGCAATAAAAATTACGGTGAATAAAAAAAATTAATGGGAATTTTCATTATTTCTTCTTTCCATTTGCTATTTCGCTTTTTTCTCTTTGCCCAGTGGTCTTTAATTATTGTTGACGTCAGAAGTGATTTGAAGAATTTATTCTCTTGGAATATCGTTGAGCAAACATTTAAGAAGAGCCGTGGAATCTTGAGGGGCCGAATGAGAATTTTATTATTTGTACAGACTTCTCCAGTGACTTTATGAATTTCACTTGATTTTTTCCTCATAATTTTCTTTTTCTGCTTCAAAGAAAATTGGGGAAAGTTCAATTGAATAATGTTTTTTGTCAAAAAATGGATTTACCTGCCAGTGAAGAATTATGCTCCATACCAATCCAAGTGTTAATTTTGGATTTCCATCGACAATATCGTTGCTGCTTATATTAACGAGTTTCACCTAAAAAAAAAATTGTAAAAAAGTTAATTGAGTAAAAAAATAATTTATTGATTGATAATTTATTGTCATTTTAATTTTGAATGACAGAAAAACAAGAATAAAGAGCCCTGACGATAAACTTAACAATTAATTGACTAAAAAATCAATTCAACACCTATGAACCAAATTATTGGCGGAAAACGAAGAAAATAATCAATAGTTTATTAGAATTATTGGATTTAATTTATTGATTTATGCAAAAACTTACGTTATTTTGTTCAAGAATTTGTAATGCCTTGTTCACATTGTTGAGATGATGTACTCGCATTCGCCCACGTTCTCTTTTCTATAAAAAAAAAAATAAAAGAAAAAGACATTTAAGGTAAATCGTTGACAGTGATATGAGTGACATTTGTGAAACTAATGATATATTGATTCTCTGATTACAATAAAAAATTAGAATATATAAATACTATTCTTCTTTCTTGTACATCAATACTTTATAACACAAACGTTAAAATCGTAAAACTTGTAAAATTGCCGAGGGCGTAGAAAAAAATAAATGAATTTAAAAAAAATAAAAATAATAATCCATTTCGTCATAGATGCCCCAACTTCTTTAAATTAATATCATCTTTTTTTTCTGAAATTTCATTTATTCAAGTATCAACATTCCTATTCCGCCTACAAATGTGACAACACCGATATTCTCTCGCCCTCGCTCATTTTAATGCAAATTACGTGCACCTGCATGCTATTCAAGATGAAATAACATTCAGGTACAATTATTTTTATTTAATGCTCGTAAAAACCCAGATTTGGAATGCTGTCCAGTTAAACTAAACGTTAATTCTGAAAGTAAAGAAGAAAAAAAATTAAAATTTCTACTTTTATTAATTCATTCTCTTTCCATGACGATTTCTTGCAACATCAATTGAAGAAAATATTGAACATTGAGACAATCACTCAAACAAAATCATTAACTATACGCTGGAATTGATTACGTCATTATCTAGTTACGTATTGCATCTTTTTTATGATGAAAAAAAGAAAAAACATAAATATTTTTTTTTGAATCTATTTTCTTTCCTTTCTGTTCAATTGAATTGAATTGTAAACGTAGAATGAACGTTTAAATAGGCACGAGCAAAATTTATTGAGAGTTAATTTCTACTTACATATCTTTTTGATGTTAAAACTTCTAGCAGTGAGAGCAAGCGATTTCCATCTCTCAGGTCGATGAATAAATCTGACACTGGTTCATCATTATTCTGAGGCAAGAAAGAAGAAAAAAAAAGAGGAGAATTATTAGAAGTTATATTTATGAGATGCACAAGCAGTGAAACCCCTGATTTAGTAGACCTTCATTAGGCTACAAGTTGTTGGGTACTGATTGTATATACTCATCTCTAGTAAATTAGCATGCACAGTTGTGAATATGTACGATTTCTATCTTAATTTGAGGAGAAATAGTTTCTCTGTTATTGAATAATTATAAATTTTTTTTTTCATGTTCTGTAAATTATTTTTAATAATTAAAATGATTTAAAAAACGTAAATTCTTCACTATTTTGAAGTTGTTAGGAAAATTTATCTTGTTTTGTCATCAGATTTTTGAAAATATCTCGGAAACTAAGCGAGATAGAGCGATTGTGTTCTAATGCTTTTTTGGAACTTTTAAAATTCTTTAAGAAAAAGGATTAGGACAAATTCGCATTATCTCGCTTAGTTTCCGAGCTTGTGAAAATTTTTTCGATTCTTTTTTCTCTTAACAAATAAATCATTTTAAAAAAAATAAAAATCTGCACCTTTAGAAAATCAAAAACACTACAAGTGCAGATTTTTTGAATATTTTTTTAAAATAATTCATTTATTTTAAAAAAAATTAAAAAATTGTCCAAAATGTGCTAATTTTTTTTAGAAAATTAAAATAAAATGTTCTGAAAAAGAAAAAATATTCTTCATTTCTTACTTTTATTAACTGTGAATTTATCCATTTGGCAAATGTCTTTTTCTGCACATCCTCTCTCTCATCTGAAACAGAAAATGATGAAAAAAAAATTAAATACATCATAACTATCAACGGAAGTAATCTTACCAATTTTTTTCCACATATTTTTTTCACTGTGAAAATTACTCAGTGACATTATAAAAAAAAAAAAAGGAGCCAGTATTAAACTGCTGGAGCTATTCTAAAGGCGTTTTAAATAAACGATAATGCGTATAGAAAATTGCAACGTAGTCATTGAAGCATGAATGAGCACACCTCTTCCACTATCGACGTGTGTTGAAGATACGGACCCATTAAAATCATCTTGAACTCGTCTCCAGCCAATATTCCCACCCCAGGTTTCAACAGAAAGCTATATGTCTACTACCGTGTATGGGCCACGTCTGGTTTTTTTCTCTTTTTCACATCGACCGACTTCTTGCCCAGTCACCCCGATACATCTTTGGTAATATCCGGATCTTCCAGTTTTTTTTTTATTTTTCCTCTATATCATTCTTTTCTTGGGAGACAAATAAAGTACGATACTGATGTTTTTTCTTTGGCGAAAGTTTATGAATCAAGTTCAACGAAACTTTGAGTCAATGAATAAAAAAATTTTCTCGAATTGTCATTAATTAGAAAAAAAAAATAAAAAATTGTCATTGATACTGGCCGAATGGATTTGAACAAATGAAAGATGAATTTATGGCGTTAATTGAACGGTTCGAGATAGAGATTTTTCAATGATTCCATTGGAAAGCTGAGGACATTTTAGCTGGAAAACATGTGTTAAAATGATTTTTTCCGAATTTTTTGAGAATTTTACGTTCTTAGCCAATTTTTTGAAGGCACATGTCTTTCGAAAATCGAAAAAATTCACTTTTTCGACGATATCTCCGGTTCTGTTAGTCGTAGCGACCTGGGGTTGATTTCAAATGAAAGGTGAGCTAATTTCCCATCAATTGATGTGGTTCAAATTTTTTTTCATCAATTTTTCAAATACTTATATGCCATTTTCTAAAAAACTGTTTTTGCCCTATAAATACTTGAAAAATTGCTAATTTTTTTTTTTGAACCCCATAAATCAATGGGAAATGAGCTCACCTTTCATTTAAAATCAACCCCAGATCACTACGATCAATAGAACCAGAGATATTCCCGAAAACCTGAAATTTTTCAAAAATAGAAGGATCTCACCTTCAAATCTTTCGCCAAAAAATGAAATTTCCGAAAAATTCAAAAAAATAACTTCTGACATATGATTTTCATGACAAATTTCCTCAGCTCTCCAATGGGATTATCAGAAAAAACCTATCTCCCATATTTCCATCGATTTCGCCCAATTTCCATAGTATAGAACACCAAAACTAACACGTGTCCATTTTACCACGAGTGTATCCATTCAACCCAATCTCCCCCCAGAAGTTCTTTTTATTCTCATTTACGCACAGCTATTATGATCGTCGCGTGGTGCTATATATACGTGTCATTGCCCCTGACTGTTAAATAAACCAACGTGCTTTTCATTTGGTGGTATTATGTGACTCTTAACAATGCAAAAAGAAAAGAAAATTCACACACTTGCTATAAGTGGAAAAAAAAAAAGAAAAAAAAAGGAAATAAAACTATCAGTTCAAACGAAACAAACTGTTTTTATCGCTTCGCTCCAGTAGCTATTGGAGCATTTAAGCAGTAGTTTGAATTTTCAGTATCAATTTTAATCTCTCGAACTCGATAATTCATTCGTTTTCATGCATTTAGATAACTGAAACAATGAATTATCAATTTATCATGTTTCGTCTGATGAATGAATTAATAAACCAGCCCATTGATGTGTTATTTATATGCATCACAATTTAGATGAACAAAATGAATTTTAGTATCACAAAATTGAGATGATAGATATATATCAACGAAGCTTCGTTTTCCATATAAATGATTAATTTGCCCCTGAAATTCAATGTATTTGCCACCCTGTGCTCTGCTTGCGGGAGCTCATTTTATGATTAATTAATTCGCATTACGTAGAATTGATTGAGATTAAATAGTATTTCATGGGGCTGAAAGTTTAATCGATAAGGAGAAATGTTAACGTATTTGATGAGAGCAAATTGTTCATCAATTTTTTCTGGTTAATTAAAGGAAGAGTGATTAGTTCAATTATTGAGAAATGAATCAATGGATTGAAGATTAAATGGGAATTCGATGGAAATTTGTTTGAATTAATGAAAATATTGGAGATAGAATTTTTTCGATGATTCCAATGAAAAGCTGAGGAAATTTCAAGTGAAAAGTGGGTATCAGAATTGATTTTTCATACTTATTTTTTAAAAATGGACATTTTGATCGATTTTCGATTGAAAATCTTCTCTTTTCATCAAAAAATTGAGTTTTTTGGAAATATCTCTGGTTCTATTGGTTGTAGCGACTTGTGGCTGATTTTAAATGAAAGTTGAGCTCATTTCCTATCGATTTGGATGTTTGCAAATTAATTTTCATCAATTTTTGATGGATTTATAGCTCTTTTTAAAGAAAATCACTTTTTCCTCTAAGAATGCTTTAAAAATTGATTTAAAAAGGATTCAAAAATTGAAAAACCACATAGATCGATGGCAAATGAGCTCACCTTTCATTTGAGACTGACCCCGATGCTCTAGGACCAATAGAACCAGAGATATTGGCAAAAAACTGATTTGTTCGGAAAACAACAAGAGGTTCCCCTTCAATTCTTACCCAAAAAAATTGGATTTTCAAAAAATATATAAAAATAAATCTTGACCCATGTTTTCCATCTGAAATTTCCTCAGCTTTCCAATGGAATCATCAAAAAAAATCCATCTACCACCATTTCATCAAAAATCGTCATTATTCCCACATTCCCTCATTAAATCCACATAACAAAATTAATGAGACTGAAAATAGCAGACATCTGACAATTTTCAGACTTTTTCTCCTTTCAACAAATAAATGATAAAAAAAAACAAAAAATGTGCATGTGCAGAAAACTTGAAGAGCGGCAAGTGCAAATTTTTCAAATAATTTTTTTTACACTCATTTATTTGTTAAAAAAAAATTTAAAAATTGTCAGATGTCTGCTAATTTTATTGTCATCAAAAATTCTTTGGTCAATAGTTTTTCAATCGATAGTTATCGACACGATACGTGAACTCCAGACAGAATAACGGAGCGATGTCGAGCTATACAACTTCCGGGGGGAGGAGGAGAGGGGGGGACATGGCATGGAAGTAACTTCAATACTTCCGTCTCTCATCTCATGGCATGGAACCCACAATCAGTCCATTATATACTTCACTTTCCGGTGAATAGTGCTTCTCTTTCACTGTTTTTCATGAATATTGAATGCTTATTGGGAGTTATGGAGAGGGCTTACATCATTGAAAATTTAATGAGATACTTTCATTAATTCCCAAGAAAAGTGGAAAAATTCCATAAATCGTCCAATGAAACGTTAGACTTTAGTGTCGTCGCCTTAGAGTTAAAGGGATGTAAGTGCAAAAAACACGAAATTCTGGTGTGAAAGGGGCGTATGTCCACTTATCACTCCAAAATATTTTTTATGGCCTCTGGAACATCATTTGGATAATTGAAAATTAAAATAACAAAGTGGCGTAATTACCAATTTTAAAATCAAAGGGACGTATCTCCACACTTACGCCCCTTTGGTATATTCTTTTTAAACGCAATATAATTTTTAAAGTTAAGGTGAAAAGGACGCATTTCTAAGGCGACGATATGGAAATAAGCCTAAATAAATTCGCAGAGAAAAAAAAACTCTGAAACCGAAATTCCATGACTTTCTTCCTCTTCTATCAACTTTCCTATCTACTGTGTTCTCAATTACCTCGTGCTCTTCCCCCCTCCAGGCACTTGCATGCGTAATCTTGCGATAAGATTGAAAAAAAATGAGAGAGAGAGAAAAAAACCGCAAAACGCCACGTTGTGATAACCCACTCAAAAGCAGAGCACAAAATGTTAAATGCAAGAGCCTCTAAACAACTAAATCTCTGTAATTCATAATCCTCATAATATGTTGACGAAGGAGTTTAACTTTTACTGAGAAAGCATGAGCAGCTGTTTTATATAGTGATACACGTGGATTAACCAGAATTTAAAATTAAAAAAAAAATCATCCTATAATGAATCCAAAGATTGCCATAAAAATAGCAAAAATTCGACTATTTTTGTTATTTTTTCTCTATCAAAAAAGGAAAAAATCTTTGAAAATCATTTTTTTTAAATAACAAATTTGCATACGTAAAAAATTAAAAGAACTACAAGTGCCAATTTCTTAAATATTTTCTTCTAATAAAATATTTGTTTAAAATCCAAAAAATTGTGGGATTCTCTAGTTTATCATTATTAAATCCAAAGAGAGAAAAGACAAGTTTCCTCTAATTTCGACTCAATTCATGACCCGCATGTCTCTCTGCTCCAAAAAAAAACCGCTCAAAAACGAGGAAAGATACCCAATCTTGAAAAAAAAATGTGTAAATAATAAACAGGAAGGAGCTGTCCCTCTGAAATAAACTCTTCCACATAATTCACCCAATTTCATCGAAAATGATGAAGTCAAACTGCCAGAAACACACAAGAAATTTTATTATTTTCATTTCGGAGCAGCTCCAAAAGAAGTCTTATCAACAAGTTTTTTGCTCCAAAAGAAGTTCAATCAACAAGTTCTTCGCTCCAAAAGAAGTCATCGGCCTTAGAGTCAAAAGGGCGTAAGTCCTGTACACATATCACAGCCCATACGCCCCTTTCCTCCTCGAACAGCCAAATAATTCAAAAAAACCGCAATTCAAATCCTTTCCCAAATAAAACAACGTTCATGATGGATCGAGATTTTATTACATTTTTTTATTAACACAAACACATACACACACACATACCGATATAAACGACTTCCATCTTGGTGCTGTTGTTGGAATAAGCAGCGTCACCAGGCTACAACGTGATACTGTCCAAACTCAAGGACACGTGAGAGAGATTCAGGGAAAGAAGAAAGAAGAATAGGATAGATTTCACTCTTTTTTTTTTTTTTGAATTCTTTTATTTTTCCCTCTCTTTTCTTCAATCAAGTAGTCGCCATGAGCTATTTATTTGGCCCTCTGGGCTGCATCTATATCTTAACTTTATGCAGAAACTCAACAACAAATTTTTTAACATTTATTTATTTATTTTTTTCCAAATGACTGGTTAATTTTTCCTGATCCAGAGGATCAAAGAGCAATGAGAGGCTCTCACTCCCCCCTTCTCCCCCCTAAATGGGCACTTGTTGATTCACACACTGTCAAGAACGCACTATATAGCTCACTGACCCACACGCAGTACACACTCATTTGTTTTCACATTTCTTTTCATCACTAAAATCACTAAAAAAAAAAAAAAAAACTTTCAAAAATTATTTCCCCCTCATTGCATTGTTTTGAATTTTTTTTCATTAAATAAATAAACTTTCAAAAAAGTCCCTTGATTCGCTTCAATTACTTGTTCTTTTTTTTTTAAATTCTCGAGAATTCGGAGTTAATATCGTCGTGCAAAAGCGTAAAAAGAGTGAATAATACACATTTCCTGTCTTATTAGGCCTTTTTCACTCTAGGAAGACGATATAATTGCAATTTAAAAAAAAAAGACGATATAATGAAAGAAAAATTCTTGTTTTTTCACTGAAAATCGGTTTAACAAACGAAAAAAAAGGAGAAAACACACAAGAAGAAATAATTCACGACGATGTTGACGCTTAAACGAGCGTCAAACGACTGGCATGCGTAAAAGGCCTCACCGGTGTCGTAGCCATGCTTGGGACACAAAAAGATGTGGCAACGTTGTAACGGTTGTGCAGTTTTGCTTCGGGGCCCCTATGGAGGCTGTGTGTGTGTGTATATGTATGTATATGTCGACCTGACGAGGCCGGGCCCTCTCTCGTCTCTCTCCACATTTTCCGTCTCTTTCTGTTCATCTGCTCATTTCTTTTTCTCTTATTTCCTTGATTTTTTTCACGTTTATTTTCGAAATGACTGCCACAGCGCATTGGAATGAAATGAAATTCAAAAAAAAAATGAGGAGTTCCTTTTATTCTGGAAATGAGACATTTCATGGGATGATAGAGTGGACCAGCAAAATAATTTCAGTAAATAAATTAATGGGAAATCAGGTTGTTTAACGGTTTTTCTAATTTTCAAAAATTCAGTTTAACCCTTTTTTTTTATTTATTCAATGATTCACAATTAAATTTTTAATTTTACGTTTCAGGAATCAGATTTCAATGATTCAATTTCAATTTCATTGGCTCGAGTGGACAATTAGCAGATCGATATCGGTAATCAATCAGCAATCATCACACTTTTAAAAATATTCATTATTATTATTATTATTAATTGTTATTTTTTTTTTCATTTATTGAATAATGCTTCGAAGGAGACCAAATTTGCTACTATAGCATGGGGAAAATGCCATACAAAAGTGATTTATAATAAATGAACAAATAAAAATAAGCAAGGGATTGACATAGCAGGCATTTTACATTTAACAGGTAGCAATAATAAATCTACACATAACAACCAAGCAAAATAAAATTATACATTATTATGATTAGTTGTTTAAATTGAACTGAAACTCAAAATAGCAAATTTTCGACAATTTTTAGATTTTTTTATTTTTTTTCTTTTAAATAAATTATTTCGTTGCCTTAAAAACAAAGGGGCGTAAGTACTGTCTTTATGCACAGGACTTACACCCCTTCAAACCTAAGGTGACGATTTAAAAAAAATGAAAAATACGTGCATGCAAGAAAAACAAAGAACTACAAGCGCGAATTTTTCAAATATTTTTTTTTTTACAATAATTATTTTTTAAGTTTAAAAAAATTCAAAAAATTGTGGCAACTGTGCTAATTTCATTGTCATCATTTTCTGATGTTAATTTTAATTTTTTTATTATTAAAATTTAAGGTAGAACCTTCAGGAGAGTTCAATAGTCCCAAAATGCCGGTTTTGAGTGTGTATATTCTCCCTTTTGGGCCCCGAAGAAAAAGCAAACCCACACGTGAATGAGAGGACAGAGAAGGAAAGACAGAGAGAGAGAGGGAGAGAGCTGGCATGGGGACCCAAGAATGAAGGGGCTCAGGTGAAAGATCACGTAAGGCCCACCGAGGTGCAGGTAAACCGGAGATCAGGAGCTCGAGGAAGTATATCGTGCCTTTTACCTGCAGACCCAAGGAGCAAGTATATATAAGTGTACTTTCGAAAAATCAGGAGAATCGTGCTTAAGGTCCCCTCATTCAAGTGTCCATTCTCTCCATCTCCATCTCTCTCTCTCTGTCTTTCTTTCTTCCTTCATGTAAATTTCTGAGAGATATACTTGGGGAGAGATGGACACACAAGGGGCCAAGCCACACTAAACGAGGGTTAATGTCGGTTATATTGATGTTTGTATACGAAAGAGTTTGGATGAGAAAAAAAAATTTGCAGTCTGGTCAATGGCCGAGTACATTTAAACGATGCAAAGTGATATCACTTTTTTTTTTCCTTCATAATAATAATAACTGTTAGTAGTCTAATTGATTCTAACGCGAATTCCCAAAAGGGCATTGTCCTCTCATTCATGTCTCTAGTGTTCAACAAATTAAATTAAATTAAATTTTGTCGTTATATTAAAATTCAAAAAAGAAAGAAAAAGGGTGTTTTCCCGCAAAAACTCGATTTTAAAATTAATTAATTAATTAAATCTGGTCGAGTTAGAAATGAAGTGGTGTAAGTACTTTGCTCATGCATAGCACTTACGCCTCTTCGTTCCTAAAGCGACAAAATATTATAATTCTCGTTTCTCATTAGTTTTAGTAAGTTCTTATCGCAGTAGAAATTAAAGATAATTGATACTTCCAGGATTTGATAAGGACGACGGTTTATTGGGCAGTTTTAGCAGAGACTTAATTGGAAATTAACGCATTTCAACTATCTGCAAGCAGGAACATGTGGTTGTGCACCACCAACACGCACACATGTGTTTCAACTATTTTTCTTTTTTTTTGGTTTCTTTCAAAGAAAATACTTACAAATGTCATCATCCATATTTTCCTAAGTCCCCTTCTTCCGGAATTGGGCGGAGACAGGGGCAGAATTGAGATTCTCTTGGTAAGTTGAGAAAAAAACACTTTCAGAGCAAAAAAAAAGAAGGCTATTACATGGTTCAGTCGGTTGGATAAATTCAATAATGAAAATTACGTTTTAGAAGATGAAATGGGGAGCGAGCACACAGCCAGAGGCTACTACCGCCCTTTTATTAAAAAAAAACGGAGTCAACCCACAGGAATTTGAAAATTTGAAAAATCAGTTGTACTGTTCGAGTTTGAAATTAAGATTTCTAATGGTAAGTGGCAGTTAATTATCTTTTCCTTCAATCGATCTTGAAATTCGAAAAAATGTAGAAATTCCTTAAATATTAAGCTTCTTTTCTAATATTTCAAATCAGTATCTTGGGAAATTTATCGAGAAGTGATAAAACTGACACATTTTTCTTTCACAGAGTATATATATTAAAAAAGGGGCCTCAACCGGAAGCTAAACGTCAAAATACAAATGATGAGAAAATAGGAAGAAATTTTCTCATAAATCATGAGATTCATGTTTTTGAATCTTCGAATGATGAAAAATTCTATTCAGCACTAGAATAACATTTTAACTGAAAACATTACGATCAGAGTAATATATCTCATGTTTTGAGAGTTATTAGACACAAACCGGACGTTAAACATCAAGGTGCAAGGCAAGCCAAACACAATTCAAAAAAACTTAACATTTCAACGTAAATCACGTGAATTTGTTTCTTTTTATTTGTAGAGAAAATGTTGGAGTATCGGTTCAGAGATAATATTCTACATAAAAAAGTGGGTAATATGATAACAGTGTAACCCCCGAACGTTCAAGGCCTACTGGATATAAAAGAGAAGTTTCTTCGTTAAATCGGCGTCTGGGGCGCAGACGCACTAATCCTAAAACCCTCGAAATCTTCAAATGTATCTTCACACAAATTCTCGTTTTCTCCATCGCAAAGGATTGAAATATTCATCTTCTATGGATGCATAATGTATTGTATCACGTATCTACTTATAAATAGTGTTTGCGCATCCAATTATTCAATGCATGAATATTTAATTGGCACTTTGCGTCACGTACTTTGTTGCAAACCAGCAGAATCATGTTAATACTGAGCAAAGAAAGAAAGGAGTAAGGAAAAAAAAAGGTCATAAAATTGAAGAGAAGAAAAAAAAAGATACAATGGAATGTCTTGCCTTTATTCTCTCTGATTTCCTCGTCGTAGCACCGCTTTTTTACCGGTTCTTCTGGGATCTGCACTACCCAACGCACTTTGTTACGCTCCATTCTTGTAGCACAAGTATTTTTTTTAAATGAAACAGATTCATGTAATATAGAATAACTGAGTGAAATGAAGGACAAAAATGAAACACTATCACTTTGTGTTTTGAGGACTGATAATTTTCTAATCTAGATAGACAATTTCTTAGATAAACACAGAGTCTTCAGTATTTACATTCGAATTTTTCGGCCGTGAAGCTATTGATTTTATGAATTGACGATGAGAATTGAATTTCTACGTAGTTCATCATTTCATGAAGTTAATTACAATAATTGTAGAAATTATTTTGCGCTCTTTCTTGTCTTTTCTTTTTTTGTTTTAATTTTCTTCGTTTTTGTCGTGTTTTATTCAGATTATCTCATTATTATGGACTGCAAATGAATTGATGGAAATAACAAATAAATTAGTCACCGATGAAACTAAGTAAGCTCATAAGTAAGTTACGGTTACGAGTCACGCGGTCAAGAACTCACATCATACTGGCAAGAGAGTTTGTGAGTAAACGGAAATGATAGAATGCGTATTGAAGTCGGTACAAACTCATCGTTGATCATCATGTTTACGCCTACGGTCACAACCCGGTCAGTGTTCACGCTCATTTGCGATATTCTATCATTTTTTTATTTCAAACTCTGATAAAAACACTGAGAGTCATTGCTATTTTGCACCCACGTAGAAAACTTAGATAATCAAGTTTAAGTGGGTGCGGGTCAACCAACTGTGCATTATCGTAATAATTATTCATTTGAAAGACCAATTACTCTTTGAGTATCGGGTTTCAATGTTTTTTGTGCAAAAATTGTTACATTCCACGATTATCTGGAATGGAGATTGAAGAATGTTCGATTTTTGACCGGTTATTTAGAAAGAATATGAAAATTTATTTGGTTTCTGCGTTAACAGATGAACTTTTATGTAATTAACTAATTTGTGATATTTATACTGTTGCGAATGAAAATGAGTTGAATTAATCCTGAGATGATTTTTTATAAAAAAATGTCTGAAACTCCTAAATTCATCCATCGGTCTTCATACCGTATGATTATAGCGAAGAAAATGCCATGAATAATCAATCATCCATACATTTAAGAAGTCTCTTTTCTATTTAATCTAAGATCGTGATATCACCCAATGTAGCAATGGGCGATCAGCTTCCTCCTGTATCGAGTGAAGCTACTACTGGTTACAACCAAATTTTACATCGATAGTCGTTTTTGTCTCTGGCCATTCTGAAAAATTTGTCCCACATTGTCCAAAAAGCTTCTATTCAGATCCTCAATTTCGTGAAAAGTCAATTCTTCAAGATTCGAAGAATTTTCAAACAGGTCGATCAATCCATTACCAGTGATATTCTCACAATTAGAAGAAGCTAATTCTTTCAGATTCGTGAGATACGCAATATCGTGATTATTTACATTGTATAGACATCATCGGTACAAAAAAATCTTCAATACAATATAACAATATTTCTTCAAGACAAGGATAACGGGGAAACAAAGTGAAATATTTTCAAATCTTAACAGAAAAAAAATGATTTCCCCCCAAAACTTCTGTTCTTTTAAATCCCAACAACAATAAAATAGTCAAAACATTACCTGATCAATGGAATTTTCTATTTCTTCATCAACCAATAGAAACTCATAATGATCCTTCAATTTTCCGTTTATTTCAATTCTGTTTTTTCATTCAAATGAACCGCTGAACTCACTGACAGCATCGCCAATCGGTGAACCATGGAACTACCAAAAATCCACGCTACTCGTCCACTCCCCGGGACATCAGTCTTGTGAGTTTTTGAGGTTATAAATTGTTCCACCTGCACATTTTCCATCAGGATGTACGACGATTACAGTGATCAGGTAAGCAAATCCTCTTTAAGCCTCCTAAAAATCGTTTTTTAAAATCAAAATTCATTAATATCTACCAACTTTGCTAATATTGTTGTAACATTGTTATCTTTCATATGTGTAGTGTATAGGCAAGAGAAGACCGGGGCAGAATGGACCTCTAGGAAGGATCATTCAGAATTTCCGTCAGATTGAAGGACTCGCCAGGAAAATCTGAAAAAAATTAGACAACAATGATGACCATAAAATTAGCAAACATCTGACAATTTTTGGAATTTTTTTAGAAAAGTAAATTATTAGAAAAAAAAATATTCAAAAAAAAAATGGTATTTGGCGTTTTTTGAAGTCAATATATATATGCATATTTTCAATTGTTCAAAAATATTTTAAATTCTCAGAAGTTTGCTATTTTTATTGTCATCAACAATGTAGATATGTTGCAGCATCTTGTAGCGATTTTTTTTTCAGATTTTTTTCGGAAATTCCTTTTCTCCGATAAAAATACTGAATTATCTCGCCCTGAAGATCCATTTTGCCCCAGTTTCTCTTAAATATCACTTGCAGTTCCCAGGAATTGGCTTTGATTGTTGGTTTTCATGTACCAACAAATAAATGAATAAATAAATGAATAATAAGTATCAAAAACTTCGAGTCAACCCGAAAATAATGAAAATTTCAATTACAGTATGACACCTACGACGAGTACGGTGGTCCAGAAGTTCATGCAGAGCCCTACGACAGATATCGTACCGTTCCAGAAGTTGTCCGCAAGTTTCTCGTCTACTTCAAGAACTGCATAAACGAGGGAATGATCTTCGAGATCCAGAACCTCTACGAGAACACATTTCCCAAGATATCCGAGCAATTATTCGACAAGCAGTCGTGGCCAGATGAGACAGACATTGCCCACATAGTCGAGAACGACTCCGTTTTCCTCATTCTCTACAAAGAATTGTACTATCGTCACATTTACGCAAAGAACCAGCCAACATTGGAGCAACGGTTCGGTTCATTCTACAATTACTGCGATTTATTCAACTACATTTTGAAGCCAGAAGAGCCAGTACAGTTGGAATTGCCTGATCAGTGGCTTTGGGAGCTGATCGACGAGTTTGTCTATCAATTCCAGTCATTCTCGCAGTACAGAGCGAATTTAGCAAACAAAACACCAGAAGAACTCGAGAATTTAACGATTCATCACAAAATATGGGATGTCCTATGTGTTCTCAATGTTCTGCACTATCTGGTCGATAAATCGAAGATCAAGAGCCAATTGGAGGTGTTCGCAAGCGGTGGAGATCCGGATTCTGTTGCTGGACCATTCGGCAAACACTCGCTCTACAAAATGCTCGGATATTTCGCACTAATTGGACTTTTGAGACTTCATTCACTGCTTGGTGACTATTATCAGGCAATTAAAGTACTCGAGAATGTCGAAATTTACAAGAAGAGTGCTTATTCGCATGTTCCTGGATGCCAAATATCAACTGCTTATTATGTTGGCTTTGCCTACATGATGATGAGAAGATATTCCGATGCTATCAGAACTTTTTCAGGAATTCTATTGTATATTCAGCGTACTAAGCAGCTTTTCACTGCTAGGAGCTATCAGAATGACCAGATTAACAAGCAGACGGAGCAGATGTATCATTTGTTGGCTATTTGTCTGGTTTTACATCCTCAGTGCATTGATGAGGGACTACAGCAGCAGCTGAGGGACAGAAATTATCACGAGAAAATGTACAAGATGCAGTATGGAGATCTTGCGGAATTCGAGGCTTGTTTCACTTATGCTTGCCCGAAATTTTTGTCTTCTGTACCACCGAGTCCTGATAGTGAGAAGGAGGATTATACGAAGGATGCTATCAAGCATCAGACACAGGTAATTTGCTGAATAACTAGAATTTGTTGGAAAATATATGTAGTTTTTTATTTTATTCAATTTTATTTTGTCTATTGTGAATAATCATGATACTGAAAAAATACTTTCAAAAATTTTAATGAATGAATAATTTAATAAAATGGAAAATTTGCATATTTAAAAAATTTTAAAATCTATGAGTGCGATTTTTTCAATATTTTTTTTTATAATAATTGGGCTCTTTGAAAAAATGCATGAAATTGGCAGATTTCTGCTAATTTTATTATTATGATGAATAATCAATGATTTTTGTTATATTTTAGGTGTTCATGGATGAAGTAATTCAACAAAAAATGCTTCCAACAATCAGATCGTATCTGAAACTCTACACGACTCTTCCATTAAACAAATTAGCAACGTTCATGTGCAGTTCAACACGTCCTGATGAGAACTGGGATCTTGATAAAGAAGTTGCTGGTTTGACTATTCATCTGCTGTGCTTCAAGCACAAAATGAAGAATATTGTGTGGACCAAGGGAGCATCTGGGCTTGATGGCAAATTCCAATCAGGGTCTGAGGTGAATAGACACTTTTTTTCGCCATTATAGATGATGAAATTATTATAATACTGAAAAAAAAATTAAGAAATTGGACGATTTCTTATTTTTCAATTTTTTCTAGCAAACAAATCATTTTTATTGAAGAAATAAAAAATATGCACACGTAGAAGAGTCGAAAAACGACATGTGCAATTACTAAAAATAATTCGTTTGTTTAAAAAAATCAGAAAAATTGTCACATCTGTGATAATTTCATTATCATAGATAATTTGGGTTATTAATTTAATTTTTTTTATTACAGTTGGACTTTTACATCGATCATGACATGATCCACATCGCTGATACTAAAGTGGCTCATCGCTACGGTGACTTCTTCATTCGAAAAATCTTGAAATTCGTAGAGCTCAATCGGAAATTGCATCTTATTAAGATTTAATTGTATCATCTCCAATTGCGTAATATTTCTACGAATTTTTATTTCACCACGATAAGATAATAAATGAAAAAAGAAATTTCTGGATAAATTTGAATCGATAAGTTTTTTTATTCACATTATCTAAGGCACATTCATTCTTTAAATACGTAACATTATGATTCATGATTAATTAATTTTTTATTTCATTCTTTTGTTCTTGGTTTACAATATTCAACAAAAAAGATTGAAGATAGATTCTATGTCGCACGTTTCTTTTACAATTTAAATCATACAACAATGAATTTATATATGAGGCACTTCTAAAAGTGATATTAACACCTCAATTCTGATCAATTATTTATTCATCTGAAAAAAAAATTAATTCTCATAGAAAAATCCTTAGAATAAGTTATATTACATTCTTTATAAATCATTTAACTGCGGATTTTCATCCTGCATTACTTTGCAAGCAGCTGCAAGAACATTGGATTTAGTTGATGCAGCTGGTAATCTAAGATTCTGTAAATAATGAAAAAATCTATTTCCCCTTTTAGAATTGCTCGTTATTCTCGTCTCCTCTGCTCTGCAAATCGTCCTAACAATCGGCAAATAATCAGTCCTAATTGAGTAACTATCTAAATTATTTGAAGCAACTTGTGATAATGCCAGATTAACATTATAATTAAGCTCCTTTTTCACCAGTAAAAATTGATTAGAATTCTGCCTTTCTTCCTTCACATTTTCCTTACATTTGTTCATAACTCTGTGCCTCAACCAGTCCGAAATTTCTGCTAATTGGGCATTACCACTAGAATACAAGTCTTCGTTCTCAATTAGTGAGATACTTGGCTCAAATTTGACCTCCGAAATATTTAGAGCACAATCATCAATTTCTACAAAATTAGATAAAAGCGAAATTGTCTCTAAATCATTTGATAAACTCTCGAGAACATCAAAATTACTGTCTTTCTCATTAATCTCTTTCTCTTGTCTTTCTTTCACCTTCTCTTTCTTTTTCTTTCCCAACTTCTTTTCGCACTTTATAGCAGGCTTGTACACTCTGCTTCTCACATCCTGCCAAAATGTTTGTCCAAAGTCCTGTGGGATCTCCTGCAAATTGACTTTTCCAGAAAGAACCAAGTACTGCAGTTGAAGAAGAGCTTTTCGCAGATCTCCTTTGGATAAAAGCTTTTCTAAACAAGAAGCTGGCAGTCGAGTACCAGCCTCTGCCAGTGCAATCATTTCCAAAAGTGCTGCAACTCTGTCACCACAGATGCTTTTGTAGTAAATTCGCATTTGCTGGGGTGCCATTCGATTCAAATGCATGCAGGAGCTTCTGCAAGTCATGACAATCGGTCTCTTCGTATTACTGGCTAATTGATAAGTAGCTGAAACAAATCCCTCGTCCTCATCAAAAACAAGATCAACATCTTCAACGAGAATCAAAGAATTCTGTGGCATTGCCTGACTTTTCGGAAGAATCTGGGCTTTCAAATCGGATTTTTTGATTCTGTGAGACTTCGTTGCTTCCTCCAGCTCCTTCAAAATCTTCTTTCCAGGTCTTTTACTGGATGCATTTAGCTCCAGCACTGTATACCCCAATTCTTCAGCAATTGCGTAAACTGAAGCAGTTTTTCCGCTTCCATGAGGCCCAAGGAGTACTGCAACCTGATTTGTCTCCAAATTACTCGCAAAACTGTTGTCGGAAGAGTAAAATTCTTCGCCACTACTGTAATCCTCTTTTAGAGGTATTCTCCAAGCTTCCAGCCAGGTTTTTAGCTTCATTGCAGCATCCTCGTTTCCAACAATTTGTTTAGCAGATAAAGGCCTGTACTTGTGGGTCCAAATGATGTGGTCCATATTCTGTTCTACTTGCACTTGTTTTGTGGATTTTTCTGTGGATTTTCGCTTTCTTCCACGTCTTTTAGGGGATTCTTTGGTGGTTTTGTTGTGAGCTGAAGTAATTGCGGTCCATAAGTCCCTGGCATCAGCACATCTTGCTTCGATTTCACTCAAGACGTCTTCTTGCTCTGGTTTTGGAGATTTTTGAGGATTTTCTTGAGTTTCTGGGTTTTTTGGAAGTTCTGCGGTATTTAGGGATTTGAAATCCGAAGGGTTTAAGGAGGATGTGTGGAGCGAGGGTACTCTCAGTGGGATTTTCGATATTTGTGGAGATTTTTGGGGATTCTTGATGGGGGAGAGTTGAGTTATGTGGGAGATTGAGGGAAAGGGAAGGGCAGTGGCTCCAGGCACTGGACTCTTCTTTCCACTTTTTTCTTTTGAATCTTCTGGGGGCTTGGAGTACAAAAAGTTACGACGTGCTGCTACGACCTCGGGATCTGGCTTCTGACGCTTCATAAATAGAGGCGCGAGCTTCTGAACTTTAATTTCAATGATTTCTGAGTGGGCAAGAGGCTGAGAATGAATCTCGAGGATATCTGGGGGTTCTGGGATGATTTTTGCTGGGAAGATCGGCTCTGAGTCACTTCTAGGGAGCTTTTTAGAGTCTTTTGATGAGTCTGGAGGGTCTATGATTTCGACGGATTCTTCGAGAGATGCTGCAGGTGTTTCTGGGGTCGAACTCCTTTTTTCCTCTTTTTCCTCATTTTTAACTGAATTTTTTCTATTTTTTTCTTTCTTCTTGGCTTTTTTGGACTTGGAGTGAGTCTTCGGAACAGGCTGTTCATCCATTTCTTGATCCTCATCTGAAAAATTCAGAAAAAACATTAATAAAAAAGGAAATTAAAGACTCTTGAGAATTTTTTTCATGCTGTACTCGATTCGTCAGAGATCAAAGTGTGAAAGATCACTGCCATCAACCAAAAAACATTATTTGGGAGACTCTCAGCTTCGCTATCATCATTAGAATCTCAAAAAAAAAGATTATAAAAGAAATCGAGGTAAATTGGACCTTCGTCCCAAAGGATCCAGGATTTTTTCTTTTTAAGTGAAGGAGTTCATGGAAAAATCTGAAAAAATTTGAGAAGATGCTCCAACATGTTGACATTGTTGCTGAATTTTTTCATTTTTTCCTATCAAAGCCTTCATCTTCAAAAAAAAATTCCAGATCATTTTTCCTAAACCCGTCCATTTTGTCCTGATTTTTCCTATCAAATTGGGAAAATGAGAAATTACCTTTCGACTCCTCCACTTCAGATAAATTAATTCTAAGTGACCACTTGGCTTTTTTGATGACTTTTGGTTCTTCCACAGGCACAACTTCAGGCAATATAACTACAGGCGGAGGACTTGGAGTCTCTGACCTCAGTACCTGAATATCGTCAATAGCAGCCAATACCTTCCTCGTCTTATTCTTCACTGCCTTCATTGAATTCCTCGGTTTTATCACAATTCTCGAAGCTTCCTTGACCAATTCAGCTCCATGAATCTCAGCTTTAACAGTAACTGTTGATAAAGCCAGTAATTTTTCCTTCTCACGTTCCTCTGGAGTCGTTTTATTGAAATAATTGTGTAAACCTCCAGAAACAATTCTCTCATTTCCTTTAACAGGTGCCTCTTCATCCTTCTTCAGCCTCTTCAACACTTTAGCCCTATTCTCAAGTCTCTTTTCTATCATCTCCCCTTCCTCAGCCTCCGCCAATTTCCTCTTGCTGTATCCTTTCTTATCAGCAAGTTCAACAAGCTTCTCCTTATTTTTCCTCATCTTCATTTTGACTTTCTCCGCATTTTTTGCTTCAATCGCCTCAGCTTCAGGACTCAGGCTCTTTTGTGGTACGTACTGAACAGGTTTGCTCCGTGTCATCAGCACCTGAAAGAGTCAAGTTAAAGCAATTTTATTAAAATATAATACACAGACTGAATAACAAATAATATTCACAATTACACCTAGACAATTATTCACATAGTTTCAGACCATGGGATTTTTCTTTTTACTAATATTTGAGGATGTTTTGAAGGTAAGATCGAAAAAAAGTTGATTATTCTTATAAAATTCTTGATAGCAACTTATATAAGATGAAATTCTTGAATCTGATTCAGTGAGTCTGTGAAGAATGCAATGAAGAATAGAATAAGCCTTAGAAACAAAAAAATTAATTTAAAACATGAAGATTGATGGCATTTTTTACATTTATTTGTAAAAATGTAAAATTAAAGGAATAGTACCAATTTCACAATTTTCAATGAATTCTTTCTGTTTCTATGGCTTATTTCATGCCTTTCTACATTCTGTAAATATTTATTAAATCATTTTTGAGACAATTATCTTGTGTAACTTGATTATCTACGATTTCATACAAAAAATTGACTTTTTTCAAACCGATTGTATCTCTCAATCATCCTTAAGTGATCTTGTGTTTTTTTTTTCTCAGGTCTAGTGTCGGAATTGGGAATTTAACAAAAAAAAAAAAGGAAAAACCGTATGTTTGATGGTGACGCACCTGAAAGGCGTTGGAGCTCTCTCTCCTCAAATTTTCACTCCCCTCAACTCCTTCATCTCCATTTTTTTCAGATCTTCTTGGAGGACTGAAAATCCTTCCCCCAGAAGAGTCCAAAGCATCAGAATCATCAGTTTCATCATCAAATTTGCCATTTTCATTGTCTTTGCCATTGCAATCACCTTTATCGTTACCTTTGTCATTGTCATTGTCATTGCAATTGCCTTTATCATGACCTTGGTCATTGCCATTACCATTTCCTATGACACCAGAACGTTTTGGAGTCTCCTCCCCATAACTCCCCCCATTTTTCTCTTTCCCTCCTGCAAAAGGACTTGGAGTCTTATCAACAAGATCATGCTTACTCTCAACAATATCACAAACTCTCTCCTCCTCATTATTTTGTGTTATTTTAATTTTAACTCTGCCACGTTTTTTTGCAGTTTGTTCCACAGATTTTGCAGCATCTGTTGAGCCATTAGTAACCCTTATTGGCTGAATTTTTGGCATTTCCGGTGTTTTTTCAATGTCCATGAAGTAATGAGTGAGATCTTTCATTTCTTCATCAATCTTTATTAATTATTTTCACTTGAACACTTGAAGATTGAGGGAACTTTATTGGAAAAGTGTTTTTTTTAAATATTTTTTATGGAACGAACATGGTTCTTCTACGAGTTTTCAGTGATTTTTGGCGCCAAGATTGGTCGCTCAGCTGTCAATTCGTGAAAATTCGTTGTAGCTCGGTGAAAATCGCCCTAAAAATGAGGTTTTCGATGTGGCAACACTGCTTTTTTCCAGATAATGCTAATTTTTTCGAAGTTTTTGCTGTGTTTGTTTACTGCCACAACTTGACATGGCTACTGGAGTCTATTTAACTGCAATTTTACCGGTTTTTTTGGCTGCAATATGTATTTTTTGGCTGAGAAAAAAGGAGAAAAAAAAGAGCATATGCATTGTTGTACTTGGAGATGTTGGAAGAAGCCCGAGAATGCAGTATCATGCTATTTCATTTTTAAATGAGGGATTCAATGTTGATATTGTTGGTTATGCTGGATCTGAACCACTGGATGAACTCAAAAATCATGAGAATGTGAAGATCAGACATTTAAAACCAGTACCTTGGTGGAATGACAGTATGTTCTATTTTTTATTCAAATTTAAAAAAAAAATTAATAACTGAATTTCTCAGAAAAATCGATTTTTCAGATCATATTCTTCTTTTTTTTAGATATCTCGGAAACTAAGCGAGATAGAGCCATTTCACCCTAATATTGATTTAAAGCTCTCAAAATTTTGGACAAAAAAGGTTTCTTGTGAAATCGCTCTATCTCGCTTATTTTCCGAGATATTTCATTTTTAAAAAATGGGGAATTAAAATAAATTTTTGTAAAAATTTTTTTTTCTTGCTTTTTGATTTTTTTTATGCATTTTTGGCTGAATTAATGGATTTTTAATTTTTTTATTGATTTTTAGGACTTCCTAGATTGCTAACGTATGCTGTCAAAACAATTTGGCAGACTGTCACTCTTCTGCACGAGCTGATGAAAAATATTCGAACGAATCATCTGATGATTCAAAATCCTCCGGCAATTCCAACGATTCCAATTTGTTGGGCCTTTTGTCGTCTCAGTGCCACTCGATTTGTTATTGATTGGCACAATTATGCTTACACGATAATGGCACTTTCGGTTGGAAAAGAGAATTTTCTGGTGAAGTGTACGATGCTCATTGAGGGATACTTTGGAGCCAAAGCTGATGAGAATTTCTGCGTTACTCGAGCGATGAAGGAGGATCTGTACTGCAAATGGAACATCAAGTAGGGGAAATTGGGGCAAAATGGGCCTGAAATTCAGAATGATTCGGGATTTTCTTTTTGACATATTGAAGCACTTTTCCAATTTTTTGCAGATATTTTCAGGAAGTTCTTCACTCAAAAAAAAATTCCTGAATCATTTTGAGATTGACGTACATTTTTCCCCACTCTCCTATATGAATATTCAGATGATAATGAAATTAGCAGTGATCTGACAATTTTTTCTATTTTTTTTAAAGAAATGAATTATTATAAAAGAAAATATTTAAAATATTTGCATTTATAGTTTTTGGATTTTTCTAGATTTGCATATTTTGTTATTTTTCTTCACAATGATTTTTTTAATTTAAGGAAAAAAAAAAGAAAATAAATATTGTCAGATATCTGCTATTTTCAGTATCGTATATTTAAGAATATGAAGTTTTTAGAAAAATTGATTGCCTTTCGTTACCAATTTTTTTTTCTACTCAGAATGTAAGCGAGATGGGGCAATTTTGCTTCATTTTATTTTTTTATAGAGAAATTGGAAGTTTCAGAGAAGAATTTTTTTAATAATTGCTCTGTTTCGTTAAGTTTCTGAGATATTCTCAAAGAATTAATGATAAAACAAAATTGATGTGTCTGAAAACTTCATAAGAGTGAATATTTGTAGAGTATTTTTCGTTTTTCGGTGCCTAGTAGTTCAACTTTTTATTAATGTTTCATTATTTAGAGCGAATGTACTGTACGATCGTCCTCCCCAGGAGTTCAAGCCTATTGAATTATTGGAGAAGCACAATTTGCTGCTGAAATTGGGTGGAAAATACGAGGAATTTAAAGGTATCGAGGAAAGTAGTACAGTTTTAACTGAATTAACGTCTTATGGAGAAATTAAATTGAAGAAGAAAAGACCAGCTCTCATTGTTTCGAGCACGAGTTGGACTGAGGATGAGGATTTTTCAGTGTTATTTCAAGCTCTTGCAGGTAAATTACTCTCAAAAGACGTGGAAATACTGAAAATCTCATATGTTCATCGAATTTTAATGAATTCTTTTGATTTAGAGTACGAAATTGCTTGCTGTGCTGAAAACTCCAATTTGCCTGATTTAATCTGTGTCATTACTGGAAAAGGACCCTTGAAGGATTTTTGGAATGCTATTATCAAAATGAGGAAATGGAAACATCTTAAAATCGTCACTCCCTGGTTGGAGAATGAAGATTACCCAAAATTACTAGGTAAAAAGCACTACATTCTTGGAGGAAAAAAAGAAAACAATATTTATCAATTGTTCATGATACCAAAAATAGCAGAACTCTCACATTGTTCATTTTTTTCTCAACAAATGAATTATTCAGAAAAATAAAAAATATGTACATGAAGGAAATTCAAAAAAACAATGATTAGTGCAAATTCTTCAAATATTCATTCTTTTAAGATAATTTATCTCTTCAAGAAAATCATAAAAAATTTGTATATGTGCCAATTTTTTTTAAATATAATTATTTTTTGTATTTCAGCAAGTGCTGACTTGGGTGTATGCCTCCACACATCCTCAAGTGGCTTAGATTTACCTATGAAAGTCGTTGATATGTTTGGATGTGGCTTGCCAGTCTGTGCTTATTATTTTCAATGGTAAATATTAATTTTCCACAATTTCCAAGATGATACTAAAAATAGAAATCTGACAATTCTTAAATTTTTTTATCTGTTAATAAATAAATTATTTAAGAAAAATGAAAAATATGCATACATAAAGAATTCAAAAAACTGTGAATGCGAATTTTTTAATTAATTTTTCAATGATAATTTATTTATTGATTTCAAAAAAATCGAAAAATTCGTTCGTTCATGTGCTAATTTCACTATCATTTCCTAACTGAAGAATTCTAATTATGTTTCAATTAAAACCCATTTGTTTCAGCCTAGATGAACTTGTCAAACACGGGGAAAATAGCTTGACCTTCTTAAATTATAAAGAATTATCTCAACAATTGATATCATGGTTTACGAAATTCCCCAACAACATCGAGCAGCTCGAGAAAGATTTGAAATTTCGTGAGGAGCTAAAGACATTTCAAAAAAATCGATGGCATGGTAATTGGTCGTCAGTAGTGCTGCCCTGCTTTAACTAATAAAACAGACAAAAGTTCTATTTAATTTTTTTTTTCCAATTCACAATGTGAATACCAGAGAATTTTTCAGTTATTCGTTTTTCTTCGAGTTCCCCACATTCCGTACGTGTAATATCTGTGATTTACCATTCTCAGAAATACGATTATTCTCAATGATACTTACTTTAATCATTTATTTTCGTATTATTTACTTCCTTATGTACTTTTTATCATTAAAAAAAAATATTTGCGATAATTTAAATAAAATTAACATTTCGTTAATTCTAAATCAATTAAACGACTATTTATTTTTCGATTTTTTTAATTTCTTTTTTCTTTTATTTTGTGGTACAAAATATTCTTTAGTTCATTTGTCAAACGTAATTACAAGGGAAAAAAATGGAAAATGAAATAATTACACGGAAAAATAATCAGAATGTTTACTCCAAGTATTCATTTTATAATGAAGTACAATAAAGAGATGAAGAAATGAAAAATTTTGATATAAAAAAATTGCAACTGAACTTTTTATTCACTTATAGGATAGAAGAATTAATTGACTACCCTTGCACTTTTTTTGGCCACTTTAAATTCAAGTTAATAAGGAAAAGAAGTCTCAAATCAGAGTAATTTCTTTCAAGAATTTTGAAATTTTCGTAATTATACGAATCTAACTTATAATTAATATTCTAACTTTTTACAGGGATATTGGAAAAATAATTATCTATTAATAACATCAAATTATTGTAAAATCGTGATGTTGATAATTTTTTCAATATCCCAATGAATAATTACAATATTAACTTGAAATAATGTGAAATAAATCCAATAATTAACTAACTGACAATGTTATTGTCCTCATAAAATAATTAATATTCAAAATTCAATATAAAGTGGTCAAAAAAAGGTGCAAAATAGCTACAAACAGTACTTCTCCAATGAATATTTAAAATTCGTCAGAGAAGAAAGAAAATTCATCTCCTCATTGTACTTCCTCATTAATTAATTGATTAAAAAATTGAATTTAAACCAAAAGACGTTCAATTTCCTGCTGTATTGCCTGAATTTGTGGCTTCAGTTGTGAGCCCTCGTTAACAGTTACTGAGCATGCTACAACTGGCCTAGAAACACCACACGCTCTGCCCAAAGCTTGCTTGCTCCTCACAAAAACATATGGAACATTTTTGTCTTCACACAGAAGTGGCAAGTGAAGAAGAATCTCCAGTGGTTCAGCATCAGCTGCCATTACTATAAATTCAGATAGACCACGATTTAGGGTTTTTGTTGCTTCATTTGCACCTTTACGAAGCTGTTTGTAGTTCATTGCTTGTTGTACGAGGTTCAGAATCTTTGCTGTTAAAGTGGCATCAGCCAAAGGATAGGCTTTTGGATTGACTTCTTCTGTCTGAAACAAAAAAATTGAATTCAAAAATTTGAATAGAGTTTTTCCCGCCACTTGATAAAATGATTTATCATCTTTCTCTGGTGGAGAAAAATTGGCATTAAATTTAAATAAATTCAAGTAAATTAAATTAATTAATTAATTTAATTCACATAAAAATTGAATAAATTCAATCAGATTAATTAATTAATTTAATTCGCACTAAATTAATTGATTAATTGATTTAATTCGAATTGAATTTAATTCTAGGGAAAGTTTTTTGTCTTTTCTGTTTTATTTATCACAAAAAATTGGAAGTTTTTTCTTTTTTCTCAAAATTCAATTAGAATTAGATATTTTAGGTTACATAGCTCAACTTAGTTTTATATTATTAAATTTTTGCGAAATATAAGCAAACAATGATAAATACTTATTTTTTGTGAAAAATTAGGCAGATTTGGTGTAAAATTCATTATTTAAACATATACATAATTTGATATTCTTATAATTGCACAATTTGGAGTCACCACGTGTGAGCAATTTAACCTCAAATTCCAAATAATGCATTTTATTTACATTTTTCTTGAGAAAATATCGAAAAAAATTGACTCACCATTTTTTGCAGATTTAATTGAAGATGTTTTGAGGAATGTAATTTTCTTTTTTTTTTAAATTAATTTGCGACCTCTCGGCGATGATTTTTCTTTTGAAAAAATACCGCTTCACTGAGGAACACGTTGGAGAGTACGTTCGACACGCGTTGTTTGTTTGATATAATGGCGGGGAAGTGTGGTGGAGGGGAGAGGGGAGGTAGACGCGGGAAAATGAAGGCAGAGGGCGCTAGTATTTTAAAAAAGGAAAAAAATGGAATTTTCGTGGGCTTTTAAAAAACTTAAAGAATTTAAATATATAAAATGTATAAATTACATTAAATCGAGTAATAAATACTATATATTGTCGCCTTAGAGTCAAAGGGGCGTAAGTCCTGCTTATAAGTATTGCACTTACGCCTCTTTAATTCTAAGACGACGATATATAATAAATTGAAGTTTTTGAGGATCAAAGGAATATATTTTGCGATGAAAAGTCATTTTTTAAGAATTTTCCATGCATTTTAAATGGATAGGGCCTTTTTATCCTCTTTTCCTCTCAATAGAGGAGACTGGGGCAAAATGGACCATCAAGGTGAAATGATTCAGGAATTTTTTTGTGAGTGAAGGAATTTGCAAAAAAATCTGAAAAAATTTGAGATGCTGCCTCTATATGTCTACATTTTCGGGCTATTTTTTCAGATTTTTTGGGAAACTCCTTCATTTAAAAAAAAATTCCCATTCGATTTTACTCTGCACGTCCATTTTATCCTTCCCTTTTTCTGACGATTGAATTTGAGTAAAAATTGAAAAATACGGGAAAATGATTTTTTCTTGGTTTTTTTGTTTAACGAATGAAAATCAATACCGCGAGAACTGCAAGTTAGATGTCACTGTGGTTTTAAACTGCATGCACTTGTATTAATCACTTATCGCAATATCAATTCAAATTTGAATCCCAAAATATCCTTTATCATCAAATTAGTCGATTATTCATCAATTTCTCACTGAAAGAAAGGGCGAATTCAGCACTTATATTTTAATATCAATTATTTTAAACTTTTAAAATGCTTCTTATTTTTTTTTGCAATAAAATAAACAAAAAAGCATCATTAACACTCGTGAACACTGCAGTTCGAGTCAATGCACCTGACTGAACGTCATTTAATTAGAAAAAAAAATATTGTCACTGCACTATCTTATCGTGAGTTTTTCCTGGCTGCTGAAGAAAAATCATGCAACAATTGTATTGTGCGCAATGGAGTACAGTGAAATTACGAGAAAATTTAATAATTATCATACACTATTAATTATTATTTCTGGCTTAATTATTATTTATTTGATATGGATTAATAGATCAAAGAAAATTATTGATTATGGTTCGTTTTAATTAATTATTCAGTTTTTTTTTAATTAATAGTTAATTTTAATTACTGAAACATAGAAATATTGAATAATCATTCAATTATTAATTATTTATTTTTATCATATTTGTTTGTTTACGTTTAAATTAAATAATATTTTGTTCGAAAAATAATTGAGGAAATTTTGAAATTCCAAAAATTTCATGGTCACTTTTTCAAATCTTGAAATCTCATTCAGAAAGAAAAAAATAGATAAAGAAGACGAAATTTTATCAATTTGCGATAACAAAAGCACAAAAATGTGATAGTTTAATTACGCAGTATTTTGGCACTTATGAATTCTCGTAAAGTCAATAATCAACAAAAACTTGAAAAATAAAATTATGAGACAATGATTATCAAAGGGAGATTGATTTCTATGAGTGATAAATTTTGAAGTTCTATTTTTTCAAGAGTCTGATAAGAGATGCATGTCCATGGTCACAAATTTAGGTGAAATTTTTTCAAAAAATATTTTAAAAAATATGCATTTATTGCAATTAATGATCTGATCTATTTCCATGTTAATAATAATTCTTTTAATTTTTTTTGTACTTTTTTTAGGATTCTATTTTAAGGATGATTGGGAAAAAAGTTGAATTTTCGAATAAAATCGTTAATAACAATTTAAACAAGATGAAATTTTCAAATCTGATTCAGGGAATCTGCGAAGAATATAATGAAGACTGAAATAAACCCTAGAACCAAAAAATTACTTGAAAATTGAAAATTTTTCATTATTTTCCACATTTTTTTAAATTTTGCAAGATTTAAAGAAACGTAAAAAATAATGGAAATTTTCCAATTTCCAATTATTTTTTTGTTTCTAGGGTTCATTTTATTTTTCATTACATTCTATTCAGTTTCACTGAATCAGATTTGAGAATTTCATCTCGTATAAATTGTTATTAACAATTTTATACGAAAATTTAACTTTTTTCTTCCGATTATGCCTCCCAATCATCCTTAAATCTCCGAATTTCTTCAATTTAAAAAGATAACTAGATGAAAAAACTAGAAATTTCATGATTCTGCAATAATAGAAGCATAAAAAAATACAATAAGCTTAATTACGCACTGTTTCGGCACTTATGAACTATCCTAAAGTCAATAATAACTAAAAACTCAAAAATATCCCATAAAATAATGATTATCAAACGAAGATTTAACTTTGTGCCTGATTAAATTTTGAAGCTCTATTTTTCATTCGTCAGATAAGACATTGGGAATAACTGAAGTGAAGGTATTTAAGTCCAATTGTCTCTCAGTATCACTCAGTCTGACTCTTGCATTCGCATCATTGACTTGGTCAATTATGTCACTTACTCGGGTTACATTTATTTTACAAGCGCTCATTTTATTTCTCTGCCAATCGACTCAAGTAGAATCTCTATTTTTAGTTGATTCAACTGTACCAGAAAATCATCGTCCAATAATTGGTGAGATATTCTCAATTGTTCATTTTATTTATTAAATAAATAATAAATAATAATAAATCAGTAGCGAAGAGGTAAAAGGAGATAACTCTTTTTTTCTATTTTATTAATTTTTTGAAAATATCTCGGAAAGTAAAGGAGATAGGGCCATTTTACCATGATACTTCTTTTTTGTAGCTCTTAAAATTCTCAAAAAAATAAAGAGATTTGGAGGAAGAAGGGCGTAAAATAACGCAATCAATAGATAGGCGGTCGAGGAAAAATTGAGATTTTTTGGAGCGTATAAAATAGGCGAATCACGTAAAGAAGCGATGCATAGAAGAATATAGGGCAAATCAGGGCAAAATAGACCTGCATATCAAAATTATTGGAAATTTTTTTTTCAGAATGAAGACGTCTCCGAAAAAATTTGAAAAAATTCAACAACATTGTGCACATATCATAGCATCTTCATGAATTTTTTGAAATTTTTTCGTGGAGTCCTTCATGATGAAAAAAAATGCTGAATCCTATTGCCAGCTAAATTACGTGAAAATCAATTTATCTTGGGTAATGAAGAGATAATTAATGGAAATAGTGGGAAAAAGTGGAATATAACTCGATCTTACAGTAGATAGACTGCATATTTGCAGTGTCATGATTATAAATTATAGATTTTGATCAACTGGTATGTATTCTGTAGCCAATAGTGCATGAATCTACATGAGTGTTAAAATGAAAAATTGAGGAGAAAATTATAAGAACAATTTAATTATTTACATAGTAACTCTCAATAAAAGAGGCCTGTTTTGGTCAGTGTCTATTTATTGGTCGTGTTGACCAATGTATATCTTCATTAGCTTCCGAGATATTTAATTAAGAATAATCACAAAGATAAGTCGATTTGTCTTGTTTTACCACCTCCACAACTGAATTTTCATAAATTCTTTTGATAAAAAAAATATAAACATCATTTCATTTCAGGAATCTTAACTCAAGAGATAAGCTACAACTTGAATCGAGCTTATCCCGATCAATTTGACAGCTATATAGCAGCATCGTATGTGAAATACGTAGAAAGTGCTGGAGCACGTGTTGTTCCGATATGGTAATTCATTTAATTATTAATTTTTTTAAATATTCAATGAGAAACAATAAAAATTATTCAATTGAACATTTTCATTGATCTTCGGTCTTTAGGATTGGAGAACCAGACTCGTATTATGAGGATATTTTGAAGAAAATCAATGGGTAAGAATTTTGCAAGTTATAATTAATTTTTAAAAATAGAGAGAATAAAGTTGTTTTTTAATGAAAAAATTGGTAACTTGATGACGTAGAGTGCTATTCCCGGGTGGATCCACATGTTTCAATCAAACTGGAGGATATGCAGATGCAGGACGTGTAATTTACAGGTAAATAAAAAATTCCCATTAAATTTAAATCACCAGAGAATTCGGCAATGACGTATTCCATGTTCAGTAGAATTTCTAACGATTAATTTGTCGAGACTAATATTTTTTTTCTATCAGAGCATGATATCGGGGAAAGCAATTAATATGATAGGCTTTTGATAAGAAATAACAGTAGTGAAATGATAAAACAAGATAAATCGATTAATCTTTGTGATCATTGATGTTTCTTTACTACTGTATTGTTCATTGAAAAATAAAATCTCATGAATTTTTCAGAATAGCCAAAGAAATGAATGATCAGGGTGATTATTTTCCAATTTGGGGCACGTGTTTGGGCTTTGAATTATTGACCTTTTTGGAGGCAAAGGGCATGGAGCATCGATCGAATTGTAAAAGTTCGAATCAAGTGCTCCCCTTGAAATTCAAACCAGGCAAGTACATTCAGTATTCCCAGGTATAGAATAAAAATTGTATTGTAAAAAAATTTCCACTCAATTCTGCTTGCAAGAATAATCAATCAATAGAGCTTACACGTGTCGTTTTTTTTTTTTTTTTATTCATTCCCCAGCATTCAGGAGGAGTCGGATGTTTGGAAATGCAAAAAAAGATATTATTAAAATCCTGGATACTGAAAATGTAACAGCTAATTTTCATCAATATTGTGTTACTGAAGAGGTAATTTAATTTAATCATAACTCAATGAAATATCAGAGAACAGAATTTGTTAAATATTGGAAAATTATTCAATTAGGATTTAGCAAGAGTCCATTTGACAGATACCTTCCGAATTATGTCCACAAATAATGACACTACAGGTTTGGAATTCATCTCTTCATTGGAACACGTGAATTATCCATTTTATGGAATACAATTTCATCCGGAAAAAAATAATTTCGAGTGGATTTCAAGACTCTCGTTGCCTCATACAGCAAATTCAATTCGCATCAGTAATTATTTTGCTGATTTTTTTGTTAATGAAGGTATGAAAATTCACTGAAATTTTTGAGAATACAATTTATTCATAGATGTAATTCAATGATTCTTATTAATTTTTATTAATTTTTCATTCTAGCACGAAAAAATCTTCATAAATTTGAATCTCTTGAGGAAGAAAGTGAAAATTTAATCTATAAATTTACTCCAACTTATACAGGCATGCAGGACAAAGCTGCATTCGAGCAGTGTTATTTATTTAAAAATAAAAGAACTATTAATTGATTGTTCAAATAATTTTATAAAGTTGTTTTTCCTAAATATTCATGAAATATTTTGAGATTAATTGTTTTGAATTATTTGTAAATCAACGAAATGACAATGGAAAAGTTTCTTTTCCTGAATATTCATGAAATATTGAAAAAAAAAATATTGTACTCAATGAGAAAAAGATTTTCAAAAATTTCAATAAATTTATTTTGATATGATATTAATTATTTTTTAAATCATTTTTTGGAGGTGATCCATCTTGCCCCACCCTTCCCTATCAGAAAATTCGCTGATAAATCCAATGATTATCATACGTTATTGGATATTATCTCAGGTTCATTTATTATTAATCCAATATTGATTGATGTGACAACAAAAACTATAGATCATACTGTGGGAGTATGATCTATACTTTTTCCAAATTTTTCAGTTAGGGGAAGGTGGGGCAAAATGGACATCAAGGGTAAAATAGACAAATCTAAAGTTTTAGACAAATTTTATGGAAAACTCTTGAAATTAAGAGAAATATTGGCAGTAGATTGTTTTCGATGATTTCATTGGAAAGCTGAGACAATTTTAGGGGAAAAACAAGTGCAGGAATGAATTTTTTTGAATTTTTGGCGATTTTGACGTTTTTGAGCATTTCAGAGGAGTAAAACTCTTCCTTTTTTTGAAAATTTTTAGTTTTTTGAGAATATCTTCGGTTCTATTTGTCGTAGCGTAAAAATTCCGATGGGAGGTGAAAGGTGAGATCATTTGCCATCGATTCATGGGGTTTTCAATTTAAAAATATCGATTTTTAAGGTATTTATGGGTATTTTCGTGAAACAGTTTTGTGAAACAGTTTTCAGCATATAACTATCTCAAAAATTGATATTTTTGAATTCAAAACCCCACAAATCGATGGGAAATGAGCTCACCTTTTATTTGAGACCAGCCCCGAATTGCTACGACCAATAGAACCAGAGATATTTGCAAAAAACGGAACATTTTCAGAAAAGAAAAGGCTTTTACCCTTCAAAAATGCCGAAAAATATAGAATTTTCAAAAAAATCTAAAAAAATACTTCTGACACCCGTTTTCCGGCTAAAATTTCCTCAGCTTTTCAATAGAATCATCAAAGAAAATCCATCTCCAACCGTTCTATTACAGTATCCATTTTGCCCCACTCTCTCCTATATTCAAATGTACAATATATATTTTAATATTCAAAATTGCTTAGCTCATTTAGCCCAGCATTTATGTATTAATATAATCAAATTACATTCAATAAGCAAACAGTCAGTAACTGGTACAGCCATGGTACTGGTTCGTTTCGATTAAATACCATTTTTTCAAAAAATAATTAAACGAAGCTTGGATTCCTGAAGATATAATTTCCACTCTTTTAAAATCCCCGAATTTATGCTATTCAGAAGAACAAATAGATAAAAACCCAGAATCTTCAAGAGTCTGCAATGATAGAATCATAAAAAAATATAATAAGCCTGACTAAACAGTATTTCGGCGCTTATGGACTATTCCAGAGTCAATAGTGAATGAAAACCCGGAAATATCCTATGATTATAAAAAACAGATTTAATTTTACGAGTGATTAAATTTTGAAGCTCTATTTTTCATCCATCAGATAAGAAATCAGGACAAATTGAATTGAAGGTATTTAAGTCCTATTTACACTCTGTATCACTCAGTCTGACTCTGGCATTCAAATCATCGATTTGATCAATTATGTCACTTATTCGAGTCGCATTTATTTTACAAACGGTCATTTTATTGATCTGCCAATGGACTCAGGCAAAATCTCCATTTACTGTCGATTCACCTGTACCGGATAATGATCGTCCAATAATTGGTGAGATATATCGGAGAATTTTTTTGATTCATTGAAAATGAATAATAATTTTTTTGAATTCTTTCGATGGAACAATTTAATCATCATTTAATTTTAGGAATCTTAACTCAAGAGATAGACTACGACCTATATCGAGATTATTCCTATGAATTTGAGAGCTATATAGCGGCATCGTATGTAAAATGCGTAGAAAGCGCTGGGGCACGTGTTGTTCCGATATGGTAATTCATTTAATTTTTGATTTTTTTAAATATTCAATGAGAAACAATAAAAATTGTGCAATTGAACATTTTCATTGATCTTCGGTCTTTAGGATTGGAAAACCAGACTCGTATTATGAGGATATTTTGAAGAAAATCAATGGGTAAGAATTTTTCAAATTATAATTAATTTTTAAAAATAGAGAGAATAAAGTTTTTTTTTAATGAAAAAATTGATAACTTGATGACGTAGAGTACTATTCCCGGGTGGATCCGCATGTTTCAATGTAACTGGAGGATATGCAGATGCAGGACGTGTAATTTACAGGTAAATCAAAAATTCCCATTAAATTTGAATCACCTGAGGATTCGGCAATGACGTATTTTATGTTCAGTAGAATTTCTAATGATTAATATGTCAAGACTAATAACATTTTTCTATCAGTAAATGATATTACTGAAAGTAATTGATATTATAGGCTTCTGATAGCAAAAAACAGTAGTGGAATGATAAAACAAGATAACTCGATTAATTTTTGTGATCATTAATGTTTCCTTTAAGACTGAATTTTTCATTGAAAAATCAAATCTCATGAATTTTCAGAATAGCCAAAGAAATGAATAATCGTGGTGATTATTTTCCAATTTGGGGCACATGTTTGGGATTTGAATTCTTAACTTTTTTGGAAGCCAATGGCAGAGAGCATCGATCCAATTGTTACAGTAGAAATCAAATGCTCCCTTTAAAATTCAAATCAGGCAAGTAATTCCATCATTTCGAGATACAAAATTAAAAATTTATTGTGAAAAAAAAATTTACTCTATTCTTTTTCCGGAATAATAGAGCACTCAATTGAGCTTACACATGTCGTTTTTTTTTATTCCCCAGAATTTAGGAGCAGTCGAATGTTTGAAAATGCAAAAGAAGACATCATTAAAATTCTTGAGACCGAAAATGTAACATCTAATTTTCATAGTTATTGTGTTACTGAAGAGGTAGTTTACTTTAATCATAAGTCAAGAAAATTTCAGAAAAAATTGTTTGTTAAATATTTGAAAATTATTTAATTAGGATTTAGCAAGAGTCAATTTGACAGAATCCTTCCGAATTATGTCCACAAATAATGACGTTAGAGGTTTGGAATTTATCTCTTCATTGGAACACGTGAATTATCCATTCTATGGAATACAATTTCATCCAGAAAAAAATAATTTCGAGTGGATTTCAAGATCCTTGATACCTCATACACCAAATTCAATTTATATTAGTAATTATTTTGCTGATTTTTTCGTTAATGAAGGTATGATAATTCACTAAAATTTTGAGAATACATTTTTTTCATAGATCTAACTCAATAATTCTTATGAATTCTTATTATTTTTTCATTCTAGCTCGAAAAAATCATCATAAATTTGCATCTCGTGAGGAAGAAAGTGAATATTTAATTTATCAATTTACTCCAACGTATACAGGCAATTCAAAAACTGTCGCATTCGAGCAGTGTTATTTATTCAAGAATACCCAGATATCTAATGCCACCGATGCTACTAATTCGAGCCAGAAAGAGGGCTTTGCATCATGGAAACGGGTTTGCTAATGTTCTGGAGTTTCACTTCTCCGTATAACAGTAAAAATCAGTTTTATTCTAATATATTTGAGATTTGTCAGAATTTTGCGCAATTTTTCTGAAATATTCATGAAATTTTTATAAAAATTTTCTGAAATTTTTTCTGAAATTGGTGGTGTGACCCTAAATGGCAAGAACATCAATTTTCCTCAATATTCATGAAATATTTTTTTAAAATATTTTAATAAAGTTGTCTTGATATAAAATTTTTAGTTTTTTTTTTTCAAAATTTCCTTCTCATCACTCCCGAAACTTCGAATAGTACCACGTGTCGGAATTTTTAAATTATTCGACTTTTTTTCTGTTCCTTATTATTCAGAAAGTCAAAAAACGAGATAAGCTAAATAAATACTAGAAAAATAGGTAAAAAAGAAACAAAGTAAAAGTTCTGTTCATTCTACTATCACGTGATTCCCAAATTTTTCCTTCTTTATGTATCTTTCCTGTATTTAGTCACTCAATCTGGTTTTCGTATTCTGATTCTCTTCTCAATTTTTCTTCCTCATTATCATTCAGAAAGAAAAGCTCTCTTTCATGAAATTTCAAATTTTCGTATTGGTGAGATACTTCGGAGAATTTCTTTGATTCATTGAAAATTAATAATTATTTTTTTGAATTCTTTCGATAGAACAATTCAATCATCATTTAATTTCAGGAATCTTAACTCAAGAGATAGACTACGACCTATATCGAAATTATTCCTATGAATTTGAGAGCTATATAGCGGCATCGTATGTAAAATGCGTAGAAAGCGCTGGGGCACGAGTTGCTCCGATATGGCAATTCATTTAATTTTTGATTTTTTTAAATATTCAATGAGAAACAATGAAAATTGTGCAATTGAACATTTTCATTGATTTTCGGTCTTTAGGATTGGAGAACCAGACTCGTATTATGAGAATATTTTGAAGAAAATCAATGTATAAGAATTGTGCGAGTTATAATTAATTTTTGAAAATAGAGATAATAAAGTTTCTTTTTAATGAAAAAATTGATAACTTGATGACGTAGGGTGCTATTCCCGGGTGGATCCGCATGTTTCAATGTAACTGAAGGATATGCAGATGCAGGACATGTAATTTACAGTTAAATAAACAATTCCCATTAGTTTTCGGCCCTAAAAAGGATATCTCTCTCAATTTGCATCCTAATATTAAATTTTTAAGTCCATTAACGCTATTCTGAACTCTTCATCAATTATTTCTTTTCCTCAATATTCATGAAATATTTTGTGAAATATCATAATCGATGAGATTTTTTTTTTTAACGCTTAAATAAAGTTACGTTGATACAACATTGATTGGATTTTTTTCAAAATCTCCTTCTGATTACTCTCGAGACTTCGAATAGATCACATCTACATGTCGAAATTTTTAAATTACTCGATTTTTTTCCATTGCTTATTATTCTAGGGGTTAACAAACGAGATAAGCTGAATAAATACTAGAAAAATAGGTAAAGAAGAAAAACACCACAAGTTCTGTTCATTCTTTCATCACGTGATTTTCGAATTTTTACTTCTCCATGTATTTTTTTCCTCAATTCATTCATCTAATCTGAAAAAAAATGAAAAAAATTATAATTCAATCTCAAATTTTGCGATTCTCAAGAAATAGTGATTTTTTCTATCTAATGTGTCGTATTAGTGACATCTCCACTGCACGAATAATCCAACAGGAATACGTCTGATCAAAAAGTATCTGAGGACTTTTCGATTCTGAAATCATTCCTGAGCCTAACGTTTCACGGATGACCTGTAGTTTTGTTCCACCCTGTATGCGCTCAAAGTGCGTCAATATCTAAGATGAATTAGATACATCCCAAATGAAGTGGATGAAAAATCAATCATTAACATTATTATTTTTATAGATTTTTTTCATTGCCCTTCGTGTCATCGATTTTATGGTGCCATACGATTGTGTACTCAAGAAGATAAGAAATTGAAATACGTCAAATTCTTCGTTTACATAGTCCGGAAAATTCCATGTCATGCAGAAAAGCTTATCTTCAAATAATGAACAAATAAAACCTTGAACTAACGAAGGTGACTATTTAAGCTCATTTTATGAGCTTCCATTCACTTTGACTCCTTCATTTGTATCATCAAGTTCGTCAATTATGGCATTGATTAAAGAAACGTTGTTTTCACAAGTTTTTATTTTACTACTTTGTCAAACGACTCAGGTAAAATCATTAATTCCAGTTGTATCAGATGAACAGTATGAAAATAACCGAGTAATAATTGGTAAGATAATTTTTTTCAATGTTTTGGGATATACGACCTTAATGATAGATTTAGTTGTTAAAGGTGGCCTAAATCTGCAGAGACCTAAAAGGCCACCTTTAACACCTTTTACAACTAGATAATTTTTTTCAATTTGGCTATGACCCTTTTCTACTGAATTTTTGAAATAATATTAATAATTTTGATTATCTGTAAATTTCAGGAGTCTTAACTCAAGAGTCATGCGGTAATTTGGGTGAATTATTCAAATTTGACAGCTATATAGCGGGGTCATACGTAAAAGTCATAGAACATGGTGGTGCACGTGTTGCTCCGATATGGTAATTTATTAATTCTCATTTTTTATCATTTTCAATAGGAAATAGTGAAAAAAGTGGAGTGAGTGGGTTAAAATTGGTATTTCGATGAAATGATTAGAGATATAATTTTTTTTTGAGGGTTCCATTGAGAAAATTCCCAGTGATGACTTTTGTTCCACTGCTCAATACCATTTTACCCCAATTTTTCTCTGCATGAAATTGACCATTTCTATTAATTGTGTTTCGCTTTCAGGATTGGACGAAATGAGTCATATTACAGAAATATACTGAAGAAAGTAAATGGGTAAGAGTGAATTCTTCATATATGAATTCTACAATTATTTTGTAAAAATACGAAAAAAAAAAACAAAATTTTCATTTTTTATGGAAAATTAAATTTCTTTTGAGCAGCAAAACCTAACTATATTTTCTGGATTTCGATAGGGTTTTATTACCAGGTGGAGGTGCTGACTTCAACGACACTAATGGATATGCAGACGCAGGGCGTATAATTTACAGGTAATTAAATTCTTCACCATTAAATTAAAATACATTTATTATCTGAGAAACTTCATGAAATCTGGAGAATTCGAAGAATTGACTTGGATCAATAGGATAAGAAGAATGAAATTATCGAACTAATGTAAATTTTCAGAATAGCCAAACAGATGAATGACGCTGGCGATTATTTTCCGGTATGGGGCACCTGTTTGGGGCTTGAATTGATGACTTTTCTTGAGGCAAATGACGTAGAGCATCGAGTTGAGTGCAACAGTATGAATCAAACAGCACCTCTGACATTCAAACCAAGTAAGCAATTCAACTACTTCAGTAATAAAATGAAAATCGCATTGAAAAAAAGTATTATGCTTGTTCCTATCGATCAACTGAGCTTACACGTGTTTTTTTCCCCCAGACTTTAGGGAAAGTCGACTGTTCGCAAATATACCACAAGATATTGTCGAAATTCTGGAGAAAGAAGAGGTGACGTCTCATTTCCATGAGTTCTGCGTCACTGAAGAGGTAATTAAAATCACAATTTCTGTAAATTTTAAATTGTCAAAGATCCAAAATAAAATTTAATAATTATTTCATCAATTAGAAACTGGCCAGTGTCAATTTGACAGATACCTTTCGAGTTATGGGACTAAATAAGGATAAGGATGGCTTAGTAGAATTTGCCTCGGCAATAGAACACGTTCATTATCCATTTTACGCAATACAATTTCATCCAGATAAAGTTTTGTTTGAATTCAGTCGTCGGCTTCGTGTACCTCATTCATCGCATGCTGTCTACATGAGTCATTATTTCGTTGACTTTTTCATTAATGAAGGTAGGATAATTCATGATTATTCAAGAAAAACTCATTTCATTCATGATTCAATGATTTTTACTCATTCTTCATTCTAGCACGAAAGAATCGTCATGGATTTGATAGTTACAACGAGGAAGCAGAGTATTTAATTTTCAACTATTCTCCAACGTTCACAGCACGTCGTAATCAGGCTTCTTGGTGCGAGCAGGCTTATTTCTTCACCAAAAAAGATATGGGCTTGGCTTAAAGATCTCATAATTTTCTTATATAAAACTTTTATCAAACAACAAATATTTCTCATTATCTGATCTAATCAAACAGAATATCAGTGTAATACTGAATAAATTGAAAATATCAAAATTCCGAATTAAGGCCTGAACTAAATTCTTTCTTTATTATCCTTTGCTTTATTATCATTAAGTCTTTAATTTGAATTTAAATTCTCTGGTTATGGTGACAGACGTTGCAATTCATCCGAAATCAAAAAAGAATGCTGCAATATATTATTGTTTCTACTAATATTAGCCTTCCGTAAGACGACCATATTTAAATGCGAACATTTTATATTATAATACCTTTTCACTTTGCTTTACCCTTTCCTATACATCAAAATGCATTTTCATAATTTTTTTTGCGGGAATAATTCAATTTAATTAAGGTAATTCTAGTGGTTCGGGCAATCTACTTTCCCTTCTCGATTTCGGTCACTTTCGATAGAATAGCATGAAGAGATTTTTTAAAAATTTAGTTTACCCCATTTTACCTGACAAATAAGGCGGGAATTAATTTTTGAAAATAATTGAATTAACATTGGAAACTCCATAAGCGAGGTTCAGTTTCAGTTTCACTGCGAAAATTCATTATCACAAAACTATTTTTTCTTTATATATTTTTTTCCGTCAGAATGTCTATTAATTTTTGAAATCATGAAAAATGCATGTTACCGGACATACAACGACGATTAATCCAATTAATTACATGAAAAAATCAATGGCGGGAATATTGGTATTTAAAATCCGAGAATCCTCCAATCACAGTCCTAGATACTGGAACAGCGTGAATCGAAAGCGGAATAATATTAAATATTCATAATATCATCTAATAACAATTTATTATCTTGAACATCGTTCTAGTATCGGTAAAATGTTGAAAAATCGAAATAGTTACAGTAATTATAATAACTAAAAGGAAAAAAAAAATAAAAATCGATCATTTGAACCTGCCACTAGGATTACC